>CM070723.1:48967431-49567431 GCA_036346275.1 Otatea glauca
CCTTCATCTAGTCTGATCGGACATAGCTCTATACCACTAGGTTAGTTGTTTTACTTTGATGATTGTAAGGTCTCCTATACTTTCTTCTTTAAATAACATTTAGCAGATCTTTGGACACATTTAACAATGATGAACTTTGTACATATGCTGTAACATAAAAATACAGTAATCTAGATTTTTACTAGATGAGGTCGTTTTTCTCTTCTTATCCATTCATGTTTTCACATTCTTTCCTTTGTGCTAGTGCTTCTTTTGACTTTTCATACTTAAAGTTCTGCCTTTTATGTGCATGCGTAGCAGGGTCAAGCTCAGAGCGAGACATGATGAAATTGAAGAATAGAAGGCTGCAGTTCTTTAGGGATAATGATCTACATTTCGCTGCTCAAGGAAGGCCTGCAGCTAGGAAGGTACGAACGGATGATGCTAGGCCTCATCAACCAGCTGATCTGAGAAAAAGCAAATGGGTTCTTGGTGACATAACTGAGGTGTTGGACCATAACTCGTGGAGGCTTGGCAAGATTACAAAGGTGCTGAAGAATGATTATTTCATCATCAGGCTAACTGATTGCATCCAACTGAGGGAATTCCATTTATCTTGCTTGAGGGTTCCAAATGCTTATTGTGGTAAGCGGTCAACTGTAATAGACATGGTGAGAACCAATTCCCATGCGCAACTCTTTTACATTTCATTCGCTAGTTGTTTCAAAACTTAAATTCATGGTTAGCTTATGTTCTCAGTTCTTATAGTCGATTCCATCACAAGTGCAAGATTTTCATGTCAACTAATAAAGCAAATAATTTCCAGGGTGACATCAGTTGGCATGCAAATCTTGCACCTGTTTAAATTTGCAAATGCCAAATCTTCACTTCTCTTGAACTCAACATTTCTTTTCATAGTAATTTCGTACTACAAGAGGTCATCAACGATGTTATCTGTCAACTATTAGCACTTTCTTGACTTCAGTATGAATTAAGGAATCACTGAACTTCTTTTTTCATTGCCAGGGCATATTTCTCTTGCCCTTTTTCGAGCAAGTATTTCATTAACATGGTATAAAAAAGTATTTCATCAACACTATTCCCTTTTCAGGTAACAGAGCAGGGTAAAAAACAATCTCGAGTTGCTCATGATACGTTTCCTCACTTGAAATTTGTGATGGAACAAGCCTATGAAGATGACGGTCACAGTACTAAGAGGCACAAGGCAGTCAATCTCTGTCCTTCCACTAGTGCTAGAAATTTGAAGAAAAAACTAGAACCAAGTAGAATGCCACCTAATGATTTGATTAGAGGAACAAGCAAGAAAAGGAAATCAACTGCGTATGAAGTTCATGAGCCAACCAAGCAAGCACTGCCTCTGAAGGTGTCTTCTAGGAATGACATCGATGGTGCTTGCTTGAATAGGCCTTTTAGTGACAGATCAAATGATCTTGCCAAGAGAAAGCCAGATGGTAAAGTTTTTCCATCCCAAATTCTTTTGCAAGTTAGAGAAGAGAATGAGTGCTCGGTGGCTAGTTGTGGTGTAAATTACTTGGAATACTCTATCAATGGTAACCAGCAATCAGTCGGACTTGGCAGTTGCTTCCCTGATGATGCCATGTCTGCATGCCCATCCATATCTGGGCATGAGAATAGCGATAGTTTCAGTGCTGATTTAGAAACGGATGTCCATGACCTGGAGCTACAAGCATATCAATCAACAGTGAGAGCGTTTTATGCCTCTGGACCTCTGACATGGGAGCAAGAGTCACTTCTGACAAACCTGCGCCTCTCGCTTAACATCTCAAATGAGGAGCACTTGCTTCAGCTGAGGCACCTCTTATCTTCTTGATTTTTTCGTCTTCTCCAACATCGAACTTGAGGCTGTACATATGATGGTGTCCCAGAAAAATAATGTGCTGTTCCCAGTCTGTATACTTCATCTTGTAGAGATCTCTGCAGCTTAGTAGAGTCTTGTTTTTACATTAATGGTGTTGTAAATATAGAAGTGTTCGGAGAAAATTACGTACAGTTGATGTATCTCATTAGTAACTTTGTTGTTAGAAGTAAATGAGAATTTAATGGTTTTACTTTTCAGGAACATGAAAAGCTATGTAGGAACTATTCTACTTGACTTTTGATCCAGTTGAAGTTAATGGTCAAGA
Source organism: Otatea glauca (assembly GCA_036346275.1). Taxonomy (NCBI): domain Eukaryota; kingdom Viridiplantae; phylum Streptophyta; class Magnoliopsida; order Poales; family Poaceae; genus Otatea; species Otatea glauca. Next base: position 48,969,576 of record CM070723.1, read on the forward strand.
TTTGAATATTTGTTGCAATAGGTGATTTCACTGATTCTATCTCTATTTCCTTATCATTATGTGTACCGCTGGCTGTAGTGATTCCATTGATACGTTCTATTTCACACGTACCTTGGCATGTAGAACCATGCTGGAAAAATGTATCTGATTTAGAACCACACTGGAAAAGGTAAAGTTCTTTTCTCTTTTTTTTTCTGAATTCTGAGAATATCAAATGTAAAGTTCTTGGAGGAGTGATTCTATTGATACTGCTGTATAGAACTTCCTTGCCATGTAGCCTCTTATATGCTGTCAGTATACAGATTTATGAACAGTGGATAAACACCACTTAATGAGAGAGAGAGAGAGAGAGAGAGAGAGCCTGCAAGAGACAGTGTACTGAAGGGGCTGAAATCAGAATCAGATGCTTATGTCCTTTTCTATCTCCCTCATGAAAAGCATGTATGGACTTTGTATCTACAATCAAGTGGTGTTCCATTGTCATTATCATGTTCATGATAAGATTTGGGGGCAAATTTATACGTGTCGAGAGGTGCTTCTATGCTTTTCTATATTTTTCTTTTTAACAGTTGTACAAAAGCATAAATAAAGAGTAGACGGTGAATACTTCATACATGTCCTCCAAACTTTTCACAGACGCATCCATGGAGAACAGAAGTGTCATATTATTCTTGAAGAAGTAGATGAGTACATTTCGACCTTGTACACACTAAACTACCCCTTAGATATAGTGTAAGCGCGAGAAGAAATTTTATATGACATCATGTTAAACAAGGATATCTCCTTATGCTTGGGATTAATGCATGGATAAATTGAGGCATCCAAGACTAAAACTCCTAAGATTATCAGGATTTCTCGCCCGCCACGATCTGATCTTACCTATAAGAGGCTTTATCCAACAGTCCATGCTTGAATCAAACAATGAGATAGTAAATTAGTAATCCCGGGAGTTGGGGGTAAACTCATTCGAATTTTGTATACAACTTTTCAAACATTCTCAAAATATTGTGTCAGCACAAAAACTTGAAATCAAACTTGACTGAATTTGGGAGAAACAAAAGAGAGAAATCACCATGAAAACTAATTTTTTTTTCTTTTTGTTTCTGCCAAACCTAATGCCGTAGCCTTTCCTCCCCGTACATGCGCCAAAGTTTGTAGAATTTTTTTAAAGCTTTTGTGCTAAGTTTATATATGATATTTGCGCTACCAGAATATACCATTCCTTAGAGAGGCATTTTGGATTTGAGACTTTGATTCCCATTTTCAGCACCAAAAGTTTTAAGAGAAATAAGTTTCAAAAAAATTGAGAGAAATAACATCAAAAGGCGAGACAAGAGAGATCTAAGCAGCCGGCCATCCAGCTGTGTGTCAGTCAATCTGGGCCCTCAATCTACAAGAAAGAGGACGACGTAGCCGTACGTTCCTCTTCTTCTTCCTAGAAGGGAAAAAAGGAAACAAAAACAGAAAAGGAAAATGATCACTCCCCCCCTCACCGGCGACATCCTGGCCGGAGCGCCGCCGCAGGCTCCGGAGGAGCAGGAGGAGTCTCCTTCGTACGGCTCGGTGGTTCTCGGAGGCACCTTCGACCGCCTCCACGACGGCCACCGTCGCCTTCTCAAGGTGCTACGGAACACCTGAAACGGAGGGAGAAAAAATAGCCTTTCTTTCGATTTCGATTACGAAGAACCACGCTTAAATCTTGCTTTTTTGGGCGTTGGGATTGGCGGGGTAGGCCTCGGCGGAGTTGGCGGGGGATCGGATCGTGGTGGGTGTCTGCACGGGCCCCATGCTGGCCAAGAAGGAGGTAAAATCTTGCCTTTGTCCCAAAAAAAATGCTCTTCTTTTTTCACCCTAGTCCATCAGTTCTTGGAGTTATGAGGCTTCTTGGTTGTGTTCCTGATGCCATGTGTATGTAGTGTGCTGAGCTGATCGAGCCCGTCGAGAAGCGCATCAAGGCCGTGGAGGATTACATCAAGGTGGTGGTTATCTTGCCTCCTTGTTTTTCCTTGATTTGTGCTAGTAGAGACTTAGAAGGATTTAACGATGGATAGAAGGAGCGATTTGCATGAGGAATTAGCTCACTGCTTTGCTGCGGTTTGCCACTCGCTTGATGTGGTGTGCATCAAAGCTGCGGATTTGAATTGGTGCCTGAAAAGGTGTATAGGTATAAGTAACGTATTGGTTCTTTTGATCTGAAGAGTCTTCAGTCATGGAGAGGATTTAATTTCTGTGCACTGCATGAGCATTTCTTTATGTGGCTTTATGCTTTAGCCTTTAGATGAGTGTTCATAAGTTCTGTAATGAGTGAATATGGTATGAAGTTTTGTGGCATTTTAGGACCAACTTATTACAGGTATTGTTCTACTTGCGACTGTACTTTTATCATATGGTCGGTAGAGGATCTCCTTTTAACGTAACTTTCCCTAGTTTCTGTCGTCTTTGAAACAGTTAATTTCTTAAACAGTTTCTGGAAATAAAATTTGCATGTAATCCAATTTTGGAGACACATGCTTAAGGACTCTGAACTTGTAAGGTCATCACTCGTCAGTTTCACATCCAATTCTGCAATTTCATATAATAATATGGCTCTGTGTGGGGTACCAGGAGGAACTACCAAAAGTGAAAATGCTCATGTATTTGTGTTTTATCCAATTGTTCTTTATGATTTTGACAAAAGCTCATGATTGGTTTCTTGTAAATTGCAGTCTATTAAACCAGAACTGATAGTACAAGTGGAGCCTATTGAGGATCCATATGGCCCATCCATTATTGATGATAAGTTGGATGCCATTATTGTGAGGTATGCAGAACTGCATTATCACTTTTCTGCCATTTAGCTATCAATAACTATTCCTTTTTGTTCTTTCATGCATATGATCTGACCAAAAGGTAAAATTCATTCTTCCACCAAATTCAAAACCATACTGTATCTGAAATATCTCAATATTGAACTTACATATTTATGGTTCAATATTGAACTTAACATAGTCCATGTTTCCTAAGCTTCTTTGTTTGTTGTGCCTCAATTGACGTAGCAATGCTGCTTGTGTTTAGTAAGGAGACATTTAATGGTGGACTTGCTGTAAATAAGAAAAGAGAAGAGAAAGGACTGCCACTGTTGAAGGTGTGTTCATGCTCCGCTCTAGATTTCCTTTATTTGATATGAACCTGCTACTGAATGAACTATATAACTGATGCAAGTATGGATGAGCTTGATTGCAGGTTGAGGTTGTTGATCTTCTATCCGGAGGTGCGGAGGGGGAGAAATTGAGTTCATCTGCTTTAAGGAAGCTTGAGGCAGAGCAAGCTCAACAAAGCGAAGCAACAACAGCTAATCATGAAGATGTTCAGAGGAAAAATACTTGAATCTGGTTAGCTGAATACCACAAATCACAAGTGATCCGCCCAAAGCTTGTTGCCAACAAAAAGGACGCAGAAATGGCATTTTGGTTAACTTTCTGAAGGAATAATCTTCAAACATCGGCCCATGTCTTATATTACTCTACTCTGAAGGGTATAACCTTCAAACTCTTCTTGGCAAGCTGGACTCTTTCACACTAACCAAGTGTACACATATTTTCTACTGGCGTCCATTGCCATCTGAATGTAAAAGTCACCTTGAGGTCGTATGTGGCAAAACAACTACAAATGAATTTGGTGCACTTTCTGTGATGTGTATTTCATACAAATTTATGCAATATAACTGTTCATTTGCTTCATTTCTGCTCCACGATTGCTCTAGGGCCTCTTGGCACAAACCAGGTACGCACAATTTACGTTGGTTGAACACGAGTATTCTGTGGTTATAGCACTATAAAATATATAAAAGTTAATTTAAGATTGCAATAAAATTCACAGTCAATTACAATTATCAAAAGTCAAAAGCTGCCATCATTACCCTGTCTTTTCACTTAAGTAGTGAATTTGGCCTAGTATACTAAATCTACACGGAAGTAACCCTGTTTACAAGAGTAATTATCCTCATTGGAATTAACAGGTATGTACTTATCAATTAGTACAATCGAATTTTTCTTAGGACTGAAATTTTTCTAATGCTTATTTTTTGTATAGTGCTGTTCTTGCTTGTATTATGAATTTATGCAATAGAAAAATTCGGATGAGACTCAGAAAAGGCCCCAACTTAATTGTCTATGTAGAATAAATCCAACAAACAAGGTGTAATATTTGAGAAGTCCCTATGCAAGACACCAAGTGGAAAATGTCACACACATCTATGTCATGAATCCCCATCCATAGGTGCACAACCCCATGTCCCCATCAATGGAGAAACTAATTGAGAAAAAACAAACAAAACCATCAGATTCCTGAAGATAGAAACGTGGAAGTCTTTTGTTGCAGCACGCAAAAAGTCAGTACACACAAGCTTGCACACATGGTTGCTGGTAGTTCTCATGTTTCTGTGGCCTGAAGATGTGCATGAACTGGGAACTGAGGTGACTAAGGCCAAGAACTTGTCCCCACTGCCACCTCACAAGAGCACTGGTATGTGATCTCTATTTATTTTCCTTGCAAGTCTATCGGGGAACCTCACAAAGATTTGTGTAGGAGTTAACCAATTCATTTCCCATTTGTTGGTTTTTTTCCCCATTATATCGGTTCAGCATTCTCTTGCCCTAGAAACTAACCCATATATGATTTGATCCAAGTTTGCATACAGAGATCAAGAAATGGCTTCTTCCTCAACATTTAGAGCTCCCAGTGGTTTAGGATTCTTGGGGCCTTCCAAGATTGGTCTGGATCCTTTGAGAAATAGAAGTGGTGTGAGATCAGGGGCAAAGTTTGTGACACCTAAGTGTACAATCTCCTCTGCTAGGCCAGTTTCACAGCCTAGGTTCATACAGCATAAGAAGGAGGCCTTCTGGTTCTACAGGTTTCTTTCCATGGTGTATGACCATATTATAAACCCGGGACATTGGACCGAGGACATGAGGGATGATGCACTGGAGCCCGCTGAGCTCTACCACCATGGGCTCAAGGTCGTTGATGTAGGTGGTGGAACTGGGTTCGCCACATTGGGGATTGCCAAGCATGTGGACAACGAGAATGTCACCCTGCTGGACCAATCGCCGCACCAGCTTGAGAAGGCCCGGCAGAAGGAGGCACTGAAGGGGGTGAGCCTCATTGAGGGAGACGCTGAGGACCTCCCCTTCCCAACCGACACATTTGATCGCTATGTCTCCGCTGGGAGGTGATGCTCTGATCACTCGTTTCTATATCCTGTGACTCTTTGTTTGTGCATATTGCAGTATTGCCCACTGTGTTTCCCATTAGTGAAATCAACATTTTTCTAACCCGGTGCATTTTTTTTTTTTTTTTTGCAAATCTGACCCCTTGCGAACACAATTTCAAAAATAGCTTCGTCCTCAACCACGGAAGCGACGGAGGGTGACACGTGTTACCTTCTGTGCTCCTACACCGTGGGAATCCCAGAAGCTGCCGTGTCACCTTCCGGCGCTTCCGTGGTCAAGGATAGGGCTATTTTTGCAATTGCGTTTTTAAAGGGACTAGATTTGCAAAAAAAATTTGCTATGGGACTAGAAAAGTGATGATTTCCCCATTAGTAACCTATTGTTTATGAGGGGAAACATGGGTTGTGGTTTCTTCTGGTGCAATTTCTAGCAATGGAGATGTGTTGTTCTAATTTGGCTACAAGCAGACTAAAGGCTTTCTTTGAATAATAAACATTTCTGTGAATTTTTCCTGAAAAAAAGCTGTGAAATAATTCAGTTTTGTGAATTGACTTGGCTCTTGGTTGGGTTGACTAACTTGAACAGGTTTGCAATATGCATGGCCCTGATCTAGGTTTTGTCAAGGAAATCTCTTTTCTTAGCACCCACGGCCTCACCCTTTCCTGTTACCAGTTACTACTAGTAATGTCAGCATCTTGTTATTTACCTGTTCTTAATTAATATAAACTATGTTGTATCGATCAAAATTTACTTGCCGAATTCCATCTGACCCCAGTATCTGATAGAATAAGTCTTGTACTTGGGTCTTTGTTGTACTTGGTCTTTGTTTAGCTTTTAGGACAGTATCTTAACAGCTTTTAGGACAGCATCTTAGACTACCATCTTAGACTAACATCTTAGACTAGCATCTAGGTATATGCTTGGCTGCCTTGGCCAGCTATAAATATGTAACCCCAACCCCTTAGGTTAGCATGGCATTGTGTGAGAAATAAACTAGAAAAAATTACCCCAGCTCCTAGTGTCATCCTCTCTCGATGAGAGTAAGAGTTCCGCTACTCACAATTGGTATCAGAGCTTGGTTGTCCTGCAACCCAAACATCTCCTGCTCATCACCTTCCCACATCTCTCCAAATCCTCGGTGGCAGCGAGAACACCGATCGTTCTTTGCTCATCCCCTCTCTCTTGCACGAGACGGCGGTTCAGTTCGAGGCGCCTCTTCCCACGCATGACCCCACTAGCACGCCATGTCCGAAGAACAGTCTCGGCCTTCGGTCGCTTTGAGCTGCAAGCACCGCAGAGGCCGAGGTCGCCGCGCAGAGGAACACAAGCGAGCAGCGGCAGCGATCGCAGCTGACGGCGGCGAGGGCGCAAGGTCGGCGGCGGCGGAAGCGGCGAAGAAGCGGCGGAGGTAGAAGCAAGCGGCGGCGGCAGATGCGGCAGCGTCGCGGCAGAGAGCTTCGAGGCTCTGCGAGGCGAGAGCGCCAGCAGCTCCATTCTCGCCAACGACGAGCTCAGGTGGCGAGGAGCGGCGAGAGCGAAGCAGCGCGATGGATAGCCGCGCATCCCCATGGCGCGGTGGCGGCGATCCAGACGGACGCAGAGCGCCGACGGCGCTCTGGCGAGGCGCGGCGGCAGCAGCCAGCGAACGCGGACGTGCGGCGGTGCTCCGGCGGGCAAGAATCGGTCGACGGAGATCGCGGCCTTTACAAAGGCGCGACTCTCCTCCCGGATCGGTACCATGGTCATCGCGGGATCGAGCCGTTGTTAGGGACATCGGTCCCGACGGTGGGTGGCCTACCTCACCAAGATCAACTACGTCGAATGGGCGCGGTGATGAGGGTGCGGCCCAGCGCGGCATATGTGGGAGGCGATTCGACGCGGCGCGTCGACTACTACGAGGATCGGCGCGCGCTGGATGCCCTCATTCCGCGAGCCCCGCCGAGATGCGATTTCGCTTTCCCGAAGCGAACCGTCAAAGCGGCTGGGGCGCCATTCTTCGCAAGACGACGGCGGCGACCGCGCTCGCAAGACCACTGCGCAGCGCCGCAGGAGGTGGGAGAACCCGCCTTCAAGCCGGTGAGGGCGTTGACGACTTTGCTCTCCGTCTCAACACTCTGCTGCGAAGATGGTGCGGTTTGGCGGCGACACCTACAACGAGAGAGAGCCGTCGAGAAGCTCTTCCGTTGCATCCCCGAGAAGTACAAACAGATCGCTCGCTCGATAGAGTCTCTCCTGGACCTCTCCACGATGTCGATCGAGGAGGCGATAGGTCGTCTCAAGGTCGTCGACAATGACGAGCCACAGTCTCTCTCGGGGCCGTTTACCATCGGCGGGAAGCTACATCTCACTCGGGAGAAGTGGGAGGCCTGCCAGGGTGACGGGAAGAAGGGGGAGTCCTTCCCCTTGACAGGCGGCCGCCAGCGCGGCAAACCGCGCAAGGCGTGCGGAGGCGCCGGCGGGCACGAGGACGTGCCGAGGTGGTGCCGCAGAGGCGCCGAGGCGCGTCGCCGGCAACGGCCGACACAAGATTTACGCCGCCACAAGCGTGGCAAGCAGCCATTGGGCGAGTGTCGGATACCACGACGCGGCCAGCCCACGTCGCCAAAGCGGAGGAGGAGGAGCCGGCCGCTCTCGCACACGCAAAGCATCGAATCGCCTCCGCGGCATCGGCCGCGGCGGCTCCTCCACCTTGATGAGCCGAGCGCGACGCCTTCCTTGGTGACGGCTCCGGAAATGACAAAACTGACGGGTGGTGCCTCGACACCGGTGCCACCCATCACATGACCGGTCGACGGGAGTTCTTCACCGAGCTTGACTCCAACGTCCGAGGCTCCGTCAAGTTTGGGGACGCCTCCGGCGTGGAAATCAAGGGCGTCGGCTCCGTCATCTTCACGTCGAGTCCGGTGAGCACAGCCGCTCACCGGAGTCTACTACATCCCCGCGTTGAGGAACTCTATCATCAGCCTAGGACAGATGGATGAGAACGGTTCGCGCGTGGAGGTCAAGGACGAAGTCATGAGGATTTGGGATCGCCATCGTCGCCTTCTTGCCAAGGTAACCAGAGGCACCAATCGACTCTATATCCTCAACGTGCAGGTTGCACAACCCCTCTGCCTTGCCGCTCGTCGGGACGACGAAGCGTGGCAGTGGCACGAGCGCTTCGGGCATCTTCACTTCGAGGCCTTGAAGCGGCTCAGTGCCATGAAGATGGTACGAGGCCTGCCGTGCCTCGACCACGCGGAGCAGTTCTGCGACGTCTGCGTATTGACGAAGCAGAGGCGGCTCCCCTTTTCCCAGCACTCGAGCTTCCGAGCCAAGGAGCGGCTCGAGCTCGTGCACGGGGACTTGTGTGGCCCGGTGACACCAGCCACACCAGGAGGACGACGCTACTTCCTGCTGCTCGTCGACGACCTCTCCCGCTACACGTGGGTGATGGTCCTCGGCAGCAAGGGAGAGGCAGCGAACGCCATGAGGCGCGCGCAGGCTGCTGCAGAGGCAGAGTGCAGCCGCAAGCTGCGCGTACTACGCACCGACAACGGCGGCGAATTCACGGCAGCTGAATTCGCGTCGTACTGCGCGGATGAGAGTGTTCAGCGCCACTACTCCGCGCCATCCAGCCCGCAGCAGAACGGCGTCGTCGAGCGGCGCAACCAGACGGTTGTGGAGATGGCTCAGGCCCTCCTCAAACAGCGGGGAATGCCAGCTGTCTTCTGGGGGGAGGCGGTGGTGACGGCCGTCTACATCCTCAACCGCTCGCCCACCAAGGCTCTCAACGGCAAGACGCCATACGAGGCTTGGCATGGGCGCAAGCCGGCGGTCTCCCACCTACGGGTCTTCGGTTGCCTCGCGTTTGCCAAAGAGCTTGGCCATATCGGCAAGCTCGACAGCGTGAGCACTCGGGGTGTTCATCGGCTACGCGGAGGCTCGAAGGCCTCACCGCATTCTTGACCCGAGGACACGGCGTGTGCGCGCGCGCGCGACGTAGTGTTCAACGAAGGGCGAGGATGGGCATGGGACAAGGCGGCGGTCGACGACTCGACTCTGACGTACAACGACTTCACTGTCGAGTACGTCCACTCCAAGGAAGCTGGGGGAGTAGGCTACTCCTCTTCACCGAGCACGCCTACCCCGGTCCCCGAGTCTCCACCGACTCCAATCCCACGCACTCCAGCACCGACGATCACACCTCCGGGCACGACCACTCCGACACCAGCTCGAGTCGAGCACAGCCCGGTGGAGTTCGTTACTCCGTCCTCCCACGACGAGGAGCGCATCGACGCGTACCACGACGGCGAGCTGTTGCGGTATCGTACGATGGAGGACTTTCTCGGAGACCAGCCGGTGCGGGACTGGCGCCTCACGATCTGGAGGTGCAGCTGCACCTTGCGTGCGATGAAGGCGAGCCTCGGTCTTTCGCGGAGGCCGAAAGACACACGGCCTGGCGTGCCACGATGCAGTCGGAGATGGACACGGTTGAGAGGAACCACACCTGGGAGCTCGCTGATCTCCTCGTGGCCACCGCGCGATTACCCTTAAGTGGGTATTCAAGCTGAAGAGGGATGAAGCCGGCGCCATCGTCAAGCACAAGGCTCGCTTGGTGGCACGCGGTTTCATGCGGCAGAGGAATCGACCGACGATGCTTCGCCCCGTGCACGGATGGAATCCGTCGCGACTCCTTCATGTTGCCGCCGGGAAGGTGGCGTGTTCATCACATGGACGTCAAGTCGGCGTTTCTTAACGGCGATTTAAAGGAGGAGGTCTCGTGCACCACCGCCGGATTTGCGATCCCGGCAAGGAGGGAAAGGTGTTGCGTTGCGCAAGGCCTCTATGGCTTGAGGCGAGACGAGGGCGTGGAATGCCAAGTTGGATTCCACGCTCAAGGAATGGGCCGGACAAAGCCCGCACGAGCCGGCCGTCTATCGGCGGGGCAGCGGCGGAAACGCCCTGTTAGTAGGCATCTACGTCGACGACTTGGTGATCATCGGCATCGAGGATGCGGAAGTGGCAGCGTTCAAGGAAGAGATGAAAGCCATCTTCCAGATGAGTGACCTGGGGCCTCTCTCCTTCTACCTGGGGATCGAGGTGCACCAGGGAGACTCCGGGATCACGCTTCGACAGACAGCCTACGCCAAGCGCGTCGTTGAGTTGGCTGGGCTCACCGACTGCAACCCGGCTCTCACCCCGATGGAGGAGAGGCTGAAGCTGAGTTGCGACAGCACGACGGAGGAGGTGGACGCTACGCAGTATCGGCGTCTTGTGGGAAGCCTTCGCTACCTCGCCCACACACGGCCGGACCTGACATTCTCCGTCGGCTACGTTAGTCGATTCATGCAATACCGACGACGGAACACCGGCAGTCGTGAAGAGGATCATCCGCTATGTTGCGGGGACTCGACCACGGTCTCTACTACCCGAGGTACCCAGGAAGGCACACCTTGTCGCATGCAACGACAATGACCACGCCGGCGACATCGACACCCGCAAAAGCACGGCGGGATTCTCTTCTTCCTCGGCAAGAGCCTCGTTAGTGGCGATCGGTCAAGCGGCGGTGGTGGCCTGTCGATTATGAGGCCGAGTAAATAGCGGCCTCCACCGCTCGACTCAGCGCTCGGCTTGCTAGATCGCTGGTGATCTCTCGGCGAGAGATCTTTGGAGCGGTCGAACTCAAAGTGGATGATAAGTCTGCTCTGTCCCTGGCAAAGAACCCCGTTTTCCATGAACGGAGCAAGCACATCCGGGTAAGGTATCACTTCATCCGAGGCTGCTTGGAGGAAGAGAGCATCAAGGCGAGCTACATCAACACCAAAGACCAACTTGCGGACCTGCTCACCAAGCCTCTTGGGAGGATCAAGTTCCTTGAGCTCTGTTCCAGAACCGGGATGGTTCAACTGTTTCACAAGACGACGCACAAGACTTAGGGGGAGAATGATGGAATAAGTATTGTACTTGGGTCTTTGTTGTACTTGGTCTTTGTTTAGCTTTTAGGACAGCATCTTAACAGCTTTTAGGACAGCATCTTAACAGCTTTTAGGACAGCATCTTAGACTAGCATCTTAGACTAGTATCTAGGTATATGCTTGGCTGTCTTGGCCAGCTATAAATATGTAACCCCAACCCCTTAGGTTGGCATGGCATTGTGTGAGAAATAAACTAGGAAAAATTGCCCTAGCTCCTAGTGTCATCCTCTCTCAATGAGAGTAAGAGTTCCGCTACTCACAGTATCGACATCATAAATACAGTGAATTGTCTGTCAGGATATATTGACATGGTGCTATTTGCAGAAAATAGTTATGCTCTTAACGTCTGCTGAAATGATCGGACTACCTGAGTTGGATTCATTTCACTACGTTGGGAGTCATATACACCCAATAATTGATTACGGATGCCCTTCTATTTATCTGACATGCTTACAAACTGTGTCATTCGCCAGCATTGAGTACTGGCCTGAACCGCAACGAGGAATCAAGGAAGCCTACAGGGTACTGAAGCCCGGTGGAATCGCATGTTTGATTGGCCCAGTTCACCCAACCTTTTGGTTATCTCGCTTCTTTGCTGACATGTGGATGCTCTTCCCCAAGGAAGAAGAGTACACAGAGTGGTTAAGGAAGGCAGGGTTCCAGGACGTCAAGCTCAAAAGAATCGGGCCCAAGTGGTACCGTGGTGTTCGACGCCATGGCCTGATCATGGGATGCTCTGTGACAGGCGTGAAGAGAGCGGCCGGCGATTCCCCTTTGCAGGTACATTTCTGCATACTCATTCATGGCTCTGAGTACGGTCCGTGTCGATGTTCCAGGTGTGTGCCATGATCTCCTCTCCGATTTCTCTTCTTGCTGCAGCTCGGTCCGAAGGCTGAGGACGTCGAGGAACCGGTGAATCCTTTCGCCTTCCTCTTCCGCTTCATCGTCGGGACGGTATGCGCCTCGTACTATGTGCTGGTGCCTATCTACATGTGGATCAGAGATCAGGTTGTGCCCAAAGGCAGGCCAATTTAAGGGAGGGAGGTTAAGCTATGTCGACGAAACGAATCAAGCGATTTTGAAGATCCGAATTAGGCTTCTGTATGTTGCGAACTCAGCACTCTCGTAGTGTTGGTGTTACTCTCTGTATTTTTCCTACTTTTGTATGTTTGTTACCTGGTCTGTTCCTTCTAGAGGTGGGAGTCGCGCCTGCCGGTATGGGTCTATCGGGTTGCGTGTCTAAATCGTACCATGTCGGTCCAGCTCGTCTTCGACGAGCTCAAGCACAGCCCATTTGCAATTCATGTCGACTTCGTGCTGCGCCGACTCAGACCCGTCCCATTTGCACTATTGCGATGAGAGGAAAGGAGTTGGAGACGCACGGAACTGAGATAGTGCATACAAATATTAGAAAAAAAGAATTAAATTTTATTCATTCTTGAACATGTACATAGTTACTACCTCGTTAAAAACCTTACACCCAATATAGGGTACCATAGTGCAGGTCAGCTCGGTGCGCGTGCTCGGTGTCAGTCAGCATGTACTCTTCAATCTCTATTCTTCACCTTTTAGCATCTTCATTGTCTCCCTTTTCTCCACATGCGAGGACTATAAATGACGCTGGCCGTAGGGCGAGCCACAACATGACGTAATGTCGCGGCAGAGCGCCCTGCCGCGTGTCGTACCTACTTCTGGCTCATCGTGCCTGATTCGTGACCCAAGTACGACTCATGCTGGCGTACTGTGCCATGCTGTACTTTAGCCGTGTTGTACCTACCTGCCACGTACCAGTCCAAAAAAAGCCATGTCCAATACCCAGGTCTAGTTCATTCCCTCATATTCTTGTTTATGCACTACTTGTGACCGTGATGAAGCCAACAAAACTTTCTGTAGATCAAAATTAGGGCCGGCGGAAAAACTAGAAGCTCGTGAGCCCCTCGAACTTGCTTGTAAAGTAAATAAGCCAAGCTGAGCCGACTTCCTAGTTTGTTTTCTTAACGAGCCGAGCCTGAGCTAACTCACGAGCCGCTAGTTAGCTCGTTAAGGCTTGGTAACTAAATATTCACCGTGATGATTTTTGATATACAAGACTTTTAATTAGCTGAATATTTAAATTAATGTATGTCGATGTAACTATGTTAGATTGGACAATAATTGTTATGATTGCTAATTGGATCCTCACTAATTATCTATGTTTTACTTGTATGCTAGATAATTAGCTACGGTTTTATTTATGTAGTCCTCCTGTTGTATGTATGTGTTAATGTGTGTCATGTGCTCATGATGTGGCTTAGCTTATCTCCTGACTAATTACCCTAACTGACGTGGTTTAGCTTAGATCAATTCATCTTAACTGATGTGGCTCATGAGCTGATCATGAGCAGCTCAAGCTTTTTATCAAGTTGAGCCAAGCTGATTTTTTAGCTTATTAGCTTAACGAGCCAAACCGAGCTACTATTTTAACAAGCGGCTCAGCTCGATAGGCAGCCCTAATCAAAATGCATCCTTTAACATGGAAGAGTAAGCTCACTGCCTATGAAATGGGATTCATGTCTGCATTAGTTAATGTTAATTATGGTGACTTATATAGTCTTTTATGATTTGAAAAGCTGTGCTAGATGAATCATAATAGGATTGAGATTTTTACTTTATTTTAGAGTAGGATTACTACTTACTTTCGAGGAGGACTAAGGGAGCTATATAAATCCATGGGGTGGTCATGGAGAACCCAAGTAACCAAGGAACCATAAACCAATTCATCCAAAGCAAAAGGTGCACGAAAGGATTAAAAGCTTAGGATCTGTTTAGTTCATAGCCAAACCTTGCCACATTGTCACACCTCAAGTTAGGCAAGTTTGACTGAGTTAGGCCTCCATTTGGTTCATAGTCACACCTGTGGCAAGATTCCTTCTTGCCATCTACGTTACATATGTCATTAACTCAAAAAAAATGTGGCAAAATTTATTTTCCTAGCCAAAATATGGCTTCAATTTTGATAACCTAATCTTAGACAAGTTTGGTAAAAAACTACGGCTAAACATAGCAACCTTAGTATATGAACCAAACAGCCCCTTAATCTTTAACACTAGATTCTTATAATTTTTATATAGGGTAAAGATCTGACGGTCCTGAAAGGTTGTGAGAGAACAACAAATCCCTTGTACTCTTTTGAGGTTGTACTTAAAGAATTTACGGTCAATTTCGTCAAATCTTTCTCTCTCGTCATGGTTGTTTCAATGTCATTATTTTGATTCTATCTACGATATTCATCTTTTTTGTTCTTGAGACTGTATACTCATATCTTACAAAACTCTGATCCAATCTAAAAGCTACAAGGATTTAGAATGTAACAGTTATGTACGTGAGAAAGGCTTCTTCTGTCCACCACTGTAAAACACTATTGGAAAATTTTCTTGAAGCTTTGAAGACCTCCTTTTGTTTATCCACACTCCCCACTGCTATACTGCATTCGCTGAAGCCTGTGTGTGCACAAACCTGCCGACAGGCCCAACATTACCATTTTACCAGACTATAAATTACAAGGGAGAAACTACTTTAAACTGACCCAACTCTTAGCTCTTGTAACAGGTTTTACACCGCAAGAAAGCATCCATCATGAAGAGGCAAATTAGGCCAACGTTTGGCATTGCAATGGAATACGGTAATCTCGTTGATGCTTATGTGCTTTGCTAGCCGCTCTTTTCTTAATCAAGCTGTCCAGAACATACGATGAAATGTGACTTAGCAAACGGAGTAACAAGTGTTTCACAACTTCTTTTTTCACAGCAGCTTTAAAAATAAGCAAAGCATAGCACAATAACAGCAAACCTAGAGTATTCATGGGTCAAAAGATTATATCTAAATATTTGATACAGAAAGCATTTAAAGTCCAAACTTGAGACGCGCAAGAAACAAAATTAGTTCGCCAGCCGTTTTAAAAGAAAAGTACCAGTAACTAGATGATTCAGCGTCTCATGATACCGGCACACTACAGAGTAGTCTAACTGAGCTAGCATGGAACATGAGTTTTCATCTCCTGAGATCACACCTTAGTATGAAACCAAGCCTTTACTTCCAGCAGGGCTACTTGATCTTGAGCTGCTGCTGCGCCTGCGGTTATATTTTGAGCTCCCCCTTTTGACAGCGGCAGCATCGGGAGATCTGGACCTCGAGGGTTCACGGCTCTTCGACCTGGATCTCGACCTTCCTCTATTGGCAGGGGGGCTGCTACCATGGTGGCCAGGGCCACCGCCACCACGACCTGATCGAGGCCTGTTGCTTATATCTCGTCTCTGTTGTTCTGTGGGGCTACGACTGCGTCTTGGGCTGGGCTGGCGATATCCTCCATGATCACGGCGTCTCACTGGACTGCGCGACCTGCTCCTGCTTCGGTCTCTCCTAGGATACCTGAAATCATGGGTGTAGGTTCCAAATTTTGAAATATGTATATCAACTATCAGCCATTGGTAAAGTAACATGGCTTTGCACAAGTAAGAATAGGGAGCAAATCAAAAGAACTTGTTTAGTGAATCATGGTAATGGCAAAGTTGCTTGAACTAAGAAAAAGAGTAACACGTGGTAACATATTGCTGTACATAGAATAGCTTAAGTTATAATAAAGGTTTCTCCATGCACAACATTTCACATCTACCTAAGATAAAAAAAATGACAGAAAATAGAAGGCAACAAAAGAAAATTTTGGCAGGGAATAGAAGGCAACAAAAGCAACTGTTCAGTATTCAGGATGCTTTTGGGATTTCTTTTGCAAACCAATTAAACCCTTGAAGTGCTGAACTAACAGAAACAAATTATTTTACTACCAGTCATAAACTTTCATAACATTCTCAATCTCATGTCTAGTAAGAGGAAAAAATTGAACTTGAGAAATGCTATAGTCATCTAGATTGGGTATAATAATATTCAACTGTGTCATGTTATTTAGTTATAGATACTATGTTACTCATGAAGAGTACTATTATCTTCAAAGAACGAGGATCTATAGTTTAAGCACTGCAACCAATTATCACTGGGCTCTAACTGTCTACTTGTGGTAAGCAGGCTGGAGTTCCTACTTCCTAGCAATCAACATACATTATTGAACATGCAGAAAGATAGAACAACAGTCAGGCAGAAATATGTTGTTACTCCATGAGATTACTTAAATTCTTCAAAAGAGCCCACATTTCGAATGTATAAGAAATACCAACCTGGATGGGCTACTGGCTCTTGGGGAACCACGATATCTCCTTACTGGTGAGCGTGGACTGTAAGGACCATTTCTTCCATATCTGCACATGATGGGAAACCCCATATAAATATCAAATATGTCAAAATGTGGCAAATAATCTAATTTATATACCTATTAAAGTGATTCCATCTATCATTTCTTCTTCCATTGTTGCGAGACCAAATAGGGGGACGCTCTGGAGATGGTGTCCTGTATCGACGTGCAAATGCATACTGTTGCGTAAAACCACGCCCTTTCCTGATACGTTGAGGTTGTCCATTATCCGTAGAGCCCATAGCTAAACCTTTACCATTGGTGGGCACAGGTTCATTGCTTAAGGCATTCCTTTCTATACCAGCTCTAGATATGCCATCCTCTGCAGCAGCATCACCGTTGTTGCCATCTGCCTTTGTTAAATTTGCATCAGCCCTGATGGGGCTGCTCCTAGAGCTTGCACCTGGATCATCCCTGCAATTATAAACAAATACATTTCTATTAACCATTCAAACAATAACTGGTCATCAAAGTTGAACAGGACATATTTTACACACTAGCTCTGTATAGTAGTGAAAGGATCCAGACAGGAAGTGATTTATTTTAATGAATCAAACCTGAATTTACTAGATGTATCTCTTGAATTTTGATTTCCAGATCTGTCATCAGCCACATTTTCATCTTTGTTTGAGGGTTTGCTTCCTTCATGTGATGTGTTGTCAGTGGTAACTGCTTGTTCCAAAGCTCTACCTTTCTCCAAATTTACCATTTTGGTATTCTCTTGGTCTGCTATTAACAAAGCTGATTATTAGTTCAAAAATGCAAACAAGAAATTGTGAAGCATGGTCATCTCAGTACATCCCAGTGCTATAACCAAACACAACACGCAAAACTTTAAGGTCATCGAAAATGGTAACGTATGTCATACAATAGCAGGTTGTTGACAATCCACAAAAAAGCCAAAAACGACATTAAATTATTATCAATCTTAAGTGCCCTAATCTTTTTACTCTATATTTCTCATATTCAACAGCAAATCAATAGTCTCTTGAATAAATTTTGGAATCAAAGATCTTGTGAATAATTATGATAAATAAAAACTTTAATAAATTGGCAACAGCCAGAATGTTTTCCATTCCATGGATGCTTAAAAAGTTGATTATTCCAAGTATGTCAAACAAATAGTAGCAGAAAATACTAGACATGGAAAGGTGATAAGCAGGAATTGGCAAGCACAGAATGGGCAAATAAAGAATGCCTTTTGAACCACAAAAGTACCTCAAATGCTGTTACAGAACAGAACAGAAATATATGCGGTTAAATCAAAGCAGCATGTTTAGTCTACTAAAATATGTTGACAGCAAATGATGAACACGAATAGAATACTAAGCTCTCCCACCTTTCTTCAATGAATGCTTGGTATGACGGCCGGCACTTTCACTATCAGAACTGCTGCTGCTTGTCTTTGAGCTTTTTGAATCATCACTTGAGCTCCCATAGCTACTAAAAAGAGCAACAAACAGGGGATCACTCAGCTAGTATTTATTATGAGCTAACAAAATTAGTCAGAGTATACAGGACAACATTGTACCGTTTGGATTTCCTTTTTGTTCCTTTACTCTTCCTCTTACTCTTCTTATGGTTGCTCTTCCTCTTTGCAGACTTATGTTTTTCCTTCTTAGAACCTTTTCTTCTCTTGTGTCTATGATCACTGGATGAGCTAGTATCCAATGACGATGAAGAGTATGATTCTGACTCTGAGCCGCTATCTGAGGAATAGGACCATGAGTCAGAAGCATCTGAGCTATATGAATCAGAAGAATAGTGCTTTCTTTTTTTCCTTCGTTTATCATCACTAGGTGGTTTTTTGGTTTTGATCCTCCCTTCAGCATCAGAGCTATCTTGTGCCCTTCTTAGCTTCTTTTCTGAAAAAAAAGTACTGAGAAAGCTAACCAGAGATAAAACATTAAGTATTTGGAGATATCCATGTTCATCATGTCTCACCTTTCTCTCCCCGTAGCTGATTCTGAGTATTTATATCAGAGGCTTCACCACAGTCTACGATTTTCACTTGACAAGTAGGCTTTCCGCTATCAGAACCTACTGCTTCAAGCTTCTTAAGCAAAGCTATCCCACTGACCACCTTCCCAAAGACCACATGTTTCCTAAAAATTACAATTTGAACCCACTTAAGGTAATAGACCATTGGGGCATCGGTAAAAAATAATATGAGACTTCTCCGAAGGAAGACAGCATAGGAGTTAATGACACTAATTACTGCTGTGGATAATATACCACTGGGATTGGAGCCATCACATACCACCAACCATTAATTTCTCCACATAATATTAGTTTTGATTGTGGTGATATGGGTAAGTAACAAAACTATCCTCCCCATATCCTTGTACATAAGGAGCCAAAAGAAAGAAAGAAGCTCAAACTCTAATAGGTCAACTGACTAAAGTAACGAAGCAATACCCATCAAGATGTGGTAAAGGATTGAATGTTATAAAAAATTGGGATCCATTGCTGTCTGCTCCAGCATTTGCCATAGACAGAACACCAGGTTGATCATGCTTTAACTTGAAGTTTTCATCTGTAGAACACAAGGCAGCATGCACAAAAACTTCAGCAAAAGCTTAATAGCACAGTTATCATGGGATGCGGAACATAAATAGCTAACAAACAAATTCTACAACAGCCACAAATTTCAATGTAGCCATTAACCTGCAAATTTTCCACCATATATGCTCTCTCCACCACATCCTGGAAATAGCATGGAATGTTGAGCTCATAAAGTACACTACAGCAAGAAGTCAGTTGAAAGAAGAAGCCTGAGCTAATGAAGCAATACCATCTCCTCTTGAAAAATCACCACCCTGCAGGAAAGAAATTTGACCAGTTGAGTTTAGTTTGAACAAAAGGATGAAAAAATGCAATAGAGAGTAGAGATATTCAACAATCAAAATTAAAACTCTGGGATTAGACTGCTTAACAAGCAAATTATTAACCATATCTATTCGCTAGAGCTCAGTATTTGAAACCCCACAGAAGATTAAAACTCACTAGCTCTAAAGAAATATGCAGTAGTCAGATCAGTTGCAATCTTTTGGTACCTGAGCAACAAACCCTTTGACAATGCGATGGATGTTTGTTCCCTTAAAATAAAGTGGTTTTTGTGTAGATGCTCCAAGGCCTCTTTCACCTACATGTTGATCAGTAGTAAGGCCTTAAACTATAAAAGGTAACACAGCTTGAAACTCCATGCTAAAAAACCATTTAAAAATACATATTTTCATACCACTGCAATGATGAATCATATGACTTACAAGAAACTTGATCAAATTAAACACCAATAAATCATGAATAAAAATAAGTGAAACATCTGCCTGGCAGACAATATAGTCCTACGATTTAATTGCATCTGTGTGTCTAACCTGAAAGACAAAAGTCGAGCACCCATATAGCTGAAAGCAGAAAATTTAACATACAAAAATCCACTTATGTTGTGCCACTATATGAATAAGAGGAGAAAACAATTAGATTAGAAAACACCACAGCAATATTTTAGTCCACCTCTACCTTTTCCACCATTCTATTTTACATTATGTTATCTTATTACCAGACATGCACCAAAAGATACAACTGAGTTCATGTCTTACTAGCATTGTAACCTACACTCAAAATTGTTGCACCACTCTGCCCTAGTATATAGATTCACCAAACAAAGCTCTTGTGGACACAAACAGCGTCATTTACATTTCCTAGCATTTAATTGAACTCTTGTACATACACAACATCAAGGACTGTTCCATGCAAACATGCTATTTCACAGCAAGGAAGCAGAGTTACCAGTACATAGAGCTCGGAAGTTCTCTGCAGTCCTCGGAACTACATTAGAAAAGAGCTGCAAATCAAGGGCAAAAGTTAATCAGGTTCATGCCACCAACGCTCTTGATGGAGAAAACAACCATTAGAGACAACAAGATCAAGCATGAATGCCAGTACAAGCTTTACAACCTCGAACGTAATCCTCTCAGTGGCGCGCCCGCCGATTGATATGTCCAAGAAAACCTGAGGGTTTTTAGCCTTGGGCATGGTTATTCCCCTTTTGTTCTACTTCTACCTGCAGGAGTGCTATTATAAGAACATCTTCAGCAGCATCTCAACAGCAAGACACTAGCTAGGATACATGAGTATCTCAAATCAAGAGGTCCTTAGCTGCTAGCAGAAGATAGGTAAATAAAAATTAGCAAAGGGCCTGCCAGACACCCAGCATCCGAAATCATTCACTACTTCAGGTCTTGCGCTCTATCCTAGGTCGGCACCGCTTAAACATATGATTACAAGAATGAAACAAAACGAAAATCCAGAGCCAGATCTACCCAAAAAGAAATCTTTGATAGTCCTGAAGAAGAAGAAGAAAGATCTGGTCGGATTCGATTGTTCGGAGCAAAACGAACAGCAAGCCATGCACTTGATAGGGCTTCCTTACCAACAAAACGAATCACGTCCGCGCCCGTCCAGCACCAGCAGAGGGGGTCGTCGTCGGAGGAGGAGGACGCTGCTTACGAGAGGTGGTGGAAGGAGGACCCGGGGTTGCGGCGGCGCTGGAGCAAAGAAGATTTTTTCTCTCTCCCTTTTACTGCCGTCCCTAAGCTACAGGTCTGTGGATGTAGGTGGCTGACGTGTGGGTCCAGGGGTCCACTGGTCGGTGGTGGGGCGGGCGGGGGTGGCGCGTGGAAGCGTGAGTGGGCTGGCGGTAGAAGAGTAACTGGGTTATGGGCCTGGCCCGTTTTAACAAACTTCACCTCTTTTTTTTTAAGATGATAATTAAAAAAACGTTTTTGTTTGGAGTTGTACACTGTCCAAGGTTTCAAATTTTATTTTCGGATCGCATCTCGGATGTGGCCAAAATCTGAAATATCGATGATATTTCAGAATTTCGGTCGAAATCCGAACAAAATTCAAAAGGCAAACTTGAAATTAGGTAAATTTGAAACCCAGAAGATCGAAATTTCGGTCGAAATCACCTTAATTTTGCCGAATTTTTGGTGATTTTCAACCCCTTGTGAAATATCTCTTGAGGCTAGAAAAAATTAGGAAATATATAAAAAAAATCATGCAAGCATTTATGTACGTATATTTCCTATCTTTTTTAATACAAAATACAAAGGTCTCGTTCGGTAGAGCTCTGGCTCCCGAATTCTTGTCTGGAGGAGCCGGAGCTCTACCGATCACTCTCAACTTCCCGTTGCTAGAATCAGAATCACTCCTAAAGTGATTCTTGGTTTTGCACTAGGCACAAGAAGCCGCCTTGACCCAACTATCCGTAAGAATCCATCTACCCAGTCCCTATCGCCTTGACCCCGCGCTGTCGCCTTGACCCCAGGCTATCGCCTCAACCTCGTGCCG
Source organism: Otatea glauca (assembly GCA_036346275.1). Classification (NCBI taxonomy): domain Eukaryota; kingdom Viridiplantae; phylum Streptophyta; class Magnoliopsida; order Poales; family Poaceae; genus Otatea; species Otatea glauca. The sequence goes on from CM070723.1 coordinate 48,991,379, forward strand.
TCTTCGCTTGGTCGTTGGTCGCCCTGACCCCGTCATGCTGCCGTCGCTCAGTCGCCTCGACCCCGTACGGCCTAGAGCACCGCTGGTCGCCTCGACCCCGCCTCGAGCGTTGTCTCGACCCAGGACCGCCTATAGCGCCACCGGTCGCCTCGACCCCACATCACCTGGAGCGTCGCTGTCCCCGCCTCGAGAGTCACCATCGAGGTATGGTCGAATCGCCTCTTTCGAGAATTTGGAGCTAACCAGCTAGCCGAACACTTTCAGAAACTGCTCCTAATTCTTCAAAAGATCACAATCCGAAGGAGTCGAAGCAGAATCAGGGAGGAGCAGGAGCTAAAGCCCTAACGAACGGGGCATAAGTATTTGCACATAAAATTCCCAAGTTAGGATTTAGGGTTTATGCCGAAATACAATTTAAGCCCGAAATACATCATGTAAGGACAAATCCAAGGTAGGGTTTAGGGTTTAGACCAAAATACATCATTTAAGGCCGAAATACATCATTTAAGACCAAAATCCAAGTTAGGATTTATGGTTAGGATTACATAATTTGTATATATATATTTTTGCAAACTTTTTACATATATTCCTCATAAAAGGCATTACAATTCTCAACAAAAAAATTGGTTTAAAATTCGGTCTAAAAAACATGCAAACCAATCCAAAATGCTGAAATTTCGGTCGAAATCACCAAGATTTCGCCGAAATTTACCTAAATTACTATAGCGAACCCTAATTTTCAAAAACAAAATTCATTACGCCGGGATTTGGAATCTCGGCCTTGGCCGATATATAAAATTTTGCCAAAATTCACCGAGATTTTGAGCCCTATACATATCAGCTATCTGTAAAAATATGTCATATAAGATTTTAGATGGTGCGAAGGACAGAGAAAAATATTATCTACTATTTAACAAATAGCTTTGTACTATGTGTATCATTGTATAGATAATTTATTAATTGTATGATAGATCATTACAGACAACTATATAGACAGTCCATTGTATGAGTTATCGTTAGTCCTATCTATAGATGACATGGAGGTGTATTACAGACAGCCATGGTCTATACCACTATACATGCTCTTTTCAGCTAGTATGAACTCATATTGATCATCCCTAACCTTTTAATTAAGGATGTAGATCAAGAATAAGGTCTTGTTTGAAAAGCCTGTTTCCGGCTGTGATATATGTAGATAAATTAGGATTTTAGTTCAAAGTCCTGCCCTATCCACATGAATCTGACTGAAAAGAGGCCTCACAAATAAGACCTAAATGGGTGAAGAACACCGGTGGAAATACAGTTCTGTGTTCTTTGGTAAAAAGCTTTTATTAAAAGTTGTATGAGGTGTTTAATTACCACGCAGCATTAATTGTTCTGACTCGATTCTCATATTTGTGCCCTATGATTGTGTAAGACCAACCATCTCCATCTTAATCATACGTAGGATCTATAGTCTATATTAAGTAAAATCATATAAAATAGTGGTCTATATAAAGAGATCGTGAGAACTACTTCTTTTGTTGCGGTGAATACGGTATTAACAATTTTCTTATTATTTTACTTAGAAACTTAATTAATAACTGATGACTAATTTTGCCATAGAAAATAAATAGAGATAGGAGCATGATATTAATAGATATCAAAGCTTAAAGACTACTCATGTATACTAGGGTATGTTTGGTAGAGTTCTAGTTTTACTAGATTCGTGGATCTGGTGTAGCTGAGTATTCCTAGTTCCACTAGATCCGTGGAGTTGGAGCTGTGAGTACATTAAAAGTGTTTAGATAGATCATCTTATTTACATTTTAGAACAAAAATATAAACTTAATTCACTTTATTTTAGTCTACAAGTTTCAGATCTCAAATGAAGCTGGGATCTAAAGCTCTACCAAACAGGCCATAAATATTCATGCATGGCAAAAGATAATAAAATGTGGCATACAACTAGCAATATAGCTTAAGTTGATAGATAATTATTTGCTCTTAGATGTCGAGCTGCCTAAATTAACAGGCCTCCTCGCTACTAGGGACAGGGTCACTGACTAATTTGTGACAATATTTCTAAACAATCTTACCAATTTCATATTTCAAGCTTGCTAAATTTAATTTGCTTCGATATCAATTTAATTGATCACTGTACATGTATCCAAAGAACATCTATCAATATTGAAATTAATGAAGAGCCTGTATTGACAAAGTTGCCGCAAAGGGCTTACTCCATAGAAAGAGACAACAAATCACTTAGTACTATTGAGTTGTATGCACCAGTTAGTTTATCCAAAAGCTTAAACTGATGAGGAAAAGATAGGCAATTCACTTATACTTCAACACTCCCCCTCACGTGTAGGCTCCTTCAGGCCTAAGACGTGGAATAGAAGTGGGCTGCAACTATTTTTCTTTAATTGCGTCAACCGGGTCTTGAACTCAAGACCTCTTAGCTTTGATACCATATTGATTTGCATGCACCAACCATTTCACCCAAAAGCTTAAACTGATGAGGAAAGACAATCAATTCACTTATACTTCAACAAGTACCAAATCCACCACGATGCCAAATCAACTGCACAGAACAAGCACGATCAACACTAAGATTTGGCAACAGGAAGCACCAAAGGTACCTCACCGTCCACGACATGCCTAGAATCGTCGGCCACCGTTACCGCCCTCGGTTCACCACGGGTTACACGCGAAGTGGCAGCCACAGGGTGAAGGAAGACGAATTAGGGCCAAGGATCACACTAGGGCGTCGGGTAGCCGAGGATCTCGCCTGAGCAACGCTGGAAAAGGAGGAAGGCAAAGGTGGGTTAGAGATTGGGAAAAGGAGGGAAAAATTCACGTCGTTCATTTCTATATCAAGGAGGAATGCGGACCTGGACTTTAAAGAGCATCAAAGGAGGATAAGAAGGAGCAATGGCCGCTAGAGAATCCACTCGCCATCGCCGCACGCGTGGGAACCGCGCCCACAATGTAGTCGCTGTCGCCACCACTCGCTCTCTCTGTCTCACTCGCCTAGGGACCTAAGGCACCGCTCGATGCCTTTAGCTCTCCCAACTGGACTGGCTCAGCCCGGAGAGCCTTGTCGATCCAGTTAACTCAGCAAAACGCTCTCTTTCTTTCAATTTTTTTGATAAAACCAAATTTCACACAACAGACTGCCACAAATCTAGACCACTGGTCCTGTAACACTAATCTGGTTGACTCGGATATGACCCTACCTTAAATAAGATCATGATTTTGACAACCATGTTGCCTAGGGTTCAACTCGTGGCTCGAGGTGATAGCTAGATTGTTCGGTACTACCAGCTCCACCTGTTGTTTTAGTTGGAACCTACAGAAATCATATATAGTTGTTTCTGCATTAAAGCTCAAAAGGATAACTTGTTATTCGGGAACAATTTTAGCTTCATCATTAGGTGAGGTTTTGGCTTCTATCTTATGAAAATGTAAATTGGAATGAAGGCTATTAAATATAGTTAGATACAGTTAATTTTCTAATAACCATTCTTCCAAACAACCCTAAGAATCTCCCAAAAAATTTGCGGGAACATGATTCCTTTTTGTTTTTTTGTGCGTGCGATTGTTCCTGTGCTGTTGGTCACGTACACTGCATTGGATGCCGACGTGACAATACTTCCATAGCTATAGGGGGATAGGGATCTATCTAGTCACTAGGCATCTAGCATCACCGTAACCTACAACACCATTGTTGACTCAAGGAAGAAGCAACGAACAAGTCGAGCCAGGTGACGGACTGTACCATAGCTGAAAAAATAAACGAGTGTTTTTTTACTGCTTTTGTGCTCCCAATGTACGAAGGGGCCAGGTGATCTGACTTGTGAGGCTTTTCTATCAGTCTGAAGATCTTTGTCATTTCTAGGGGCGTAGTTCTGCCACAGCTTTCATCTGAACCTTGTCGGCCGGCGTAAATGAGTCTTATTATATATTGTTTTTAAAAATCTTTTGTGTTAAAATTAATTATAGATGATTTTGCTAGTACGACCGTTAAAGTTACAGAATATACTAAGAACCGTCTGCGATAAGTTGATATCTTTTGTACTCCCAATGTACGAACCGTCTGTGAAGTTAATCGTACAAACCGTCTGTGATACTTCACATATGGTTAGTTTCACGAATTGTCTGTGATATGAACTTATCACAGATGGTGTTTTCAGCAAACCTTCTGTGATATTTACTACCAATATATAATACAGAGTCCTGACCCACTTAGGGTTTTTATGGTTTCTAGATTGTTCTAGGGTGGAGACCAAGGTGTGTGGGCGGAGGCGGTCCGGTGGAGGCCGAGGTGTGTGGGTACTTCAATAGCATTACCCCACGGCGCCTTGCCAAGCCGCCGCGTAGCGACCCGTTGATCTCCGACTGGGTGGCCCGGAGGATGCTACTATCGCTGTTGTCGGAGGCGACTTGCTGGAGCTCCGCAAGCTCCATGACCTTGAGGCCAAGAGCCATAGTTCAATGCAGCACCCATACCTATCGCTGGAGGAGGTCCGAGGTGCGTGGGTACTTCGACAGCATCGCCCCGCGATGCCTTGCCAAGCCGCCACGTAGCGACCCATTGAACGCCGGCTCGGGTGTCCCGGAGGATGCTGCTGCTGCTGCCACCGTCAAAGGCGACTTGCTGTAGCTCCGTAAGCTCCGTGACCTCGAGGCCAAGCCCTAGGTTGATGCTTTATTGGTTGTTCTCTCCTATTCTTGGAAATTGGAATTTGAGTTCTGGGTGTTCGAGTGTTGAATACTTGCACCCATGTGAGCATGGTGCTTCGCTGTGTGTACAAGTTGGTGTTGGACAGATGGGTGTGAACGGGAAGGAGTACATGGAGATGCAGTCACTACTATAGAAAAGCTTGTATTAGACGCCTCATCACAGGCGATTTTTACATAAAACCATCTGTGATACTTCACTAATGGCTCATGTTACGAACCGTGCATGATATGCCAACATATCACATATGGTTTTTACATAAAACTATCTGTGATGTATCATAGATGGTTCATGGGACGAACCCAGCAAACCATCTATGATATTTTCTACAATGTATATATAATATAGAGCCCTAACCCAGTAACGGTTTTTTAGGGTTTGGAGGTGGCTGTGAGGCGATTCGGTGAAATGAGACTATAGATTTGGAAGAGTGATTGTAGATCCATTTGTTTCTTGGTGATCTAAGGTTAGTAATTGGTTCTAATTGCATATTCAAGATCTAGTTTCGTAAAGAGAGGAAATCTAGCTTGGTGTAGATCCATTTGTTCTTTGTGATCTAAGTTAGTAATTAGATCTAATTGCATTATATTCAACATGTAGCTAGCTTGGTAAAGAGAGAATTGAAGATGCTTGGTTTAGATGTACTAGCTTGGTAAAGAAAATTATTTAGATCTAACATGGTTTAGGACTTAGGATAGGGTTTAGCTAGTTAATTTATGCTCCAATTTAAGAATGTATGCATGTGCACTCCTAGTGTACTACCTCAATTTAATTAATTTTTGCTAGCTACTTTAGATCATGCATAGTCTACTTCAATATTTAATACTAATTGTTATATGCGTAGCGTAGATGGATCGAAGCTGGATGTACGCTAAGAAACGTGTGCCAAGTACATTAATGGTGTCTCTACTTTTAGAAGAACTGCAAAGGAGGATATGTTTAATAAGAGGGTGAAATTTATGTCTTGTCTATGCATTGACTGCGATAATTTGAGGATGTTTCGAAACTTAGCACAGATCGAACCACACTTGATTCTAAGGGATTTCAAAAAGGGGTATACATGTTGGACCAGTCACGGTGAAGAGCAAATTAAATAGGAAGGTAGTATTAACATCATCGATGAGGTCAACGATATGCCAAATGATATCCATTGTGCTTTCGATGAGGATAGGTTGCACGATGACAATCTGAATTAGATAATGCACAATGCAGAAGGGAACCGTGATGAGAGAGAGTATGGTAAATTCCGGCGCTTGATGGAGGACTCGGAGAAACCTTTGTTTCCGGGCTACAAGTCAAAATACACAAGATTGTCATCCGTGCTTGAACTACTAAAAATGAAGGCAAACAACGGTTGGTCCGACAAGAGTTTCATGGCATTGTTAGGTCTCTTAGCAGACATGCTTCCGGAGGGAAACAAGTTGCCCAAAACCACCTACAAATCCAAGAAGGTTCTTTGTCCTTTGGGAATGGAATTGTAGAAAAAATATATGGATGTCAGAACGACTGTATCCTCTACCACAAAGAGTACGCAAACTTACATGTATATCCGGTGTACAACGCATCCCAACACAAAAAGTAAGAATAAATCAGATGATGACGGCGAGGACATCGAGGTGAAGAAAGGACATCCTACTAAGGTGGTATGGTATTTGCCAATAATTCCCTGTTTGAAGCGTTTATTTGTAAACCCAAAGGAGGTAAAATTGCTTCGTTGGTATTCGGAGGAGCGTAAGAATGATGTAATGCTAAGACACTCTGTCGATTCTGCCCAATGGAGAAATATCAATAGGAGGTTTGAAGAATTCGGTGCGAAATTGAGGAATATAAGGTTTGGATTAAGTACAAATAGAATGAATCCTTTCGGTAACATGAGCAACTGACATAGCACTTGGCCCGTGAATCTCTGTATCTACAACCTTCCTCCTTGGTTGTCTATGAAGCGGAAGTACATTTTGCTGTCTATACTTATCCAAGGTCTGAAGTAACCTAGAAACGATATTGATGTGTACCTAGCACCATTGGTGTAAGATCTAAAAACATTGTGGGTTCGTGGGGGTACATATATGGGGTGCGTACAAATGAGATAACTTCAATTTACACTACTTGTTGTTCTGCTCCATAAATGATTATCCTACCATTGCTAACCTATCGGGACAGAGTATAAAAGGAGCCAAAAACATGTACTCACTGCTTAGATGATACTAAAAATGTGTAGTTGAATCATTTGCGCAAAACCGTGTACATGCGTCATCGTAGGTTCCTTCGGGAAAATCACCCATACCGCAAGATGAAGAAACAATTTGACGAAAAGAACGAGGATGGTATAGCTCCAAGGCCTTTAAGTGGGAGAGATGTTCATGATATGGTTAAAGATTTGGATGTTGCGCTAGGAAAGAGACATAAATCGAGGACTCAGGAGAAGAGCATCTAGAAGAAGAGATCAATATTTAAGGATCTACCTTATTAGAAGTACTTAGAAGTTTGCAACTACATCAACATCATGCACATAGAGAAGAATATATGTGATAGTTTGATTGGTCTCTTACTGAGCATTAAGGGCAAAACAAATGATGGTATTAATGCACGGCTTGACTTGGTCGATATGGGCATCAGACCTACGTTAGCACCGAAAGAGACCGATAAAGGCCGGACGTACTACGAATCTACTTGTTACACTCTGCCTAAGGCCGAGAGAACTGAATTGTGTCAGTGCTTGCATGGTGTGAAAGTTTCGTTCGGTTTTTCCTCTAACATGAAGAGTCTTGTTTCCAAGCAAAATTTGAAATTAATTGCTATGAAGTCTCATGATTGTGATGTGTTGATATGACACAGATGCTTCCTATTGCAATTAGAAGTATTTTGCCAATCAAGATCCGAGAGACAATCACGAGGCTGTGTTATTTCTTTAACACAATTGCTTAGAAGGTCATCGATTCCGAAGGACTGGATGTTCTGCAGGCTGAGGTGGTGATGACTCTATGTAATCTTGAGATGTTTTTCCCTCCGTTGTTTTTCGATATCATGGTCCATCTCATTGTTCACCTTGTGAGAGAGATAAAGATGTATGGGCCCGTGTTTCTACATAACATGTACCCATTTGAGAGGTACATGGGAATTCTCAAGTCTTACGTACGGATCGATCTCGACCGACGGGTAGCATTGTTAAAGGTTTGCAACCGAAGATGTCGTCGAGTTCTGCGTCGATTACATGGCTTAGGTCAAACCGATAGGTGTGCCTCGATCTCACCATGAGAGTAGGCTCGAGGGTATCGGGACCATCGGAAGGAAAGCAATCACGCATAATCCGGTTGCGTATACTGAAGCCTATTTCATGGTTTTGCAACACATGGCTGTAGTGTTTCCGTATATCGATGAACACTGGCTATGGCAAAAGAATCCGATGCGACAGGAGTCTTGGATCTAGATACAACACAACCTTCACTTCAACAAATGGTTAAAGGAGCGACCCATCATTATGAGCTTGTTAGGTGATACGCTGACATGGTTGACAAAAGGGCCAACATTTATAGTTGTGACATGAAAATGACATGAACTAAATGGATACATATTTTATACGAGAGATCACGATATGTAGAGCATAAACCAGAACAACATGTACGAGTAGATCAATGCATATATGATGACTTAATCAACTCCATATTTGATGAAATAGAGAACCATCAAAATGATCATAATCCTGCACAGGAGTTGTAACATCACAATTTTTGCATTTTATGGATTTGATATGCATTTTATATTTTTGTGAATTTTCTAGAATTGAATTAATTTATTTTATATTTATTTGAATTAAGCCTCTTGTTAAAAGCTATTTAAAAATCTGGAAAGTATAAATAAAGTTTTGTTGATTTGAGTTCCAAATGTCCCCAAAATATTTTCTAGAATTTTTGGGTATTTTTGCTATTTATTTTAGCTTTATCTATTTTTTGGAATTGTTTTAATTAAAAAAATATTTGGAAAACCCTTTTGAACAGTAGTGGGCCAGACCCGTGTGGGCCCAGCCCAAGTCGCATCGCCAGCTCGCTCAGCCCATCCGCCAGAAACCCTAGATCATGGTCCATTGGATCACGATCGAATGGTGGAGGTTCCATCGGGAAACCCTTGCCTTTCTAAACCTTTGGATCAAGCCAGCATGGACGCTCAAGATCTCGCCACGTCTCGCGTTTTGATGACTGTCCAATCTGTGACACGTTGTAAGATCGAAGATGCCGACTAGAGAGGGGTGAATAGGCGGCTATAAAAACGCGATATCAATTGTGCTTTGATCGCTTTTCGAGGCGCTATAAAGGCCGCAGACTCCCGCATTAACTTCCCCATTCTGCGCTGCCCTTGCTGCCTCGTTTTCGTCGCTCGAGTCGCTGCTGTCGTGGAGGAAGTTCTCGTCGTAGTTGCTTGAGCTACCGCCGTTGTTCCTACGTTGTTTTGCCGCCGTAACGCCGCTTTTGAACCAGTCGTGAGGAGCCGCGTCGCATCCATGAAGACTCTAAGCTGATCCGTCCTATTTTCGTCTTGCAGTGGCCTTCGTCTTCATCTCTGGTGAGCCTTCGTCCGTCTTGTGCCGTCGATCTTCATCGTCGTTCCTCAGCCGTTAGATTATGTGCGTACCATCTAGATCGTGCCGTGTTAGAGCATCGACCGTGTGCCACATGTCCTCACCTACGCCAGCCTTCGTTTTGGATCATGACCGTTGGATCTGATGTTGATGGCCCAGATCGAGCCACGTGTCTTCATCTCCCGTGGGTCGCGTGTCGTGCTGACGTCAGCATGCTCACATCAGTGTTGACATCAGGGTGCGGTGTACGAAACACCGCGGACCGAGTCCACCTTAATCGTGTACTGTTGTGGACTAGGTCTATAGACCCGGGCCCACCTATCAGCCTAATAAATGATTTTTGGATTTATTTTAATTCGGTTAATTAGGACTACTGACGTTAGCTAACGTCATAATCTGTTTTTCCTTTAGAAAAATATTTTGGCCGAAATTAAATTCGGTGCTGACGTCAGCGTGGTGTCATAAAGGTGATTTTCTAGTAGAAAAATAATTCATTTAATTCGGATTTTCTATTTTTTGAGTTTTTCTTTTATTTAAAACTTTAAATAGCCCGTTCTCCCTCATACGAACTCCGATTGAGGTGATTCCTGTTTCTAAAAATTTGTAAAATCGAGATATATTTAATGGTGAATTTTATTTGATTTTTGGTATTGATTTTTCTCTCTATATTTCTTATTTATTGTTTTATTGCTTGTTTCGCGTAGAAGTTGAAGTCAAACATGCAACCACATGTCTGAAATGGGACAGATCTAGCTGATTAATTTGCAATATCTTAGCTTTATTACTACTAGTGGCGGTGTGAGTCTCGACTATATGGGTAAACTCACATGGCGCAAGAGGGGCCCTGAATGTGGTAACCAGTCCCATTAGTGTTGAAACCTTAGCGGGTAGTACTGGGTTAAGACAGAGCTCTGTAAAGGCTTTGTCATGATCTCTTTGCCAATACACCAAAGGAAGTGTGTTAATTGCATGGCAATAAGAGACGATCATGTCGTGTGGGTAAAGCGCATAACCTCTGCAGAGTGTCAAACCTATTCGAATAGCCGTGCTCGCGGTATTGAGCAATGCTCGGGAATTATGGTCAAGGGTTAGATTTTGTAAATTGAAACTTGGTTGGGAAAGCTAGATGCAATTGGAAAGTTGAAAAATATGATTTAGGGCTGGAAGCCAGGTTTATTTGAGAAACACTTCAAAGTTATTACTTACTGTTATTTATTTTACTGTCTTTTCAATCTACTTATTATACTCAATTATAAATGTTGTTATTGCAAAAATAGCAATGTTAGCCATTCCATTGGAATAAGTCTTGCATATAGTTATGTTACAATTGCATTATGTGCACAACTTGTTAAGTACTTTAAATACTCACCCTTGCCAAGAACTAAATCACCAGTTGAGGAGAAGTCTATACCTTCGAAAGAGATGGAGTTCCATGAGGAGGCGATTATCTAGGAGTTGAACCTTGTCAGATGCCTATGGCATGTTGATAGGATTCACCGACGTTCTTCGTTCCGCTGCTGTTTATTTACTTTGATTCAGAGCCATCGATGCCTAATAAGTGTAAGGCTGACCTTAAGGTTGTTCAACTATATCTTATTTAATAGCTGAAGTCTTTATTTATGTTTCCGCTGTGTATGATTGTGATATTAATCTATGTTGAGACTGTGTGCACTAGCGTGATCCTAAACTAGTGCAGAATACATAGAGGGTCTGGATTTGCATATTCAGGTCCCGACATAGGTGGTATCAGAGCCATACTGACTGTAGGTCTTAGCCCTAGATAGTTTGGTCGTCTCTTTAGTACCTTCAAAATTATTTTCTTAATTAAGACTCAACTGAAAAGAATAATATGTTCTTGACTTACCTTATTCTTCTATTCTTTTCCCTTGCTAAAAATTCTTTCTCTTTCTCTTGCTGGATCGAGTTGAAATCTTACCTGAGTTGTCTTTAGTGGATGATGAAGTACCATACCTTAGGTGAGAGCATTGAGTGCCTGCTGCTACCCTGAAAATCATGAAGAAAGGAATCGTCGAGCTCAAGGAAGAGTGGATTGATGAAGTGTTTCAGAAGCTAGAAGACCCAATGCTTCGATTAGCTGGTTGAGACTCATGTGTGGGAGTCGCGTCTGCTTAATATAGGAGTGTTGCCCATGTATGTGGTAGTTTTGTTTGATTAGGTTAAATTGGTTCTTTCATGATTACCGAGTGTGCAGTATGTGTTGCATAGCTCTTAGGCTTATGTAAGCAACCATAAAAAGTTATTAAATATTAATTTCTTAAGTTGTTGGGTTAAACCTATCTCACCTGCATTAGGATTCTTGAACCGTACCTATGCTATTTTTCCCTCTCCTCTAACCCTGTGAAGCAATCAGCAGATGGTGTAGACCCATGGTAACAATGGAGGTAACAGAAGAGGTACCCAACCGAATGACAATCTCAATGAAGAAACATTCCCTCAACCGTCGTCGATAGTGGACATGCAGAACTTGGGCACTTTTCTTGCTGCTCAGACTCAGTTGATGCATTCAATGGTGCAGCAAATGCAAAATATGACTAATCAAGCCGATGACAATAATGCATCTCGAGCTGTTGCCAATGGTCCTTGTTCGTACTCAAAGTTATCAGACTTCATAAGAACTCGTCCACCAACATTTTATGAAAATATTTCACCTTTGGAAGCGGATGAATGGCTTAAGATCATCGAGAGAAAGTTACTCATTGCTGAGTGCAAAGGTGATGAGAAGGTCATGTATGCTTCTCATCAGTTGGAAGGGATTGCTGCTGAATGGTGAAAGAAATATTATGCTGCCCATGAAGCCCCGTAGAATATTTCTTGGAATGAGTTCGTTACTACTTTTCGTCATTTCTTTGCCCCATTAGGTGACAGGGTGATCATAGTGAATCTAGAGAAGAATGCTACCCCTGCATCCTATACCATATCTGGACGTTGTTCTTTGAAATGTTGTCAACCAAATAAGTCAGAAGATCGTGTGTGCAATCACTGTGTAGAAATAGGACATATTGCTGATGAGCATGCAATCAATTTCTCCAGCTGTGAAGGAAGTCATTCTCTTGGATATTGTTCTATGAGCAATATCATATGCTACCTTTGTGAAGGTCGAGATCACTGCCTAGCTCAATGTCCCTTGGATTCGATAGTTACCGCTGTGACACAGTGGCAGTAAGAGAATCTCTGAGCCTCACTGGATCAAGGTTTAGCGAAAAGTTGTGGAATGTTGTCTGCATGTAATATGTCACTTGAAGAGCTAAAGAAGCAGTACTCCAACCCTGTTAGCCCACCTCAGAACAATGATAAGCTGTCATCACCAACAACATGTTTCTTGTATGGTGATGGTCATTGGGCTAGGAGATGCCCTATGATCGACAAGCGGTGATTCACAGGAAGAGCAACATTGTGTGCTTCAACTGTCGCGAGAAAGGCCATTATGCTAGTCGATGCCCACAAAAAGGTTGAGCATTTCCTGTAGCTGCAACTATTCCAGAAGTCACATCAGTCAAATTCATAGCACCAAGAGTGAGTGGTGAAGTTATAAGAGCAGTTTGCCCAGAGAATCAGTTGAAGAAGAGATGTTTGAACAAAGACATTACCCCAGTCAACAATACTTAAGGAGAGAGTTTGCCCCTTAAAATCCACGATACCTGTTATAAGCCCGGGCATTTTGCCAACAACTGCCCTTGGAAGAAAGCAATCACCTCGGTTCGCTTCAATTTCAACTCCACCCCTGTCAAAATCCCAGCGCCAATGCTAAATCGAGGAAGTCTAGAACAATGATTTTACCATGTGCAATGTCATAACTCTACTTGTAAAGGAAAGTGATTAGTGATGAATTCCATGTAAAGATTTTCTTGTTTAAAGAAATAATGTAAAGATGGATGATATGCTGGTATGTGAAGTTTTGGAAGGAAAGTGTTATTGATAAATAAAAAGATTGGATGTTCTATGAGAATTCACCCTATACAGATCATGAGTTTACTAGATAATGATACGTAAGTATCTATGGCAGCTAATGATAAACAGTATAATAGTTGTCAGTCTGGAAGAGTACCTGTGGTCGGAGTATACCAGAGTTTGTTTGTATGATCTACCAGGCATGCCACAAAACCACAATGTTAGTTGAAAGCCCAGAAGCGAGAAAGTGGATTTTCAAGTGACAACAGTTCTTGATGGTCAGTTAATGGGTAATAACGCAAAAGATGCTAGTTTGGAGGATGTGTCAGTTGTTAGAGAATAAACGGATGTTTTTTCCGAAGATTTACCTAGAATGCCACTAGACCGAGATATCAAGTTTGTGATTGAATTAGTGCCTGGTACAACCCCAATAGCCAAGAGACCGTATTAGATGCCTACTGATGAGCTGGTAGAACTAAAGAAGCAGATTGAGGAGTTATTGAAAAAAGGTTTTGTGAGATCAAGTTCGTCACCATGGGGAGCACTTGTTTTGTTTGTCCGGAAGAAGGACATGAGTTTAAGGATGTGCGTTGATTATCGTGCTCTTAATGAAGTAATGATAAAGAACAAGTATCCGTTGCCCAGGATCGTTGATTTGTTTGATCTGTTGAGAGGAGATGGAATTTTCTCAAAGATTGATATTCGATCAGGATATCATCGGTTGAAGATTTGCGCAAAAGATGTGCCCAAGACAGCATTTTCAACAAGATATGGACATTATGAGTTCACAGTCATGTCATTTGGATTGACTAATGCTGCGCTTATTTCATGAATATGATGAATAAGGTTTTCATGGAATACCTGGATAAATTTGTTGTCGTATTCATAGATGACATTCTTGTTTACTCCAAAACAGAAGATGATCATTCAAAACACTCGAGGCTTGTTTTTGAAAAGCTTTGAGAGCAGCAATTATATGCTAAGTTCAACAAATGTGACTTTTGGAAAAAAATGGAATTCCTTGGTCATGTAATGACTACTTAAGGAGTTGTTGTTGATCCAAGTAAAGTCGAAGCAGTGTTGCATTGGGAGCAACCAAATTCAGTGACCCATATTCGCAGTTTTCTTGGGATGGCGGGATATTACCGTCGGTTCATTGAAGGATTCTCAACAATTGCTAAACCCCTTACGCAGTTGTTGAAAAAGGAAAAGAAGTTTACATGGATGCCAGAGTGCGAGAAGAGTTTTCAAGAATTGAAGAAAAGGTTAAAACAGTCCCAGTGCTAGTGTTGCCAGATATTCAAAGCAGTCTTGATATTTATTGTGATGCTTCACGTCAAGGAATTGGATGTGTGTTAATGCAGAATAGCAAACTTGTTGCTTATGCTTCAAGACAATTGAGACCGCATGAAGAGAATTACCCAACGCATGATTTGGAATTAGCTGCCGTAGTGCATACTTTGAAGTTATGGTGTCACTATCTCATCGGAAATAGATGTGAGATATATATTGACCATAAGAGTTTAAAACATATATTTACTCAGTCAGATCGTAATATGAGACAGAGAAGATGGTTGGAATTAATCAAGAATTATAATTTGGGAATTCATTATCATCCTGGAAAAGCTAATGTGGTAGCTGATGCCTTGAGCTGAAAAAGACACAGCGTTAACATGTTAATTCAGGAGAGTTAGTCTGGATTATGTAAAGAATCTCAGAAGTTGAAAATTGGAAGTGGTACCCAAAGGCTTTCTAGCTACCTTGGAGGTAAAGCCAACATTAGAAGATCAAATCAGAGAAGGTCAGAAAGATGACGCTAACATTAGAAGTATATTTTCACTCAGTTATATCTTAATATGAGACAAAGAAGATGGTTGGAATTAATCAAGGATTATAATTTGGGAATTCATTATCACCCTGAAAAAGCTAATGTAGTAGACGATGCTTTGAGTCGAAAAAGCCACAGTGTTAACATCCTAATTCAAAAGAGTTAGTCTGAATTATGTAAGGAATTTCAGAAGCTGAAATTGGAAGTGGCACCTGAAGGATTTCTAGCTACCCTAGAGGTAAAGCCAATATTGGAAGATCAAATCAGAGAAGGTCAGAAAGATGATGCTAAAATCAAAAGGATTAAGTCCAAGATAGAAGAAGACAAAGCTAAGGATTTTACTTTGGATGATCAAGGTACTTTAGGATTAAAAGTTGAATTTGTGTACCGAATAAGAAGGAGTTAAAGCAGTTGATTCTTAAGGAAGCTCATGATTCAAAGTATTCTATTCCCCCAGGAAGTGCAAAGATGTACCAGGATCTGAAAGAAAGATTTTAGTGGCCTAATATGAAATGTGAAGTTGCTGAGCATGTTGCTTTGTGTGATATATGCCAGAGAGTGAAGGCAATGCATCAGAGGCCAGCCGGATTGCTACAACCGTTGAAAGTACCTGAATGGAAGTGGGAGGAGATCGATATAGATTTATTACCGGTTTGCCCAGAACTTATAATGGTTATGATTCAATATGGGTTATAGTTGATCGTTTGACGAAAGTCACTCATTTTATACCAGTGAAGACTACTTATTCAGGGATCGCTTGGTAGAGCTATACATGTAAAGAATTGTGTGTTTGCATGGAGTGCTAAAGAAGATAGTGTCAGACAAAGGTACCCAGTTTACCTCAATATTTTGGAATAAATTGCATGAAGCAATGGGAACGTGTCTGAATTTCAGTACAACTTATCATCCGCAGGCAGATGGTCAGACGGAGAGAGTCGATCAAATTTTGGAAGACATGTTAAGAGCTTGTGCTTTAGCTTATGCTACTTCGTGGGATAAATGTTTGCCATATGCTGAGTTTAGCTATAATAACAGTTATCAATCAAGTTTGCAAATGTCACCATTTGAAGCTTTGTATGGTCGATCTTGTCGTACCCCATTTAATTGGAATGAGACAGGAGAGTGTCTTGTTTTTGGACTAGATATTCTCAAGGTAGCCGAAGAGCATATTGCTATAATCAGAGAAAGACTAAAAATTGCCTAGTCAAGACAGAAAAGTTATGCTGATAATCATCGTCGTGAGCTAAGTTTTGAGCCTAATGATTTTGTGTATCTCAGAGTTACCCCTCCCAAAGGAGTAAAAAGGTTTCATGCCAAAGGAAAGCTTGCACCCAGATACATTAGTCCATTTAAAATCTTGAGCCGCAGAGGAGAGTTTGCTTACCAGTTAGAATTGCCGCAGTCATTGGCAGGACTGCATGATGTGTTTCATGTGTCTCGATTGAAGAAGTGTCTTCGAGTGCCCGTAGAGCAGACAATATTGGAATCTATTGAACTGCAAGAGGATTTGACTTGCAAGGAGCAGCCAATCAAGATTTTGGATGTAACTGATAGCAGGACCAGAAATAAGTCAGTGCGTTTTTACAGAGTGTAGTAGAGCAATCATTCAGAGAGTGAAGCAACATGGCAGTGTGAAGATGATCTTAAGTTAGAATCTCCTAACCTATTCCTTAGTCAGCCCTGAATCTCGGGGTCAAGATTCTATTAAGGGGGAAGGTTTGTAACATCCCAAATTTTTTATTTTATGGATTTGATATGCATTTTATATTTTTGTGAATTGTCTAGAATTTAATTGATTTATTTGAATTAAGCCTCTTGTTAAAAATTATTTAAAAATATGGAAAGTATAAATAAAGTTTTGTTAGAAATATTTTATTTGAGTTCCAAATGTCCCAAAATATTTTCTAGAAATTTTCTAGAATTTTCGGGTGTTTTTGATATTTATTTTGGCTTTATCTATTTTTCGGAATTGTTTCAATTAGAAAAAAGTTTGGAAAACCCTTTGGAACAGTAGTGGGCCAGACCCGTGAGGGCCCTGTCCAAGTCGCGTCGCCATCCCGCTCAGCCCATCCTCTAGAAACCCGAGATCATGGTCCATTGGATCACGATCGAACGGTGGAGGTTCCATCGGAAAACCCTAGCCTTTCTAAGCCTTTGGATCAAGCCGGCGTGGATGCTCAAGATCTCGCCACGTCTCGCGTTTTGATGACCATCCGATGTGTGACACGTTGTAAGATCGAAGATGCCGACTAGAGGGGGGGTGAATAGGCGGCTATAAATTTTTTTTCTACGATTAATTAAAATCTCGCCTAAGTACCCTTATGTCAAAACCTAAATGATAATAGATGCGTAAGCGATAAACTAAGGTTTTGACAATTAAAGCCTAAGTAAACTAGGCTCACTAAGTGTACTAGCTAATTATGTCTCTAACAAGAATATGCAATCCTAAAGACAATCAAGCAATTTAATTCTAGGAATGTAAATTGCAATAATATAAATAAGACTTGCAAGGAAACACAAAGAGACACCGATATTTTACCGTGGTGTTCAGAGACATGCCGGTCTCCTCTAATCCACGTTGAGGCAAGCCCAAAACACTTTGGACCGGCTCCATGAATTGAGCACCCGCCTTGAATCCACTAGTGGTAGCTCTTTCCCTCTCTGATTAGGCGAGCTCCGACCTTCACAACTTTGCCAAGCCTTCTCACAATCTCCTTGAGAAGGTCACCGCGTACGACACCTCCACACGCCTTCTAGGTGTCGGCAAACACCAAGAGTAATAAGCCAAGCCTTCTAACTCGATCCTCACCAAGTGCAACACATGCACAAGGATACTCACCGAGTGCAACACTACACAAGGCTCCCCTCAAGTGCAACACATGCACAAGAGGCTCTCAATCCTCTTCTAATTGCAATACATGCAATTAGAGCTTACTCTTAGCTCAAAAACAAAATTGGAGAGTGCAACACATGCACAACTCAACCACAGAGCAATGAACTCTCTAAAACCACATCAACACACCAATGCTAGCCCCTAAGGCTCCTTTTATAGCCAGCACAAGAAAAACTAGCCGTTGGGGGGAAAAATAGGCAAAAACACCCAGGAAAACCAGTCATACCGTCTTAAGGCCGGTATGACGGCATTCTGGTCCAACGGCTAGAAAAAACTAGCCGTTACTTAGAAAATTCGGTCATACTGGGTCTATTTTCAGGCTAAAATACCTATTCTCTGGAATTTTTAGGCCGAAGTGCTCTTGGTCATTCGCCGATCGGAATGACCGGAGTGGGTCCGGTCATACTGCTGCTACAGTTACTAAAAAGCTCATAACTTTTTACTCCGAACTCCGATTTAGGTGATCTTGGACTCTATGTGAAGCTTATCACGAGGGCTACAATATCCACTAATTTTAAAGATTTAATCTACCATAGATATTTTAAAATATTACAAAAACAAAGACTCTAATGTAGTCATTCAAATTTAAAATCTGATTTCTCGAAATCCCTCACATAGACTTGATCAAGAGCGTGACTACAATCTAGAGAGAGTCATAAGATCAAATGTTGAGCCATGTGATGATCAACTCATGATCAAAATAATTTTGCAAAACACATTTGCAAATTCTAATCACATGCTCCAAAATCAAATGCATGAACACCAATATTTTGCAAAACACATTTGCAAATATAAATCTTGCAAACAAGAGCAATCAAGATCATATCTTTGAGCCATGTGATGATCAACACATGATCAAACCAATTTGCAAACACATTTGCAAACCCTATTCATATGCTCCCAGAATATATTCAATTAAACCATATTTTGCAAACACAAAGCATAACCTATCTTAGCCTTTGTGATGATCAACACATGATTAAGTCACAATCTAAGACTCCGATGCATGAACTCTCTATTTGCAACATATGCAAATATCTAGCTCCATACAAACAACCACTTAAACCAACTTGCATAAGCTATCTCCCTATTGCAACACATGCTAATCAATAGCTCTATGCAAAAACCAAAACAAGATTCAATAAGAAGCAAGCATAAGCTCCCTTATTTGCAACACATGCAAATACTTAGCTCATACAAGAACCAACCAAGAGAGTGAGCTAGAGTGAACCGGATTGAGTTCATCAACACATGATGAAGCTCAAGCTATAAGACTCGACCCCTCTTAATAGTACGGCAACCTATACTAGCCACCTGGTTTCCCATCCAAACACCTAGACCGGTAAAAGACTTGGAACACATCCTTATCCCTAGCTAGTTATACCTTTGCCTCTAGCACATACACTTGGAGCTTTTATGATTTCCATCATCTCCTCTCCAAACCGGGTCCTTTCTTCTTGTTCATCAACACATGATAAACCTTCTCTAGCTTCACTTCACTTCGAGATTCATCCTTGAAGCTTATCAACACATGATGACTTTTTCCCGATTCTTCATTTTCTTGGACTCAACCTACTTCACAACTCATGGAAGATTGATAGTCTAACAAACACGTTTGCCTCAATCATCAATTGCACTCCATTAACACATAATGGATGCCCCCATGATCGATTGAGCACAACCCTAATCAATTTGAATGATTTAAAGGTGTCTTGAGTAATTTGATGAAACTAATGCTTCATTATACTGAAGAACTTTCCACTTGTCCTTAACCAATGAATAAACACTATCAACACATGATGAAGCATTCTTTGATTGATTGAAAGACAACCGAACTCAATTTAAATTTCATTTCAATTGACATGAGTATATATTAACTACACATGTTTTATATACTCATTTTGATGGTTACTAAGTAACGATCCAAATTATGTTGGAGTGGTGGAAAGGGATCAAGACTCTTAATACCATCAACAATAGAATAAACTCCATTAAATATATGCATATAAATAATCGAACTTAGAATCAATATGCACATAATCAATTTTGATTGCATTAGAGTTTATCCTATATTGCCATGAGTATACTACAACTACACAAGTTAAATATACTTAGGGGGTGTTTCAAAGTAATGATCCTTAATATAGAAAGATGAATTAGATAAATACTATTGAAACTTCAAGATTAATCATGAACTCCCCCTAAATGTGTGCATTCATGTATATATGGAATTAAAAGCATTATGCACATCTTAAGATTGAGACTACGGTGAAGTTCATCCTTTATCTTGAATCCAAGGAATGCATCTAGAAATAATAGAGTTGTATTGAATGCATACCTTTTGGATTTTCATTTTTCTTTTTCATGAGACTATTAAAAAAATACTTAATAAACACGTTAGTCTCACATTTAGATTTATCAATAAAATTATAACATATTTGAAATCAAAGAATGCAACAATATATATACTATGTGTTATTAAATGCATACCTTTGATAATTTTATCATTTCATCCAAAAGAGACTAATAAGAGTTAAGTTCAATAAAAGAATTAGTCTCATAAAAGGATTTGTCATTAATTAACAATTGAGACTAATCAATATTGTGATTATCAGAAGAGTTAGTCTCAATAGTAGATTTGTCATTAACACCAAAACCAAATTAATGGAGCTTGAATTTTCACACGTGCACGGTGGAGATTTCATCATCTAGCTGTATCCGGGGTGGACTCCGTCCGCCGTGTAGCTGCCGCGTTAGTTTCGGAGTCCGTGGTTTGCATGCTTTCTGAGGCGCTATAAAGGCCGCCGACTCCCGTATTAACTTCCCCGTTCCGCGCCGCCATTGCTACCTCATTTTTGTCGCTCAAGCCGTTGCCATCGTGGAGGAAATGCTCATCGGAGTTGCTTGAGCTGCCGCCGCTGTTCCTGCATTGTTTCGCATCGTAACGCCGCTTTTGCCGTACTCGTGGCTGTATTTGAACCAGTCGTGAGGAGCCACGTCGCATCCATGAAGACTCGAAGCTGATCTATCCTATTTTCATCTTGCGGTGGCCTTCGTCTTCATCTCCGGTGAACCTCCATCTGTCCCGGGCCGCCGACCTTTATCGTCGTTCCTCAGCCGTCAGATTCTGTGCGTACCGTCTAGATCGCGCAGCGTTAGAGCATCGACTGTGCAACACGTGTCCTCACCAATGCCAGCCTTTGTTTTGGATCATGATCGTTGGATCTAATGTTGATGGCCCAGATCGAGCCACATGTCTTCATCGCCTATGGGCCGCATGTCGCGCTGACGTCAGCATGCTCACGTCAGTGCTGACATCAGGGTGCGGTGTACAAAATGTCGTGGACCGTGTCCACCGTAATCGCGTACTGTTTTGTGGATCTGGGCTAACACCGTGCCCACCTGTTAGCCTAATAAATGATTTTTGGATTTATTTTAATTCGGTTAATTAGGACTGCTGACGTCATAATCTGTTTTCCTTTAGAAAAATATTTCCACCAAAATTAAATTCGGTGTTGACATGAGTGTGATGTCATAAAGGTGATTTTCCAGTAGAAAAATAATTTTATTTGATTTTTGGTGTTGAGTTTGCTCTCTCTTTTTGGTATTTATTGCTTTACTGCTCGTTTCGCGTAGACGTTAAGTATCCGAAGTATTGGTAAGCGAGGAGCCAATCCAAGATCAAGGTCCAGAGCAGGATCCAGAGCTCTTTGAAGGCAAGTTATGCTTTGATCATGTTGAACCCATGTTTCTAAAGTTATATTGTTTTAAACTATTGCATGTTAATTCAATTTATACTTGTTTCAATTAATTTGGGATTAGCTAATTATCCAATTTGAGTTATATCTAACTTGTCATTTGTATGTCATGTTTCATTTGTCACCCTAGTATGGTTCTTTATTAATTGATAACTATTAATTACCAATTTGGGTTAGTTAGAACACGAATAGTTTACTTAACCATGCAACGAGTTATTGATATCATTTTATGTGAGCAAATTTAATCATGCTTAATGGAATATGGAACATGTTTATGAAAATGTGTGTCAGGTGTTGTCACACAATGTCGTTGATATTGTTGATGGCACGTGTGCATGGTAATCAACTGGGGTGGTAAAATGATTTAGACTGAGGCAAGTGGCAAGAGTTGTTATTTATGGTGGGCCAATGTAGTATTTGGCCAGTCACATTGTTTTTGATAGTAGTAATGGATGGTATATTGGTAATGGTGAGTTTTTGGTTTGTCTTGCCTTGGTCAACCTAAGGACTTAACCTTGCAAACATTTGACCTGAGTCAAATATGCAACCACATATCTAGAATAGGACAGATCTAGCTAATTAATTTGTAATATCTTAGCTTTGGTACTACTAGTGGTGGTGTGAGTCCCGACTATATGGATAAACTCACATGGCGCAAGAGATGGGCCTTGAATGTGGTAACCAATCCCATCAGTGTTGAAACCTTAGCGGGTAGTACTGAGTTAAGACAGAGCTGTGTAAAGGGTTTGTCATGATTTCTCTGCCGACACACCAAAGGAAGTGTGTTAATTGCATGGCAACAAGAGACGATTATGCCGTGTGGGTAAAGCGCACAACCTTTGCAGAGTGTCAAACCTATTCAAATAGCCGTGCTCGTGGTATTGAGCAATGCTCGGGAATTACGGTCAAGGGTTAGATTTTGTAAAATGAAACTTGGATGGGAAAGCTGGATGCAATTGGAAAGTTGAAAATATGATTTAGGGCAGGAAGCCAGGTTTACTCGAGAAACACTTGAATGTTATTACTTACTGTTATTTGTTTTACTGTCTTTTCAATCTACTTATTGTACTCATTTATAAATGCTGCTTATTGCAAAAATAGCCCTGTTAGCCATTCCATTGGAATAAGCCTTACATATAGTTATGTTAGAAATGCATTATGTGCACAACTTGTTAAGTGCTTTAAGTACTCACCCTTGCCAACAATCAAATCACCAGTTGAGGAGAAGTCTACACATTCGAAAGAGATGGAGTTCCATGAGGAGACGATTATCTAGGAGTTGAACCTTGTTAGATGCCTGTGGCGTGCTGATGGGATTCACCGATGTTCTTCATTCTGCTGCTGTTTATTTACTTCGATTCAGAGCCATCGAGGCCTAATAAGTGTAAGGTTGACCTTAAGGTTGTTCAATTATATCTTATTTAATAGATGAAGTCAAATTTATGTTTCCGCTGTGTATGATTGTGATATTCATCTATGTTGAGACTATGTGCACTAGCGTGATCCTGTACTTGTGCAGAATACATAGAGGGTCCGGATTTGCATATTCAGGTCCTGACAAGGCCAGAGTGAAAATAGACTGCCTGTGGTATTCTCATTCAGGGATGAGGATGAAGTAGAAGATAAATCAAAGCATGACAACTTTCAGAACAAACTATAATTAGATTTTGCCTTGGAATCCATCAACATTTGTTCTCATAGATACGAGGAGATACTTATCTTTCTGCTATTCCTGTAAATCATTCCACTAATATGATAATAGACTATCACAGACGGTTTTTGAAACAAACAGTCTGTGATAGCCTATTATCACAGACCATCTGTGACAAACCGTCTGTGATAGGTGTTTCACAAACGGTTCAGAAACTTTTTGTGATATGTCATATTATCACAGACACATGCTTACGGATGATTCAAAAAATCGTCTGCGATGATGTTTTTGAACTATCTGTGATCGCCTTTTCTGTAGTAGTGTTTCCTCCCAAATCTTCAATTTATGAGTCTATTCCAAAGTGCAACTATTCGTGCTAGAACATTACGCTTGTTTGGAACATGGGAATTTCACGATAATTTTGCATGAGTTTTCACATAAGATGATTGAATTTTAGCAGGATTTAGAAAACATTTCTCGTATTTCAAATGAGGCCTTATACGGCTTTGGAGTGTAGGGCTTATATAAGGATTTTGTAATAATTTCGTATGAAACATTTCAATTGTTACATAAATCTAGAAACTTTTAAAAGTTTCCACACGCCCAAACGAGTCTTAAAGCTATTCACCGATTAAGGATCAATTTGACTAAATTTAATTTAAGTGCAGTAGTGTCTCATAGCAAATTGATCTAGTCACAGTCTCATCACCTTACCCCCATGCCGCTGGTTTATACAGTTTAGTCGTAGTCGAAGAGTTCAGTTGCGTTTCTTTTCAACAAATTGGATGTCATTGTCTTAGAAAGAAAAGCCATGTGTGTAAATCTTTGATATCAGCATGTATTTCTACGTGTGTGTTAATTAATCTTGAGTTCATTTTTTGTCTATAATGCAAAGGAAATTTATCTCTTCTAATGTAATATTAAGAAAAATATAAGTGGGCCAGGCCGACCAAGTCGGCCTCAACGTGCATGCCAAGCCATACTCGATCCGTCTAGCAATAAAAGCGGAAGGGGAAGAGGTGTCATGCCCTATCCCCATCCCCTCCCCGCATGAGCACCGTCGCCACTGAGCAAGCGCCACCCGCATTGACCCTGCCACCTATTCTGCGCGCCGTCGTCTTTGCTCGATAGCACTGCCCGCCACTGCCCCTCGCCCCTGCCTGCACCGTGTGCCGCCAGGCTACCATCACCCATCCATACCGAGCCCCCCTTGGCACCTCAACACTGTGGGCTGATGAAGAAAGAGGCAAAGGGCCTGATCGGGAAAGAGGAAATAGGGAGGAAGAAAGAAAGAAAAAGAAGAAAAAGAAAAGGGGAAAAGAAAAAAGAAAGAAGGAAAAAGAAAGAGGGAGTGATTCTCATCTAGGGAGTGGACCTAGAGGGAAACGTGAGGCGTTGTTGGTTCTGACAGTTCCCTCAAATATTTGGGATACAGGTACAACCCCTAGGATGATGTTCATTACGTTGGTGTTGTAGTGAAGCGATGTCATGGTCGTATTAGCTATGGATGGGATAGTTCGATAGCATCGGGAAGGTGTTTGGTAGTAATCAGAATTCGGTAAATTATGGTCTCTACCTCTGGGGTTAGTTTTTGAGCATCTACGGTATATTTCATGGCTTTTCCAAATTATGGAAAGTGTAGGTAATTGTCTAAAGTTTTAATAGAGTACAAGAACGTTGGAGTTGGTTGAGTTCTTAGAAAGTTATTGCAAGGGGAAGTCTGTTTTCCAAAAGATAGTCAATGTTGCAGTTGTGTTAATTTGCTTAATTATTAGGCCTAGATGCTAGTCGAATTAAATTGTATCCCTAACAAGAGAAAACTAAATAATTTTTCATATATTCCATAGATGCTACGGTTTACTATTATTTGTGCTCTATCAAAATAGATACAAAATTGTTAAGCCTACTATCTAGTAAAGCAACAGAAAGGTCTTCGAGGCTAGAAACAAGGGGTTAAATGAATTATTTAAATTTGTGGTCAACTAGGAACTTGTCTAGTGGAAGGAAAAATTATGTCCGAGGTTGTGCGTAGGAGCAATATTGTTATGAATAATGTTATGTAATGTTATGTTCTTGAGTTGGGATTACATACTGTAGGAGTTGTGACTTCAGGTTTGGCTTCAACCATACGTCATTCCATCTCTCGTGGGTAAAAAGTCAATTGCATAGTAGAACGATGACTTGGTTGTTAACTCTTATTGTTCATATGAGCAATTTATTTACTATATTGTTTTACATTATCACTTTTATTTACTATGGTAATTATATGATAATGAACTTAATGGTGACTATGGTAAATGTTAAATGTTGATAAATCATTTAATTTGCATATGATGCATTCATGTTGGAAAGAGGTGATATCTGTGGGCCTTTATGACCTACTTTATGTGGGTATGAAAGACCTACTTCGGTAGACACCTCCACGGGATGGAGGGAATGTGATGGTGTGATATCGATAGGTGTGCACTTAGCCATACAGATATAAGCTATGTGATGTGCATGTGAGCATGTAGATATAATTATATTGCATCGCTAATGATAAAAAATGATTAATGAGGAGATAAATGGTTATGTTAATGTTTTTTTTACATACTTATTCTTGGACTCACCCCTGCTTATTTGTTGTTTATATGTGAAAATTTAAGACGACATGTATGGGATGGGAGTAGCATAGTTACTTCACGTGTCTCTTCATTCACCACTATTGTCTAGTATTAATAGTTCATTCATGGAGTAATAGAGTGTCTAGTTAGTTTAGTTGTTGGACATTTATAGCATAACATTAGTTGAGCGAACTTAGTTGAACTTATATAATATGTCGAGAAGTTGGGTTGCTTTCAATCATCATTCCATGACGTGTGTAACATCCCGAAAAATTTAAAAATAGATAAAATAAATATTTAAATTTCAAAAATAAATAAAATAAAAATTTGAGTTTGAAATATGATTTAGTTTTGAATTTTCACCTTTTACAAAATTTTGGTCTTTAAGAAAATCAATTTTCTTGATTTAAAAATCCGTTTACAAATAATAAAGACCAAAATCATATAACGTAAAAATCCAAAGAAAATATATTTAAATTTAAGGATAACTCTATAACCTTCCTAAAGAATTTTAGAATCATTTGAAAACATTAAAACCCTTAATAAAATCATTTACACTAATTGATATCTTTTTCCAAAATGTGAAAACCAAAATCACATAAGGATAAAATCTACGAAAAATTAACCTGTACTAAAGAGCACTTCTAGAGCCTTCTAAAGAAATTTAAAAGCTATATGAACACATTTAATATTGATAAGAAAGCAAAAACAGTGATGCAAGACTATGAACAGCACCATGATAGAATTATTAAATTTTGTACAGACCTTTTAATTTCATGGAAATTGTTTCACATCATCTAAATAACTAGGTTAACTTATCTAAAAAGTTTAAAAAATAATAAAGTTTATTTGACCCTTTTATAAAATCAAAAGCAGAGAATAGAAACAATTGGACAGATCAATTTTAGAATTTAATAAAAATTTCTAGAGCTCATCATCTTCTAAAAATTTTATGGAAACCTTAAAATATCCATGGGATCACCCGTAAAAATTGGATAATAAAATAGACTCCATTTCATCCTTAGAAAAATCAAGAACAGAGAGTGATAAATTGTAACAGTCACATTGTAGGAATTTTTAAAAATTACACGTGTTAAGTCATGAGCTGAAATTTTTATAGAATGGTAAAAGTTGTCTCCAAATTACTCATAAATGTTTTATAAAATATTATACAAAATATGCCAACCCTATTAAATGCAAGGATCTTGATTTGTCCAGACTGGGATATTCTAATGCCCTGCTTTCTATCACTACCGTGTGGGACTGGACCTTATCCTGACCCACCTGGTAGTGTTGCTAACTCTGAACCACTGCACTTATCTTGGCCAGCCACCGCCTCATTCACTGCCGAGCTCTTGCTGTGACAAGAAATCACCGGCGAATTCTTTGCCATGGCAAATCAACATCGCGTCTCATCAATGCATAAGGTTTTAGCACTGACCTCGCCACACCGTGTAAGATTTCCTGACTCCAGCACTGAGGCCATGTGAACCTAGTTCAGCTCTTGCACCACCAATCTTGCCCTCGATCAGCCAAGCTCTGCCCTTGTCTCTTCCGATCGCACTGCCATTTCCTCACTGTGCCGCCGGTCAAGCCCTGAACAATCTCGAGCTATGACCGCCGTATACATCCAAGCAATGCGTCATACCTTGCCATGGTTGAGCACCTCCATGCCGCCATTACTGCCTATCCCTTCCTTGATCAAGTACCGTCTCACCTCTGCCAACCCGCGCCATGGCAAGCAAACATCCCCGACTTTGCTGCCACGGCAGACAGGGCATCGCTCGAAGCTTCAAACAGTGACCAACCAGCCATCGTATATGACACCCATGGACCTTACCCTGCAACCCCCACTCCCTGCGCCAGCCATGCCTTGCACCGGCCAAACCCCGTGAAATCTGTGCTGCCCGCAAGATGAAACCCCGTTCAAACCCTGTTCCCACCGCCTCCCACTGTCTATATAAGTCACCAAGCCTTCGCTTAGCCTCTGCATTCCCACACAACTTTCCCCATCACTCCACTGCCCAAGCTCAACCTTGCTCACTTCTCCCTATCGCAATTGCCGAAGCAAAGCAAGAAAATAGGGAAGACCCAATTAAGGCAATATGGTGAGCAATATCCCGATTTCTTGTACTAGGACCTTCTTGGTAGGATCTAGAAGTGATTGTCGACCTTGTTTGCGGTCCTAGAAGATCCAGATCCCGCCGCCACAGTGCCCTTCTTCCTTACGGAAGGCGCACGATGGTGGAGCGAACCAGCCATCCTCCGACCGAACCAACTAGTAAAATGGAGTCCCTCTGACCCACTGATGCTCACAAGATGTTTATCCGTGCATGTTCAAGCTTCAACTAGCCTAGCACCTCCCCGGCCATTCCCGCCGTCGCACAGCCATGGTGGCAGCCTCCTTCTAGCTGCTGTCGGCTACCTCCGAGTCCACTCATAGGTGCGTTTCAGTGTCCTCTTGCTCTCCCCACCGGTGACCAGCCGATTTCAGCCACAACTCATTGCCGGTGTCGTGCCCTAGCCATGCCTCTGCTCTATGCCATTGCCGCGTGGGGTCGGCCTATCAACCGTCGTCACTCACGCACGCACGCAAGCCACTAGCCGGTGGGCCCGTCTTGTCAGCCACTGAGATTCAAAAACCTGTCAAAAAGGAAAATGCGCTTTCTGTACTGAAAGGCGTACCTTCCATTTTTGGAAGATTTTCAATTTCCAGCCTTTTTTCAAACCCTAGACTATTCAAATAAGCATATATTTTGCATCTTAATCCCAAATCAAGTGAACTAAATTTATAAATTCATATAAAATCTTCTAGTTCCAAAATATACAAAAATATTTAATTCTAAACCTCAGTTTGAATTATTTGAGTTAAAGATTTGAATAAACCCTAATAAGGTTGCTATTTGGAACATGTAAACCCTAATCATAAAATGATAAAATAAATTATATCAAATTCCTGAGACCATAAGTAACTCATTTCTGCAAAAATATTTAAACTTGAATTTAGTTTGCATTGAAATTATAAATAGATTAGTTCCAATGCCTTTAAGATTTAAATAATTGTAACTATTACAAATAAATCCGAAATGTAGTGAAACCGATTCCTAAGCCCTGTTAAGACCACCATAACCCTGTGTATGCAAAAATATTTTATTTTTGATTAGGTTTGAACCAAGTTTACAAAAGACCATGTTTTATATGCACAAAGTAGTAGCATAAGCAAAACCTTTGTAAATAGAGGATAATACATGTACAACCATTTTCTAAACACACTATAGGACCATATCATCTAATCCTACAAAGAAAATATTTAATGTTCAACTGAGTTTGAGACAAGTTTATAAATAACTTATTACTATGCACATAAGAATAGTATATGAACAAAATATCACAAATAAATGCTAATATAAATAAAACTAAATCCCATGCTATGTAAATATGATAATTTCTCTATTCATACTAAAATAAATAATTGTTTACCTTTGTTAATAAATTTAAATGGAATATATAATATACTCTGTTAAGAACTTTTACAAGTTAACTTTAAAGTGAATAAAAAAATTTCTAAATATTCCAGAGATCATGAGAACCCCATTTCTACAAATAAATCTGAATTTAAATTTAGTTTGTATCAAACTTTAATTAGGGTAAGTTTCATTAAATTAAAAGACCATGTGGAGGTTTACCCATGTTTGTGATGAGTATTTGACTAAATTTGAGCTTGGTATGCTCTGGTTTGAGTTTGATTTAAACTGGATTTTCAAATTGAAGTAATTTGAATTGTGTCTGCCAGGGGCGGCACTACCGGCCATGTGAGAGCGGTAGTGCCGGCCGAGCGGCAGTACCGGCCCAAGGGGGCGGTAGTCTTTTTACAAAGAGGGTCTTCGCGGGGTTTGAATGCAAGAGGCACCACCGGCCATGCTAGGGAAGTGGGAAGTCATCTAGGATCATCTAGGATTATCTTGATCATCAAGAACTCACGAGCTAGCTGAGGACCAAGTTTTTGTTTTTGTACCCATTCTTGTGCACTCTTCCTCAAATTGGAAAAAAGGTCAGAACATTGACATCAATCCTTGCGATTGAAGGTTGGAATAGGTTCCTGGCATCCTTATGAAGGTGCATACAAAGTTTCACGAGTTTTGGATCATTCAATCAAAAGTTACATCAATTTTTGATTTGAACTCGTGCTGAAATTACTCTTCATATGCCTGATTTTACTTTCGAGGAGGAGTATCAGGAAGAAGCGGACAACTAAGGTGCGAACCTTGTTAGTTGCCTGTGGCAAATTGAAGCGTTACTATGAATAAGTTTATTTCCGCTACAGTTTATTTATTTTTCAGACTTAGCTCTGCGTGGCGTATTCATGTAAGGAGGACCATAAGGTCGTCTAACAGTTATATTCAATTTGATGAAGTCTTTATTTATGATATCATTGAGTATGATTGTGATATACATCTATGTTGAGTCTGTGTGCACTAGCATGATTCTGGACTAGTGCTGAGTACACAGAGGGTCCGGATTTGCATATTCGGGTCGCGACAATGCACTAATTATTATTATTTGAATCTTCTATGCAATGAATAATGACTTATTTACAAATTTAATTCAAATTATGCTCAAAGGTAAATATTTTTTCAAAAATAGGTTTCTTAAGGTCTCAGGAGCATACAATAATTATTCCATTATTTTATTATTTATGGTTTACATAATTCTATTATGGTCCATATTAGGGTTTTATTCAAATAATTCAAACTCGGATTCAATATTAAATATTTTTTTGCATATTTTGAAACTACATGATATTTTATGAATTTAGAAATTTATTTCACTAGAATTGGACTTAAAATGCAAAAGTTATAAACTAATGAATGAGCTAGGATTAGGAAAATGGTTGGAAAAAGAGAAATACGCTTTCCAACGGAGGAAACAGCTTTTACCATTTTTGGATTTTCCCTGTCCGTTTAAATCTCATCCTGTGACTGACGAGGCTCACCCGCAGTGCTGTGTGTGTGAGGGAGTTGGCGTTGGGTGGCTGACTGTGTGGTCCCGCATGATAGCGATCCAGAGTAGAGCCGGGCTAAGGAGGCCTTGCCTACGACGGAGCAAGGGTGGCGTCGGCTGATTGGTAAGTCAAAGAGCACCAGGGGGCATTGGTGATCACAGGATGATAGCTAGCGGCGGCAAAGAGATACCACAACGAGCTGCCATCGACGAGGGGCGACTGTAAGGGTAGTGGTTGGTCGGAGAGGTGGAAGAAAGGAAGATTGTGCTCGGGCGAGGTGAGGTAAGTATTAATGAGTCTTAGGTAGCCCATTTTAGGAGTTAATTCGGTCGGAGGTTAGCAGAGGTGAGCCGCCACTGTGAGGCTGGTCGCGAGGAAGAAGCACTGTGGTGGCTAGGTTTCGGATGGAGAAAGCTGTAATTGAATATAGGGGTGAGTTCAGGGAGTTAAGGATGTGCTCTAACCCAGTTTATTTGGAGAATGGCTCACTCAATCATTTGAATTGCTTTGCCCCCCCTTTTCTCGGGTGTTCTTCAACTATGGCAGAAAAGTGGCGATTTTGGCCAAGCCCTTGGGCAAAGGGTGGTGGAGGAGGCTATAAAGAGGTGTGAGGGTTCTGGTGAAGCATGGCTGATTATTTATAGGCATCAATGGCGGTAACTACAGAGTGTAGACAGAGGCTTGATCTTGCAGGCAGTGCGGATTTCGTAGAGTTTTGGTTGGCGTAGGGCATGGGCTTGGCAGGGGATGGTCGTGCCCAGGGTATTGGCTAGGTTTTGGCCTCATACGATGGAAGAAGTTCAAAAAGTTGAGGCATGACCGGGGTTCAGAGAGAGGGAGGTTGGCAACACAGGGTCTAGACACAAGCAAACGGCGGCCGATCAAGGTGGCGTCGAAATTACAAATTCCAAGCATGGCCGGGATGTGTTCTGGCAGAGGCGGGTTAATGCGACATGGATGTGGCCTCGGCCAAGGGTTGCGGTGTTTGGACACATGCCTTGCGGCTTTGACCAGAGAATGAGATAAGAAGGGAGTGGCGGTGGCTTGGCTCTACTAGCATGAGGGAGAAGAAGAAAGGAAGAGAGGGAGGAGGGGCTATCACATGGGTCTAACTGGGAAGTGGGGCCCACTGGTAAGAGACTCAAAATGATTCAATGTACCCTTTGCTCAGGACATACCTGGTTAAAGTTCATTAATTGCGCTAGAAAATGTGTTCCAACATTTTTGAAAAAAAATTAGTATAAATTTTAGGTAATTTTTGCTATCCAGTAAAATTTTCACATTAAAATCTTGTATATAAAAATTCCTATAACTCTGACAAGCTGCTATGTCCATTTTAACCTTTTCTGCTTTCAATTTAATTGGGGATATAAATAAGGTCAGTAATTTTTATAAATTTTGGGGAAGATTTTTCATGATCTAAGTGTTCGTTTGTAACAATTTCATATTGAGATCTTGCATATTTATTTTCTAATAAATCTGACATTACAATTTCCAGGTTTTCTAGTTTTATTTTAAAATTTTAAAATGAAATAAATATGGATATTAATTTTTGATATTTTTACTAGAGATTGAATTTATCTGAGGAAAGTATTTTAAACATTTTAGCTCGATAAAAACTTTATAGATTTTTACAAAATTCTGACATTCCACTATTTTAAGTCAAAATCCCATTATTTTAGATTTCTTGTCATTAATTAATTAGTTTACTTGACTTTTGACTGCAGAAAAGTAATTCTGGAGATTTCTTATATTTTAATATAATTGTTGTGGATTTTTTTTCTGATATTTTGTTTTTACCTTCTTACTTTTACCTTTTTACCAATTCAACATAAATGACTTTTCTTTTAGGGCGAAAATCCAAAAAGAACAAGAAAAGCCAGAAAGTTCAAAATCAAACACATTTAGATTTTTAAATTTCCATTCTCTTTTTCTTATAATTTGGGATGTTACAAATCTACTCCCCTTACAAAAATCTCGTCCTCGAGATTTGCGAGGTCTAGATGGGTTAGGGAATTTTTCCCCGGAGATGATCTTGTCACTTCCTCTTCAGTGTGGTTGCTTCGCTGGACCTTCTTCTTGTGATTCCGAGTTGATGTGCCAAGAATAGAAAATTCTATTTGGGTTTCGCTTAAGCAGATGAGAGATATTAGTACATTCTACATATCCCTTTTGATAGGATAACTAATTCATAACAAGGATTGTTAGCAAGGATAATCTAATTTAGGGAGAGGTATGTGATATGTTAGAATGTTTGAGATGAAATAAAGGGTGTATAGTAAGTAGAGTTATTTGGAGAGAACCGAATGTTGACATCAAGGAGGGTATTCGAATACAATGGCTAATTTGGATAGTTCAACGAGTGTTGGTGGGGTTAGTTGAGAATAAATATCATTCTAGGCTGACCTCTTAAGCATAGGTGGGAGGTAAAGGTTTAAATTGAGAGCAGGGTAGAAATGATTCAAGGATTGGGTTGGGGTGGGGCGAGAAGGTCAATTTGCGAAGGATGAGAATCTATTTTTCATTACTCCTAGTGGGTGTATTGATGGATCGTGTTGCAGGCATCCTGCAATAACGTCTGCCAAGATGTTGGAATCGGGGAAGATGGTTAGATAGGGGTTAACTAGGTTATAAGGCAACATTCTGTTAATTTAAATATTATTTTAAGAATGGTCTCTATATGGATTAGGTAATTGCTGGTCAGTTTATAAGGCAACGTTTCGTTCCTTCAAATTTCCTTAATTAGATTTTTTTTATCAATTAAGGGTTATTACATCGTGAATTTCAACCCGATGGTTAACCGTTCACAAGAGTAACCCGAGAAGCAGTACAAAAGATCTTACAATAGAAGTCCAAAATACAAAAGATCGCATATTCAGAACCAATGCATAGGTCTATAGTTCCTTTCTAGCTACAAGCCTAGTGTATTCTATTAGGACTCCCATTCTTTCTCGAAAATATAGGTTTTCTCCGCTTTTAACTTAGAGTCACTGAATACGATACAGGCAAAGCGACGAGGTGGAGAGAGTGGTAGAGATTCTTTGGTTTTCAGAGATATGGTCAGGTGTTACTTGTAGGGAAGGTTAGGTAGTGGCTGGCCTAAAGCAGCTTAAGTATCCTAGGTGATTGCTAGTACAACGAGGTCTTGGCTTTGATTTATTTATTGGTGGTGTAAGCTGAAGTACAGCTGGGAGTGGTGATGGAGGCTATGCTATAAACTCTGTTAGGCTAGATTTTGGGGAAAGATTAGTGACTAGAAGAATATGCAGGTGAGAAGTTTTACAGAAATAAAAGATAAGCTATTTTATGAATTTTTCTTTTAAGCCTACGGGTTGATTTTTCTGGATTCATACATAAGGGCAACTTATCGTGAAACTTTAACCTAAAGGTTAATTTTACACTAAAATCAGCCCAGACAAGCAAGTAAAGTCCAAATACAGCAGCAAGGTACAAACACTACCTAAAAATGACTTATATAGCTGAGGCGGGATAGTAACACTACGCGTAAGGGTTCCTTTTTTAACAGAGGACCTAATATATTCTAATATTTTGCATTTTATTATTGGGTGACACCGGCTCTTCATGAAGTAGAATCTTTTAAGCTTTACTTCTGTCTTGTCGAAGTTTACGCGGGTTTGACTGATGTCACTACTGCATAAAAGCTCATCACAGATGGTTCATAAACCTTACCACAAACGGTTTTGTGAACCATTTGTAACAAAGTGTTAGTGATAAGAAGGGCACATCATAGATGGTTGTCGAACCGTCTACGAAAATTATTATCATAGACGGTTCTAAACAAGAACTGTCTGTGATATAATCCTCATCATAGACGGTTCTACTTTGGAACCGTCTGTGATGTAGATTACTTCACACACGGTTCTTCTTTAGAACCGTCTGTGATGTTGCTTTTCCACTATTTACACTTCTCAATTTATTAGCTAGACTCAGGAAATGCTAGACATACCCTCTGAAATAAAACAGATTACAGAGATTACATTACAAGCATATTATTATGACATACATTTTAGAAATCAACTCAGATCATATATCACACACTACGTATAGCGCATCCATTTCAGAAATCAACTAAGATATATTAACCAATTGAATTCATAACTACAACTCACAAATTCAGAGCACAAGGTTCACAAATTAATCTAAGTGGTAACTAACAAATTCACAACTCATCAGGTGAGGTTGAGTAGCATTCGCCTTTTGGATTTAGGACCTCACGCATCAAAAAGGCACAGAGTTATCCTCGAATTCCTAGCAGGTCAGCTTCTTCCAACGCAGATTTAGCGTATTTCCAAGCCAGTTGATGGGAAGAGTAAAGTCTTGCATGTATACAAATTGATAAGTGAAAACAATTATTGCAAGATTGACAAACCTCTATGACATTGGTCTTATTTTCACCAATGAGGAGTTGCATGTTGTGGCAAGCATAGAATCCACATAGGTTAGTGGCCTGTGGCTGCTGGTGCCACTACTAAAATATAATAGGTCAGTTCTGGAGGTATTATTATGGAATATAAAGGATTATTGCGTACTAGCGGATACCAGAAACTTATGAACGTGCTTCAGCTGCGATGAGTTCTTGTGTGGCCCTCCACAAGCTCTGTAGACATTGAACGATGTCTCGAGTAATTTTGCGATAGGTGTCAAGTCGTGGGTGCCGCCCTTTTTGGAATCAAGGTAAATTACCTAGTTTTGTCTTGGTATAATTACAAGTAGAACCCAGTGAAACCTACACAGGTATATCGCCATGGTCATTCAACCTAACTTCGAGCTGCATATAAAGTGCAAATCAACAAGTATAGCAACTGGACGAAGCACTTACCCTGGGTTGTGGGGTAAAAGTATGAATTTTTTTCCCATTGAGCCAGCAATGCTTTTTCACGTACTCCTGGACGAGGGGTCGAGGAAACCCACTGGTTCTTTCCTTACTTTTGCTTCAATGATCATGTATCTATATATACGAAATCAAGGATCATATATGTATGACATTTATCGGTATGAGACGAATGTAGACCGTGCTTGCACACACTTACAACGTCTAGCATCTGATGAGTGAGGCGTTGAGGGCATTAAGGTTGTAGAGATCGAACAAGTCGTTGAAGCCAACCATGAAGAAGCCATCCAAAAACTGGTGGAAGAAATGTTCCTTTTGGATCTGACTGAGATACTCGATACCTGTTGTGCCACCGGCTTGTTGGCTTGTTCTATGCACCAATTTTGCAATCTAACGTAGGCTATTGTAAGCGACTGCTGGCGCTCTTCTGGTACGAACGGTTGTCCTAGCTCAAATTGTCGTGCCAACGGGGCCAACGCAAAGTCATGGGCCTCCGTGGTCCGCTTCGATTTGCCCTTGTCACCACATCGTCGTCTATCATAGGTCATCTTCACAGGAGACGACTGGACCCGAATTGAAGTACTAGCCTGTGCCTTATGAGACACGGTAGCCGATTTGATGGGCTACTTCAGTGCAGCACTTGGCTCCGGTAGTTCTGGTAGATCCGGTGCATCACGTGGCTCCGGTAGTGTTGGTAGCTCCGGCACAGCATGTGGCTCCGGTAGTTTTGGTAGCTTCGGTGTTGCAGGGCGATCGTCGATGGAGATGTCCCTCTTGGACCACTAGATGAATATGCCAATGGCATCCCGTAGTGTCACGATTTCATCGTTTGGGGGCATTTTCAGCATGATAGCCTTACAAATTTGATGTACACTGTCGACATGGACCTTTGCGTAACCCGAATATACCATGTGACTGTGCACAAACACCCCTAGACTGGAAGGATATACGCGTCCCAAGCAGCCTGCAGGGGAACAGGGCTGTTGGCAAGCCTCACTTGGAGATGACACGGCGTGACCATCTACATAAGGGTACACAATTAGCTAACACATCCAACAGGTCTATCTAAGGAGCATTGCAGACATGTATATTACCTGGGATTCGTCGGGAGGAAATCTAGCATCGTCCACATCCGTCTAAGGGGCGGACGCGCAGCTGCTCTGACAGTTAGTTGGGCTTAATTGTGTCTGTGCGTCTAGGGCTTGCACGTTCCGTACGTGCCTCTCCGCAGCCACCCTTTGCTCCATCCTTTCCTCAAGGCTTTTTAGTTGATTATCAAATTGCGCTCTCAACCTTTCCTCAACTCTTTCCTCAATGAGTGCTACTAACCATTCCTTGCGCTTAGGTTTGCTTCTCTTCCTACTCCGGTACGTGTCGGGGTCTTGTGGGAATCGCATTTTCCAAGGAATGAAAACACCTTTGTCTCGCTTGCGATCCGGGTGCTCCTTGTTTCCCAAGGCCGTGGAGAGTATATCTTTCTTTCCGTCTGAAGTGAAAGAGCCCTGGAAATATTCTGTAATCAATGCTATCTGCATCCAAGATTTCAACATGTTATGTCACCTATGAAGGTATATATGGTCTTCCTACAAACTATGTAGTTCGATATCGTACCACGCGTTGGGACATTTCCTCGTCTGCGGGGTTGGCAAAGGACACGTCGCCCGAAGATGTGGGACGTGACCTCGCTCTTACCCAATTTTGGGCGTGCGGGTCGAAGATCGAGGCAAATGCAGCAAGGCCTATTTCTAGATTGCCTCGTCGTCCTCTCTCCTCCATTGCGTGATCTTACCTTGTACCTAGTGGAGCTGAGTCTGTGCAGGTGGGTGTTTTTTGTCTGGACGGTCTTATGCGTTGCACTTTGACGCATGAATTTGTCTGTGGTCTTCATCACAATAAATCATTCCCACACGTCTTCAGTGATGAACCCATACTTCTGGAACGAAGTCATTTCCTTATTCATGTAATTACTGACAAGGATGCTCTTGAAGTTCTTCCACACCTTTCCAGCCACTAGCAATGCATACCATCGCAGTGGGTGCATGGTGTCTTCTGGGAGCTCAAACGATGCGAAAATTTCTGTCACGAGGCTGTCGCGCTCCTCATCTGTTAGCGACTTCCATGATGAATAGGTGATGGGGACCATTTCCCGTCCAACTATCCTGCACAATGTCGAGAATGCTGCCGCTGCCTTAGGAGGTGCGGTAGGGTTCCCATCCTGCGGATCGACCGCCATGATGGTATCGGCTCTGGGGCCTTTTACTTAGCCCTCTTGGACCGTGCCTCAGTTTTCTTACTTTCGGCTCATCAGATCCCTTCAGTGACGAGGAATGAGGGGATGCTAGCTTTTTCTAACTAGATTGTGTTAGATCTTCGAAGATCAGGCAAGTTGGTAAGTCAATAATTTACAGACGATCGTAGAAGTGGAAAGAAAGTAAATTTACGATTATTGTTTAGAACAAGATGCTTGCTGCATATATCTAACTTTTCTACCTTTTAGGGTTGGCAATGCCACTTGACTGATGAGCAGTTTATTGCTGTAAAAGAACTGGTGAGTCTAACTTCTTATTACACAGCCCCATACTATGCATGTTATAAACACTAGTTGTTTCTTACAACCTTGATACTTGTTTAAGCCATTGATTGCCATGTTGTTAATAGTAGAAAGCAGTTTTGTTGGATACAATCAGAACAGCAAAGCAATTCACATATGGAAATGGACAAAGGAATTCAGTTTTCATACTAATATTTGCAAAATCTAGCTTCTCGAAAAAAATCATCATGCAAGCAGCCACATATGCAACAATAGCACTAATCAAATGTATTCCTCCGTCTAAGCTTCCTCTTGTCCATATAAAATTAAAGTAATAATCACAACAACATCAGCCACATATGCAAAATATTAACCACATGGACCTAATTTCACAA
Source organism: Otatea glauca (assembly GCA_036346275.1). Taxonomy (NCBI): domain Eukaryota; kingdom Viridiplantae; phylum Streptophyta; class Magnoliopsida; order Poales; family Poaceae; genus Otatea; species Otatea glauca. The sequence continues at coordinate 49,030,096 of CM070723.1, forward strand.
CATCAGCCACAGCACCATTAAAGATAAAGGGCGCTACTGAAAACATGCTAAAAAACATACAGCGTTAATTTCACAAAACCATGAAAGCTAATGCAAAGAAAGATTTAACATTTGAAGTTTTATACAGTCTTTGTCAGATCTTGCTACTTCCATTGTTAAAGAAGGATAGTCAGTTTTTGTTTGATTACATTTCCCTAGTGCTATTAAGAAAAGTTTCAGAGAAATTGGAGAAACTAAAGAACATTTCCATGAATCTCCAGTTTAGATTTCTCAAATCTCTCAAAATATCAGAATTTCTACTGATGGCATCAGGATATTGGAGACCAGTTCAAGTATCAGGATATTTCTATATGAAGTCATGGGAGCTGGTACAGTCTGTTATCAGTTTTTTATTTTGCAGTGTACATCACTATTTCCTTCTGCTGAGGTATTTGAGAACATAAGATACAAAGCAGTTTCCTCAACAATATATACTCTAATACGAGAATCGCTATAAAAGTGGGTTTCACTATATCTTTTATAACAATATAGCTCTTCGTCAGCATAAATATTCATTGACTCCTTTAGAATTTCAGCTATTCTAGACATCTGTTCACAAGACAAATTATTATTTTCCTTTTCCAGATTGCTCAGTTCATTCTACAAGTTTTGTTTTGTTTTCCTGTTTCTTCCATCAGATTAATACCCCAACCTTCAAATTATTTCTTGATTTTATGCTATTAGCTTCCCAGTTCTTTGCTTCAATCCAAATATTTAATAAATTATCGTAACATTTTCATGAAGGTTAACTGCTGTCATGTATGTACCTTTTGCTCCGATCATTTCTTTTTGTTGTTATGCTCTGTTGTTACCTGTTAGAATATTTTCATTTTATTTCTTCTAGTTACTTAATATCTCCTCTATGTTTTGTGGACTTCTCAACTGAGCTGATTGACACTTATCCTTATCATGTAAAGTCATTGCATGTTTATCTGTATGCAAAACAACCTTCTGCAGCTGTTAGGTTTTGCTCAAGGAAGGATAGTGATGGCCCTTGAACGAGGCTATAACCTTAGATCTAAAGCAAATTCAGTTTTTTTCTTGTGGGAAAGTTTTCTTGGGAGACATATTCACATGTAACTCTCTAGAGATACAACCATTCGAATCTACCTCTATTACTGTGAATATCTGAAACTATCTGACATATTTGACATTCGAATGTAACTCTCTAGAGGTACAACCATTCGAAACTATGTGAATTGACCTCTGTTGTACCTGTTCTGGGCCTTATCAATTTCCCTTGTCAAATATGTGACATACTCAACAAAATATTGATTAGACCAATTTCCAGATCTAGGCATATGCACTAGCTTCATGAAAAACAAGAACCAATACAAGGGGTTTGCTCAGATCTGGAAATTTGGGGGTTAATCGGGCAGGAGGAGAGATTGGGAGAGGACAGGTTACCATGAAGAGCAGGGTCGCCGTGGACACTGGGTCACTGTTCGTGGAAGCCGTTGGTGGACACCGGGTCACCGCTCCTCCACGCTGGGTCACCGCTCGTGATTGCCGCCGTGGACGCTGGGGGGCGGCTAGGGTTTAGAATAGCGGAGGCAGGTGTGGGTGTGAGGGTGAGGGCACACACGATGTGTAACATCCCGTAAAATTCAAAAATATAAAAAAAATAAAATTTAAAATTTAAAAATGGAATTGAATAAAAATTTCAATTGGAATTGAGATTTTTATTTTAAACAATATCATTCCCTCTTTTCTTGCATTCTAATCTTAAAGAAAAGGAAAGATTTCCTTTATTAAAACTATTTCTTCCAAAACAAACAAAATATAAAAATAAATTTGAGATGTAATATTTAATTTGAATTTGAATTTTCTGAGTTTTCTGAATTATTGGTTCTTCTTTAATTTTGCTCTAAAAAGAAAAGTAATATATATTGAAATGGTAAAATGGTAAAAGTAAAAAAAAAACAAAAATACAAAATCAATAAAATATGTAAAAATATCAGATAAATCTCAGATCTATCTAGAATCATGATTATACAACTTGCACTGATCTGGAATAATTAAATAAAGTAAAAAGACAAAAATGACCCTATCTAGATACTCTGAACCGACTTTGCAAGATTTCTCCAGAATTCTGTAGACCTTAACCAGAGTTAAAAATTTAACCATGCCGACATATTTATCTTATCTTTGTCTGGTAAAAATATCAAGAATTTATCCCATCATTTAATAATTTTAGAAATTCATAAACAGACAATGAGGAAAGCTGAAAAGTTCAATGTCAGAATTATTAAAAATAAAATATACAATTTAAAAATCTGAAAATTTTATATCATGTACATAATGTCATTTTGGATCTTGTGAAAAAGTTTCATAAAATAATAATCTTATTTTCATCTTAAATTAAATATAAATCAGAATAAGCAGAAAATGACAGTTATCAATTGTCAGATTTTTATAAATATTTTTGCTCATAATTTTTAACTGAAAATTTTACCAGACCCTTATATCTTCATTTCCGACCTCTACAAAAATCCTCAAAAAATAGTAAGTCGGTTTTCTAGCTTAATTAATGGAAGGATCACGTGCTGTCCTGAAGAATCAAAATTGGAATTGTCTTCTCTTGCTCTTGGGCCCACTTGGCAGCCAGATATTGCCTTCTTCTTCTCCAAACCGATACCAGCAGCTGCCCTCTCCTATTTAAGCCATCCCTCTGCCATTGTTCTCCTCAACCACGCCCAGACCAGCCAAGAGGCAAAACCTCACCTTCTCTCTCTTCACCACAATGTACGCCTCCTCATTCCTTTCCATTGCAAAGAAAGCAAATTCTCCAGATAATTATTCTCTCATCCGAGCCATCCAAAGCCGTCTGCCATCTCTGTTCCTTGTCCCCATCTCGCTGCAATTCATCGCCCAAGACGCCGACCGCTGCTCCTCCCGTCACCTCGCCACTACCACTTGCCATACCTTGCATCAAAGAAATCCCAAACCTCACCTTTGCCGCCTCTTGCCAATTCTCATCACGGCGAGGTTTTATCGCGATTTTCCTCGCCACGGCACGATCCGGGCAGAAAATGGCATTGCCGTCTCGCCGTCTTACCCATCTTGTCAAAAGTCTGTCACGACAGCCATTTCTTCAAAAGAATTGCTGCCACGGCAGCAAAGCCTTGCGCGTGCTCTCGCCGCCGTTGCCTGCCGTGTTTAAATCCTGTGCCCACCGCCTTACTTCGTCTATTTAAAACCCTTCAAGGATTCGGCTAGACCTTGGCTCTCCTCACTCACCCTTCACAAAACACCGCTCAAGACTGCCGTGTCTTCTTCAACTCCGTGAGATCCGAGGAAAGGGAAAACCTCAATTAGCCAATTCCGTGAACCTCGGCTCAAATCATTCGATCCGGGCTACTTCATAACCTCCAGAACACATCTCTCTTCTCAATTAAACCTCATCTCCACCGAAGAGCCGCCCCACCGTGCTTCCTCCACTGCCTCTGTGCTCGCACGATGGCAGCCCAGCTCCGTACTTCTCCAATCAAGCAAACCACAAAAATGGAACTCTTGGGCCACCTTGATGCTCGAATCGTTGCCCATTCAAGCTGAGCCGAGCTCATCCTCTTCCCCGCGAGCCCCATCTCCTCCGCCGCCTCCGGTGGTGCTGCGTCGAATCCGGCTATCTCCGCCAAACCGTCACCGCTCTCGAATGCGCACGTACTCTGTGTGCTCGCCGCAGCATCGATTCGTCGGCTCGGTACTCCTTCGCCGCCGGTGGGCATTGGCGCCGCCACTCTGTTTGGTCGCCGACAAAGGACCCGCTTGTCATCCTCCTGTTGCGCCACCATCGCTTTCTGCCCACGCGTCATTCGCTTTGGCGCATGACCGATCACGCTAAGCCGGGCCCACCGCCAAACCCTTCAACTCACTGAGTCCAGATATGGAAAGCGATTCAAAACCCAAGACGTACTTTCCTAAATTGGTAAAATTCTAATTTTCAGATTTTCCTAAACCTAGTATATTCATTTGATTATATCTTTTGCATTTTAGCTCCAAATGAGATGAAATAAATTTCTAGATTCATGATAAATTCAGTAGATTTATAATACGCAATAATATTTTGAAAATAATCACCGGTGAATTTGAAATTCAAATTTGAATAAAAGGGCTAAAGATATGATTCATATAAAAATATTGCAAAAGAACTTAAAATTGAATAAAACCAATTTTAATGGAATCCTTATGCTACCAGCAACTCAAATGTATAAAAATATTTACATTCTAATTTTGTTTGAATCATTTCCCATTAAAAGTTGTTCTCAATGTTATAAATATTCAAAATACATAGCTTATGCAAAAGAAATCCAAAATCAACAAACTTAATTTCTAAATGACTGGTATGACAAGAGGGCTTCCAAATATGTTAAGGTATCCAAATAATGATCTTCACTTAAATTGTTTCATGAATAGAATGTAATCCTATAATAGAAGATATGCATATATGTGTGTATAGTAATCTATAGAAGTAAATGCATGCATATGCAAAGTATCTAATAAATATACAAAGAGATGAATTGATATTAGAATGAGTAACTTGTCGCCATTGAAATGTTTGTAATGAAATATTATATATGCACAAGCTTAAATTACATTAAAAACATAAGCCTTGTAAATGTAGAAAATATATATATGTAGAGATAATGAAAAGTGTGATCATGATAAGGAACTAGATTCCAAACATCTAATATAATCAAACTATTTTATTTAGCAAGAATCATTGCAATAAAGTCATAATCAATACTTAACCAAATAGTGTATCTTTCATAAACTAAATTCAAATTTGATAAAACCAAGCCCGGTAGCCTAAAATATATGAAATTAACTTGAAATGTTCTTTAAAGTATAGACTATAATATTCTCAAGAAATAATCTTATTTCATCATAAATCCTAATAGCCAAATAACCTTAAGTAATATGTTTTATGGACTCAATTATATGATTAAGCTTAACTTTGAAATAATAAACGAATATGTAATTTGTATCACCGTAACCTTCTTAAAAACCAGAATAAATCCAATAACTTAGTTCAATGGATCTAACAAATTCAAAGACACTTCTTATGCAAAATCAATTAAAAAGGATTAAGTGCTATTCATTTATGGCTTTTAGCTCAATTGTCTAATATGTTAATTCCATTAATCCAAATAATTTTAGCATCTATAATTCGAAGTTATAAATATAAGAATTCATAATTTTAGCCTCTTGAATTCGTAAATTCAAGAATAGATAATCTATAAAAGAAACCATGTTTCTTCATCACAAAAGTCATTAACAATATGAATGTATATTTAACTAAACCATGAGATCATGGAATCATAATTCTAAACCTAAAGTATTCCTGTTTTCTTTAATGAACCTTTATTTGGTTTTCTGTCTGTTTTCTTTTTGCCCTTATTAAAGATTGAATATTTTCTATATTTTCGATTGAACGACGTGTAGAATCCGACGTCGTTATTTCCGTTGCCTCCGTCAACCGTGACTTCGTCTTCGCCGTAAGCAATAAATGAGCAAGGCAAGCACCCCCTTTGATCATATTGATCCCAGTTTTACAAATGTTTTTATTAAATGTTTTTATTGCATACTTTACTTTTATTAAAGTCTGCTATATTTTGGGTATTGGTAGTTGTACCTATTGTCACATAGAACTTCCTTGATAAGTATGGATTTGTGAACCTTGATAACCCTAGAATAGCTTAGACAGTAATTGATGTCAATCTGGGTTGCTCACACATAGTGTTATGCTTAGCCATGCTTAAAGAAACATAAAACCTTGACATGATTAAAAACGTTGGATATGACATTCAATGGGTATGACCTTTCTTTATGAGTGGTATTTTGATCAAAAATGAAAATAAAACTATGGTTTTGATGCGGGCAATTATTGGCAATAGCCGGGAGTACAAGGGACTTGTACGTAGTGTAGGGTGGAGACTATTGCCCGTGATCGGATTAAGGACCGAACTACGTGTTCGTTAAACCCAAGAATTTACCGCACAACCACAAGTGCTGGTATGGGACAGCCTTAAACCAATTAAGTTATCTGGTTTAACTTTGCACATTGGAAGGCGGAGTAGTACGAGCTTCTTGATGATTGGTTGCTCGAAGGGACGTCCACACCGAGGTGATCATGGATCAAACGTTTACCGATACATCGTGTACGCCATACTCGGAGAAGTTCCATCATTTCTATGCTCGAGTTCTTCCGCCATAGTATGGGTTTTACGTCCCGAGTGGTGCAAAGTTAACCTAGATAATGTAAAGGTTTTCGTCATGAACATTACGCCACTACGCCAAAGGTGCGTGAAATATGCGGCAAAAGGAAAAGGTCATGACTTGTGGGTAAAGATGTACAACTCGCAGAGTGTCAAACTTTTCAAAAGCCGCTCCGCGGTTATGGGAATCTTGGTGCGCCAAAGACTAGTTAGCTGTTTTTATTTTCGTAAAACTCGGATTTCTACCGATGGTAGGAATGGTTACTCGGAAATTTCTGTTGTGTGATGAGAAATGGTTCTTGGATATGGTCATGACACCGTGTTCGTGATTTCACTTACTCGCACTTTATACAATCGTTATTTATGTATTAAATTACTTTTACTTAAATTCCGCTTTGGCAATCTACTATTCTGTATTTACATTTCAAATTGGCTTTATGCAAACTAACCAAACTAGCCTCTCCTTTGGAATGGCTTGCATATATCATAGGCTTTGTAAAGTCTATGAGAATGAAAGTACTCACCCTTGCTTAATTGTTGTTTTTAGGTGAAGAATCGATTAGTCCGATGAAACATATCATCGCAGGATTCGAGAATGATAGCGATGAAAGTTTTCTAGGGATTATGCCTTGTCAGTTGCCTGAGGGATTGGATGGGCACACTACAAGACTTTGCTTCTTTGCTGCTATAAACTCTGAATTGTAAGATTATTGTATAAATCAGCTTCCGCTTTAATAATATGATGTATGGTTGTGATTCCAATTGTTGTAAATGTGCGTACTAGCTACTAATCATGGGACTAGTACTGTTTGCACATGAGATTTCCATTTTTGCATTTATGTGAAAATGGGGGTCATTACACGATGCGTGTGTGAGGGCGAGGGCAATGAGTGTGAGGACATTGCGTGAGGGTGAGGGCAGTGCACTCCTCGGGCCTGTGGTTATGGTCCAAGAGAATCATCACAGACGGTTCTGGGCTTGAATCGTCTGTGATGAGACGGTTCTTTTTTTAAAAGGCTGTGTTTTTAAAAAGGCTATTTTTAAAAAAGGTTGTTTATTAAAAGGCTGCTTTTAAAAGGCTGTTTTTAAAAGGCTATTTTTTAATGGCTGTTTTTAAAGGCTGTTTTTTAGTCCAACACAAGTTTCCCTTTTGTCAACTTTGTTGTTTTTGTCCTTTTTCAAAAAGAGAGATCTTATTTCAGATCTTGTTTTGATGGAGTCTTTACTATTTTTTAAAAAGTAGCACAATAGTAACCTGATTAAAAAAATCAGACGCATACACAAAACTGTTTCAACTTTCGAGCGTTTTATTACAAACAACTTTATTATGTTGGAGAATACACTTAAAATCATAACTCCACTTGCTTATTCTTTTGTATAAAAATTAGCTCTTCACGATGATCAACACGTGTGTAGCTAGCTTCCTCAGGTTGTTCTTCCTGGACCGTGATGCCATTTCTGATATTAGGCAACTTATCAAACTGATTGTATTTTTCCTTATCTACTACATTCTCAACTCCGACAATCCTCCTTTTTCCCTGAAGAACCACGTGGCGCTTCTTGTTAGACAGGTCGATTACATAGAAGACTTGAACAACTTGGTTAGCGAGTACATATGGTTCGTCTTGTTATCCGACACGTTCGATGTCCATAGTAGTGACGTCGTACATATCAACCTTCACGTGCTGCAGGTGAACTCAACAGCACCAACATAAGGGGATCTTGAATAGTATGTCGAGCTCCCAAATTTCCTCAATGAACTCATAGTAGGAGCTCCTCGTCGACCCAGCGGTATTGAGCGCATCTATGGGAACACCGCTGTTCTGGTTTGTGCTCTTCATGTCCTGATCTCTCATGTAAACTGTGTAGCCATTTAAGTCGTATCATTTCCATATTACAACTATAAATGTTGGCCCTTTTTCCAATCATGTCAACGTATCACCTGACGAGCTTCCAGTGATGGGTCGTCGCTCCTAGAACTATTTGTTAAACTGAAGATTATGCTGTCTGATGATCCAGGACTCCTACTACGACGGATTCTCTTACCGTAGCTAGTTCTTGTGCTCATCGATATACGGGGACACTACAGCCATGTGTTGCAAAACTGTGAAATGGGCTTTAGAACATGCAGCTAGATCATTCGTGATTGCTTTCCTTCCGATAGCCCGATACCCTGGAGCCTCCCCTCTTGGCGAGATCGAGGCACACCTATCGGTTCGACCTAAGCCATGTAATCCATGCACAATTCGATGACCTCTTCGGTTGCATAACCTTCGACAATGCTACCCTCAGGTCGAGATCGATTCCATATGTAGGACTTGAGAATTCCCATGTACCTCTCGAACGGGTACATGCTACATAGGAACACATGCCAGCTAATCTTTATCTCCCTCACAAGGTGAACAATGAGATGGACCACGATATTGAAAAACGACGGAGGGAAATACATCTCAAGATTACATAGAGTCATCACCACCTCGGCCTGCAGAGCATCTAGTGATTGTCTCTCGGACCTTTCTCGGCAAACTAATTCTAATTGCGACAGGGAGCATCTGTGTGTCATAAGCACATGGCAATCATGGGACTTCATGCCAGTTAAGCTCAAATCTTGCATCGAAAAAAGTCTCTTCATGTTGGAAGAGTAACCAGACGAAACTTTCTCACCATGAAAGTACTAGCACAGTTCAGTTCTCTCAGCCTTGGACAGAGTGTAACAAGCAGGTTCGTAGTACTTTCGGCCTTTATCAGTCTCTTTTAGTGCTAACTCATTTCTGATACTCATATTGACCAAGTCAAGTCGTGCGTTGATACCGTTCTTTGTTTTTCCCTTAATGTTCAGTAAGAGACCAATCAAGCTATCATAGACATTCTTCTCTACGTGCATGATGTCAATGTAGTGGCAAACTTCTAGGTGCCCCAATAAGGTAGGTCCCAAAATATTGATCTCTTCTTCTACATGCTCTTCTCATAGGTCCATAATTTACGCCCCTTTCCAAGCACAACATCCAAGTTCTTAACCATATCATGAACATCTGTCCCACTTAAAGGCTTTGGAGCTGAACCGTCTTCGTTCGTTCTGTCGAATTATTTCTTCATCTTGCGGTACGGTTGATTCCTTCGAAGGAACCTACGGGACACATGTACATGGTTTTGCGCGAGTGATTCAGCCACACACTCTCGATATCATCTAAGCAGTGAGTACAGACTTTGGCTCCTTTTTTACTCTGGCCCGACAGGTTAGCAAGGGTAGGATTATTATTTATGGAGTAGAACAACAAGCAGTGCAAAGTGAAGTACTCTCGTTTGTGAGCATCACATACCTGTACGGCGGTACCCCAGGAGCCCACAGTGTTTTCAGATCTTCCACCAATGGTGCTAGGTATATATCAATATTGTTTCCATGTTGCTTCAGGCCATGGATAAGTATAGACAGTAAAATGTACTTCCGCTTCATAAACAACCAAGGAGGAAGGTTGTACATACAGAGATTCACGGGCCAAGTGCTATGACAGCTGCTCATGTTATCAAAATGATTCATTCTGTCCATACTCAATCCAAACCTTATATTCCTCGGATCCGCAGAGAATTCTTCAAACCTCCTATTGATGTTTCTCCACTGGGCGGAATCAGCAGGGTGCCTTAGCATTCCATCGATCTTACGCTCATCCGAGTGCCACCGAAGCAGTTTTGCCTCCTTTGGGTTCGCAAATAAATGCTTCAAATAGGGAATTACAGGTAGATATCACGCCACCTTAGCAGGATGTCCTTTCTTCACATCGATGCCCTCGTCGTCGTCATCTGATTGATCTTTACACTTGTACCGGGATGCGTAAAGATACATGCAAGTTTGCGTACTCTTTGCAGTAGAGGATACAGTCGTTCGGACATGCATGTATTCTTTCTACTTTCATTCCCAAGGGACAAAGAACCTTCTTGACTTTGTATGTGGTTGTCGGCAACTCGTTTCCCTCTGGAAGCATGTCTGCTAATAGACCTAACAGCGCCGTGAAACTCTTGTCGGACCAATCGTTGCTTGCCTTTAATTTCAGCAATTCAAGCACGGATGACAACCTTATGTATTTAGACTTGTAACCCAAGAACAAATGTTTCTCCGAGTCGTCCATCAAGCCCTAGAATATTACATACTCCCTCCAAACACGGTTCTCTTCTGCATCATGCAGCATCTGATCCAGATTGTCATCGTGAAACCTATCCTCATCGAAAGCACAATCGATATCATCTGGCGTATCATTGACTTCGTCGTGGATGTTAATACTACTAGCTTCCTGTATAATATGCTCTTCACCATGACTGGTCCAACATGTATACCCTATTTTGAAACCCCTTAGAATCAAGTGTGCTTCGATCTGCGCTAAGTTTCGAAACATCCTCAGATTGTCGCAGTCAATCCAGGGACAAGGCATAAATTCCACCCTTTGTTCAACATATCCTCTTCTGCAACTCTTCTAAAAGCGGAGACGCCATTAATGTACTCGGCACTCGCACGGTTCTCAGCGTACATCCAGCTTCAGTCCATCTACGCTACTTATATAATAATAAGTGTTAAATAAAAAATTAAGTACACTAGGAGTGCACATGCATATATTCTTAAATTGGAGCACAGATTAATTAGCTGAAACCTTACCCTAAATCATAAACCATGCTAGATCTAAAGAACAAACGGATCTACAATATTCTACATATAAGCTACATTTAAACTTGCCAATTAACCTATATAGCTCCTTAGATCACAAAGAACCCTCCCGGCGAGGATGATTACCAAGAACCCGAACACGAGCTGAACTACATATACAGGGGCTCCACCGGATACGAGTCCAAGCAGAAGCAAAAGCTTACCGCTCGGGAGATCAATGCGGTGGAATCGGCAACCCCCCAGTATCTAAAGTGGTCTGAAGTCCCGATCACCTTTGACCGCTCGGATAACCCAACCGAGTTCTACATCCGGGTAAGTACCCTCTAGTACTCGGCCCTATTATTCGCAATATAAAGCTCAAGAAAGTATTGATTGATGGAGGGAGTGGACTCAACGTCTTGTTCGCCAAAACCTTCGACGACATGAACGTCCCCCGCTCCGAGCTAAGGCCGAGCTCACAGCCGTTCCACAGGGTGATCCCTAGGGCGTCTTCGTTTCCTCTCGGGCAGATTGCTTTGCCTGTCACCTTCGGTACCAAAAACAACTATCAGACTGAGTATATAAATTTCGTGGTAGCGGATTTCGAGACAGCGTACCACGCTATCTTGGGAAGGCTCAGTCTGGCTCGGTTCATGGCCGTCCCGCACTACACCTATTTGGTGATGAAGATGCCGGGATCCAAAAGCGTCATCACGGTTCGCAGTGACATCAAGCGATCTTTGGAATGCGACCGAGAGAACTATGAACTTGCTGAGCTACAGGAGGCAACCACCGAGGGGAAGAATATCCAGGCAGAGGCTGCCATATTGCAGGAAGAAGGCGACATCCCATCCAAGAAGTAGGCCACGTCAGGGATAAAGCCTGGCGAAGGAACCTAGAGAATTATTCTCGACTCTTCTGACCCATCCAAAACAACTCTGATCGGGATAGGGCTCGAGGATAAATAGGAAGGCATGCTCGTCACCTTCCTCCAGGCTAACAAGGACATCTTCGCCTGGAAGCCATCCGACATGCTGGGTGTTCCTAGGGAGGTGATTGAGCATTCTTTACACGTCGATGAAAAGGCAAGGCCGGTCAAGCAAAGACTCCGACGGTTCGCTCCAGATCGTCGGAACGCCATCAAGCAAGAGATCACCAAGCTATTAGCTGCAGGTTTTATCAAAGAAGTGTATCATCCCGACTGGTTGGCGAACCCTGTACTAGTTCAAAAGAAGAATAAAAGTTGGCGCATGTGCGTTGACTATACTGATCTCAACAAGGCATGTCCGAAGGATCCATTCGGGCTACCTCGAATCAATCAAGTGGTTGATTCAACCGCCGGATGCGAGATCCTAAGTTTCCTCGATGCCTACTCAGGGTACCACCAGATTCGCCTAAAGGCAGAAGATCATATCAAGATATCATTCATCACGCCCTTTAGGGCCTTTTGTTATACCACGATGGTGTTCGGGTTGAAAAATGCTGGTGCAACGTATCAACGCGCAATACAATAGTGTTTTCACGCCCAACTCGGACGCAACGTGGAGGCATATGTGGACGATGTCGTGGTAAAGACTCGGGAGAGGAAGGACCTCATCGCCGACCTAACCAAGACGTTTGAAAGTCTAAGGACTTTTAGCATGAAGCTTAATCCCGAGAAGTATGTTTTCGAAGTATCTTCGGGAAAACTGTTCGGGTTTATCATATCCCAACGAGGCATTGAGGCCAACCCAGAAAAGATTAAGGTCATATCAAATATGGAACCGCCGACTTGCCAAAAGGATGTCCAGAAGCTTACAGGGTGCATGGCCGCACTCAGCAGGTTTATTTCCCGACTGGGTATGCGAGGTATGCCATTCTTTAAACTCCTCAAGAAGCAAGACAAGTTCCAATGGATGCCTGAGGCACATCAAGCGTTTGAAGATTTGAAGACCTTCTTAGAGACACCCCCGGTCTTGGTTTCACCGATGCCAGGGGAACCTCTGTTACGTTACATCGCGGCAACGACTCGCGTAGTCAGCGCTACAATCATCGTAGAAAGGGAGGAGCCGGGTCACGTGCAGAAGATCCAACACCCGGTCTATTTCATCAGCGAGGTCCTGAGTGAATCTAAGATGCGGTATCCACAAGTGCAAAAATTATTATACGCCGTACTTCTTACATCTCGCAAACTCAAGCACTACTTCCAAGAGCATACTATTTCGGTGGTCACTTCCTTCCCAATAGGAGATATAATTCACAACCAGGAGGCTATTGGGAGAATTGCAAAGTGGGCAGTCGAGCTTGGAGCCTTTGATATCCTATTCAAGCCTCGCACAGCCATCAAGTCTCAAGCGCTCGTCGACTTTACTGCCGAGTGGACAGAACTTCAAAACCCGGCGGTCATCAAGGAACTCGAGTATTGGACGATGTACCTCGATGGTTCCCTCATGCTCAGTGGTGCGGGGGCTGGTATAGTGCTCATATCACCAAGTGGGGAACAGTTGAGGTACGTCCTTCAAATACTTTTTCCAGCGTCGAACAACGCCGCCGAGTACGAGGCACTCATCCATGGGCTCTGTATCGCCATATCACTCGGTATTCGACGTCTAACGGTTCGCGAAGATTCAATGCTCGTGGTCAATCAGGTGCAAAAAGAATGGTCCTGCATCGAAGACAACATGGCTGCCTATTGCCAGGAGGTACGCAAGCTAGAAGGCTGTAAGGACCCGAATCCACCGATTCGAACCCACTGTGTTTACCGCACTAGTCCCAGGATCAACGCTAGTGCACACAGCTCAACATCGGTACATATCATATCATACTCAACGATAATAGAATAATACTCCATTTATTGATATAGCTAAGTGTATGATCTTATGACCGACTTACATTATTAAGCCACGCAGGGCAAGACTAGAAATATAAGCTAAGAATTAAGCAGTGGAAAGTAGAAAACGTAGATAGCTCATCAGTTCACCATAGGCAACCGACAAGGCTCAGACCCTAATGACTCGCGTCCTCCTGGAATTCCTCCTCCAACACAGGTGTATATTCTTCAACTGTTGATTATTGTTGTTGGCAAGGGTGAGTACTTAAAGCACTCAACAAGTTGTGCACAGAATGCAATTCTATGTAACTATATGTAAGGCTTATTCCAATAGATAGGTTATCATGGCTATTTTGCAATAAGCAGCATTTATGAACAAATACAATAAATAGATTGTAAAGACTGTAAAACAAATAACAATAGTAGATAGATTCAGCATTTCTGAAGTAAACCAAGTTTCCAATCCTAAATCAAATTCCACATGGCATTCCGCCATCCCAACCAAGTTGTCCATTTAATTAAGCTAACCCTTAACTGTAATTCCCGAGCATTGCTCAATACCGCGAGCACGGCTATCCGAATAGTTTCACACTCTGCAGAGGTTATGCACTTTACCCACGCGATACAACCAAACACCACCAAGGTGAGTGATTATAACAAAGCCTTTACAATGCTCTGGCTTAACTCGGTACCACCGCTAAGGTTTCAACACTGGTGGGACTGGTTACCACATTCAGGGCCCCCCTCTTGCGCCATGTGAATTACTCCATAACTCGGGAACTCACACCGACCAAGATAGTACCAAAGCTAAGACATTGCAAATTAATCAGCTAGGCTGGCCCATACCAGATATGTGGTTGCATGATTGACTTAGGTCAAAGGCTTGCAAGGTTAAGTCCTTAAAGTGATCAAGGCAAGACATCCACATACCCTCTGCCCATCGGGCCCACCTTGGCATACTCGCCCCTTGTCACTTGCCCCAATCTAAGTGATTATTACCCAAGTTGATTACCAAGCACCACGTGCTATCAACAATTCAACATCGTTGCGTGACATAACTCACCACAACAACTCAATCTCATCGTGTGATCCCACATGACACACAAGTTCATAACACCGTTCCATATTCCATTAATCAAGATTAATTATCAATGATTCGAACACATGTGATGACGTGGCATGGCTAAGCAACTAATACGGTCTAACCATCCCATGTTGATTATCATTACCAACCAACTATAATGAACCAATCTAGGGTGACAATAGATCATGGCATACAATGACAAGGTAGGGTATAGATCAAATTGGTATAACAGCTAAGTCCCAATTTAATTTGAAACAATTATATACTTGAAATAATATGCAATAGGGTAAAACAAATATAGCAATTTTATAAACATGGGTTCAACATGATCAAAGCACAACTTGCCTTGGAATAGGTCTTGATCTTGATCTGGAGCTTGTTCTTGAGTTGCTGGATCTTCTTCTGAAGCGTCGCACAATTCAACGTCTACGCGTACCGAAGGAGAAAAGCAAATAAATACCAAAACAGAAATTAAAATTCTCCATTAAATAGATCTAAATTTTACAAATTTTTAGAAATTTGAATCACTCAAATCCGAGTTAGGATGCAAAAGTTATAGCCTTTGGAAGTTTGAATAAATACTGAAATTACAGAAATTAGAAAATCAGAATTAACCGAATTAATTTTAGATTGAAAAACCGATTTATGATGTCAGCGTGACCTCATGATGACGTCAGCATTGCAGAACTTCCAATCGGATTATTTTCCAATTGAAAATGCAATTATGACGTAAGCATGACGTCAGCGAAGATCTAGAAGCAATCACGATGCGCCACGTGTCACGGTCTATAGACTTGGTCCACGACGTGGCGCTGGACCACGGCGGATTCGGTCCACGACGCTTCGGCTGTTGAACCCGACACGTGTCACAACAGGATTGGTCTGGGACGCAGCACGATCCATATCGTTCGATCTAATCTGACGGCTCACACGGCGATCTACTCAAACGCGCACGTGGCTCAATCCTAGCGGTTCACGGATGATCCAACGGATGATACCTCACGAGTACGGCGACGACGGCGCGGCGACGCTCTCTTGCCGGACTTGAAGATGAAGACGACCCCACGGCGGAAGAAAGGGTCTCTGGCGTTGAGTTCACTCCCCACGAACGCGGCTCGTCACGGCAAAGAAACTGGCAGCCTCGGCGACGATGGAAACTTCAACGGACGGCGCGCACTTAGCGAAGAACAACGACGGCGGCATCGGCTTACTCCGACGAGCTCGCGCGTTTCATCACGCTCGCGAAAAGGCTCCGACCAAAAGATGCGGCGCACGACTGCGAACCTCGGGGCGCTACCCCCTCCTATTTATAGCCCTCGACGACCGCGTACGGCGCCTGGAAACCTAACCGATGCGGCGGCGGTGTCCTGCTCGGACACGGCGATGGCGTCCGAGTCCCGCACGGAGACGACACACGTCAGCCGTCCGATCACGATCTAACGGTCACGATCTCGCGGCTAAGATCCGATTCTAACCGTCCACGATTTCCTTCCAATGGCGAAGATCTGTCCGAGTCCCGAACCGGACGCCTCATCCTCGATCATCCGATCCGGATCCAACGGCAGGGATTAGACCTTCTAGAAAACAGGCTGAACGGGCTGCGCAACTCTGGGCCACTCACGCACAGCATATGGGCCAAGCCCAATACTGTTCATACATTTTTTAAAAGGATTTTCCATTTAAAATAATTACTGAAATTCATTTTATTTGTTTTAGGCAATAAAATAATCAGGAAAATTCCAAGAAAATTCTCAAAAATACTTTGAGATATTTTGAACTCAAATAAAATATTTTTGGCAAAACTTTATTTCAACTTTGCACAAATTTAAATAGTTTTCAATAAGAGGCCAAAATACTTAATTTGCAATTAATTCAAAAAATCCAGAAAAATCCAAATAAATTTCAAAAAAATCATAAAATGCACAAATGATAATAAAATAATATTTAGATGAATTTTGGGATGTTACAAAGGCAACTTTGACGGTTTGGAACTTGTTCATGTGCTTCATCGGGACAATGAAGCGACCGACGAGCTAGCAAAAATGGGATCCGGCCAGACCACAGTGCCCGTGGGAGTATTCGTCAAAGAAATTCATAAGCCCACGATAAGCACTCGCCCAAAGTCAGACATCCCAATGGAGAAGAACTTGGAGGCAGAAGTCCTGATCATCACCCCTGAAGTAATGGGCAGGTCGAACGAGCCAACGGCATGGTGTTACAGGGCCTAAAGGCAAGGATTTTTTATCGTCTCAAACCATACGCCACTCGGTGGGTCAAAGAATTGCCTTCGGTACTCTGGGGGCTGTGAACCACCCCTAGCAGAGCAACCGGGCAGTCACCTTTCTTCCTGGTGGATATGGCTGGCAGCCGATGGAGGGGAGAGGAGACCGGGAAGCAGAAGGGGCAGGAGTGCGCGGTGAAAAAATGAACCATCGGTCAATGCACGGCTTAGTCTTAAAAGGGGGAAAAATCTGGTTTTTGCCAAATCAGGGGGAAAAAGATTGCAGAACACCTAACCCTGCTCTATGCTTCGTAATGATTTGCTAGCTCGGCGTCCTGACATGCGGAGGAAGTCATGGTTTGACCAAGTCATATTTGGGATACGTTGCTCCCCACGATGGGATGTTTAACGACTTATCGAACTAAGCGAGACGTGGGTATCCTCCAGTTTGGATTAAAAATATCTTCTTGTGATATATCCCACCCACGTTGGGTCGCTAGTTGGTTACCGCATGGCAAAATCATATATCACGGGTTGAGCCTGATAAGGCACGGTTCCAATGGTATACCCCAAGATGGGTCGATAAGCTATGCATCGTAATAAACGAGTACGGATACTGTTCGGATAAACCTTGATATGTCCCAAGACGGACCAGAGCTATATCCTACACCAGTCAGATATAGGTATCACTCAGCCATGAGCTGAGAAAATCCTGATACGCTCCAAGTCGAGCCTAAGCTATATCCTACAGCAGTTGAATATGGGTATCACTCGGCCAAGAGCCACGTAAATATGATACGCTCCAAGTCGAGCCTAAGCTATATCCTACAGCAGTCGGATATGGGTATCACTCGGCCAAGAGCCACGTGAATATGATATGTTCCAAGTCGAACCAGAGCTATATCTTACAGCAGTCGGATATAGGTATCACTCGGCCAAGAGCCGCGCAAATCTTAATATGTCCCAAGTTGGACCTAAGATATATCCTGCGTCAGTCGAATATGGATATCACCCGACCAATGAGCCATGCAAGCTTTTGATATGCCCCAAGTTGGGTCTAAGCTATGTCTAACGATAGTCATAGATATCACTCGGAAAAAAATTCTTTATTATATAAATTCCCCAGGCATTATGCCTGGGAAAAGACTCTTACATTTACAGGAGTATTATACTTCTCCGCGGCGCATGCGCCTCCACGAGAGCTTCCTTAGCCCTATAAAGGGCGGGGACGATCTCGAGGAAGGCGTCAACGGCAGCGCGATCAAGGGCAACAGCCTCTTCTTCAGCCCATTCGGCCATGGCGACGTCGAATAGCGCCCACTCCTTGGCAAGTTCTGGATCCCGGTTGTCCATGAAATCCCTCAGGAAGAAGGTGGAACTTGGTACAGGAAAATGGAGGACTAAGCGTGGGAGAATACATTCTAAAAGCATTGGTTCGCCTTTTATAGCTGATACGGTAAGGTTGAAGTAAATGCGAAGATGTAATGACATCAGAAGCTGAGGAGACTTGGAGTTAAGATAGTTTCAGAAGCCAAAGAGGTTCTCAGAAAATGAATTGGCACAAGAAGTCAAAGACAACTTCGAAGATTGTCCGGTATTGATCCTTGAAGAGGAAAGATATTAGGGTTTCGCCTCGAGCGGGAAGAAATATCTAATCTTCATATGAGATATGGGTCAAATCCACGAAGCTACCCATAATAAACCTGTCGGACGGAAGATTATGATCAGCTGGAACAAAAAACCGGGGGTTTTATTCGAGTCCTTCATAATCCCCTTGCTGTAAGGAGAAGCGTTCAAATCAAAGAAGGAACCAGTCAGAGGTTTATGCTGGAGGCTGAGAACGTTGATCCAAAGTTGAGACCCAGATAAAGATATAGCAATCGGATCATGAATCACTCGGGGGCTACTGTGGAATATAAGAACCCAGGTGTTTTCATAACCGGCCCAAAAGTGCCTAAGGGAGAGACAGGGCAGAGTGGAACGCCCAGAGGATAAGCTTCGCGCCAAGCCTTGCTGCCGTGCGGAAGGGGATATATCCTAGAGATAGTTGAACAAGTATTTAGATATAAGAGATACGATTGTAATCCGAGTTGTTAGCAGGGTAAGATAAAGATGTAAACTCTATCCTGTAACCAATTAGTATCCAATAACCGATCGAAATCCCTTAACCGATCGAAATCCCTGAACCTGTCTAAACCTTTGTCTTGTGTGACCTTCGAGTTTGAGATCTAGCGCCTGCCCCATAAATTCATTGCCGACCACAAAAGTCGACAAAATCCCTCTACACAATCGGCTATTACCAATAATCGCCCACGTCAAAACTATAGTTTTATTTTGAGTTTTTAACCAAAATACCAGTAACCATCAGTGTCATATCTAACACTTTCCATTTCTCAAGAAACAATTTTGACCTAATCATTTACATCATTGGTTCTAAAGCATGGCTAAGCATGGTTAATATGTAATCGCATATACCCATGATGACCTAAAGTAATGTCTATCCTTAATCTATGGTTATCAAGGTTCACATGTCCATACTTATCAACGAAGTTTCATGAGACAATAGGTATATCTACAAGTACCACAATATAGCAAATTTACAGAAAATAAACGCACGCATGAAACAATTTTATAAACAAAAGGAAAATTAAATACTAGGATCAATATGATCAAAGGGGGTGCTTGCCTTGCTTATTTGTTGCTTACGATGAAATCATGGTCGCAGTTGACGGTGTCGACGATGGAGTTAGCGACGTCGGGTTCTACACGTCGTTCAACGAAATATAGCAAATAACAATCTTTAATAAGGGCAAAAATAATACAAATAGAAAACCAAATAAAGACTCACTACAGAAAGCAAGCGAGGATTAGGGTTTAAGTTGAAGGATTCCACATACTCATGATTTAGTTGATTAAACATTCATATCGTTAATTGCTTTTAGGTTGAGCGATGCACGGTTTCCTTTATAGATTATCTATTCTTGTTTTATGAATTCCTAAGATGATTTTATAAATTTTAGGATTCGGACAAGATGTTTTATTCATTTCTAAAATAACATATATGGCTTAAGGTTTACGTTATATGGAATCAGATTAGTAAAGTGTAGTGTACGATTAATACTTAGCCCTATATGCTTTGCATGCAAGATGATTTATACATGTTGGGATCTACAAGATAAGGTTACTAGCTACATTTACATGGTTACACAATGGTTCTTGCGACACAAGTATTTTAGATAAAGGTTAACACTTGGTTATTGCACTAGCAGAATTAAGATGCAAAGCAAGTTGTTATAAGGATATTTTTCCAGAATATGGTAGTTCTTATCCTAAAGAGTATTTCTAGGTTGATCTTCCTAATATTTACATTAAGACAAGATGTTTTATAGCCTGCCGAAAAGGCATAAATGGACATAAAGCTGATGTTATAAAGAGTCAGATTTCATTTTAAGTTTGCGACGGCACCTGATAAGATTATTAACCATTTTTCAGACATTAGCAGGGGATGATCCTAGAAGTGCTTTAAAACTAATTTTGCATTATTTTGCTTTTAGCCACGATAGTTAACGTGTACATGAAGAATAAAGTCTTTTATGATCTTATTTTGAATTAGTTCTTTTTGCTGACTAACATGGTCTCGACTTTAAGAATACGCTGAGATTAGCATTACAAAATCTTAATATTTAATTATGTCATTTCATTTATACCTGGTTAATCATACTTTGATTCTCTAAGTATATATATATTGCATGGAAGCATATTTTTGGTTAGGAGTCTAAGGTACAAACTATAACTCATTATGATTATTTCCATTGCATCATGCAATCTGGTTCTAAAGAGCCTTTCTTTTTCATTCACTTATTTATGGACTTTATCTACATTCTAATCACCTATCACTTAATTGAGATATACATATATTAACCTTTTATACATAGCAAGCCAAGCTGTTAAAAGAACTTAGTTCAGATTGGGCTAAGCATTATTTATTTTAGTTCTTCTGGAGTTATAATGTTTTTAAATGGGTTTTCCATATATAAATATTCATTTGAGCTATTTGGTCATACATTATCATATGAGCCTAGCACCTATGACTTAGCTCAAACCTAATTAAAAATGGATTGTTTTTACATATACAGGGGCATTATGGTCCTAAGGAAGCATAGAAATTGGTTTTACCAAGTTTTGAATTTATATGATCCAAGTTTTGACTATTTTCATTTCTATGCATTGAGAACTAACTATTCCTAAGTTTGATACAAACTAGATTAAAATCTAAATATTTTTGCAGAAATGGAGCATATCAACAATGATGATTTTCCAAAATTAATTTCATAATTTTAGGAGTTATAGTATATATATTCCTAATAGTAACCATACTATGGTTTTCTTTAAGTTTTAGTTTAAATGATTCAATATGAGTTTTAAAATTAAATATTTTTTGAAATAATGAGTTTATTATGGCCTCACGAGCATTTTATAAATTTATTTCATATTTTTAGGAGTTACATTTTTCAGACATGCAATAGTGGCCATATTAAGGTTCCTTGCAAACTTAAATTTAAGTAATTTAAACTGAGGTGAAATATTATTGTATATTTTGAAGGTACTTGATTTTATACGAATATATAAATTTATTTCATTCAATTTGGAGTTATGGTTCAAAAGTTATAGCTAATTGAATTGCCTCGGGTTTGGAAAATAAACCGAAATAGCAAAATACTCTTTCGCAGCTTGGAAAACGGCTTTCGCTACTGCGCACGTTAGGCTTATTTGATTTGTGTCGTAGCCGCTGACAATCTGGGTCCACAGGTCAGTGACCACAGACGCGAGGCTAGCGGCTGACAAGGATGGCCCAGCGGTCAGTGGCACCAAACAAGGGCATATGGTTCAAGGCTCACCGCTGGCGAACTAACTCCGGGGAGACGAAATGGGTAGCACCTACAGCTTCATCATGATGATGTGCATCTAGTGGTAGTATTCATTCGGTCGGGGATGACCGAAAAGTAGGCAACCACCGTATGGGTGCGGCGACCGCCATGGCCGACTTGGTGGGAGCTCAAGATTCAAGATATTTTCACTGTGTGAGTGATGTTTGAGCATCAGTGGAGTTTTAGAAGTCCATTTTACCTGAAGAGAAGCTCTGAAATTGACCAGGTTGAGCTGCCCTCAAGCGCCAGTTAGGAGGAAGAAGATGAACAACAGGAGTGAGCTTGCGGTCTTAAGGGCCTGGAAAATTGGTGTTGAATGAGTTCATTAGTACATGAGAAAGCCCCATCCTTAAGGAATGCTATTGATTCTTACCAAGTGGGCCTAATTTGGCTTCGCCTCCTTTCAAGTGAACTATAGCAATGGTGATGAAGAGAGCTTCGGGTTTGAGTGCTGGGTTAAGAGGATGTTCAAAGGAGTGGAGGGGGTCTCATGCGACACTGAACTGGTATTTATAGCGGGCGGTTCTGTGCTTCCAGGGCGATGTGGTGCGGGATTTTTGCCGACAGAGAGCGACGTGAAACGGCCAAGGTACGGCACGGGAAGGCCGAGGCATTGCGTGATAAGATAGAGCAGTGACGGCTAACTGATTCAGCGAATTCAGTTGAGAATCGATGAACTAGAGAGGAAGAATCGGGAGAGTGAGGTTCTACTTTAGTCACGCGCGGGAGGAAGAAGAAATGTGAGGGGGAGAGGGTCTGATGAGTGGGGAACGGGCCCAAGCATCAGAGACAGAGAGATGGGCAGGCTTGTGGCTTGTTGGCGAAAGGGGCCCGCACAGGAGGATGGGTCCAGAGGTAAGTGAGAAGAGAAGAAACAGATAAGAGGATAAGGCCTCAAGACAGATCAGTTTCGGCATTAAAACAAGCATCACATCACCATGATGATCTTTGAAACTTTTTATCTAAGGTCCTGGGATAAGGATTGACATCCAGTAAAAATCTTAGGTTAAATTTCTTTACCGAAAAATTATAAGAATTCTGACATTACAAACTATCCAAGAATCCTTTTTCTGAATTTATTCTATTTGATGATGAATATGATGTAAAATATTTTGGAAACTTTCTTTAAGAGTTTTATTTTAACTAATAATGCTTCCATAAAAATTTCAAGTCAAAATATTATATATTTAATTTCTAAAATTCTGACATAACAATTTCCAGATTTTCAGGGTTTCTATTTTTGAATTTTAAAAGGAAGCAATGATATTATTAATTTTTGATATTTTTACCAGAGGTAAATAATGTTTTTATAGTGTCATGGTAAAGTTTATAGATGAAGATAATGTTCGAAGATTTTTAATAAATTCTGACCATGCACTGTTCGAAGGTCAAAAGGTGTCTTTTCAATAATCATTTTGTTATCCCTTTGCATTAAAATTCATTTGTTAGATGAAATTATTCACCTGAGTGTTCAAGATATTTAATATCAATTTTTCAAGATTTTACTTTTACATTTTTATATTTTTACCATTATCCATTCATTAATTCCATTAATTTGATTTTTTTTTCATTCATAGCCATAAATCCAGGAAAATCCATTAAAAGCCATTAATGCTAGGAAGATTCATAAATAATCACACTCAAATTCAAAATGTCTATTTTTATTTTATTTGCACTTTTCAGGATGTTACATATATGACTTAACATTTATTTGTAGTATTTATATTTATTTGTTTTGGGACCTCTAATTATATATATACACATATATACATACATATATATAGATACACACACATATATATATATATACACATATATATATACACATATATATGTGTATATATATACATATATATATATACGTATATATATACACACATGTGTGTATATATGTATATACATGTATATGTATATATGTACATGTATATATACATATATACGTATATATATAGACGTATATATACATATTTTAGCTTTTTGTTCATAGGAAGTAATTCTAACTAGGAATTTGGTTTAAACTAAGTCAAAACATTGATTATTTTTGTAAGATTAGATAGCTTGGTCCTATAGAGTATTTAAAAACTGGGTTCTTTTACATTTGCACTTATTTATGGGTTTTATTTATATACTAATCATATGTATATTCAAAGCAAGATCAATTACAAACTTGGTTCAAACTTAAACACATATGAAATATTTTTGTATAAACAGAGGTATTATGGAATTAACAGAACTTAGGAATTGGTTTCACTGTATTTTGGATTTACATGTACTAATTATTATTATTTGAATCTTCTATGCAATGAATAATTAATTATTTACAAATTTAATTCAAACTAGCTCAAATGTAAATAATTTTGTAAAAATAGGTTTCTTAAGGTCTCAGGAGCATACAAGAATTATTTCATTATTTTATGATTTATGGTTTACATAATTCTATTATGGTCCATATTAGGGTTTTATTCAAATATTTATTAAAATAATTCAAACTTGTGTTCAATATTAAAATTTTTACGTATTCTGAAACTAAATGATTTTAGATGAATTTGAAAATTTATTTCACTGGAATTGGACTTAAAATGCGAAAGTTATAAACTAATGAATGAGCTAGGATTAGGAAAAGGGAAAATTTGATTTGTGCCATTGCAAATGTGCACGTTTCGAAATCTGCCATTATACTTCGCGGACTCGCATAGGGGCCATTATTATTCTGGAGAGTTTGAAATATGCCATTTTATACATCTTCCTCCGCCTAAGGCCCACCTGCAGGTCATCACTCTTTCGTATTCCCCACTCTGCCCCCTACCGTTCATCGCCCGAATTTCCCCTCCCTATTGAAGAACCCTAGCCCTAGCTCTCCCTTTCGCTTTTGATTTCCCCTAACCTCAGAGGAAGATGAGTGGCGAAGGGGGGCGACAGGGGGAGGCGGTCCAGAGGTAGAGGCAAGGCAAGGCGACTAGCAGGCGATCTCGACGACAGGCGAGTGGCGAAGGGGGGCGATAGGCAGAGGCGATCGAGAGGCAGAGGCAAGTCAAGGCGACTGGCGGGCGGAGATGGAGGTTCCCGAAGCAAGCGTTGTTGGTTCCTCTTCTCCGAAACAGTGAGTTGTCCAAATCTCTCTCTCCCTTTCATGCTATGCTAACAAAGGTTCATGGTAGAGTACGCCCACCCCTGTATGAACATGTTGTGCTTGTGTTTTGCGGTTAGGATCTAATTAGTCCCATTTGCGGGTAGGTACTGTTCACAATAGAGCTTAAGGTTCAAGAATTTGTGAGCAAAGACTCAGGGGGTACGAAAAGCTATACACAGGGCTTCACTCGAAATTGGGTAGTGGATTCGGAGAGCTGTTCAATGGATTTCCTTATGAAAAGCTTAAGTGTGGAATTGAAATGGAGCATGAACCAGACTGCTAGGGTTTGGTACTTTGACAAGAGAATGGGTGAGGATGTTAGCTTAGTCGACAACAGTCAGCTTGTAGTTCTGTTTGAAATGTACCAACCCGAGAAAAATTTCGAGCTAATTATAGCAGTGTTTGACAAAGGGGTTGTAGAGGAAAATGAGTGTTCCATAGAGCCTCTGTGTGTTGTGCCTCCTCCATGTGGTCCAACTAAGAAAGGCCAGGGTGCAATTGCATCTAGACCTACAATTGAAACTGCAGCTGCAACTAAGCCTGATGTGTTTGACACTGAAGAGGAGTATGTTGGTGTGAATGATGAGCACTTATATGGTGCTCCTCCATCCGCACATCCACCTGACTTTGACTTAGAACCACAAACACATGGATCTACTGAATTTGGACAATCTTCTTAGCCGGCTGGCACTTATGGCGATGGGGTTGCACCAGAAGAGGTAGAGGTGACTGATATAGACCCTCAGGAAGTCAATGTTTTGCTTGATCCTGACGAGCCAGATATTATGAAGGGGGCTTTATTTCCTGATATTGTATCATTCAGAAAAGCTATTAGGCACTATGCCATTAAGAGGGGGTTTGAATTTTCTGGTTTAAGGACTGATAAAACAAGATTCATTGCTAGCTACTCACATGAGGGATGTCCTTGGCGCATTCATGCTTCCAGGCTGCAGGATGAACGCACAATACAGGTTAGAATGATGTAACTTGAATTATGTATGTCAATTTTTCATGTCAATGTTCATATGTTGATGCTTCCCTATGTTTCTTTATGTAGATAAAGGTGCTTCCTTTTGATCACAATTGTCCAACAAGAAAGTTGATGGATGCGAAGATGGCAACTCAAGAATGGATTGCTGTCTGGGTTAAGACCAACCCACAGAAGGGAGAAAAGGATGCAAAAGAGAAGTTGGAAGAACAGTATGAAGATCAAACTGAAGTATTCCAAGGCTTGGGCAGGGATGAGGCTAGCTCTGGAGCAGATTCATGGCAAGTATGAAGAAAGCTTCTAGTTCCTCTTCAACTGGGCAGCAGAGGTTGAGAAAAGGGATCCTGGATCCCTCATTGACATTGAACTGAAGAAAGAAGGTAACAACATGTATTTCAAAAGAATTTTTATTTGCTTTAGTGCATGTAGAGATGGTTTCTTGGCTGGTTGTAGACCATACCTAGGTGTAGATTCAACATCTCTCAATGGAAAGTACACTGGTCAGTTGGCCTCAGCTACTAGTGTTGATGGGCACAATTGGCTCTTCTATGTAGCATATGCTATTTTTGCATCTGAAACAGAGGACAACTAGGTCTAGTTCATGCAGCTATTGCGTAGAGCTGTAGGTTGTCCTAAGGGTTTAGTGATATCCACAGATGCTTGTAAGGGTCTAGAAAAGGCTGTTGATGTGGCTTTCCCTAAAGCTGAGCATAGAGAGTGCATGAGGCATCTTTATGCAAATTTCATGAAGAAGTTTCGTGGACCAATCTTCACACAACACTTGTATCCAGCAATAAGGCATTACACCGAAGAAAAATTTAGATGGCACATGGGACAGATCTTTCAAGCCCACCCAGATGACATAGAATGGTTAGAGAAACGTCATTCGAGGATTTGGTACAGGTGTGGATTTTCATAAGAGAGTAAGTGTGACTACCTGACCAACAATGTCTCTGAGAGTTTCAACAACCAGATAAAGGGATACAAGGCCTTCCATCTCCATGAACTAGTCGATACAATTAGGGAGTTGATTATGGAAAAGATGGCTCTAACGAGGATGGTAGCAAGGTAGATGGAAGATGGCATACTTCCAAATGTGATGAAGGAGTTGAATAAAGCAAGTACGAGCTTAAGAATTGTGAAAATTGCAAGGAGTGATGATGAGTTTGCAGAGGTAACATTGGTGGATCCAGACAATGTGATAAGAAGGCACACTGTATACTTAGCCAACCAAAAGTTCTCTTGTAGGCAGTGGCAGGTAACAGGCAAGCCCTGCATTGGGTTGGATTTGTGCTAACAAAGGTGTCAAAATTGAAGACTTTGTCCATTGCTATTACTCTGTGCAGAAGTTCAGGGCTGCCTATGATCAGATCATTCCAACCATACCTAATAGGTCTCAGTGGCCTGTGGTGGATCTTGGCTTCAAGGTTCATCCACCAAAACTAAAAAGAGTTGCAGGAAGGCCTAGAGCACAAAGAATAAAGGGGTTTCTAGGACCTGGTGATAGAACTGTCAAGTGTTGAAGATGTGGAGCATTTGGGTACTTTCAAAAGACTTGCAAGCTTGCAGAAGCACAAGATGATGGAGTAGAAGCTGGTAGTAGTCAAGGAGAACCAAAGAAGAGGTAAATAAACTAATTAAACTACTCTTATTTCATTTATGAATTTGATTCTTCATTAAATATCTAATATGGTTATAGGAACAGAGATGCAATTCAGGAGGGTGGCCAGAAGAAAAAGAAGAAGACTACACCCAAGAAGAAGACACCAAAAAAGAAGAAGGCTCAAGCAGCATCTAGTGCACCTCCTGCGTGAATCATTAGAAAGCTCTCTAATTTCCTTTGAGACTTTATTGTAATGTTATGTTGGTGAGAACTTGATGTAATGTTTGCTGTCGGAGAAAACTAGATGTCCATATGTGATGTATGTATGAACCTCAAATTCTGCTCCAATGTGCTATTGAAATACTATGTTATCTGTTGAAATTCTGTTGCAATGTGTTGTTCAAATACTGGTATGTTGTCTGTTGAAATTCTGCTACAATGTGTTGTTCACATTCTGCTGCTGGAGAACATGACCCCAGAATGTGCTCTGTCTAGCTTCAGATCATACATGAGTCCAGAATTTTATACATGAAAAAATTATTGTTAACATGAGGCCATTTAGACAACATCAGACATTGTTCCATTGAGACAACATCAGGTTCAAGCTTTATCTGATTATAAGAAGACCTAACACAACACCTACACATACAACAACTACACCTACACATAACATCTGGTTCTTCAATTGGCTAATTTGAAGCTTTATTTCCCATATTTGTTCCTTAGCCTCAGCAATTTGTTGCTTTGCCTCCACGACCTGCTGCTCCAGATGAAAAATTTCTCTACATCCTTCTCCATCCACAAAACATCCTGCAACCCGGGCTTCATCCACTTTCTTCAACCGACGCAAATAGCCCTCATACTCATTCTCCCACATGAAGAATCCACATGTTTTATCATTCTGCATAAATCAAAATCACAATTACTACAACCGAAAATAAGCACAAATTGCACAAATACAACTATCTCACCGGGATATTGTTGATACACTTGTAGAACACTGCACCAAACGAATTTGGTTGCTTGCTCCGTAGCCTAACCACAGGGATCCCACACGTTGGGCAATCAACCATTTGTACCTCCTTCGCATTGCTGGCGGCGGCTCTTGACTCCGAGCCTGACTTCATTGGACTTCGCCTCATCAGCATGGAGCTAGGGTTCGCGCCTCCGCCACTCGCCCGCCGTCGAGGCGATTTCACCTTGCCTTGCCTCTGCCTCTGGACCGTCTCCCCCTGTTGCCCCCCTCCGCCACTCGCCTGCCACTGAGGTTAGGGGAAATCAGAAGGGGAAGAGAGAGCTAGGGCTAGGGTTCTTTAATGGGGAGGGGCGATGAAAAGGAAGCTTAGGGGAAATTTCGCCTGCCGCTCAAAATTTTGTCTGTCGGGAGAAAACGGTAGGGGGCAGAGTGGGGAATACGAAAGAGTGATGACCTGCAGGTGGGCCTCAGGCGAAGAAAGACGTATAAAATGGCATATTTCAAACTTTCCAGAATAATAATGGCCCATATGCGAGTCCACGAAGTATGATGGTAGATTTCGAAACGTGCACATCTGCAATGGTAGGAATCAAATTTTCCCTTAGGAAAATGGTTGGAAAAATAGAAATACGCTTTCCAATGGAGGAAATGTATTTTACCATTTTTGGATTTCCCGATTTGTTTGAATCTCATCCTATGACCGATGAGGCTAGCCCGCAGTGCAGTGTGTGTGAGGCAATTGGCTGACCGTGTCGTCCCGCATGACAGTGAGCCAGAGTAGAGCCGGGCTAAGGTGGCCTCATTGGCAACGGAGCAAGGGTGGCGCCGGCCGACTGGTAGGTCAGAGAGTACCAGGGGACGTTGGTGATCTCAGGGCGATAGCTAGCGTTAGCAGAGAGACACCACAGCTAGCTGCCAGAGGTGAGGGGCGACCGTAAGGGCGACAGTTGGTCAGAGAGGTGGAAGGAAGGAAGCTTGAGCTCGGGCAAGGTGAGGTTAAGTATCAGTGAGTCCTAGGTAGCTCATTTTAGGGGTTAATTCGGTCGGAGGTTGGCCGAGGTGAGCCGCCACCGTGTGGCCAATCACGAGGAAGAAGCACTGTGGTGGCTAGGTTCCGGATGGAGAAAGCTATGGAGGAGGCTGTAGAGAGGTGTAAGGATAGTATGAACAGAGGCTTGATCTTGCAGGCGGTTCGGATTTCATGAAGTTTTGGCCGGTGTAGGACATGGGCTTGGCAGGGGATGGTCGTGGCCAGGGTATTGGCTGGGTTTTGGCCGCATATGGCTGGAGAAGTTCAAAAAGTTGCGGCATGACCGAGGTTCAGAGAGAGGGAGGTCAATAGCATAGGGTCTAGACACACGGAGCAAACAACGGTTGGTCAAGGCGGCGTCAGAATTACATAGTCCAAGCATGGCCGGATGTGCCGTGGTAGACGGGGGTTAATGCGATGTGGACGTGGCCTCGGCCAAGGGTTGCAGCGTTTGGACACATGCCTTGCGACTTTGACCAGAGAACGAGACAAGAAAGGAGAGGCGGTGGCTTTGCTCTGCCGGCGTGAGGGAGAAGACGAAAGGAAGAGAGGGAGGAGGGGCTGTCACGTGGGTCCGACTGGGTAGTGGGGCCCACTGGTAAGAGACTCAAAAGGATTCAATGTACCCTTTTCTCAGGATAGACCTAGTTAAAGTTCATTAATTGCGCTAGAAAATGTGTTCCAACATTTTTGAAAAAAAATTAGTATAAAGTTTAGATAATTTTTGCTATCCAGTAAAATTTTCACATTAAAATTGTCGGCGTTTCGAGCACCGACGAGTGAATTTTTAAGTCTAAGGGGTCGCGCGCTCCCTCTCCTTGAATGGTTAGACTCAGGAGTCCAAGACGTAGACTGGTTCGGGCCGAACGTCCCTACTCCAGTTCGTGTGATGGTGCTTATATTGCCGCGGGTGCAGATGACTGCAATGTTTTTACAAGCGGGAGCTGAGAGCTCGAAAACGTGAGAGCAAGAAAGCCTATTCGTGAAGATCGAGAGCCGGGAGTCCGTCATCCCTCCCAGAGGATCCTTCCTCCCTTTATATAGCCGGAGGGGGTTGGTTACATGGGAAGTTAGGAGAGGAAAGGGCGAGGTGATCTTATGCTAGGAGCTCTAGTCCTTCGTCTTGTCGTTTGGACAACGTCTGCTCCCTCCCACGCCGGGTAGGTGAACTCACTGAGCAGAGCAGTTTGCCGTTTCACCGGGAAATAGCGCACCTGCCCTCTGTAAGCCTGTCAGGCGCTGATGTTGCCTCGGGAGGGAGCGCACCCTCATGCCGTGCGCTTTTTGTAACATCCCGAAAAATGCAATAATATAAAAATTCATATTTTGAATTCGGACATATTTATTTCTGATTTTTCCTGACATTATTGGAATTTATTTGGATTCTCTTGGATTTTTGTATTGAATGAAAAGTCCAACAAATAGAATTATCAAATGGGAAATGGTAAGAATGTAAGGAGGTAAAAGTAAAAATAAGAAAAATTGCCATTTGACTATATTCATGCTGGTAAACCAGCAAAAATATCTAGTAAAAATCTTTGGTGCTGAATTGGAGTAAATAAAATATATTAGTCATCTCTTTTTGACTAAAAACAGTGAAGTCAGAATTAATTAAAAATAATAGAAACTTATCATGAGCCACAAAAATTACCATAGTACCCTTAGAGCAGTGTTTACATCTGATAAAAATTTCAGGATTTTATCAGGTGGGCAAAGCCCTCTAATAATTCAAGAACAGAAATAATTAAAAACTAGAAATCCTAATTTCAGAATTTTTATAAAATATGAACTTGCGATTTTGAATTGAAATTTTTATGGAGATATTCTTAAGCCAAAATGAATACCTATAAAAAGTTTGGAAAATAATTAATATGATTTACATCCCTAAATAAATAGAATATCGAAATTTAAATCCTGTACAAGTCCACAGTGTCGGAATTTCTAAAATTTAATGCGGTATTTTAACCTCAAATTTTTACTGGAGATTAGAAACTACTAGGATAGGTCGTTCAAAAAGTTTCACAAAATTAAACGGTGATCTGATGGCCGTTTTAATGGTCACATGGAGTTTTCCCGGCAAAGCTTATCCCTTGCCTCATCCCCTCTCACTGCGTTGTAGGCCCGCCTTGCCAGCTTCTTTTTCGCTACCGGCTCCTTTCTCTCTCTGTCAACCCGGTCCCACTCGTCATACCCTCCTCTCTTCCCTGTTCTTTCCTCACAACCGAGTGCTCTCGAGACTTCTCCCTCGCATCGCTTCGCCCGGATTCAGCGCATCACCGCGCCGCTGCTGCCAATCACTGCCACGTTCATCCTTGAAAGCCGAGCGCCATACCCCCGGTCAATCTTGTGTCATTTCTTGCCGGCAAGAGTGCATGCGCCTCATTGCCGAGCGTGAGTAGAGCCAGCCGCAACTCCCGCGTGCGTTCAAACCCTGTGAACGATCTTTTCTCCGGCTATAAATACCGTATGAGTGTCGCAATGAAGCCCCTTCTCCCTTATTCACTCCCTGAACCAAAAGCCAGAACCTGAAACTTCCCTTTTGCGCCATTTTTCGCCGGAAGCCACAAAGAGGGGAGATCGGAGAATCAAGCAAAACCGCCAGTAATCGTTGGAGGTAGTTACTTCTAGAGCTTCCCCTACCATCCTAGTTTACTGATCGTGCCTTAATTTCAGCTCATCTCGACCGGAGCTCCGTCGCCGCGTGCGCCCTTCTTCCCCACGGCGGGCACACGGTGACAGCCCAGCTCGGTACTTCTTCGAATGAAATAACCGGCAAAATGGAAAGCTCTGGACTCACTGATGCCTAAACCACTACCGATTCGGCCCGGGAGTCACTACCTTTTCTTCTCCGATGAGCTTTTGCCATCACCGCCGCCCCTCTCGGTGGCAGCCCATTCCAGCCAACGCCGCCGCCAACTGACCCCACCCTCGGATGCGCGGAGGTCCACTGGTGCTCACCATGCTACCCTTTCGACCGGAGTCTCGCCGGAGAGCCGTCGCCGCCACGCTCTAGCGCCGCCTCTGTTCTTCGGTCGCTGACCCGTGGGACCTCCTTGTCAGCCGGCCGAAGTGAATTCAGTGCAAACGGTAAAGGCGCCTTCGTTATAGAGAAAGCGTATTTTCATTTATTTCAGTTATTTTCAATACCCGAATTCATTCAAACATTTATAACTTTTGCATTATAACTCCGAATTGAGTGAAATCAATTTATATATTCATGTAAAATCAAGTAGTTTCATAATATGCAATAAAATTTTGAAAATGTTCAATGGGTAAATTTGAAATTCAAATTTGAAAGAAAGGGCTAAAAACACACTTCATATTAAAATGTTGTAAACAAACTTTAGGTGGAATGAAACTAATTTTAGTGAAATACTCATGTTTTCAGAAGTTCAAATATATAAAAATATTTAAATTTCCCTATTTTTTGAACTACTTTTAATTAAAGATTGTATTCAATGCACTAGAAATTCAAATATACATAATTTGAATAAAAGAAATATGGAATAGGTAAAATATAGTTTCTAAATGTTAGCATGGCAGTAGGATACCTGAGTTTGCCAAAATATTTAAGAAATGAACTTGATTTGAATTAACTTGAAAAGAATGAAATAGCTTAAACATAAAATGTATATATGTATATGGATAGAAAGTTGAATATGTTAGAATATGGGTCAAATGAATTCAAATAATCACCAAACCAGTTTTATTATACCTCTGGCATTGCAAGGATCTCAGATATAAAATAATATTTAAAGTTTACTATATGAAACAGTTAATGTTTAATAGTCAATATGTAAATACTTGCATAATTGGAATAGTCGTAACTTTCGCGAATAAACTCTGAATCTGATGAAACCAAATCCAATAACCTTGAAAAATAGTTCTCTTGCTGTTTATACAAAAATACCTTATGTTGGTGCAAGAATGAAATAAAGTAACGATAGACCCTAATGATCGTTTATAGCAAAAACACTTTGGATAGAAGTCAAATATCACGGAACTAACTTTAAAATGCTATTAGAGTCATACCCTATTAATGCCTAAAAAATGAGTAGATTATCTTGCATGGTGTAGTCGCTATCGCGTATCAAAAATTGAATCCTTAGCGAGTAGTAAATTGAACTATCAAGCTTTTTCATCGATCTGTAGAACCTCTCGTCTAAATGCAAATATTATAGAAACCAGTTTAGAAATGATATTTGGGATGTGTACTACCATATCCTAGAAAAATATTTTAATTACAACTTACTTTGCAATTAAATCCTGCTAATTGAATACCCCTAAAAAGTATGCTTGTTATAACCCTTAATATCGTATAAGCGTTTTCAGTTATGAGAGTAATGTCTCGTCTAAAAGCTAAAATGTATGAGATCAGCCTAGATACATTCTTCTAAGTATATGCTATCCACTTGCGAAGAAATAATCTTATTTCGTCATGTTTTGCTTATAAACCCTAGTAGTCAAATAACCCTTAGTTTTATGTTTAATGAACTTTGCCATAATAAGATTAAGTGAACCTTGTAACAAAGAATTTATAATTAATATATTTGTATCACCAGAACCTTCTTAAAAATTATAAATAAATCTAATTAGCTAGCTATCAGTTATAATTTATTTAGAACCTTTCATATGCAAATCACTTAAGTAATTAAGTATGTTTTGCGTAAACCTTAACTAGTGTTTTAATTCTTTTAATCCAAATAATTTTAGCATCTATAATTCGAAGTTTTAAATACAAGAATTCATAATTTTAGCCTCTTGAATTCGTAATTCAAGAATAGATAATTTATCAAATAAACCCTGTGTTGTTCATCTTAAATCATTAGTGGTTCGAATGTGTATTTATCTAATTCGTAAGGTCTCGAAATCTTAAATAATTCAAACTCTAAAGTGTTCCTGTTTTCTGCAATGAATCTTTATTTGATTTTCTGTCTGTCTTCTTTTTGCCCTTATTGAAGTTTATTATTTGCTATTTTCCGATTAATCGACGTGTAGAATCCGACGTCCCTTCCTCCGTCGTTGCCTCCGTCATCTGCGACCGTGTCTTCATCGTAAGCAATGAATAAGCAAGGCAAGCACCCCCTTTGACCATCTTGATCCCAGAATTTAAATTGCATTGTTTATTAAAATGTTTCATGCATGCGTTTACTTTCTGTAAATTGCTATTTTGTGGTACTGGTAGTTATACATGTTTTGTCTCATGAAACTTCCTTGATAAGTATGAATATGTGAACCTTGACAACCATAGATTGAGCTTAGACAATTGCTTAATGTCATTGTGGGTATATGCGATTACTTCTATCCATGCTTAGCCATGCTTTTAGAACAAATGAGAATGATGATCAGATCAAAACTTGTTTCTTAAGAAATGGAAAATGTTGGAATTAAAGCTGTTGGTTATGGGTATTTTGATTAAAAACCCAAAATAAAACTATGGTTTTGATGCGGGCGATTATTGGCAATAGCCGGAGGTGCAAAGGGATTTGCACGTAGTTAGGGTGGAGTATCGCCCGTGTCGGATTAAGGACCGAGCAATGGGATGCTATAGATCCAAGAATTTCGTACAACCACGAGGGCTTGTATGGGCGGGTCTTAGCCTATTAAGTTGTTTAGGTGTGGCTTTGCATCTAAGGAAGGCGGGAGTTATGCTCAGGCATTCCGGTTTGGTCTGTCTGTAGGGGGTTTACTTACCAATGCAACGGTGTACGCCTTGCCGTGAACAGAAACGTGGTGTGGGGTGTGATGTGAAAGGAACCACGTCTTGGGTGAGTGTTTCTGTTTTCATGGCGAGGGTCAAACGTCCCGGGCTGGTTCAAAGCCACATCTAGATAATGTAACGGTTCTGTATGATCTCTCTGCGGCACACCAAAGAAAGTGTGTCAAATGCGCTGCACAAAGAGCTAATCATTCCTTGTGGGTAAAGTGTACACCTCTGCAGAGTGTAAATCTAATTAATTAGCTGTGTCCACGGTCAAGGACACTTGGTGAAGTCATTCCAATGTTAGCTTTTGTATTTCCAAAAATTGGGTTTTGGCTTGGAACTTGTTTAGCAGCTTTTGCTTTATGTCAAAGGATCGACATTGTTGGATTATATTTCTGGATTATTCGATATTCACGAAGGGTTGTGAATATTACTTATGCTTTACTTATTTCATATCAGTCAATTATGCTTTTATAAATTCCGTTTGCAAATAACTTGTTTTACAGTGTCAATTCTGCTTTATGCAAATTAACTGTAGTAGCCTCCTTTGAAAAGGCCTGCATATATTATAGGCTTTGCTCAAGTCTTGTAGAGTACGAAAGTACTCACCCTTGCTTATATGTTGTTTTTAGGCGGATAAGTTAGCGAAGCTTCGAAGGTTCCTTTCATCGCAGGTTGCGGGATTTTCTTCATCGAATCTTTCTAGGGATTATGCCTTGTCAGTTGCCTGCGGGTTTTGGATGGGCACACTACAAGACTTTGCTTCTTTTGCTGCTATATCTCTGAGTTGTACAGTTTTCTTTATATAATAGCTTCCGCTTAATATTATGTTGTATGGTTGTGATTCCAATTGTTGTAAACATGTGAGTGCTAGCTACTGATCCAGGGAATGGCACAGTAATCACATGGAGGTTCCTGTTCATCAGAACGGGGTCTCACACGTTTGGACGATGAGACCGGAGCTTGATTTTGGCGATCTCCTTACCACCTCGGGAAGAAGCCACCTGCCCTCGCACGGTCGCTCTGTGCTATCGTATCCGTAGGGCACGTGGCTAACGGCCGGCGGAGGCCCGACACTTGGCCCTTGGCGGAGATCGCGGGGGTCGGACACCCTATCGGGTCGGGGACGAGCTTGGGCAGCTCGTTAGGTCGGGGTCGATCGTCCTTCGTGGCCCCGTGGGGTCTTTGGTCCGAGTCGGTCTTGGGGCGGCCCGTTCGTTACTCCGGGCACCCATGGTACGAGTACTTGTCAAAAATCTTATATATAAAAATTCAT
Organism: Otatea glauca; assembly: GCA_036346275.1. Taxonomy (NCBI): domain Eukaryota; kingdom Viridiplantae; phylum Streptophyta; class Magnoliopsida; order Poales; family Poaceae; genus Otatea; species Otatea glauca. Next base: position 49,066,735 of record CM070723.1, read on the forward strand.
ATAACTCTGACAAGCTGCTCTGTCCATTATAACCTTTTCTGCTTTCAATTTAATTGGGGATTTAATGAGGTCAGGAATTTTTGTAAATTTCTGGGAAGCTTTTTCATGGTCTAAGTGTTCTTTTGTAAAAATTTCATATTGAGATCTTGCATATTTATTTTCTAATAAATATGACATTGCAATTTCCAGATTTTCTAGTTTTCTGTTTTAAAAGGAACTAAATGTGAATATTAATTTCTGATATTTTTACTAGAGATTGAAATTTCTCTGAGGAAAGTATGGTAAAAATTGTAGATGGAGATAAACTTTTTATATTTTTACAAAGTTCTGACATTCCACTATTTTCAGTCAAAATCCCATTAATTTACATTTTTGTCATTAATTAATGATTTCACATGACTTTTGACTGCAGAATAGTAATTCTAGATATTTATTATATTTTAATTTAATTTTTGTGATTTTTATGATATTTTATTTTTACTTTCTTACTTTTACCTTTTTACCAATTCAACATAAATGACTATTCTTTTATAGTAAAAATCCAAAAAGAAAAAGAAAGCTAGAAAGTTCAAAATCAAACACATTCATATTTTTAAATTTCCATTCTCTTTTTCTTATAATTTTGAGATGTTACAACGTTGTATAAATAGTTTCCGCTTTAATATATTGTGTATGGATGCGATTGCAATTGTTATAAATGTGCGTACTATCTATTGATCATGGGACTAATACTGTATGCACATAGATCATCTTTTTGGTATTCTGTACCAAAAAAGAGGGTTGTTACAATGTGGCCAAAAGGTATGTTTGCTTGTGGAGGCATGTGATCCGGGCATTCTGGGGCACGTGGACCCTAGCATTTCCAAGGGCATGAAATTGGGCATTCCTGAGCGTGTGAATCGAGCATTGTTGGGCATGCAATTCCAAGTTTATTACTACTGTTTATTGTTCCTACTCATGTTATTATGCTATTCTTGTTAATCTTGTTTAGAGCTGGTGATAAGTAGTTGTTGATAGTTTGCTGAAATTGTTGGTAAAAGTATGTTAAAGTCGGTGAAAAATGTACGATAAGGTAACATTACGAGCACTTCATGTACTAGGGTGTTACACATCTACTAATTAACACCCGTCAAGCTTATATGGAAGAGAAATCACACACGAATTCTGTAAAAAACTTCAGATTATTGCGGATCTCATAGCTGCTAACTAATTATACTCCGTTTGGAATATATGATTTTTTTTCGAATCCTACAAGAATTGAACTACGTCCCGGACCAGCTTACGGATGGAGAGAGTTGCACAACTTACTCCTTGTACATAGTAGGCACATCGGCAATGGTGACGAGAAGTGGCCATAAAATCACATGAAAGCCCGCGTGGTGCACGGATCCAATGGAAGATCGTTTCTCCTCCTCCTTTTCCTGTCCTGTCTTGCACACCTAGGCGCCCCCCTGTTACAACTTACACACACGTACACACCTATGCGCAGCATCTGCAGCAGCCTATGGTTGCTGTCTAGCTGACTAGGCATGCATCTAGGCATCTAGCCAGCTGGGTTCTTAGCTAGAACCCTAAGTCTCTTTCCCTGCTGCCCCTATTGCTAGCTAGTCTCGTCTTCTTGGCATCTTCTCGGACACTGCAACTCTTATCTCCTTCTACTTCATTGCTACTCAACCACTACTCTGATGAAGCTCAGGTTATTACGTGAGTATGCGTACGATCCATGTATCCTCTCTCTCTCTCTCTCTCACCTCTTCTGTTCTATAAATCTTGCAGCTTACCTGCCTTCTTCATATCCCACCGACTGATCCTTCAGTTCTCCTTTTTATTGTGTTCTTTGGTTCTTAAAATGTTTATTTGTTCTTTGGATTCTTGCAGTGAGTTATGATTCTTAATTTCACACCTCACATATGTCAATATTTCCTAGTGAGCTCTCTTATTAATTAATCTCTTTTTTTTGCCCCTTCCTGCATGATGCACGTGGATCATGATTTTCCCCTCAAAATCATCTAAGAAAGCCTCCGTTCCTTGGCATCTCACACCATCTACCTGTTCCTAGGACTAATTTTCCCATAGAGATATATCCCCTGGTTAGTTGTGAACCTGTGATCCCCTATTCGATTTGTCCCAGTACATATTATCTTATGCCATCTTGGAACTGCCCAAGGGAATGGGTGAAGCTGCCAGCATGATCTAGCTCCGAGTGATCACCTAGAGAAGATAAGCAAAGCATGCATGGAGGCTGTGATATCTTGGTGGTCATGCCTTGCTAGGTCATGCTCTGGCAGCCTCACTTCTTCCCATTGTTGGGCACACGCAGGAGGAGAGGTGTCTACGGGTAGCTCTTGCGGACTTGCTACTATATATAAAGACAAAGGCAGGTTGTAATGTTACTATTACACTATTCCTCTTCTTCCTATGATAATGTTACCTGATCATTTTCTTGGAACATAGTGCTTTGCAAGTTGCAACAGTAGGATATGTTTTATCCATCGTACTGCCATTTTATCCCCTTTGTTTCCTTGATATCACTTATTCTTTGTTGTGGACAAAACCTCTCTCTCTCTCTCTCTCTCTCTCTCTCTATGTGAAGGTATAGTGGGCTAGCTAGTGGTCAAATTAAAATCTAAAAGTAAATGGGGTCAAATTAAGATCTATCTCTTTCGGCACACCCCTTTCAGAAAAAAATTGTGAATCTTAATTTAACTTCTTTGCTTTAAGATTTGTAAATTAACCTTTTGAAAGGAGATGTACTCAAGCGATTTTTCTGAAAGATATATAGAAAGAAACAATTACTTGTCACTAGAATTAGTCGGTCGTACTTTGACTATCGTGTGTTCACTTATTTGCTAATAAGGTGGTATATGGTAATAATATATATGTAGCATCCAGAGATGGTGAATTGAGATATGAACACATCACATGCATATCGGTAACTACATGCATGCACATTGGGACTACTTTTTGTTCATGTTACTCCTAGACACAAGCACATGTTATGAGAATTGAGATACCTAATTTGGAATCAGTACAATTTAACAACACATACTAATCACTCCTACCATTTGCATTAGTTAATCAACTAAATTTTCTAAGCATTAATTTCAAAGGACTAGCTAATTCCTTTAGCAAAGAGAAGTTGTACGTGGACTTGGACACGCCATGCATGTATGTGTAGATCTCACTCACTCTCCAGTAGTAGTACTGCCAGCTATAACAAATTAAATTGTCTTCATTAATTTTTGTAACAATATGTATACAATATGATCACAGATACACAATGCCAGCTACCAGACAGATGATATAATTCATTTCACAGGCATGCATCTCGCTTTCCTGATTATAAAATTGTTTGCTTGTGACCAAGAGTACCATTATTTCACTTAACTAGTAATTTTTAGGCGTCAAACAAGTTAAATATATCTCTGGCACATCAAATCAGCAAGACCTTCCACAAGAGCCAAATATATATACACTTAACCTGTTGGATTTTGGTGCAGCTTCCATTTACACAATTGCTTATCATGCAAATTATCCACAAGCTAGTCACCGCAAACTTACAAAAGGAAAACTTTTAGCAAAAGAATAAGAAAGTGTATATAAGTATGATGTAGTAGTTGGCTGGAGATTTGGGGGCTGGGGCTACAAAAACTGTCCATGAATTAAAATATGGCCCTTTATGCATACTATAATCATAGAGCTAATATGGCCATTGTTTTTTTATGCATATGTATGTACAGAAAATAGATTTCAGAAGCCCTAACTGAAAGGTGGTGGTTAGGATGTTTGACAGTGACACAATGTATTGCAATAGGGACCACCACATTAGTTAGTTGTTACATCAATCTAGCTAGAGCTAGCTAACTAAGCCATTCTTCAACATAACCACCAATATCAAAGACTAGCCAATCACGTAATTTGAATCAACTTCTTCTATATAAGCCTCTCCCAGCCTTCGTCTTCTTCCCCACATCCTCTCTCTCTCTCTCTCTCTCTGGTGTTCAATTGTTTTGGTGCACCCTCTAGGAGGTGAAGCTGCCAGCATGATCTGATGAGTGCCTAGTTAAGTGCGGAATTGATGATCAAACTAATGATCAGATCATGCTGCGCAGTTTCATCTGCTTGTGGATGCGCATGATCGAGATCGGTACTAAGTCGGCATGAGAGGGGTTTTTTTTTGTGGCAAATTTGTTGCAACAAGATTCACTTGTGTGTTCTGAAAATTCCTAGCTCACAAGATGAAACCATGGAGTTTTGGTTCCGTCGGGAGACCAGCATCGATTAATTGGAGCATCAAATGAGCAAGCCAAGAACTGAAGGTGAAACGCTATCTTTTGCATCAATGGCACAATTACTTTCTTCCCAGCTTTCTTTCCTTTTTCACTCCAAGTTGATATGCAGGCGTTGTAGTGCTCTAATTATGTTCTGGAGAAGCTATAGAATCATTAATCAGTATGGAAGCTATGCTTGGGAAGGCGTCGATCTACCTGATGCAAGAGGAAGGATATACCCAATCATGAAAAAAAAAATCATCTATCGATCTTCTAATTTGTCTTACTCAATATTGTTATAGTTTGTGATGTCTGTTGAGACAAGATATCTCTCTCTCTCTCGATGAAATCATGTTGTGCTTGTGCAATGCTTTTGTTTGTGATCATATCAATGGCTACCTGAACACATTTGTTCCTTTTTGTTTTGGAGATAGAGAGAATCATATCACTAATTTATGACCATATAATAAATCAGCAGATTTGTTTTGAATCAAATAGAGAGGGGCTAATTAATTATCAATTGATTGATGGATTAGTCGTTTGATTGGTTTGTACAACATTAGATTCTCTGTCCCTGTCTACTACAGCCGAAAGTTGGGTGTACTCTTAATTTCACATTGTGCCAGTCCTACTCAGTGGCATGTGAAGAAGATCTGTGTGAGATGCGTTGCATAAATAAACAAATATATATAGAGAGAGAGGCGTGAAAGGAGTGAGTGAAAAGAAGAAGAAAATTGTGGCAGCGATAGCTCACGTACTACGTACGGCTACTAACTACTTGCAACTGTTTGTAACGACTTAATGGTTCACGTAAAATAATACTCCGTTGGTTACAAAAGAAGACGTGGATATAGTTTCCGATACACAACTTTAACCATTAATTTTTTATTAAAATAGATTTATAAAATTTAAGAAAATTATACGGTTACAAATTAAGGTTCTTTTCGAGACAACTTTATACATACTATTTCTATGTGTTTAGTAAAAAAATATTGATAGTCAAAGTTTAGCAACTTAATTCTTTTTACTGAAGTGAACATATAAATTGGTTGTGTAAATATGTGTATCTATATAACTTACTAATGCTGGGGTGTACGGGGCCTGGCCACTCGTCACGTGCCCTCCGATCACTGTAGTTTCTACAGTATAAAAAGCTACAATATTTTTTATTTTTTGTTTATTAAAAAGTTGGAGAAATAAATTAATTTTTTATTTGTTTTTTTGAAAAAATATTATTTAACGTTGAGTTACAGGATTGTTTTGTTTTTTCTGTTTTTATAGAATTTTTTTTCTATTAAAATTTATGGATCCGACTGCAACACACAGGATTGTAACTAACTAGTGTCTTTAATTGTTTGCGAAGTTGCAATTCAACCGTTGACACCTCACACCGCATCGGCTACACGTCAGCCACACACAAGTTGGTGACTTGGTGTTGATCTAATGGTATATGCCCAACAAGGCCTAGCTAATGCACACTACTGCAGAAAACGTGATTACTGTCAGTTTCAAATCCTTATTATTGCCGGATTATGGAACCGGCACTGATTGGTCGACAGTGATAGTCGGACTATCACTACCGGTTCTAGAATCGGCAGTGACATAGATATCACAGTCGGTTCGCATTCGAACCGGCAGTGATAGTTTGGCCACTGCTGTAACAACCCAAAATTCAATAAAATAAGAAATACAATATTAAAAATATTCATATAATTTATTGTTATGTTTTCTGATTTTTCTGACTTAAAGAAATTCTTTTTGGCTTTTTCCTATTAAAAGAAATTCAAAAGATACATATAGTAAAATGGTAAAAAGGTAAAAACCTAAAGACAGTAAAAATTCATAAAAATATTAGATACATCCAGAATCCTGTTTTACCACTTGTACAGATCTGGAAATAATAAAATAAATTAAAAGATAAAAGTAATTATGAGGAGATAAGTAAAAATCTGAACCATAAGATTTGTTCAGGATTGGTATTACCTTAACTAGGGTTAAAAATTTTACCATGCCGACATATTAACCTAACCCATTCTTGGTAAAAATATCAAGAATTTATCTCTTCATTTATTAATTTTAGAAATTCAAAAACAGTAAATTAGAAAACTAGAAAATGTAATGTCAGAATTATCATAAATAAAGTACAAGTATAAAATCATGGTAATTTTACATAAGGTATAAAATATCAATACCAACCTTGTCAAAAAGTTTCATAAAATAATAAATTTATTTTAACCCTCAAATAAATAGAAATCAGAATCAGCAAAAACCTGTAAAAGTGAATTGTCGGATTTTTAATAATATTTTTACTCATCTATTTTATCTGAAAATTTTAATAGAAACTTGTATTTTCCTTTTCGACCTCTGTAAAAATTTTCATAAAATATTAAGCTTATCCTTTAACCTGAACTCCGGTTTTACCCACAGCCTGTCCAGAGATTTCCCGTAACTTACCTGTGTGACTCACTGACAAATGGGCCCGAGGTGCCAGCTGTCTCTGCTGCCGACCTATTGTTCTATCGCTGACAACCATGGCCCACTTGTCAGGTGCTTCTTCTCCACTCTTCTTTTCCCCTCTGCTCTCTCTCGCCCGAGCTGCGCCGCCTTCAAATTTGTCGCGTCCGCGCCGCAACTTGTCGCTCGAGATTGCCAGCACATCGCCCTGCCACGCCGCTGTTGTCTCAGCCGACATGCCTTCTCTCTCTCACACCAGAACGGCCGAGAAAGCTCGCCGAACCGCCGCCTTTCACCTTTTGTGCAAACACTGCTCCAACCGCCTCAATCGCTTATTTAAGCATCGCAAAATCATTGCTGGCTCTCGCGCACTTCTCTGGAACCCGCAAGGCTACACCCAAACCACCACAACACCGCCCAGCCACCCTTTCTTCCCTAACTCCGGTGAGCACCCGAAAAAGGGAAAACTCGTCCTTGCGCCGCCTCAGTCCACTTCGCCCCAAACCATCCAACCCGAAGCACCCTCATAGCACCCTGAAACCTTTGCCCACCTCAATTTCACCTTTTCTTCCCCGACGAGCTCTCCCTCCGGGCTCCTTCTTCCGCCGCCACACGCTCACGGTGAGAGCTTCCCTCCATCACTCTTTTTCCTTGCTAAAGCCAAAAATGGAAATCTTGTATCACACTGATGTTCACCGTAGTGTTCATCCACCTCGGGATGCTGTGATTCGCCGGAACACCGGTGAGCCATGAGCACCGCCGCCCCTCTCTGGTGGCAGGCCGTCTCCGGCCACCTCTGGCCGAAGCGACACCACCCATAGATGCGCACAGGTCCACTGAACAAGAATATGGAACCCATTCCACTTTTCCGGCCGTGCTCCGTCGCCGGCGAGCTTCGCAGCCGTGATCTCTGTCTCGTGTCGCTGCCATGTGGGCCATCCCTGTCAGTCTCACGTTGTGTTGCGCCTCTGCCAAGCGGGTCCCAGTCGCCAGTCTCACGCATCGTTCTGACAGCGCGGTCCCGCGCGTCAGCCTCAGCACGCGCGCATGATTCGCTGCCAGTTGGGCCCGGCCTGTCAGTGCCTCAGGCCGGTGCAGCACAAAAACGGAAAGCGCGTTTTCACAGTGAAGGCGTACTTTCCCTTTTTGGCAAAATTCTGATTTTCTGTATTATTTCAAAACCTAGGCATTCAAATAGCTATAACTTTTGAATCATCTAGCCAAATAATAAGAAATAAATTTCTAAATTCATCTAAAATCATGTAGATTCAGAATAGGCAAAAATATTTTTAAATGAACTCTGTTTAAATTTCAGATTTAAATTTAAAGAAAGAATTTGAAATATGCCATGTGTAGAATTTTTGCAATTCAATTTCAAATTAAATGAAATAAATTTTGTTAGACTCCATGCTCTGTTAGGAACATGATTATGCAAAAATACTTAGGGTGTACCATGGAAAATAATTAAAGTATTATAGTAGTCTAATGATAACAATCCAAATAATTTCAAGATTTAGAATTTGAAAATTCAGAATAATAAAACATATAGAGTGGTCTCTGAAAATGATAAATGAAAGGGAATAAATCAAGAAGATAAGATTTGATACTATTGGAACCTAATCGGAAAATATTCATGCTACTTACAAATAAATAATCAACAATCATGTTTGATTTATGTAGTTGCTTTTATTTGACTCTTACATCTTATTCTTTCGTTTTGTTGGAATTGCTATGTTATTATTACTCAACGTGTAGAACCCGATGAGTCCGGTGTAGTCGACGATCAGGAATTTGACGTCGAGGAACATCAACAAGGCAAGCACCCCCTTTGATTATATTGATCCCAGTTTTATAAATGCTTTCATTAAATGTTTTACTGCATACTTTACTTTTATTAAAGTCTGCTATATTTTGGGTATTGGTAGTCGTACCTATTGTCACATAGAACTTCCTTGATAAGTATGGATTTGTGAACCTTGATAACCCTAGAATAACATAGACAGTACATGATGTCAATTTGGGTTAATCACATTTAGTGATATGCTTAGCCGTGCTTAATTGAATATAAAACCTTGACATGATTAAAAATATTGGATATGACAATCAATGGGTATAACCTTCTTTGTGGTTGGTATTTTGATCAAAAATGAAAAATAAAACTATGGTTTTGATGCGGGCAATTATTGGCAATAGCCGGGTGTACAAGGGACTTGTACGTAGTGTAGGGTGGAGACTATTGCCCGTGTCGGATTAAGGATCGAACTACGTGTTCGTTAAACCCAAGAATTTGCCGTACAACCACAAGTGCTGGTATGGGACAGTCTTAACCTATTAAGTTGCTTAAAACTAGCTTTGCACATTGGTAGGCTGGAGTAGTACGAGCTTCTTCAGTGACTGGCTGGAGTCACGTTTGCTGATACAACGGTGAATGCCATACTATGGATATGCTTAATCATTATTGTGCAGTGACTGTGCAAACATTTACACCATAGTACGGGTTTGACGTCACCGGGCTGGTGCAAAGTTAGGGTTAAACAATGTAACGGTTATGTTATGATCTCCTTGCCGACACACCAAAGGAAGTGTGTTACTGGCCTGGCAAAAGAGGTTGATCATTACTTGTGGGTAAAGCTGTACAACTCTGCAGAGTGTGAAACTTTTCGAAAAGCCGTTCCCGCGGTTATGGGAATCTTGGTGCGCCAGCACTAGTTAGCTGTTTATACTTTCATAAAACTCAGGATTTCTACCTGGGACTGGTAGGAATGGTTTGTGGAAGTGGTCATGATACCCAGGTACCTGAGATTTATTTATACTCATATTCTGTTACTTTTAGTATTAAGCTGTTTTTACTTAAATTCCGTTTTGCAATCTACTATTCTGTATTTACATTTCAAAGCAGCTTTATGCAAAGCAACCATAAGCTTTTTCTTGAATTGGCCTGCATATATATTAGGTTTTGCAAAAGTCTTGCGAGTACATAAGTACTCAACTTGCCCATGTTGATATTTTTAGGTGAAGAAACGGATTTCCCCGATGATACATTTTATGACGCAGGATTCGGGGATGTGAACGATGAATTTTACTAGGATTCTCCTTGTCAGTTGCCCGTGGGGATATTGGGTTAAAGGCATACTACAAGAAATATGTCTCCACTGATATGTCTTTACTTTTGGTATTGTAAGAATATTATGTACTTTGCTTCCACTGTAATAATAAAGTTTGTGTATGACTGTGATATCAATTTGTATTAGTGCGTACTAGCCACTGATCATGGGACTAGTACTGTATGCACATGGTATCCATTTTTGGTATTGATTATCAAAAATGGGGGCCTTACAACTGCAAATCCAAATATCACTCCACCCTGTATTTACTACGTCGCAAGTCACAAGTCACGCGATTTTCATGCGAAATACACGTGCGTGGTTGCTAAGAGTCGAACCTAAGACCTGTAGCAACGCGCCAACTCCCCTTACCATCTCACCACCCATACACTTCTCAAATACTATAAGATATATTTTCCTTTTATCCTTTCGTATCCGAAAGTTTCAATGATTATTTGGACATCTAAATGACTCCAAATAAAAAAGTTGTCAACTACAAAGTTGTAGATCTCATCACGAGCTACAATTTTCATATAAATTTTGTGTCCATCCGACTCCGTATGAAAAAGTTATGATTTTTCAAAAATATTATCACTGCCGGTTCGGATTCCGAACCGGCAGTGATACTTCCTCCATTATCACTGTCGGTTGTTCTTACGAACCGGCAGTGATAAGTTACTATCACTGCCGTTCTTCTTCGGTCGAGCATTTGTGCTGGTCTAGCTTATGAACCAGTTGTGATAGTGTTATCACTGCCGTTTCTAATCGAACCGGCAGTGATAGGCCGGCAAGAAAGAAGTGTTTTGTAGCACTGACATGACATATATATATATATATATATATATATATATATATATATATATATATATATATATGAGATGTTGATCCTATATTCCTATTTACTGGAGGAATATTTAGAGTCTAGTTTGCAACCTTCGTAGCATTGTCTTGTATTCACCTCCCATATAATAAACATCAAGGGCCTATTTACGTTAGATTTCATCTGTGGCGTGTGTAAATGCGTGCGCAAGGTTTACGGCTCATTTGGAACGCAATAATAAAAAAATGCATGATCAGAAAATCAAAACACATGGACCATTGGGAATTCCCATAATACCGAAGTTATTTAATTACGCTATTTGGATATATATAGAGAGAGGTTGTAGTAGTACTATTCGTGCCTTTGATTACACTACTGGTGGCAGCCTATATTCCTATGTATTGCATGAAATCTGAACACTACTGCAGAAAAATCTATTACAGACGGTTTAAAAACATCATCACAAATGATTTTTTGAACCATCTATAAGTTTATATCAATGATAATACACGGCATCACAAACGGTTCCTGAACCGTCTGTGGAACACCTATCACAAACTATTCTTTATATTATCACAAACGGGCTTTATCATGAATTGTCTGTGATATTATTTTGTATTGCTTAAGCTTTTTCTGTTTATTGGCTAGCCTTAGGAAATGCTAGCCATGCCCTATAAAACAAGCAAATTATAGATTACATCACAGCACAAGTAGATTACAGATTACATCACAGCATAAGCAGATTACAGATTATACAACAACACATCCATTTCATAAAACAACTCAGATATATTAACCAATTGAATGCACAATTGAATAAAACGTCCAAATGAGCTTCAAATTTTCAAGAAATCATTTGTATGAAAGTTTTTAAGAAGCATCACTTGTAATACCACTTGAAGAAAACATAAACCTTGTAAATATTAATTTTTAAAGAGATACCACTTGTAATGCTTATTTTTTAAATGATACTTTTTGTAAGAGATACCACTTGTAAAAATCATTTTGCATGACGATATTACTTGAGAAAAACATTGACATTTGTTTTAAAACAAACTCATTTTCTCAAAGATCAACACTATATGTCTGAAGAGGAACGCGGTATGCTACGCTAGCACAAAAAAAAATTTACCGCATAACCAGAAAGCTACTCGCAAGAAGGGGATCATAGATTAGATTACCACTAGACGCGCAGTTGCGGAATCCTTCGCGCGTCGATGTAGTGGATCGTCCTCGCCTCGCCGTGGATCGTCCTCTCACGCCGCAGTCGCAGCAGCGTCACCGCAGTAGTCCACACGTCCGGGGCTGGAACACCGTGCGTCGGTGTGCAAGCGCCTGGTCGCTCGGCAGGGGCAGCGAGAGGAGGAGGCTAGGGTTTTGGGTGAAACACTTCTACACTAAAGGAAAGCACACTCTACGCCCACCCTCCTCCACTCCTTATATAGCCACGAGATGAAACCCTAAACCAGGGCCCATCAGTGTGTTAAGCCCACGAGGCCCATTAATTACGGATCCAATCCAAATTAATACATCCCAGCCCATTAAGTGTGTGACCCTGCAGGTTCACGTACGTTTGGACATGGATTCGAAAAACTCCTTTTCAACCCAATAGTTGGTAGCGGCTCCTTGCAAAGCATGCCAACTCCCAAACATACTATGATCAAATCAGACAGAACCTATCAAAAGTACTCATGTAATAATCCCTTTGCCAAGTATATGAAGATTGAACTCAAGGCGAGAAGCATGTCATCCTTTGATGATTCAATCTATCTCTCGTATCCGTGATATATTAATAAGTTGTGATTGACTCCTCAATCACGGCATGGCCATGCACTTCCTTAATCATATCACACGAGTGGCGTTGTCATATATCTCTGTTTCATTGGAGTGGCAAATTCCATCTTGACTGCTCACTTCCCTCTGCATGTTTTATAGTAAACATGAAAGCTACCTTTATAACTATCCGGTTATGAAGTAGTGTTTCATAGCCCTAAGGAAAACTATTACACATGTAGGGAATATGACAATCTCAGGTCTAAGGATCATACATCTACTATGTATGAGATACACTGATGACACATAAGAATGTAACATTCTCGCAGTTGTCCCATTACGGTCTATCTAACCCATGTTCTTCAACATGCGTCCATAATGTATAGATGATATCTCCATATCCCATGATCTATGAAGCATGATCATCGATCACTACATGTGTTGATCTATTCATCATTGTCCTATACGATGATATTCGATCAGAGATATTTATCGAATTACATCAAGAAGTAAAGAGCCTCATAAGCAAGTCATATACTTGTTGATCAATACAATGATATACATCCATTGGACCAATAATCATATTATTATTCATAAATATAGTCATGTTACAATCATCTAAATGATTGCCTCAAGGGCATAACACTAACATATGTCAATTCAAGATTAACTTGATACCATGACATAGCCAAAAGGAGAGTCTCTTTCAAACATACAAAACTTGATTAAACAAACTACAAAAGGATTCTAAGATAAATCATGGAGCTAATACATTTAATCATGCTCAAGTTTTATTTTGGGAGGTTCTACCAACTTGAAGCCAATTTGAAGATATGAAACCCACAAGGATTTCAAAGATCTAGATTTCATATTTTCTAGATTTTGACATTTCATTTAAGCTTTAAAATACAGTTGAAAAACTGCTCAAATGAGGTCTCAAAACTCTAATAAATTTTTGTATAATAGACCAACTATTGAGGATCAATTTTAATTATAATAATATCCTCAAATTATGATCTGGTTTGAAGATACAAAAATCACAAATCAACTCAAAAACATGCAAAAGTCTGAATTTTCAGCATTTGATCAAAGAGAGAAAAGCCCATAACTTTTTTAAATAAAGTTGAAATTGTGCAGAAACATACTTTGGGATCATAAAAAGCTTTTCCAAAAATAATTTTCGAAAAAAGAGTGTCCAATCAAAAGATATCCCAAAATTTACTTTGTAGGCATGATTTTTACTCAAAGAGAAGAAAAGTCAAAACTTTTACAAATAAAGTCCAAATGGTTTGAAAATTTCTAAAAATAAACTTTGGACTAGTTAGAAGGTTTCTCAAAAATAATTTCCTCAAAAAGATTTTTTTTCAAAATATATGGTAAAATGCGCTTTGTAGGCATAAAAAGATTGAATTTCCATCAAAGCCTCAAAATACAATTCAACTTGGATTTCATGGAGATTTGAACTTTCATGGCTTTGTATGAGTTAGAAATACTATTTTCAGTTAAGATACATAAAGAAATGCAACTCAAATTATAAACCCACAATATGCAAGAATAGGTCATTTTGGGTCAAATAAAAGATTTTGGCCAAATTAAAATGGCTAAAACTTTTGAACGGTTGGTCGTTTAGAAAAACTTTGAACTAAAGAAATGCTTGAAATGATCAACCCTATGAGTTTTGTATTGAACATTTTTCAAAAACTCAACAGATTTTAACTTATAATAATATTTTATTTAATTCAAAAATAAGATCATATAAGATCTATTTGAGGCCATATTTGCTATTTTGTTTCTAAAATAGGGATTTTTAATATGAAAGCATTGTAAAAAAATTAAAATGCATATTTAAGTTCTTTTATAAAGATTTTCACAAATATGGGCCTTTTAAACTGAAAGACCATGTGGAGGTCTATCCTTGTTGGTAATGAGTTATTGATTGTGTTTAACCATGAGGTGCTCATGCTTGAGTTTGAATTGAATTTTTAAATTGAAGTAATTTAAGTTGTGTCTGCCAAGAGCGGCACTACCGGCCTCAAGAGGGCGATACTGCCGGCCAGGGGGTGGCACTACTGGCCTGGGAGCGGTAGTTATATTCAAGAGAGGGTCTTTCACTGGGATTTCAGGCGAGCGGCACTACCGGCCATGCTAGGGCGGTAGTGCTAGCTGAGCGGTACTACTGGCCCCAGGGGGCAGTAGTGTCGACTTATTGAGTGAAGTTTGAATTTGAATTTTGAAATTACGTGAGATTTATTGCATATCGTTTTGGGCAATGCTATGTGATGTGTTTCCTTGTTTTTGATGGTTGCAGGATGACGATGCTAGATTAAGGTGAGGCGGAGAATGACCGGGACTAGGCGAGGTGCACCGGAGGTCCAAACGATCGAAGATCGTCGGAGGATGATGATCAGAGACGGAGTCACTGCAAACCTAGAAGACAAGGAATGGTTGAGATGCTAGCTAAGAGCTGCTCGGATCAAGGAGGGCTGTTGATCGCGTCTAGAAGATAGATTAGCGGGTCTAGTTAGTATGCTTTGAGAAGCGTGCAAAACCCGTTATGTTTGTGGGTTTCGCGTTAGCCCATGTATGAGTGAGTGAGTCGATCCTAAACCTTAATGGTGTTCCTTAGGGTTGAAGGAACTCATCCAAGGGTGGAGGATGACTCAAGAGTAGTATAGATAGATGGGTAGGGGTAGCCTTCACCTCTTTGAAGGTTTTTAGGTTTTTGGTGCTCCTTTGAGCCTTGCCCACTTTGTTGTCAGGCTTTGTAAACCTCCCTTCCAGAAATGAAAACTTCATTTACTCATCTCTGAATTTATTTTACGCATTTACATTGTGCTTTAAATTCAGTCTTTAAATTCCGCAATTTACATTCTTGCAAATTAATTTCCGCACATTTGGATTTGCCTCGCCCTCCTAAATGCTTGTGGATTTTGTGCCAAAGATGTATGATTGATGGATGAGTCTTCTTCAGACCATATCCCAATCATCTAGGCAAATCTTGTGCTCTTCTTTGCAAGAAACCGATCTTTTGGTCTTAAGAGAACCATTCTTGGAAGATCGTGTTTTTGTTGTTCTTCTCTGGTGTTCTAGCTTGCTATGACATGTGGAAACAATCTAGGATTATCTTGATCATTAAGAACCCACGAGTAAGTTTAGGGCTCTGTTTTTGTTCTTGAACCCGTTCTTGTACACTCTTCCTTCAATTGAAAAAAGGTCAGAACTTTGACATCAATCCTTGTAATTGAAGGTTGGAATAGGTTCCTGACATCCACAGGAAGGTGTCCACAAAGTTTCATGGTGTTTGGGTCTGCCGATCAAAAGATTCATTAATTTTCCTTTTGAGTCGGGTTGTTTTTATTGTAGTTACAAGATTCCCAGCATCTGCGCTACAATTCCCCCGGTATTCCTAGAGTATCGTTCATCCGCAGATCTGGACTGAATCATGATAGTGCTGACCCTTTCTTTGTCAAGTTTTCTGGAATTTTGGTTTCTGACTTGCTTTGATAAAGTGAGGTTCTTGGTTGGTTCTTTGAGGGAAAAATTTTAAATTGGGATCATTCACCCCCACTCTGATCGCTATCTTGGTCCTTCATAAATATATTTTTGCTTTTTGACCAAAATGGCTCATTTTGAAGAACATTCATGCAAAGTGTTTTCAACATCATTTTAAAGAAATATCAAAAGAAGCAAATGAGAAGATATTTAACTGGAATTGGTATGTATGAGTTTAAAATACTATTTTGAACCAAGATATGTCCAAGAATCCGAGCCAAGAGGCGAAACTCACAAAGTGCTAAAATATGACCAATATAGGTCAATAGTAGTTTTTGGTTGAGTTTCAATATCAAATAACTTTTGATAGGTTGGTCTTTTGAAAAGCTTTTGAATACGAGAATTGTTAAGAATGACCAACTCTATGTATTCGTTTTGGATCTATTTTCAAAATATTTTTACAATTTATTTTATAAAAATTATAAGTTTAAATCCAAAACAAGATACTAGTAACTAGATTTTGGATTTGAAACTCATTTTCTTTTGAAATTAGTTTTTATAAAGTCAAAACTCTTGGAAAAGCTTTGTAAAGTATTTGTATACAATTTTCAACTAGTTTTTCATAAGATTACTACTAGTTACTAAGATTTTTCACTTTTGTCTAAATGGCTTGATTTCGAAAATATATTAGCACTTATATAAATATGGGCACATATAGGGATGTGATATACATGGTTCTGATTTAGCACTCTCCCTTAATGTGCCATTCTCCAAACTTGCTCAAGATAGCAATAAAGAATAATTAAGAAGTATGAGCAAGAACATGAACAAGCAATTTAAATTGGTTTACATGAAAATGCAATATAACCTACACAAGGCTATAAGCTAAAATTATCAATTTAAATATTTTGTTACTGGGATGGCATTGGTTCATGATTGAAGTGATCGTCCTCATGCTTGGTTCCATCATATGCAAGCCTTCAATGCATCTCCAAAGTACCTATTTAACATTTAGGCACCTTTTGATACCCAAACACGGTTGGGTCCACAAAAGTTAGTCACAATAGATTTGGGCACCCAAATGGCCCTAGCAATAATAATTTTGGGTGAACTAATATATCTAGAAAATGGTTTGCCATTGTTATTCCTCCTAAACAACTTATTTTCATTGTTTAGAGTGGGCTTAGGAGAACTAACAAATCTAGCAAACGCATTTCTAGTTTTATTTTTCCTAAGCGAATAGTTATCATTATTTTGATTAGACTTAGGATACTTAACCAATTTGGCAAACATATTGCCATTTTTGTCTTTTCTAAGCAAATAATGATTATTGTAAATAGTAGGCTTAGGAGTTTTACCCTGGGGACAATTTTTACCAATATGTTCCTTTTTCCAGCAATTGAACCAAGTTTGACTATTTAGACCTCTTTTGATCTTATTGTCTTGCTCCTTGCAGGTTTGCCTCATTGTTGATGGTTGTGGCATGATCTCCACTTTGTTAGGGCACACGGAGACGAGGTATCCCTTCTTGTTGCAACCAAGGCACTTGTACTTCTTCAAGTGTCTTGTGTTGTGCCTTGTCTTGCTATTCTCCTTCTTCTTGGAGATGTAGCCAATCCCTCTCTTGTCGTGCAAGACATGTTGCATACTTAAGATGTTGTCGAGGGTGACCTTCCCTTTGTATCACTTCTTCAAATTATTTTTCAACTTTATGACTTGAGCCTTGATCTCTCTTTTTTCCTCTAAACATTAGTCTCTAAACACATAGAGGAACTAGAGGCAATTTCATTAGAGTAACAAGGCATATCAATTAAATCATCGCAAGAGGTGGACATACTAACATTAGATGAAATGCAAGAATTATAAATTTTGCACGACATTTCATCTATTAAATCAGAAGTAATTCCTATATCCACTCTTGGCTTAATGAATTCCTTGAGGAGGAGGGATTCATGCTCATCCTTAAGCACATTATAATTATTTTGAAGTGAGTTATGCTCAAACTTCAAAATCTTATATTTAGCCTTCTCCTTCCCAAGATACTCGTTGAGCTCCTCTAACAAATTCATCAAATCATCATAAGAGAGCTCTTGATCATCGCTTACCTCAATTTTACCTTTAGCTATAAAGCAACGAGTTAATGATGATAGCATTGGATGCTCATCGTCGCTTGAAGCGGAAGTTGAGGTATCTTCATCACTTGTGGTAGAAGTGGAGGTTTCTTCTACCGATGTCCAATCCTCAATGCAATCCTTATTTGTTGATGTGGATGATTCATAAATATCTTGAAGCTTTATCCACATTTCAATCCTTCTCTAGATGCAACTAGGGACTTTCTCTCCTTGCTCACAAGGTGCAACACATGCACAATTGAGAGAAGAGGTATGCACTAGCTTATAAGAATGCAAAGGAACACCAAAGAGATTCTACACAAAAAACTCTAGCTCAAAAGCTTCTCAAATCACTCAAATATGGCTTTATGAGCTCTTGAGGTTTTGCTCTAACAAGAATACCTTCAATGGTTGCCAAAACCATAGCAAAACCCTCCCCATTCAGCCTCTTATAAAGTCCCTCAAAGAAACTAGCCGTTTCGGGGAAAAATCAGAAAAATCATATAAAACCTTGTGCTACCGCCTAACTAGGACCAGTAACATCGGCTCTAGGCTCAACGGTTAGTTTCGTGCATTAAATACACTGAAACTAGCCGTTGCTACAGTACCCCGGTCCTACCACCCATCTAAAATCAGTAACACTGACCATTTTAACCCAAAAACACTTCTCTGAAAAATAAGAACCGCCTTTTGGAGCAGTACTACCACCCATCTAGGACCGGTAGCACCACTCGGGCGGTACTACCGCTCATGCAGGGGCGGTAGCACCACTGTTTCAGCAACTAAAACGATCATAACAATTTACTCTGAAGTCCGATTTAGGTGATCTTGGACTCTATGAAAAGCTTATCAAGAGGGCTACCATTTCCACCCTTTTTAAGATTTAAACAACCATAGATATTTTTAAATATCACAAAAACTCCAATGTAGCCATTCAAGTCTAAAATTTGATTTTCTTGAAATCCCTCACATAGACTTGATCAAGAGCGTGACTACAAGCTAGCAAGAGTCAATAAGATCAAATCTTGAGCCATTTGATGATCAATTTATGATCAAAACAATTTTGCAAAACATATTTGCAAATTCTAATCACATGCTCCAAGATCAAATGCATGAACACCAATATTTTGCAAAACACATTTGCAAATATAAATCTTGCAAACAAGAGCAATCAAGATCATATCTTTGAGCCATGTGATGATCAACACATGATCAAATCAATTTGCAAAACACATTTGCAAACTCTAGTCACATGCTCCAAAGAATTGCACGAATATCAACTTGTTTGCAAATAACAAATCCACGCAAACAAAAGCGCAAAGAACACGCATGAATTCAAACATAGCCATGTGATGGCCAACACATGATCTCTAGCAATTTACAAAATACATTGCAAACTCTAATCATATGCTAAGAAGAGTTCTTGCATGAACTTCAACATTTTGTGCAACACATTTTGCAAAACAACATCAAACATGAGCCACTACTACAGAATTGTACATCATAATCGGTTCTTTTTTGTCATTACAGTCGGTTCAAGTGGCGATACGAAGTCTTTGGATAGTGATGAGGTGGAGTTATCACAGTCGGTTTTGCCCCAATTGTGATAAAGCCTCATTAGAATCGGTTCCTAGATGAAACCGATTCTGATGAACACATTATCACAATCGGTTTTTTCTAATAACCGATTCTGATAAAGGGTCATCAGAATCGGTTCTTAAAAGGAAGCGATTCTGATGACCCCCCATTAGAATCGGTTCTTTTGTGGAACCGATTCTGATAACGTGGTTATCAGAATCGGTTCCACAAAAGAACCGAGTTATCAGAATCGGTTCCACAAAAGAACCGAGTTATCAGAATCGGTTCCACAAAAGAACCGATTCTAATGGGGTGGTCATCAGAATCGCTTCCTTGAAAGAACCGATTCTGATGATGGATCATCACAATCACTTTATTCCAAGAACCGATTGTAATGGTATGGTTATCACTATCGCTTCCGTAAAAGAACTAATTCTACTAATGTGGTCATCACAATCGCTTGCTTAAAAGAACCGATTCTGATGAGAGGTCATCAAAATCAGTTCCTCATAAGAACCGATTCTGATGATAGTGTCAGCACAATCGCTTTCTTCAAAAAACCGATTCTGATGATAGGGTCATCAGAATCGGTTCCACATAAGAACCGATTCTGATGACCCTCATGGGGTGTTTCAATTTTGCATATTATCCAAAATAACACATATTAACATTGGGCATATATATATCACATTGACAATACATAACACAGAATGCACATATCACATTCACAGAACACGTAAATTGCAATACATATAGCCCATTCGTTCACAATATACAAACACAAACATGCTTAACAATCAGTACACGTGTATATATATCACATTGACATATACAATTAATATTGTTTCCATATGGACTAGTAGGACGCTTCAGGATCTCTAAACCTACCGTCCTCCGATATAACTTCTCACTACAAGAATCAGGGAAAAATTCGTGGGCCAAAAACCCACGAATTTAAGCTAAAACCCATGAATTTAATTTAAATTCGTGAGCAAACCGTCGAATTTAGTTCACGAATTTAACTCAACGAAATTAATTAATTAAATTCGTGGGTACCCACGAATTTAAGTTAAATTCGTGGGCTTCTTCCAAGCCCACGAATTTAATTGTTTTCGAGTTAAATTGTGGGTTGAATAAACCCACAATTTAACAGATTAAATTGTGGGCTAAATAACCACAATTTATCAGATAAATTCGTGGGTTTAATAAACCCACGAATTTAATCTTATAAATTCGTGGGTTTAATAAACCCACAAATTTAATCTGATAAATTCGTGGGTTATTTTGCCCACGAATTTAATCTGTTTAAATTCGTGGGTTTATTAAACCCACGAATTTAACTGTCATTTTTACAAAAAAAATGTATATATATCCATATATATATCCAAATGTATGTATTTATATATATATACATATGTATCGCACTCAATACATATAACAACTAAAGAAGAAAAGAAAAGGCAAAAGAAAATTGAAACTAAAATTGCCAGCTTAAGAATAAATAAGAAGGATCATCTATTTTGTTCAAATCTGATCAGAAACACTAACACAAAAGACAAACTCCACAATGAAGTTCAAGCGAACGAAGAATTAACAAACGAGACACCAAACCTATTACCAGTACTAAAATACTGAAACCAACCTTTTAACTCTTCAAAACCGGCTTAAAACTAAGTCTCCGAAATGTACAAAATTTCGGCATGACCTCTCTTGTAAATAGGACATGCACTCAGCAGACAAAAACATTTGCAGTTATAATATATATATCAATCTCTCAAACCAGAAGGAGACATTCTAGCAGATCCTTAGATAATCCAATCACACATCCAACGGCAATTGGTAAACTACGCAATGACGTACAACACATTACAACCGCAATAGATACAATCCACATTCCAGTAAAATAAGTCCATCACAATAAGTTGATCACAACGTATCCATCACAACAAGTTATAAAGTACAACAGTTATACACCAATCGAGCTCACAATGGAATTCATGCCTCGGGTTGTTGGAGTTGTGGGCGCTACCACCACCGTCGTATTGTTGAAGATGTCTTCTATGATGTCGTCGTTAGTACGCGTCTTTGGAGGGCGTGACCTAGAAACCCGCAAGTTCAAGATTAACTTAGGTTGTGCTACAAGTAACATTATGTCGATTCACATGAATGTCAATATGAGAATATCAATAGTACTATTCAACCAAGACACAATATGAGAATATTAATATGACAGGTCAAGCTAAACAAGAATAGATACTATATATAAGAACTACACGCACGAGCTAGTCAAGATATGTTGCAATAATCATATGAACATCAATCTCATATTCAATGAAGTATCAAAGTAATACTCTAGTATTAACATAAGGCCAAGATTACAACTAAAATTATTTAATTCAACTTCCAAAGGCCCCAATTGCATCCTTGAGTATTCAAAAGATAACAAACAGTGAAAATAGTTCAAAGAAGCAATTAAGAGTTTTGGTAGTCATTTTAAGAGTTCAATATACAAAGTACAAATATAAAGCATTCTACAAGGATAAACAATCGATTGTACATAGGCAAACAACACATTCTACAAGGATGCCATATAAAGCATTTAAAACATAAGTTCACAATTGAACAAGTTGTCTTAAGATAACTTTTCAATTCCAAGAAGTCAGCACAATATAAGGTTCGAAATCAAAAAGTTATTGACAGAAAGAAAAAATCAAATAGCACGTAATGGGTTAATAATTTGGTAAACCATCACTTATCTACAGAGAGCACAAAGAATGAACTTTCATAAGCACACAAGTTAACCTTTTCAAGTATGAACATTGAGATGATTTGTGCAAGGTTTAAGAAAGAGTTGCCTAAATGTCCTAAAATCGACTAAGTTGTGCATTTCAACAAAAATTATCACTTTTGCAACAGATTACTCAGATTGATATATACTAAAAGAATGAACTAGATTTCCTACTAAGTATATGTCCATCCACGCACATGTAATCTCATATTCAATGAAGCATATGTAATCTCATATTCAAAGAATAAACTAAAGTTCCTACGAAGCGTATGTTCCTAAATTTGAGCAAGAGAAAGGAAGGGATGGGGCAGGTAGCTCACGAAGTCATCAAACTCCACAACAAAGTTCAAGCTAACGAAAAATTAACAAACGAGACACCAAACCTACTACCTCTACTAAAAGACCAAACCAACCTTTTAACTCTTTAAACCGCTTAAAACTAAGTCATTGAAATGTACAAAATTTCGGCATGACCTCTCTAGTAAATAGGACATCCACTCAGCAGACAAGAAAACATTTGCAGTTATAATATATATACCAATCTCTCAAACCAGAAGGAGACATTCTAGCAGATCCTTAGATAATCAATCACACATCCAAAACGGCAATTTGTACACTACGTACACAATGACCACCACCGCCGCCGGCGCTGTTGAAGATGTCTTCTATGATGTCGTCGTTAGTAGGTGCTGGAGAGCGTGACCCAGAAACCTGTAAGTTCAAGAATTGACAAACTTTGCTCGTGTCGCAAACTTAGAATGTTTTCGACATCCATACATGTGGTGTCGTCTGAGGTGGCTACAGGGCCCACGGGTTGAAGTACATAGGCATTCCTTGGCTTGGCATAGGTGGTGGGTACATGTAGAACGGGTTTGGAGGCTGGGAGCCCTGTAAGGCATAGACAGGTACATCAT
Organism: Otatea glauca; assembly: GCA_036346275.1. Classification (NCBI taxonomy): domain Eukaryota; kingdom Viridiplantae; phylum Streptophyta; class Magnoliopsida; order Poales; family Poaceae; genus Otatea; species Otatea glauca. The sequence goes on from CM070723.1 coordinate 49,090,040, forward strand.
GCCACATATAAATCATTCATTCAAATTTTAAATAACGAATTGAATCGATCCGTCTTTACCTGTGGTGCCTCTCCTGTAGAAGGTGGCTTCATCTGTGGAGTGAACATGTAGAAAGGAGGAGGAGGCTGGGAGCTCTGTGGATCATAGTTTGTGATATGAAGTACACATAATAGAGTTTTTTCAAAATAAAGAATGCATGAGAATATCATATAACCTGAGGTGCATCTCCTAGGGGTGGTGCCTGCATCCCAGTAGGGTTTATGAAGGACGCCGGGGGAGGCTGAGCACCCTGTGATGCTTCTCCTTGTGGTGGTGGCTGCATGTGCGGAGAAAACATGTAGAAGGGAGGTGGCTGGGAGCCTTATGACATAATAGTCCAGTTTGTGAATTTGTGATTTTACGAGCTAAGTGAATTAAAGAGTAATGAACTCAAGTATCTTTACTCATGAACAGAGGGCTAAACTCGCACATTAGGTCCAAGAGATTGTGACATTCTTTGCATATAGATTGTTTGTTAGATTTTAATCACAAATGTAAACTTGAGCGTTTTGTTCAAAGTTGAGATTGTACCTGCAGATACATTTTCATGTATTCTGAGTCTTCTCGGCTTCTGCGAGCTTCCTCTCGTGCTTGACGAGACTCTTCTCGCTCTTGACGAGCCTCCTCTCGCGCTTCACGAGCCTCCTCGTGCGCTTGTGCTTCCCGTGCGGACCTCGACGAGCGAGCACTCCCCTGTGAGGAAACCGAGCCTCGTGCACGACGATCGCAGTCCACAACTCCATCCCCCATGGCCCACCTACAAACGATATATACTGAAATGTGACAATGCAATATTTTTTTTCCTTACTAGAGCGAAAACAAATAAAATCAGTTTTATTAATAAACCTCCCATGCTTTAGGCCCCCTCCAGCGTGGTACAACGCTTCCACATCGACCGGTGCGGCCCTCCAATTAACCTCCGGCCCATGATGTTGTGTCATTTGTTCTGCATATGACGCGTGCAAAACAGCATTTTGGTGCTCCTGGATGTAAATTTGCACAAAACATATTGTCATTCATACTTACCATCCTCTCACTAGCCCCGTCGTCGCACAACACATCCGGGTTCTGTGAATCCTTGCCTTGGTGCCCCCGGATGTAAACTTCTACAAAAGTGGGAGTACTCCCACTTTCAGCCTCCTACGATGCAAAGTTATAAACAATTATAATATCGATACATAGTGACAAATTCACTAACAATTATAATACCGATACTTACCATGCATTGCTCTAGGCCAATGTGTCCGTCTGCGTCGTACTTGTGCTTCCCCAATCTACTTCTTACATTCCTCGATTTCTATTTGATTTTCTTGAAAATCCTCCCACCCCAAGATCGCACATCCACCTCCAAGCCTCCATGTCCTTCATTATCCAATCGACCGAGCTCGAGATACTTTTGTTCTGTCAGTGTATCCTCCTCGCCTCTGGTCCTCTTCTCATGTTCACCTTCTTCACCCTCTTGTAAAAATTGATGACAGCTTGAATGCGTGCATTCTTTGAACGAATCTCCGACAACCTTTTGTGCCGCCCTGTTGAAGACGCTTTTGGCCTTCTTCAAAGCGTTGTAATCGTCTTCGTTCTCAAGGCGGAACCTCTCCTGCATATAATCACACACTGTCAAATTGTACTTACATTTGAAGCAATACTCAAATAGAGTAAATACATAACGCAAACTCACCCGAAGCCACCCCACCTGCTACTCGACATGTTTGGTTGTCTTCGCCTCCTTCCACGTTCTCCTTCAACGCCCAAGTGCTTCCGCCAGGGGCGCGAATCTATCCTCACCGACTCAATCATGCCGGTAGTAGTACCGCCAAGGGCTCCCAAAGACGGCGTTAACCTTTGTAATGTGGCCCGTCCCACCCAACCCGGCTCTTTCCAAAGGTGCCTACAACAAAATACAAGACAAAGATGCATCAAAACAATAAGTTGTCACCTAGCTAATGCTAAAAGAGAAGATATAACTGTTACCTGCTCCCGTGTACCTCTATCAACCTCCTATCGGCCGGGTTGCATCTCGGACGAACTGAGACGGTTTTACGAAACCTGAAATGCAAATAATTAGTTCATAGACATTACAATGTAAATATGGAGATTAAATGATAATCCAATACTACACATATACCTGATGGTACCCGAAGAAGACCCGCCTCTTGGTGGCTCTAAGGTCGCCTCCAACTCAGATCTGCGCCGCCTCGGCCTCGGCGTCGTGATCAGATCTATCGCCCCACCGCCACCACCCCAACGACCTCCTCGTCGTCCGCCTCGCCCATGTCGCCATGCTCACATCCCAACCGCCTCCTCTCGCAACCCCTACCGCCTCGTCCTCTTGTGGTCGCTCCGCGCTGTTCTCGTGCTCGCCATGAAGCACCTCGAGCCGAGCTCCTCGCCGTCTGTCTGTCTGCCGCCTCAAAGAATATGGCGCTGCGGCCGCCGAGTCCGACCATCGTAACCCTTGCTCCTCGACCTTCCGGAGGACGCACCACCGAACTTGCCTTTAAGCTTGTCAACTCGATGCCCGAACATACTCACTGCTCAAATTTGACAAGAGTTAGTATACTGAGTTTACAAATAATTTTCAATAAGTTGCAAAAAAATGAGACAACTATAACATGTAAAAATGAAGGAGACAACAATGACTTGTAGAAATGAACGAGGCAACAATAATCTTACAAAATATACATATCAAAAGTCGTCGGCGCGGAATCGCTTCGCGACTCAGATTTCATTGAGACGTGCTTGAAGACGCAATCCTTACTAACTTTTGAGGGTTTCCGTGACGGGCCGGGTTCATCCGTTATTATGTCCGTGGCATCGGTAGGTAATTGATCAAGTCCTGCCCGTCGGAGACAAGGAAAGAATCCCTATAGCTTCTTCTTGATATACATCACCCACATCATCCTCTACGTTACTTGCCACATACGAAACATCCCGGAGGATATACTTGTGGTTAACTTTAAATACAACCCACCAAGCCTTCAAGCTACGGTGAGGATAGCTCGTAGTACACCGCTCAACTCGATGTGCAAGCACGATGTTATTGATATGGCCTCAAGCCGCGAATCCGTGCTTCACCTCCGCCATCCCAAAGTCATCGACACGTGTGCCGCTGTGTGGATCGAACCAATGGCAATCAAAAACACAACCTTCGCTTCTTTGCCACCCCAAAGGTATACTCAATTATGTTTTGTACAACACCGTAGTAGTCTAATATATCGCCACTGGAATCGGATGACGTTGTGACTACTCCGCTGTTTGAAGTGGCCGCAAGTGGACGGCTAGCTTCTAATTTCACTGCTCAAAACGGAACCCGCTCACATCACAAATGACTATAGCTCCTTGCCGTCACATCACCATGTGAGAGTGTCGGAGATCCTCGTGGACGGAGGCATCACGCATACACTATATAGCAACATTCATCATCGTTAGTCTAATATTAAGTTACTACAACAATTCATTTTAGAAAAATAAATAAATAGTCAAATTACATGCCGTGGCACCATTGCACGAAGCTTGGGCCGCTTTTCAACCCATCACGACGTAGGTTATCCAATTGCTTAGTTGTGGGTTGTCGAGTTGACTTCAATTTTCTTTGTCAAATACTCTGCGCCATTTATTCTCGGGTTAAAAGGACACTACTCAAATGTTGAAAACATAATTCGTAAAGTCACTTACTCAAAATATTTTTCAACTTCTACCATGTTAGTGAACATGTAAAGCATGGCCATGTTCCACTCCTCATACTCAACATGGTGTGCGATTATACGACCCAACAAAGTTGACCCTTGCATTGAAAAAGCTTAAGTTCATTTGAACGGTTCTTCTTCCGAGACGGCACCGATTCTTACGGACATTCACGTTGTGCTTGAGTGCGAAATACTTTGTTGAGAAGTTTGTGGTCTCTTTACTTGCATAAGCCTCTGCGATACACCCTCTACCCTTGCCTTGTTGCGCACTGTAGCTCTAAGCTTTTTCAACTCCTTTCCGACTATACATCCATCCGAATCTGCAGAGGACCTCCAACCTTCGCTTCCCAAGGTAGATGCACCACAGATGTTGCATCACATTCATAAAACCAGTGGGAAAGTTTTTTCCAACTTGCATACAAGCAATGGAATTCCCTTCTAACTCTCGCATCAACGCCTTAGAGATTTCCTTACCGCATATCCGCTTATAGAAGTAATCGAGCTCGCCAACATCCTCCACAACTCATTATCAAAATAGCCACTAAACATTACCGAACAAGTCTTTCCATGATAATATGGTAATCATGACTCTTTAGCCCGCTTAGCTTACGGTGTCGACATTCACACCGCTTTATGTTAGATGCATAGCGATCAGAAACTTTAGAGTTTTCAACCACCTCAAAATCTGCTTACGGTCTTCCGGCTTCACACAGTATGGAGCTCATGGCCGGCTCTCATTCCCATTTAAACCAACTTTAACCTCGAGCCACGACCTAGCACAATGATCACCCATGTCTTTCCTAGCACTCACGTTATCCTTTGTTTTGTCGGTTACATCAAACACCATGATTATGATGCTTTCTGCCACATTGCGCTCTTGGTGCATCAAATCTATGTTATGCGGCAGAATCAAAGCTGCGTAAGGCAGCTCCCAAAGAAAAGAAATATGAGTCCGCTTGTGCTCCTTTCCATAGCCTGAAACCCACTTAGTAGATCGCATGTCGACTATGCCATTCAGCTATCTCCTCTCCCGTGAGTCGCCGGCGCCCTTTTTAACTTTCTGTCCTTTTCGAAATGCTTTGGCGTCGCTCCTAAAAGGGTGCTCACGAAAGCCATCGTTGATGGCAATCAAGAATATGATCTTTTACCGCGGCGTGAGCTCGAATGCATCGTAGTCACCATACAAATTGGACAACACAGCGACCATGAACACACCACCGCCCAAATGCCATATGCCAACAAATCATGGACCGACCACAAGTATGCGGCTCGTAAGGTAAATTCTTCGCCACCAACGCTGTCGATGCCTTTTCCTCGCCACAACTTCTTCACTCATCAATTAAGGGCCGATGAACACATTGAGATCCTTCCTGGATGCTTAGGACTGGAATGACAAGAGCAAGGAATATGAACCCTCTTTCAAGCAAATCTCGTGTGGAAGATTGTATGGCATGATGAAGATCGCCAACAAGAGTAGGGCTAGCGCCAGCCGAAGGTGTGAAACCGTCCGTGGACAAACCAAGACGGACACTCCTAGGGTTGCTTGCAAATGCAGGATCGAATCGGTCCAATGCCCGCCATGCCTCGCCATCGACGGATGCACCATCATATCCGGTCTTGGTCCTCACGCTTACTTTCTTTGTGCCACCGCATATGTTTATCATTGCTTTTGACATGTACACCGCTTAAGCCTATCCGTGATCGGCATGTACCAAGTCGTTTAGTCGTGACCTTTGTAGTCACCGATACCCTTCCTCATCTACCACCTCAACGAACCGCACTTACCGCAATGCATACAATGGGTATCCTTGTCATGATCCTTCCAGAATAGCATGCAATTATTCTCGCACACATCAATCTTCTGGTAATTCATCCCGAGGCCGGCCATCAACTTTTTCGATTGGTACAAATCCTTTGGCATCTTGTGGTTAGGCGGAAGGACATCATTCATTAGTTCAAGCAAACCGTTGAAGCATTTGTTCGAAAAGTTGAACTTCGACTTCATCGACATAAGCCATGTGACCGCCTGCAGGACGGTCACATTGGTCAAGTCATGCAGCTTCTCGTCCGAGGCGTCAAGTAGCCTATAGAATTCCTTAACCTCCTCCGGCTGTGACCCCTCCTCGGAGTTAAATTCAGTCCCCCTGCCAAGATCATCCAGCATCTCTTCCATCCGGTCGTGATCCTCCACATGGTCCAAAGATCTCTTCGTCTCAATGGCTCGCCTGCATGCCTCTCCATGACGGTGCCACACCAAATAGTTAGGCATGAACCCGCTTTTGTAAATGTGATATCGCACTATATCCTTGCTGTAGTAGCTGTTATTCTCGCAGAGGGTACACGCAATACACATATTCAGCTCCTCCAATAATGCTTGCTTCAAGAAAGCATCCGTGATCCGCCCCATTCCCTTGAGTGCCCCCATCACTCCTCCATCCGCCATACATCGCCTTCGATCGTCACCCATTATCAAAGCTAAACAAATGAAACAATGTCAACGCATTTACCGTGGCTTAGGTGACAAAGACAACCCTATTAGGAAAGATGTGTTCTAAACCCACCCAAGAATGGAGGCTATTGCATGCAACTCGTGACGTGCGCTCTTAATCGAACGAATTTCGAAGATAACTCATTGTTCTCCAAACGCACACTCGATGTTGGTGCGCCGGAGAACAACAGGTTATGTGGCCGAAATCACGCTCGGATCGCCGCACGTCATGTGCCCTATGCAACAACCAACATTCTCGGCCGTCCAAAATACGTTGGATATTCCGAACCGCGCACCTCACAAGCAAATGTGAGATGCGCTGCTCTCAACGGTGACGCTTATGCTCTCTATCGCTCGACACAAACCCTAAACTCTAACGTTATATACAATGGCAATGAGAAAATAAAATATATATATCATATGCACCAATATAAAATGAGATGAAATAACTTTAAAAGAATATAAAAAGAGACAAAATATACCTTCTCCAACGCCGTGGGGGCGCGCGGATGGTCCAGGAGGGCGGAGTGGCGCCCGACGGCGCAGGCGGCGGCGATGGCGCGGCGGTGGTGTGGGGCGCGACAAGCGGGTGGGTTGAAGCGCAGCGCGGGCGGCGGGCGGCGTCTCGAGCGCATCGAGCGGGCGGTGGCACGGCAGAGGGTAGCGGGCGGTGGCGCGCAGCGGCAATGGGTGACGGCGCTGGTGGTCGGTATGGGCGGGCACAGGCGGCGGGCGCCGGCCAGCGAGGGGCAGCGCTGGCGGGCGCAACATGGCGGGCAACCGACCGGGCAAGCGTCGCGAGCATGGGGCGCGTGGTCGGGCGGGCGGCCGGGCGGAGTCGCGAGGGGGCAAGGCATGGCGGCGGCGGCCAGAGCGCGCAGCTGGCGCGGAGGAGGGCGGCTGGCGGCGGCGGCGGCGAAAGGCGGGCGGCGGGCGGCGCAGCAACTAGCCGATCGGGCGAGGGGCGGCGCGGCGAGCGGCCGGACGGGCGGGGCGACACGGCTGCCGCGCCCGGCGGGCGGGTCTCGGCGATCGAAGGGCAAGGCGGCGCGCGGCGGAGGCCGGGCGGTGGCTCGTGGTGGCCGAGAGTGGGCGCGGCTGAAGCGAAGCGGGCGGGCGGGCGGGCGGGCGGGGCGGGGCTGGGGCTGGGGCGGCAGGCAGCAGCCAGCGTGGCGGGCGGGCGCGGGCGGGCGCGGCAGAGGCGACACGGGGCAAGGCGTGGGCGTGGGAGGCGGCGGCTCGAGGCGCGGCGCGGCCCGAGGGTTTTTGCCCGAGTTAAATTCGTGGGAAGGTCGGCCCACGATCTAAATATTTAAATTGCCGGTAATTTTGGCCCATTTAATTTAAATGTTTAAATTTGTATGTAATTTTTGCCCACAAATTTGAATGTTTAAATTGTGGTAACTTCAAGCATTTAATTTAAATGATTAAATTCGTGGGTGTTATTTGAGCCCACGAATTTAAATAAATAAATTCGTGGGTTTCATTTTGGCCCACGAATTTAATTAAAAACGTGGGTTTTATACAAACCGACGAATTTAAATAAATAAATTCGTGGGTTTTTTTTGGGCCCACGAATTTAAAAAACCCACGAATTTTTCTCTGTTTCTTGTAGTGTCTAACCAGTACCATTGGCATAAGTGGTCTCGTAAATTGTTGAGTGCTTTGCTGTCTAAACTCTTCTGGGGGATATTGATCATCTGCAAAACATAAATGAGTGCATGAATTTAAGTTTCAAAATTTGTATGTGAAAGGCTAAGTATGCATGTACATATACCTTAGGAAAAGGTGTGAGCCACGACCACAACCAACATGTGTTGCATGACATAGAAGCCGCACAGTCATCGCGCCCTATTGATGACACTGTGAAGAGAGAAAAGAAATTAACACATGAAGATTAGATGTCGTAAAAAATTAATCGATATATGCTAGGCACTTGTACCGTGAATTTCTTATACTACAATGTCTTGCCCTTTTTGTTATCGTGTGACCCTCCTTCATCGACATAGTCCGAGAAACCCCTACATATATTGGAGGGATGCCATTGAGTAAAAAAATATAGTTAAATTCGAAAGTGTTAGGTTACGGTAATGTATTTACTTCTGCAAAGGACACTTGATCGTGTAGGCCATCGGTCTCTTCTTGATTGAGTTAAAAATGTAGACTGTGTTTTCTCTCGGAACGAGGACGAGTAGAACCCAATGGTTGCTTATTAAATAGAATGTAGTGCAAGGAAATAAGTTCGCATACGGTTTAAGTGCGTACAAGTAATTGAAGGGTTTGTACTACTTACTCCTCGTGGTACGGTATTACAACGAAGTCCTTCGTCGACTCAGTATGCAATACCCGCTTAACGTAGCCAGCAACAAACACCGGATGTAGCCTAGCCGTGATCGCAGACACAAGCTCGGGGTCGATGAACCCAACTTGGTTTTGATTCGTCACGGCTCGCTGTCTCATACACAACCAAGGAGGGAGGTTGTAAATATACAACAGAACTGGCCACGTGCTGTGACGACTGCTCATGTTACCAAACAGATTCATTCCATCGGTACTCAACCCAAATCTTATGTTCCTCATTTCGGCACCAAACTCCTCATGTTTCCAATCGATATTTCTCCATTGAGCCGAATCAGCAGGGTGTCTCAGCTTGCCATCTTCCTTTCGAGACTCATAATGCCAACGCAACAATTTTGCCTCTCTGAGATTTGCAAACAACCTCTCCAGACGGGGAATGATGGGCAAATACCACAATACCTTGGCCGGTGCACCTTTAGTGACCTCTTCATCGTTATTGCCCCGGCTCTTACGCTTCTTATCGTTACGCTTCTCCTTTTGTTTGTACCGGGGCACACTGCAAACTGGACAAACGTGTAACTCCTGATGTGCGTTACGGTACAAGATGCAATCATTCGGACATGCATGTATCCTTTCTATTTCCATTCCCATGGGACATAGTAGCTTCTTCGCTTCATAAATGCTTGTTGGCAACTCGCTTCCTCGGAAGCGATCCGATAGAAGAACTACAAGTGCATTGAAACTTGTGTCCGCCCAACGGTGTTTTGCCTTGGCTCAACAATGCAAGGACCGAACCCAACTTGGTGTATTCTCGCTTGCAACTCGTAAACAAAGTGGTTTGGCATCGCCTTCCATCAAGCTTTTAAACTTTTCAAACTCTCTTCCGTAATTACCTCCACATCCCGCAACATTTGCTCCAAATTCTCCTCCTCAAACATATCAAATCGCAACTCATCATCCGGTTCCGCCGTCTCTTCATTGCATACCGCAGGTACTACCTGCCTCCCGTGATGGATCCAACACGGTAATTCCTCACGGCCACGCCGAATCGTGGTCCTCAATTTGAGCCGAGTTGTTACATCTTCTCGATTGGTGCAATCAATGCAAGGACAATATATGAAGTTTACACCCTCCTCACCATATCCTCTTCGCAATTTTTTGAACTCCTTAACACCCCTCCAAATTCAAAGACTCACACGACTTTTGTCATACATCCATTCCTTACAGTTCATCCGCAATTAAACTTCACACAATAAATTAAGCAAAAATCGGAGCGACAAAGAAGCTAGCTATTTGAAATATTGAGACATCATTTCAGATTAATATTACCTTCGCAAAATAGAGGACAATTTCTGCAAGATATATGAAATATGTACTCCGATCGATACCTAGATTCTTCCCCGTTTAGAGCTTCCAATTTCCTAGATAGGAGACATACATTTTAACATGAACAATGATATCAAACAATCTAATTATATAGTTCAGTAGCTTACAAATCTTTTGACTACAACGAGACAAAACAAGGGTACCAACGATGACTCCTAATCTCTAAATAGGTTGGTCCTAATCCCATTCGAGGATATGTGGTTCGGACAAGTTCCTAAGCCATTGTACAACTCCAGAGAAAATTTCGGCAGCATCTCCCCGCTATTCTCCATATACACGTCTCGACAACAGGTCAAGAGGGGTGTGTATGTGGAGAATACCAGAGAGACGCTACCGAAATCTCTACTCTGCAGTTGTACAACACAGCTCAGGAACTTGCCCGAAGCACATATCCTCGAACTGTCCAAAGAACGTGGACAATTCGAGACTGCTCGCTTATAAATATGCCATTTCGTTCGGTATATTTATAAACAAGCATCCTCGAACGGGAGACGTAGGTTCCGCACCCTAAACTCTAGCATTCATTAGGTGACCAAGAATAATAATTCCATATTAACATCAAAGCACTACAAATTAAGATAATTAAATACATGTGTGCTTGTCAAATAAAGGGTGTGAAATCTGATAGGACATACACAATACTAGTGCAATCTAAACTTTCTTCGCGACATATCAAAATTACATAGTGCAAAATTAAAGGGATTTGAAGGAATACTCACATTTTGAAGAAAACCATAAATTATGCAAAATGAAGGGAAATCTCCTCAAGTTAGGGCTTCAAATTTACCCTCTTAACACCCACCCTTGAGGATTTCAAATTTTCTCACCCAAGTATTTCTTCCAACCACGTAATATGAGCTATTTTTTTGGTGGTGGCGGAGAAACCTCCTCCGAACAATAACAGAGAAGAGTTCAGCTGAGTGGTATAAATAACCTAACGAGGCACATCACTATCGGTTCTCATATAAAAGCGATAATGATGTGATCATGCACATCACAAATCGGTTCTTATAATGTGTTTATAGTGATGATCATAGTCATCACAATCGGTTCCCACATAAGAAGCATAGTGATGACCACGTACACATCACTATCGGTTCTTATGTGAGAAGCGATAGTGATGAGCATACACATCACTATCGCTTATCACAAAAGAACCGATAGTGATGAGCACGTAGCGATAGTGATGTGCACGTGCTCATCACTATCGCTTTTTATATGAAAACCGATAGTGATGATAATGCACATCACTATCACTTCTCACATAAGAACCGATTGTGATGTTCCCAGTGCTACATCACAATCACTTCTAACCTGAGAACCGATAGTGATTATTATTAATGCCTCTCCAAGTCATCTATCACAATCGTTTTTTCCTTAAAACTTAAGAACCGACACAGATGAAGCGATAGTGATGTACCATTCTGTAGTAGTGAGCTTTTCCTATTTGTAAAACATATTTGCAAATCAAAGATCCATACAAAGAACACATCAATAAAATTGCAAGCATGAGCTACAACTATTTGCAAAATACGTTCACAAATATTTGCTCCATGCAAAAACCAAATCAAGAAAGAGTGAACTAGAGTACGCGGGATTGAGCCATCAACATATGATGAGACTCATATGTAGCTGAAGGGCCACACAAGGACTCGTTGTAGCTGAAGCACATTCATAAGTTTTCAGTATCCGCTAGTACGCAATAATCTTTCACACTCCATAATAATACCTTCAGAACTAACCAATTATATTTTGGCAGTGCCACCAGCAGTCAAAGGTCACTAACCAATGTGGATCCTATGTTTGCCACAACATGCAAATCCTCATTGGTGCAAAGAAGACCAATTTCCTGGAGGTTTGTCAATCTTGCAATAATTGTTTCCACTTATCAATTTATATACATGCAAAACTTTACTCTTCCCATCGACAGGCTTGGAAATACGCTGAATCTGCGTTGGAACAGGCTAATCTGCTACGAATTCGAGGACAACTCTGTACCTTCTTAATGCATGAGGTCATAAATCCAAAAGACTTGTGCTGTGAATTTGTTAGTTACCACTTGGATTAATTTGTGAATCTTGTGCTGTGAATTTGTGAGTTGTAGTTATGTATTCAATTGGTTAATATATCTAAGTTGATTTCTGAAATGGATGCTATCGAAGGTTAGAGATCGACAATAAACTTATACTTTCGGGTACCTTCGGGTTAGCAAAGTCAAGCACAAAATAGGAGGCATATGATGTAGACAGGTTTAGGCCCCCGGCGGAGTAACACCCTACTTCCTGTATGGATGATATGTATATGGTGGATGGAATACAGAGCAATGTGTCTAGCCCTAATTACAAGGAAGATCAAACTCAGGCTAAGGCTAAGCTAAGGATGGAGGTTGACAAAATGTCAGGTCGTCGACTCCTGGTTGCTCTGCGCAAAAGCTCTCAAAGTCTTCTCTTCTGGCCTGGAAGGCCCTCTCCTGAGGACCCCTACCCCCGACCTTATATAGTCGGGCATCCTGGCCTTAAGTCGAGTTGTAGTCGGTTTAGAGTAACAGATAGTAGCCGATGTGGAGTCCATCATCGCATGATCTTCACAGCATATCCAAACTTCCCTAGATGTCTCCTCGAGAGGGATCTCCATCAACCAGACCAGTCGAACACGTATCATTGCTATCGAGCAACGTTTGCCGAAGCCTTCATTAGCGTACTTCCGTTGATAGTAACCACTTTCTCGCAGGTTTCCTCGTCGATCGCTGACCTGCTAATGCTGAATCCCCCACCGGCTATGCCGATTAAGGAACCAGCCGCCAAAGTCAAACCGGTCCTGACGAATGTGCAAGCGAAAATTCATCTTGCGAGGTGGGTTATCTTCCTTTTCTATTCATGGACTTCTTTTTGTTCGTCCGAAGTGTTAGGCAAATAGCCTATTTACAGGAAGGGTGCGCCCAACGGTGCTGCTGACAAAGCTATCGTGGCGGCATCGTCATCCTTCAGCATGGCCGGCACCATCACAGCTCCCCATCTGGAGGATCCTGCTGAGCGTATCGGCGGCTCTACGATGGCGACAATCCAAGATCCTCCAGCTTCTCCATCGCCTCGGGTGTTTGGTCTGTTCTGAAACCTCAGATCTGGGTATGCGAACATGAACCACCCTATTTTGCCTTCCGTTCTTCCACTCACTATGTTTTTGACACGTCTTGGCTTCTTACCGCAGCGCGCGGCCAACACCCTGCTTGAGGCTGAAGTTTTCTGCGATCAATCGCATTAGCAAATTGAGCGGATCATGGCCTCCCACGACCAAGCGCTCAAGATGAAGAACATCAAGCTAGAGGTGCTCAGGGCCAAATTGAAAGATACTCAAGCTGAAGCTAAGAAGCAGGAGAATAATCTGAAGGCTGAAAAGGTCGATGTAGAAGCTGCACTGGTCGAGGCCAAGGCTAGTCGAGACAAGGCGGGAGCAAGCAAGAAAATGGTCGAGGTCGAAAAGGCTGCAGTAGATGCGACGCTCGCCGCTCTGCAGTAGAAGACACTCGAACATATGATCACTTCAGCCCATCTCGCGACTTCTTACATGCTTGGCATGGTAAAGTGCCACCATCCGGACCTGGACCTTTCAGGACTGGACGAAGGATTCGCGTGTGATGCGAGCAAAGCTGCCGATTACATCGAGTCCTTCACACCATGCCGATGTAAAGATTGACACCTTTCTTGTTACCGTGGTCTTTAATAACAGTACCAATTAATCTGCTTGTATATCATGCTTTGTCTACTATTTCCTTATCGATGAAATAGAGTAGCACAAGTAGATGCAAATCTTATTTTAGCACTCATAAACCCTCAGTAAGTGGCTTCGTGGTTGAACACATGCCTAATTGTATCTGCACACAATGCTAGAAAAAACTTTCGTTAAATGACTTAGCCCCCGAGCGTACACTCGGAGAGGCCATACATAACATAAACATTATATACGTTAAGTAGAATACTACTTGACTTTTGAAAGCCTTCATCAACCATGTGACTTAGACTCTTTAGCGAACAAGAACTTGCTGAGCAGCGCATGTAGAATCGACTAGAGGTCTCGTCTCCTGTCGGTCGCTGATCTTTAGATGTCTAACAATATGATGCTTGTATGCGCGTAGGATAGAATTACTCATTGCCGGATTCAGGCATGGCCACACTTTAGTTTTTTTTACTGACATGCTAAGTGCGCAATCGAGTAAATGCATGCAAAAAATTGCATGTACCAAAGATAAAGAGAAGATTGTGCCTACTATGCCTTGCTCAATAATCAGACGACTGTAAAACAGAGAGCAAAAGGTACAAGGTTACTCAGAGCCCCGACTCCTTACTCGATGATGTGTCATCAGGTAGGGAGTAGAGTGACGTAAGCATAACGTCTTGATGTAGCCCCCGACTCTTTACTCGATAGCTAGATCGAGCCAAAAAGAGTGAGGCATTAGCATCACCGATACCTGTTGCGACTTCGAACCTCTTATTTGATAGATATATCGACCTGAGAGTGGAGCTAGGTAAAGAAAAGATCGAGCGATGTAGCCCCCGACCTTCTACTCGATGAATGCATCGAGTAGACGGTAGAGCATATGCATCGATAAAATGCATGATGTAGCCCCCAACCCTCCACTCGATGGCTATATCAAGAAAAAAGTAGAGCATAAGCACCAATTATGACCCTTACACAGAGAAGCATGAGCCCCCAAGCATATTGGTCGAAGTAAAATCCAAACAGACGAAGTTGATGAACAATAATAATTTTGTTGCAGTAATTGAACTTTGTTACAGTTTTTCGCGCCCCTTCAGCTTCCACGCGACAAGCCATAAAGTAGTGTCTCTTCGGTTTGTGCACTTGTGTGGAAGCGCAATCGACGTCTCACAATTCGAACCTCCTAGTTCTCTCTGTTCGATGCATCTGATGGCCTTGTATGGTGGGGATTGTGTAGTTGGATGGATGGTGAATTGATACCAGGCCTTAGCTCGACTTTTGTGGGCTGACTGCCTAGAATAGGCTATTGGCGCAGCATCTTCTCCCTCCTTCACTTCATCTTTTGGGCTTTAACCTTCGCCCATTTTCATGGCCATGGTGTGGCCGAAGGCCGATCTCCTCCCCTCCCTCAGCTCGTTGTGCTGCCACTTCGGCTCATCGCGTGTCCCTCCAACCTTCTTCCTCGTTCTTCCTCTTCATGCTCATGGAGCCTCAGCCATTGTCGTCGTGGTGAAGGATAGACTCGAGCCTATTGAAGCCTCTCCATTGGATTCGTCGTGCAACCAGGGATACAAATATCGCCGAAATTCAGTGAATTTTCACCGAACCACGAAATCCAAACTACTGGCCGAATAAAAAAAATTGATTTTTTTTTGAAATTGCTGCGGTAACCCGAAATTTCATGATTTTTGGCCGGTTTTCAAACTTTTAGGGTTGGATTTGGTCCAACAACCCTTAATAAAGTCATCTTCTATGAAAATTTGTTGAAAAACCAAATTTTTTAGACCATTTTAAAATTTTGGCAGAAACACTGTAAGATTTTTATAAACTTTTACAAGCTTGATAATGATACGAAAAATTTATGATACTATCTTTAATAGTGTAGGATCGTACATAAAAATTTGAAAAATAATTTAACTTCATTTGTTATCTTTAAAAAATCAAAAACTGAATGAACATAATTGGGACAGTAACCTTGTCAGAATTTTATAAATTTTCTAGAGTGTGATCATGATCTAAAAATTTTATGAGAGATTAATAATTGTCTCAGTAACATTATATAAAAAATTTAAAAAAAATAAAAAAATTGTTTGGACAATCAAATCTATATAAGCATTGAACTTCATTTGTTATATTATATTTCAAAACTCAAAAAGAGAAAGAACATAAATGGTAATGTGCCTTGTAAGAATTTTATAAATTCACTAGAGTATGATCATGATTCAAAATTTTTATGAAATATTAATAATTTCCTTATCACCCTTCTGTAAAGTTTTCAAAAAATTTAAACCTTTTTTTATTGCTAAAGCAAATCTATATATTGATGATCAGGCTTTTATCAGGACGTAGCACTGTCAGAATTGTTAAACATTATTTAAGCATGATCATCATATAAACATTAATATTATATCAGGACAATTAAAAAAAAATTCAAAATTTTCTAACGTGGTTTGAACCATTTTTCATTTTGTTCAAGTTTGTCGGTAAGCCTTTTAACAGGACAGTTGCATTGTCTGAATTATTAAAATTTCATGAAGCTTGATCATCATCTGAATATTTTATGAGAATATTAGTGATGCATCATAACCATGCACAAAAAAATTCAAAATTTGCTAACGTGGTTTGTACCATTTTTCATTCGGATCAAACTTCTCGGTTAGTGTTTTATTAGGACAGTAGCAATGTTTGAATTTTTAAAAATTCCTCAAATGTGATAATCATCTAAAATTTTTATGGGTGATAGTGTAAAAATTTTAGATGATTAGACCTATGGATTTTTGTAAAATTCTTACAATGCTACTATCTTTGTATATGCTCTTCTATTTTTTATTTTCTAGGGGCACTAAATGAAGTCAAATATTTCTGAAAATTTTACCACATGATCCTTGGAAAACTTCTATGATACAATTAAAATTTTAGAGTATGATCAAGATTGTAAATGTTTATAAAAAAATCTGATAGTATCTCAGTTTCCTTTCATTTATTGTTGTTTTTTATTTTTCAGAAGCACTAAATGAATTCAAAATTTATTGAAATTTCTCTTAGGTGTATTATAGATTAATTGAGGTTTATTCAAATTTTCTATAACTTTTTCCCATTTTCATTGAGTGTGCCGATTTTCGATGTAAACCAATCAAAAATCGAATAAAATCGATCGAAAATCGAACAAAACCGATCGAAAACCGATCATTGAGTGTGCCGATCTAGATAGAAAATCAAACAAAATCAATAAAAAATCGAACAAAATAAGTCAAACCGGTAGGTTTTCGTTTTTTCACCGCTTTTTGACCGCCAAATTCAAAAAACTTGACTTTGTAATTCGTTCGATTTCTTCTGATTTTTGACGTCCGACGGAGTAACGATTTTCCAACTCGGATCGGTAATGTAAACCCTGCTCACATCTTGTGCATCTAGCAGCAGCGTAAAAAAACCAAAAAAAAAACCTGTATACGTACCAGCAGGCGCCGCGCAATGCATGCCGGCCAGGAATTAAATTGTTTCATTTCAGCGAAATTCCTGCATTCCGAACAACCTCTTGTCTTTTTACGACTTCTTATCTTTCGTGGGGAGTCCTAGAGCAGCTAGTGTTTCATGAACATACTAGGACAGAAATGAGGAATAGGCCAATAGGGTCATTCTATTAAAATAATGGGATGTCATTGGTGAAACTGATATCAAAATCAAACCAAACACCACCGCAAATCTACGTGGAAACTAGTAACAATCAAAATATCAATCTGAATGTAAAGCTCCCCTGTCATCCACTTCATTTTTTCCGTAAATATTTTGTTTGTACAAGCAGCTGCATCATCCCGGCCTATTTCCACTTTATTCCAACCTAATTACCTAAATATACATCAATTAAAAAAAAAGCAAATAACAAATCCAATACAATCTACATCAGACTGCCCATATTCGCAAATTATTGGTGACAATCAAGAGGAATGTGCACAAACATCCACAGCAACCTATCGGCATCAAGATGCATTGACGGTTATACCTAACAATATACGCCAACAGTTATGCCCATGTCTGGCATGCAGTCGATTGGCCCTGGTAGCTTGCAAAATAGGCGGCCTATAGAAATCAACGCTACAAGAAGACGAAAGATGTTTCCCGTATCTAAATTGGTGTAGCCAAGCATACAAGTTTCTGTAGCAACAATGACATGTTAATTGCCATGAGGCGGACAAGCAAGCTTATTTACATCTGAGTCATAGATCACATTGATTGACGATAAACGATAAGAAGTGTTCTTGGTGGAGATATGGGAGCCCTAAGCACTCGACCGGGTTAAGAATCTCAAGCCAAGCAGGGGTAAAAGAATCATCTTCAAAAAAAGAAAACATTAATCAGCTAAAGTATCGGTTTATTATCGACATTTATTTAACAATTTGCAGTTACAGAGACATGGGAGTAAGACATGCTCATCTACAGAATGAACCTATCATTTGTCACAAAGCCGGGCCACATGTATTTGGAGTTCCCGGCTTCCTACAATAGTTTCTCAGATATTTTTTTAAAATGCTAAAGATTAAGTCATGGGTTTTTTTAAGATGACCAGCAGAATAGCATAGTAGTGCTGAGAAGACTAATGTGTGGTACTATCAACTCTAGGAATTAACGCCAGTTTACATCTGCATCAACCTTGCAGGTAGCACCACATGGATGATGGACCTCGCTTGCGCTACCAGCTGGCCAGATTGGTTTTTTACATCATCCAGAGGATGTTCAAAGCTCTGAATTCTCTACACGTTGTTGATAAGAAGGCAACCTGATCAAATTATAGGAGGAGGGAGGACTAAAGGGAAACATGGAGTTGTAACAATACTTGCAGCTACTATTTCTTGATTGGTAGTGTTTACCTTAGGGGAATTTGTATAAAGGATTAATTTCCCCAAACCTTAAAAATTCCAATACCATCAGAAAAATATAAGATAGCCCTAATCAGCATCAGCTCCCCAGGAAAATGGAGCACTAACATCCTGAAAGAGGTTGAGAATGAGTTGCTAATTCATCTCTCAATGCCATGAGTATATTGATGACAAAATAAAGCTCCAGACAATGGTGATGCAGCTAGAATTGTTCCAATCAAATGCAAAACCATATGTGGAGGATGAATTTAATAGGAGAGATGAGTTATAAAATTAGTTTATTAGTTCAGCCTTTCCAACTCGACCCATAAATTGAAGATAAATAAACAATGCCATGTCAAATGGAGGGAGATAAGTGCTCTATTTTTTTAAGTACCAGGACTTGGATCATGCTATTGAAAGTAAAGGGATCACACTGTCACACATGCTTCTCTTTCTTAAAGCACAGGGACTTAAGTCTCGCTTTTGGATGTAGAGAGACAAAAAAAAGCTTCTTTTCTGAAAATATAGAGATTGTACATATATTTTCGCCTTCGGATTTTTTTATTCGTTTTATTTTAAGAACGCCAACTGGATTTATTGTAGATTGCTTTAGAGCTATAATAGATCTAGGGCCCCAAGAGCTTGAGATTGACTAACTAACCAATAACTCAATTCATCTCTTGCTCTGCTCATAACTTACTTGATCTGGTCTACCGCACCCCACGTTAAAGCCCTGTTTGGTAGAGCTTCAGATTCTGGCTCCACGTCAGATCTGAATCTTGTAGGCTAAAATAAATAGAATTAAATTTATATTTTTAGTCTAAAATTAAATAATATGATCTACCTAAACACTCTTAATATACCCACAGATCCAGCTTCACGGATCTGTGGAGCTACAAATACCCAGCTCCACCAGATCCATGAATCTAGTGGAGCTGGAGCCGTACCAAACAGGGCCTAATTCAGCCCGTTTAAACTACTCTCCCAGTGGGTTACTGGGTTGGATTAAAAAAAATCCTACAAACTCAGTAGGAAACAGTTGTGTACACCGCCTATAACCTAAGGTTCATTCATCAAAACTGCTATCATTGCCTATCAGAGGACTTGTATACTTCCACCGTTACTTACTTTGCTATAGTCCATGTTTTGTGCTGGGAAGGACAATCTGCCGGTCAGCAAGAACGAGGTAAAGTGATCAGGCCCATCCATCAGTGTCCCCAATGCTAGATCCACCACTAGATAGTCAATATATTCAGTATGGTTCCCACAATCTTGTCCAGGTATGGATCTTCCAAATAACTGTCAATAATACAATATGTGAATAGGCTACTTTTTAAAGTATCATTGAGACATCATATAATCATATAAATTATGATAATTCTAAATAAATACATATATCCCAGATGTAAGCCAACGTCAACATGAACTTAGCCCACAATTATATATGCAACCTCTTCCAAATTTATGCAAACATAAATATGCATTTAATTCACCATCACATATGCAACGGCATGCACATGTATGCCAATATTGATATGAGCTTAACTCACCATCATATGTGCAACTCCATTGCTCCTATATTGGCTTCAATATTTCAATCTACTATAAAACGCCAAAAGGAAATCCCAATTACTAATCTGTTGTCAAATCCCTCTTTGCTCAGCACAAGGCTGCCACAAAGTTTTGCTCAAAGGGGAGCTTTAATATTGATATCACACAAGGAAAGGGATGAATAAATTTTCTCACCAAACAACATGCCCCCCTTCAAATAGATAGATGGCTGATTGGACCCTGCACACTATGCTATTGAGAAGATTGACAAAGTGCATATTTCTTTTGAGGGAAAATCAGTTATTTGCCACCCTACAGATTGCCATTTCAGGGTTTTCCACCGCAAAGATTGCAATTCACGGTTTGCCACCCAATTCATGAAAATATCCAACATGTGCCACTCTTTGCGTATTCCGACCATTTTCGTTTTTTAAAATCGAAAATCACAATGTGAACTGTCCACAATGTGGAGAGAGTGGGGAAGAAGAGGGGGGGCATTATGGAATTTCGTATCGTGATTTCGGTTTAAAAGAAACAATAACGGCCAGAATACGCAAAGAATGGCAAATGTTGACTATTTTCATGAATTGCAATCTTTGCGATGGCAAACCCTGAAATGGCCAGTATACAAATGCTGCATGCACAACAACAAGGTATTACAACAGCCAAATATCAGCATCAAGACATCAACAACTCATAATACAATATATGGCACAAGTACATAAGAAGAAAGCATACAAATATAAAGGTATAAAGTAACACTTAAGGTGAGTTAAGGGGATTCTTCTATGCATCTCTGCCACGCACAGAGTAACAGAAAACTCTTCAGTTTTCACCGAGATGGTGGCGACGTGGCGCGATCTGGTGCACACGCGGAAGATCGGACGGCCACGGCTCACGGCGAGGGGCGACGGCGCTGGCGCGGGCAACGCCGTAGGCGGAGAAGAAGACATGGCCAGCGGGGGAAAACGCGACGAGACGGCACCGGGTTAGGGGCAAAAGAGAGAGGGAGTCGCGGGGATCTTGATGCTACCAAAAGAAGCGGCGGAGGCTCACCGGAGAAGAAGAAAGACGGCGACGAAGAGCTCGGGACGGTGGAGAACTTCAGCGAGCTCGCACGCGATGACGACGGCGTCTCGGGCAACGGCGAGGGTGGCGGCGGGAGCGTCAGACAACGGGGATTCTCGGAGGGGGTGCAGCGACATTTATAGCCCTCGGGAGGCGTGCCAAATCCGGAAACCGAGATGGCGGCGGCGCGGGATTGACGCGGTTAGGGTTAGGGTTTCGGCAGCGGCGGCGGCGCTGGGCGACGCGGCTACATCCCAGCCGTCCACGTGGCGTGCATCCGACGACCGACGCGAAGCAGGCTGGTTGGGCCGAGCGCGGAGCGGACGCGAGCGGGCGAAAAAGAAACGGTCCGGGGAAATGGGTCGAACGGAGAGGAAACGGGCCGCGGAAGGATTCGGCCCGAGAGGTTATTTGAATTAGAAATTATTTTCCGAATTAATGAAATTCCAGAAATTCAAATAAAAGCAAATAAATAGCAAATAAATTCAAAAAAATCTCCAAAAATACATAAAAATTCCTTGAGGAATAATGAACCCAACTAAAACTGAAAATCTTTTGTTTAATGAATAGATTAGCCAAATTAAATCCTTTCATAATTAGAAAATTCAAATTAAGCTGAACTTAATTCAAGAAAAATGCAAATGGTTCATTTTCAAATTTAAACATTCCAAAACTCCAATTTTTGGGATGTTACAAACCTCCCCTCTTTAAAAGAAATCTCGACCCCGGGATTTGGACGGACTAGGAAAAAAGGTTGGGGTACTCTTCTCTAAGATCTTCTTCTCGCTCCCAAGTTGCTTCCTTTTCTGACTGGTTACTCCACTGAACCTTACAAAACTTGATTGTCATGTTTCTTGTTCTGCGTTCTGCCTCATCCAAAATTCTGATCGGATACTCTGGGTAGGTAAGATCATCTTAGAGCTCAACATTCTCAATATGCATTTGCTCTTCTGGTACCCTGAGACACTTCTTCAGCTGTGACACATGGAACACATTGTGCACATCTAACAATTGCGGTGGTAGCTCCAACTGATAAGCCACTTGTCCACTTTTGGCTAGGATTGGGAATGATCCAATAAATCTTGGTGCTAACTTTCCACGAACTTGAAATCGATGCATTCCTTTGAGCGGTGAGACTTTCAAGTACACATAGTCACCAAGAGCAAAGTCTAACTCTCTCCGATGATTATCAGCATAGCTCTTTTGCCTAGACTGCGTTGTTCTCAATCTTTCTTGAATCATTTTTACTTGTTCTTCAGCCTTTTGCAACATATCAGAACCAAAGACTTGGCGATCTCCTGTTTCATTCCAACAAAGAGGTGTTCTGCACTTTCTTCCATACAAGGCTTCAAATGGCGACATCTGCAAACTTGCTTGATAACTGTTGTTATATGAGAATTCTGCATAAGGTAAACTTTGATCCCAACTTGCCGCATTGGACAAAGCACAAGACCTTAACATATCTTCAAGGATTTGGTTTACTCGCTCAGTTTGTCCATCTGTCTGAGGATGATAGGTTGTGCTGAAATTCAGATTGGTACCCAATGCTTCTTGCAACTTTTGCCAGAACCTTGAAGTGAATTGTGTGCCTCGATCTGATACAATTATCTTTGGCACGCCATGCAAACACACGATTCTTGACATATACAACTCTGCAAGTTGATCTCCCTGGTAAGTTGTTCTCACAGGAATGAAATGTGCAACTTTTGTCAATTGATCCACTACAACCCATATTGAATCATAACCTGATCTGGTTCTCGGAAGTCCTGTAATGAAATCCATTCCAATTTCTTCCCACTTCTATTCAGGCACCTTTAATGGCTGTAGCAATCATGCGGGTCTTTGATGTTCAGCTTTAACTCGCTGGCATACATCACACATAGCTATATACTCTGCGATTTCCTTTCTCATCCTTGGCCACCAATATATACCACGAAGATCATGATACATCTTAGTATTACCTGGATGAATTGAGTACGCTGATTCATGCGCCTCGTTTAATATCAACTGCTTAATATCTTTTTGATTTGGCACATATATACTTTTTCCAAGCCAAACGATTCCTTCTTCATCCTCTGAAAATCCTGGGGCTTTACTTTCCTTTATTCTGTCTTTGATCTTAGCAACTTCTTTATCTAACTTTTGCATCTTTTTGATCTGATCCTCCAAGGTTGGTTGAATCTCCAAAGCAGCAACAGAACCTTCCTCTACTAGTTCCAAATTCAAACACTGAAATTCCTTATGAAGAGCAGGTTGATCTTCTTGAATCATCAAATTATTGCAATAGCTCTTCCGGCTTAAGGCATCGGCAACTACATTAGCCTTACCAGGATGATAATGTATTCCCACATCATAATCTTTTATTAACTCTAACCATCTTCTTTGTCTTAGGTTGAGGTTTGCTTGAGTGAAGATATACTTCAAACTCTTATGGTTTGTGAAGATCTCACAACGATTCCCAATGAGATAATGCCTCCACAACTTTAGTGCATGCACAACTGCAGCCATTTCCAAGTCAAGGGTTGGATAGTTTTCCTCATGTGGTCGCAACTGCTGTGAGGCATATGCAACTACTTTGCCTTCTTGCATCAAGACACATCCAAGTCCCTGTCTTGAGGCATCACAGAAAATCTCAAAGTTCTTCCGAATATCTGGTAAAATGAGCATTGGGGCTGAGGTCAATCTTTTCTTTAATTCCTGAAAACTTTGTTCACAAGCTTCAGAACATTCAAACTTCTTTTCCTTCTTCAGCAATTGGGTAAGCGATCTTGCAATCTTTGAAAATCCCTCTATGAATCTTCGGTAGTATCCCGCTAAACCAAGAAAACTTCTGATATCAGGCACTGACTTGGGTTGCCTCCAATCAAGTACACCTTTCACTTTTTCAGGGTCTACAGAGACACCTCCAGTAGAAATTATATGTCCTAAGAAAGCAACTTCCTTTAACCAAAACTCACACTTACTGTACTTAGCATACAACTGATGATTTCTGAGTTTTTCTAACACCATCCTCAAATGACCTTCATGTTCCATTTCATCTTTGGAATAGATAAGAATATCATCTATGAATACCACCACAAACTTGTCCAGGTATTCCATAAATACTTTATTCATCAGGTTCATAAAATAAGCTGGTGCATTGGTTAGACCAAATGACATAACTGTGAACTCATATAATCCATATCGGGTAGCAAAAGTTGTCTTCGGAATATCTTGTGACCTTATTTTCAACTGATGGTATCCGGATCGAAGATCGATCTTGGAGAAAATACATGCTCCTTTCAACTGATCAAACAAGTCATCAATCCTGGGCAACGGATACTTGTTCTTGATTGTGACTTCATTCAGGGCTCTATAGTCCACGCACAAGCGCAAACTATTATCCTTCTTCTTTACAAAAAGAACTAGCGCTCCCAAGGTGACGAACTTGGATGAACATACCCTTTTTCTTGCAACTCCTCAATATGTTTCTTCATCTCGGCGAGTTCATTGGCTGGCATGCGGTAGGGTCTCTTTGAAATAGGAGCCGTACCAGGGACTAGCTCTATGACGAACTCTACATCTCGATCAAGCGGCATACCTGGCAAATCTTCAAGAAATACATCTGGATATTCTTGCACCACATGCATACTTTCCAAAGTTGATTCCTTCAAACTGTTCAAAGCGCACTTCTTACTTGAAGACTCATCAGGCATATACTCCACTCGAATGCCTTCTGAATTGGTAAGGGTGATGGCTCTACTGGCACAATCTATTTGACCTTTATACTTGGTTAACCTATCCATCCCTAGGATGACATCTATTCCTTTAGAATCCAAGATGATAAGATTAGCTAGGAATTCTACCCCATTGATTTTTATGGTTGCACTTGGGCATACTAAACTAGTTCTCAATTCTTTTCCCGGTGATTGAACTATCATATGGCTCTTAAGGGTAAAGATTTCCCAACCAAATTGTTCAACAAAATTCTTCGATATAAAAGAATGCGATGCTCCAGAATCAAATAATGCTGAGGCAGGTATTGAGTTAACAAGGAACTTACCCAAAACCACATCCGTGCCTCCGAGCTTCTTGGCAATACATGGTTGACACGTCCTCTTCCAAAAGATTGCGGAGCTCTTGGCGCCCGAGGTGTTCCACGACCTTGTCCTTGCGCAGAGCTCGCGCGGAATTGGATCCCAAGTTGAATGGCACTGGGTCACTTGTCGATGCTTCGAGGACGAAGCATCGCATAATGTCCCATCCGTGACAGTGGAAACATCAATCCTCGCAGATTTGAATTCCCTTTCGCTGCTGACCATCGTGCCGCTTTTGCTGGGTCCTTGAGCGATTGGGCGCGGTCCAGAATTAGGAGTACGGGGTGCTCCTTGGACAAGTGTCCTGCTGACCTGCTGAGATTGAAAGTGCTGTCGAGAACCACTCGCTCCCTGATGAGCCTGGAATGCCATCCTTCTCTTGAAGGACTCACGCTGTTGACGTTGAGCATCCTCTTGCACTAGTGCCTTGTTCACCATATGCTGAAAATTTGGAAAATCCAAAGCAACTAGCTGCACCTTGATGTCAGGGTCAAGTCCCTTCATGAACCTCGAGATCTTGGCACTTTCAGTAGCCACATCCTCTGGTGCATACCTTGACAATTGGGTAAACCGGTTAAGATACTCAGAAACACTCTGGTTTCCCTGATGCAACTTGAGAAATTCTCTTTTCTTCATTTCAATAATACCGGCAGGCACATGCGTAGTACGGAATGCTTAAGAGAATTCTTCCCAAGTGATAGCTTGAGCATTCTGATGGGCAGCACAGAAATTATCCCACCAAGTAGCAGCTACTCCTTTTAACTGATGACTCGCGTAGAGAACCTTTTCACGGTCATCACACTATGCCAACTGGAGCTTTTTCTCCACATCTCTCGACCAATCATCTGCCTCCAAGGGTTCACCTGCTCCCGTGAAGGTAGGCGGTCTAGTTCTCATAAATTCTTCAAGCTTTGACTGGGGCGGCATCACTGGTACTGCAGCTGGGGCTGGCTGTGGATTGTTTACTATATTCTGAGCAAGGGCCTGCAACAACTGAATCTGCATTGCCATCATCTGCTGGATATCTGCGACTGGGGGTTGAAATGGTGGCGGCGGCGGTGGCACTAGCTGCTCTTGCTGATCTTGAACATCCTGCTGCTCTTGTGGCTCTGCCTGGCCACGACCACGACCTCCTACACGACCTCCTCTGCGACCAGCTCCACGACCTCTTCCTTGACCTTCCATCTGAAGCAACGGCCAGGGATAGGTTAGCAATAGATGAGAGGGAAAGAGCAAAAGATAAGAAGACTAGGGAGGTAGCCATTCCAAGACCAAACAAACTATAAAACTCCAAAAGAAATGTGGCTGCAACACAATACTAAGGCAAGTGTACATCACACCCAACAAACAAGCAACAAAAATGCTAATACACTCGGACTATACGCTGCTAAACTAAAAAGGGTGACCTGCTCCAACACTATTGAGCACTATAACCTATCCTATATGGTAGTCTTATCAGATATACTCTTTGACAGCTTGATCATCTTCTTTCTTGATTTGGATTCTTGCAGAAGACTCGAGGCTTTGAGAAGTTTCAAGAGATAAGATCAAATTAAACTTTTAAAACAATATTTTAGCAAAGGAAAGGAGTAAGAACTTAAGAATAAGATGAGATGAGATAATCTATTCCACAGCAATTCGTTGGTTTGATTTAGAAAATAATTTTGAAGTTCTTGCTAAGAATACCAGACTAACTAGGGATGCGACCTACAGTCGATATGGCTCTGATACCACCTCTGTCGGGACCGGATTTCCGAATCCGAACCCTCTGTGTATAACCTGTGCTAGTCCAGGAAAAGCTAGCACGCACAGTGAAAACAGTGATGACAACACATCCATATCACGAATCAAATAATATTAATTAAGCAAAAGAGTATTAGCCTTATGGCCAATTATTACAAATAAGTAGCATCATAGCTTGAGTTCAATAAGAAACAGCGGAAACAAAATAACAAAAGCAGGATAAGCCCATCTATTTGCCCAACAGGCAATCGACTGGGGTTCGCATCCTAGCATTCCGGATCGCCTTCGTCATAACCACAAGCGTAGAAATCGTAGTCACCTTCAGCTTCTGCGAACTCTTCTGTGAAAAGTTGGGGATGTTGCAAGGGTGAGTACAAAATGTACTCCGCAAGTCTTGGAAACATAATGCATGAAAACTATATGCAAGTCTAAACAATTGAAGGCATAATATGGCTCTTTTAGCATAACGCAAAGTTTAACTGTAAATACCAATAGTAATTTCACAAAGCATCATTTGACAAAAAGGTAATAGCATAGTAATTGAATTTGATATGACAATTAAAGCAGGTTCCATCTACCTAACTGGCTCCATCCGCCAAACCATAACCCGAGAGTTCCATCTGCTCACGGATTCCCAAACCATCATTTTTATTTAAAACAAAACCATGAAATCTACAATATGCAAGCGTACCTCGCCTGCCCTTGACCGTGGGCACGGCTACTTAAGTAGTTTTAACTCTGCAGAGTGTGTACACTTTACCCACAAGACATGATCGACTCTTGCTGCCATGCAATTAACACACTTCCTTTGGTGTGTCGGCAGAGAGATCATGACAAGGCCTTTACAATACACAACCCCACTATTAACCTCGTCCGCTAAGGTTTCACCGCTGTTAGGGTTCTAGCCGCCAAATCTGAAGCCCCTCTTGCGCCGCCAACATCCGCACTCACCAACCGGGCGAAGCTAATAATGAGACGCACAAATTATTTAGCCAGGTCGTACCCATATAAACTTGTGGTTGTACGGTAGTGCTCGGTCCATGGTAACACACACTTCGGTCCTTAATTGACTAGGGCGAAACATTCACATACCAAGATCTCGTTCTTTCTGTACCCACCAAACATCCATCCGCCCCGGTCTAAACCATTTCCACTTTATTTTACTTAAATCACAGCAGCAACACCAATTGCTGCGATTTCACAAATAAGTTTAAACAACATTTGAAATGATTCCCGTAATGGCACAATACCGAAACGCTTAAGCTGGACTAAGCAATTCTACCGTTCCATGCTAATCTACTGGATATCACCAAATAAAATAGCCAGTATATATCATCTAGGGTATCAAAGGTTCGACATGATCAATACCAATGAGGGTATAACAAACTGGAATTTAACTAAACCTTAAGACTACATTTAAAGTACTTTGCATAAAAGTAAGCATGCATAATTCAAAACAATATAGGCATTTTGTAAAATTTGGGATCAATATGTTCAAGGGAGACTTGCCTTTGATGCCTCTTGCTGGTTCTACCTCCGACTGTTGATTTGCTTGAACTTCGACTGCGTCGTTTACACGCGAAACGAGAGCAAATAAATAAAATAAATTCAAATAAAATTCAAAAATTGAAAAGAATGGTACTGAAAGATGGATCTTGAATTTATATGAATTTAGAAATTTGAATCACTGGAATCGGAGCTCGAACGAAGGAGAACGGACTCCTAAAAGATTTCCAACTCAGAAAATCAAAGAAAATAAATAGGGCTGACACGTGGCGCAATCTGATTGGCTGGAATTTTTGGATTTCTGGAAAATCAGAAAAGGAAAAAGAAATGCCACTGACATGTGGGGACCACATGTCAGCTCCTGGGTTCACGGTGAACTGGGTGCATCGAGGCGGCTCAAGGATGACGTGGCGAGGTCTGCCGACGGGGATGTCACGCGGCGGCTAGGGCAGATGTGGCACCAAGGTGGCGCTGATGCGGCGCACACGCGGTCTTTGACGTAGGCGTTGATGTGGACGGCCACGTGTCGCACATCCAACAGCGGCGCGAGATCGGACGGCCGAAAGGAGAGACCGAGACGGTGGCGACGTGGCGCGATCTGGTGCGCACGCGGAAGATCGGACGGCCATGACTCACGATGAGGGGCGACGGCGGCGGCGCTGGCGCGGGCAACGCCGGAGGCGGAGAAGAAGACATGGCCGCCGGGGGAAAACGCAACGAGACGACACCGGGTTAGGGGCAAAAGAGAGAGGGAGTCGCAGGGATCTTGATGCGACCAAAAGAAGCGGCGGAGGCTCACCGGAGAAGAAGAAAGACGGCGGCGAAGAGCTCGGGACGGTGGAGAACTTCGGCGAGCTCGCATGCGATGACGACGGCATCTCGGGCAACGGCAAGGGCGGCGGCGGGAGCGTCAGACAACGGGGATTCTCGGAGAGGGTGCAGCGGCATTTATAGCCCTCGGGAGGCGTGCCAAATCTGGAAACCGAGATGGCGGCGGCGTCGGATTGACGCGGTTAGGGTTAGGGTTTCGGCGGCGGTGGCGCTGGGCGACGCGGCTACATCCCAGCCGTCCACGTGGCGCACATCCGACGACCGACGCGAAGCGGGCCGGTTGGGCCGAGCGCGGAGCGGATGCGAGCGGGCGAAAAAGAAACGGTCCGGGGAAATGGGCCGAACGGAGAGGAAACGGGCCGCGGAAGGATTCGGCCCAAGAGGTTATTTGAATTAGAAATTATTTTCCGAATTAATGAAATTCCAGAAATTCAAATAAAAGCAAATAAATTTAAATAAATAGCAAATAAATTCAAAAAAATCTCCAAAAATACATAAAAATTCCTTGAGGCATAATGAACCCAACTAAAACTGAAAAATATTTTGTTTAATGAATAGATTAACCAAATTAAATCCTTTCATAATTAGAAAATTCAAATTAAGCTGAAATTAATTTTACGAAAAATACAAATGGTTCATTTTCAAATTTAAACATTCCAAAACTCCAATTTTTGGGATGTTACACCAGTGTTTCCACAGATTTTTCATGGATTACCGTGGATTGTGATACGATAAAATGACGGAAATACCACCGAAGTTTGGGGTGAATCACGGTGGCTGCCCTCGTCCATGCGACAGTCGGAGTCTTTGACTCGAGATTGCATGTGCTCGCAACATCTACAGTTCTATACCGTTGGTTCCATGTTGAGATCCGTGCCACTGTTTGTACTTGCAATTGACGCGTGTACTTGTGTATTTCTATTACTCACTCCGTTTCTTCTCTACTCTACGTCCTAAATCCGTGCCATCAAACTTTAGAGCCCATATGTTTTAAAGCTAAAACTTTAAATTTTGTAAAGTTTGACTGTCAGTAGGTTTAGAAACTATCTAGATTGGTTACATAAAAGTTATTTTGTTACATTTACTGTTAAAAATCTTTATAATATTATAATTTTATTAGTAAATCTTTATGTAAAATTGTAAAAAAAAGTAGTGACAAAAGTCATATCTCGAAGGGGGTAAAATGTAAAAAGAAGACAAAAATAAAAAAGAACGGAGTACCAACAATCCTGGTTGATCCAGGAAGCGTTTAGGCTAACTCATACTGACCGGTTCCCTTTTGGGAGATTAGAATTCTTTCTTGACCGAGCTTTGTTAGACTCTTGGTCAACATTTCCTCGTGTATGGTTCATCTAGATTCAGATACCGTCAACACTAGGTTATATTACACATTTACGGCTCCGTTTGAAGAATTAAGATCTAACGTAGCCCTATTGAGATGCAACTTAAGTAGTTGCACACGAACATTAGATCAAAAAACGACAGTATGGATCTTTCGAAAATATTGGTGTGTTTACTGTAGCATTACTGTATCACACACTGTAGCAATACCTGTTTGACGATCCGAATCATTCGTTGGTTCGACCAGACGACTCTAACTTACGGAAACCGATTAAGTTGCCGCATGGGGATCCTCTCCCTGTTTGAAATACCAATCCAAAAGAGAATACTGAACTTCCTGTCTATCCTTAAGATTTAATCCTCGGAGCCCCCGAAAAAAATACTCGTCCTACATACACATCGGCGACATCGCTGCTGCCTGGACCATGGGAATTGGGATCGAGATCGGACGGCTCGGAGCGTTTTGGAGCCCAACTAAGGGTGAAAACGGATCGGATACGAACGGATAATAGCTCTACCATATTTGTTTTCATATTTTTTTCTCGAATTCAGATACAGATACGGATAGTCCGGATACGAATACGAATAATATCGAATACAGATACGGAGCGAATACGAATCGAATCAGATACGCTCACGGATATTTTCCGGAACACGATAACCCCTTAGATTGTACATAAGAAATCAACGAAAACATAAAACTGTAACTGTAAGCATGATAACTAAGAATCAAATTAGAGAAATTTTACGGTGGATTACATAGGTAGTAAGTAGTGGTAGTAGGAATCAAATCTAACCATCCATTCTCAAGGGTATTTTAGACTTTTTTTATTCATTTATCAAGGGTATTTTAGATTTTTCCTAATTCGTTTACAGTTTTGGATTCACCGAATACCTATTGATCTTCAAAGATTTCTTATCCATTCATCTGTCATTCATCAGGATCACAGGACGTGTTTTACCGTAGAGGACAGATAGTATGACGGAATTTTTTATCCTTTTACCCCTCTTTCAATTTTACTACCAATACTACAGGTGGTAGTATAACTAGATGTAAATTGATCTCAACCATTAGATTCAAAGGAATGAACGGCTTATATTGATTTTAATCCACTGTAAAAGAGCTCTCAAATTATAGTGAACAAGCTAATGCAATATGAATTATAGTGAATCATTATAACTGTAAGCATAATAACTAAGCATCACCATCCAAGAATAATAATAACTCTACATATATGACACTGCTACCATCCAAAAAAAAAACTTTAGCAATCAAGACAGCTAGTATATTCGTAAAGACTAACAAAGCTTATCTCCTATGAATGGCCATCTGTGACGCCTATCATCTGGTGATGGGTTTGCAACTCAACTCCAGGCCAAAGCCACTTTCTGGCAAACTAGCAACGGCACAAATTGCCATCAGAGAAATCTCACTTTAGCACATAACTAGGTCTCAAGAAAGAGATAAAAAAAGGTAAAGCAGTCAGACCAAACCAACATGGTGCACCGCTTGCATCACTACTGAGTACTGACATTAGTTATAGCACAATTGGAAGAGATTTTGACAGTGATCAGTGTTGAAACTTGTCTCAGCAAGTTGTCAGATTCCTTCTCTGGAACTGCCTGAAGAAAGCTTCGTATTGTCGGGTCGTGTCTCTGTATTGTCGGAATACAGAACACAAGTTCCTTGCGATGCCTTTTTCTGATCGCTTTGTCTCAGAGCCAGCACAATGCAGAGAACTAGCAAACGGCAAGAGGAAAACAGCAAAACAACGTTCAGAGTATTTTGGTGCTGCAAAAACTTCCCGCAGGCTTATCGTTTCTCTTCTTCATTACTTAAATAGTTAGAGATTACAAAAACATAAACTGAATTCAGTTACAGATATCAATCCGTATTGACTCAACTAATTAGACTCTAACTCAAACTCCAAAGTCATAACCCAGATCTCTCCTGTTCTTTATCCGACAAGAACTCAAAAACAAACTGTGACTCTGCAACAAGTTTCAGATAAAACCGAAAAAGAAAGACACAAGACCAAACAACCTGACTCCTGACTTCAACCGAAGCTGGACTTCATGCACAAGATTACTCTCAACAATCAGCTACGAGATAAAAATATAAATGGCAAGCTGTGTGTAGCTGTAAGCTGCGACAAGTAAAGATGCTATGAATTTAAAACAGTTATGATTAGATGGAAGTAAAGACCAATTGAATCATCAGACAAGGCATAGCATACTTAAGTACTAACTAATATTAGGCACATGATATATATGCAGATGTCAATCTGTTGAGCAAGGCAGGTTGACAGTGCACACAAGACTCCTGGCCAGTTGAATGCCACTTGGTAGAATTGGTCTAGCGTCATGCAGCCTGGGACTGAGACTGAGAGTGCAATGGCAGGACAGGACTAAAGAGTATACTTGCATTTACATACATGCAGTAAAGACTAAAGAATGTGAAATATGGGGGAGGAGGACGGACGGCACCAGAGGCAGACGGAGCCACGAAGGCGGACCGCGGGCGACGGTGGATTGGGGTGGGCGATGGCGGCGACGGGGGAGAACCGGAGGAGGATGGCGCCCGGGGGAGACAAGGGCGGCAGCGGCCACCGCGGGGCGACGAGAGCGGCGCCGGGGGAGACTAGGGCGACGCCGGGGGCGAGGATCCGAGGGCGGCTCCGGGGGAGTCGACGGTGACGTCAAGGGCTGACGAGCCGACGACGGTGCCTGGGGGAGACGGGCCGACGGGCGACGACAACGCCAGGGGGAGACGGGACAAGGGCGGCGCCGACCTGTCCGCTCGTGGGGGGACGAGACTTGAGGCTGAGGGAGTGAGATCCGAGTGACCGACTGAGCCGAGGCCTGAGGACAGCGGCGCCAGGGGGAGACAGGACAAAGGCGTCGGGGGGAGACGGGTGGCCGTGGGGGACTAGATCTGGATTTGAGTCCGGCTGAGCTGAGGCAATAGCGAATACGGATTATACCGATACTGTGATTCTGTGAACTATGAAGACTGTGAACTTAGTTGACCGGATGTCCGAATCCAGTTGATCGGATAATCCGGATCCGTATCCGTCGAATAGTGCGCTATCGAATCCATATTAGTATCCGATTCGAAATTATTAAAAAACCGATTCTATCTGTATCCGAAATTATCCGAATCCAATCAGTTTTCAACCCTGGGCCCAACCCACCCACGAAACGCGGCCCTGTTTGGTATAGCTCCAGATCCCAACTCCACCTCAGAGCTGGAGTTTGTAGGCTAAAATAAAGTGAATTAAGTTTATATTTTTAGTCTAAAATGTAAACAAGATGACACATCTAAACACTTAATGTACCCACAGCTTTAGCTCCATAAATTTCTGGAGTTAGGAATACCCTGCTCCACCAACTCCACGGATTTTGGTGGAGCTGGAGCTATCCCAAACACCCCCGAAAGCGCAGGGACGCTTCACTCAGACTCGACTCGAGCCACTCTGCGTCCCCCTTCCCTCCCGACCTCACCCCCAAACCCTACCTCGCCACCACCAATCCGCCGTGCTGGCCGCCGGAACCGCGGAGGCGCAGAAGGTCCATGCCCCACGTCAAGCCCGCCCCTGGTGAGGGCGGCCAGGCGGAGGCTGCCGGTACCGTCGATCCCGTAAAGGACTCGGCAAAGTCCGAGGGCGCGGAGCCGGAGCCGGAGGAGGAGCGCGAGGACGATGCCCTGGTGGACGCAGCGGCCGAAACCGTCGATTCCGCGAAGGATTCAGCGGAGCCCGAGCGCGCGGAGGCGGAGGAAGAGGAGGAGGAGCACAAGGACGACGCCCTGGTGGACGCTGCGGCCGACACCGTTGGTTCCGTGAAGTATTCGGCGAAGCCCGAAGGCGCGGATGTCGGAGAAGACGGGGAGGAGGTCAAAGGCGATGCCCTGATGGTGGATGTTTCTGTGGCTGACCAGGTTAAGAGTGAGGCCGGGGGAAATGAGGGGGCTGAGATGGAGGTCGATAAATTAGGGAACGGAGATTTGCACGCCAAGGTGGACGGTGGTTTGAAGGGCAGCTCGCCGGAAGAGGAAGGCGACAGCGATGGTGATAACAAAAAGGATATGGATGGTGAGAACCAGCTTCCGTTGGCTCCAGCCGGGGAAGATGAGGAGGACCAGGGGGTGTCCAAGATCTCAACCAACTCATTCATGTTTGATTACACCTGTGGTGGTGACGACTTGGGCACAGAGGAGGAGCAGGCCGCTTTCATGAAGGAGCTGGAACGGTTCTACAGGGAGAAGTTAATGGAATTCAAGCCCCCGAAATTTTATGGTGAAGGGTTGAATTGCCTCAAGTTAGTACCAAAAGGACTTCTCTTTGATGTATTATATACATGGTTTTGTGACTATGCTGAATGAATTAAATTTATTTTGATTATTCTTTTGCAGGTTGTGGAGACAAGTTACTGGATTGGGTGGCTATGATCAGGTACTCATTTTCATGACTTGGCGAGAACATATTGGACACCTTGTAATTTATGTTAGATTTATTTTGGTGCTTGTTGCATAACAATATTATCTTGGAACATGAAGCTGGTCAGACTACATTAATACTTTTTAATTTGTGCCCTGTAGCAATCGTTGAAGAAAACACAAAATGCATGGATTTGTTTCATATGGGAGCGGTTGATTTATGAGTTCTATTTGGCAATATGCTTATCCAGTTGATAGTCTTTTTGCTCTGCTAGGAATGGACACATTATGTTTGGAAGATGTTTCCAACATATAGCTTTTAACTCAGTGCTAATCCCAATTTTTTTAGCACCCTATGTGCTTTTGCTTAAGTTTCTTGTGTTATCATATCATACTCATTTAATTCCATGCCTCCATATAAAGTAGTAGCTGTGACACTTGTCCAATGTTGTGTACCTCTGCATTTTCTGACCATTAGATACTCTTAATTCGATGCATCATATGCAAAGCATAAGTCAGTATTTTTTAATCTGATTATGCCCTTTTACCGACCATTCAGTTATTTTCTTTTAGTGTGGTGTTTAATTTGTTAGTTCTCCCTGTTGCTGTTTATAATCCGTATTCAAATCGTCAACTGAATATCCAAAAATGTTTTCCCTGTCAACAATGACCCTAACTCTATCACCAGGTGGGCAGCGACACACTGACCCTTCTCCCATGATCCTTCCTGGCGCTATTTTGTGTATTCAGTAAGTTGATTGCAAAGTATAGCATACAACAAAAGCAATGGTAGGAATCACAACAGGGGCAAAAAGTTAACCTTATAAAGAAAGCTAAGAATAAAGAGTCCAACTAACCAACATTTCTATTTTCTACAAGACAAAACAACGATCTTAATAATAGCTTCACCATTTGCAGAGTAAGCAATGATACTAATCATAGTTGTTAATGATGAAAATACCATGAGCATATAGGCATACAACTAGCAAACACTGGGAATAGATGTAATTGTAAGATATTCTTTCTTGCCAACAAATGTGACATTTAAGCTATTTTATATTTCTTTGTGTGACTATAGAAATGTGTATGTGCTAATATGTGATTCTGTAACTACGAATTGTGATTGTGTAACTTACTAACTTTTTTTATAATCTTTAGCCAATGCGCATTGCATTCTTGCTTACTAGTTGCATCAACAGGTGACGTCCTGCAAATTGTGGCGTCAGGTGGGGGAGTCATTCAAACCTCCAAAGTATGAATTCAATCCCTTCAACAATTGTTCCATCTAAGCCATCTCATTGGATGAATTGCAATCGAAATTGTACAATGATTCAAATTTGAATTTGGTTGGCAGAAGCTCTTTTCTTTGTACTCTCTCTTGTGATATGACCATTATGTTTTCTGCAGGACATGCACCACTGTTTCATGGACCTTCCGTAACTTCTACGAGAAGGTACTTTCTAGATTCTGAGTACCTTGGAAGACCATGTCTGACTTTATAGTTCTATAGTTCTCTAATTGCAGCACATGATATCTGGTTGCATAAAACCTTTTTCATTTACACACATTCTATATGATTATTGTATAATGACTCTTACCAGCCCAAATAAATGCAACTCTTTGGAAGTTTTACCAAGCTGTTAACATAGGGTTATGCCCTAATTACAATTTCATTACGGATTTTTTTTTGGGGGGGGGGTGATTACGAGTGGCAGAACTGCAAAAGGAGCTCCTGCTCGCAGCACAGGAGAAATTGAGGGTACAATTTATTTGTAAGCCATAATGGCAGTTTTGTGAAGAATGGTTGAATATTGTTTAATGAGCATTGATTTTTCCCATGTTCCCTACAGACCTCTTTTATCGTTTTATCTCCTGCAGGCACTCCTTGAATATGAAAAACACAAAATTGAAACAGGCGAGTTCCAAGTGGCTGCATCTACATTGACAGAGCGAATTGCTTCAGAAAGTCAGGTACAGTTCTATGATTTGTGGAGCCTAGTGCAAGTTGTTCTGTATGGAAATCAAATAGAATGGGGTCCTGTTTGTAATTAATTTAACAAGAACTAGTTTCAAATGCAATGAAAATTCATTTTGCATCTAAACTTGCGATCAGTCTATGAACTGTGTTAGTGCAACATGGTGTTTGTGCCGTGGTGCCAAAACAGCTGGAAGATTTGTCTTTTTGAGATGGGGAAGAAGAGAGCTCAAAAGCTGACGTTGTAGTTTTTCAATAGGTGGCTGGAAGCTATGCATCAGGCTCTGGAAGAGCTAGAAGAGAATCTGCAACTCGTGCAATGCAAGGCTGGCATTCTCAGCGCCTGCTAGGCAATGGTGAAATTGCTGATCCAATAATTAAGGTATCTGTTGCTTTCAAGTGAATGGTCTTTAGTGGTCTGAATTTTGTTGTATACATAACGTTTTATCCTTTTTTTTCCAGGATAAAGGGACTATTTCAGTCTTAAAGAAGGATAAAAATCCTAAAAGCAGTGGTACCTTTTCTGAGTTTTATTTATTAGACATCCATTTATGTGATTATTTACTCATCACTGTATCTATATAGGTTCTGCCAAGCGGAAAAGGACACCAACATTGGAAGATGACAGGGTGATGCCATATAAATCTGATAAGCTACCGTACGGGCCCTTCTTTTGAACTTCTCTGTATAACTGTCACACTAAAGTTTGCAAAGTTTTCCTTTCCATTGCTGTTGAGAATCAATAAGAACTCTGCAATATTGCTACCAATCCATAGGCTTTAGTCTGTTCTTGTGCATGGCATATTGCAGGGCATAATATCTGGTTAACTAACTACTTAGGTTTGACATGCCAGTATAATAAATCTTTCCCTCTTGCTATTTGGCAGAAATGACACGATGGTTATTGACATGGGTCCTCCTGCTGATTGGGTGAAGATAAACGTTCGGAGAACCGTGAGTATCTCATTTTTATAAATAGTCAAATTTTATTTCTTCATGTTCCATTTTTGCCGTTTACCCACCGTTCTTGGTTCCAGTAGTTCTCAATGAAATTTTTGACACTTCAAAAGTTGTGCCAGTGAACCGCTTATTCTATCTGAAATGTGTAGATCTCAGTAAGATCTTCTGGCTATCATGGAAGTTTAGAAACATCATGGGTTAACCAGAAATCAGTGAAGTTACTATTTCACATGGGCATTTTGTAAAAGAAATTCTGTTCTCTTGCAGAAAGATTGCTATGAAGTCTATGCGTTGGTTCCTGGACTTCTGCGCGAAGAGGTAAATGCATTCATTCTTTCAATTAACAAGGATGTAGTTATGCTTATGTAAGCATCCTTTTGTCATAATTTTTTCCCATACATGATGCAATAGCTGGAATGATTTGTTTGCTTATAGATATCTCCTGATGCATCTTTTGGTTTAGGTACATGTTCAGTCAGATCCTGCTGGCCGTTTGATAGTTACTGGAGAGCCTGAGCAACTAGATAATCCTTGGGGTGTGACTCCATTCAAGAAGGTCTGTTAACCACCTGAATTGTGTATATATATAGACACACACACACATCAGATTCGTTGGTACTGAAAATGGTACATTCTGGACAGGTCATTAGTTTGCCCTCCCGCATTGATCCTCACCAAACCTCAGCAGTTGTCACTCTCCATGGGCAGCTATTTGTCCGTGCGCCGTTTGAGCAGTCGAAATCATGATGCTCTACTTGAAGAAGCACAATAATACAAGTATGGCCTTGTTTCCCAAAGATACACCGCAAATTCTACATTATTTTATTCCGAAGCTATCATCACTGTGAAAGAAAAGAAATTGAATTTTTAAGACGCATTGTTGAGGGTGTTAGTGAAATGTAAACAGCATGTGTGGATAGTTTCTTATGCTTCAGTACAGCTAAGCTGTTCTTAATTGCTTGTTCATGAGTCATAAATGATAAAACTAAAAAAATATCATGCTGGACTAGTAATTGCAATGGATTTATGTTCTTCGTTATTGTTTGCATATTGAACTAACACTTATTTTTAAACTAGCTCGCACATCACTCTATTCCTCTCACTTGCAGGTTGCGTTACTATCGGGGCTATGTGATTGTGACGTGAGCTTAGAAGTTTGCTCACCCTGATCTTCGGTACAGACTAGTTTCTTGCTGCTTCAAGACTCCAGCCATGTTGTAACTCCTCTGTAGTAATTAATTCTAACTAGTTAGATGTCCTAGTGTTCTGTATGTGGCAGTGCATTGACTGTGATCTGTAGCTTCCGAGCCAGTAGATTAGGGTGTTAATATCCTGATGATCAAATATTGATGATTCATTCCTTGTTTGATTTAACTAGCATAAAGGAGATGAGAGTTATGTCATCGGCAGTGACGAGAGTCTGCAGTAAAAAAAAACTGAAAAAAAGGTGAGGAGATGCCTCCTATTCTTGCCCAAGGTCCCAGAGCCATTCTTGCCCCCTCCCATCACTGCCAGGGAGCAACTAAGGGTGTGTTTGGTTGCGTGCATGGGTGTCTGAATCGTATGAGTGGATGCAACTGTATCTGTTAGACAAGTGTTTGGTTTCCTATTCATCCAGGTCAGGTGGATGCAATTGCATCCACTCATGCAGGATGAAAGAAACACAAAAATTAGGCTTCTCTTTAATGCAGGCCTATGAGATGCATAAACAAGCAACCAAACAACTCAACCTGCATCCACTCATGCAGATCAAGGCTAGCCTGGATGGCTCATACGGGACAGGGTTAAGGTGGTGCAGACAACCAAACACATCCTAAGTGGCTACGGACGGAGATCAGCAGTCCCGTAAACGTGGACCGTTCAATCGATCGTCCGGTTGAGCTCTCATGTATTGTTACAGTGAATTGTTGCAGTACTGTTACATTGAAAAATTTGGTGGTGTTTTTCCAGTTTTCTTAGGAGATCTAGGCAATCGATTTTAGATGGGACCGTTCAGCGCTTAAGTTACAATCCCGCGGAACTGCATCTCCGTCCGGTGGCTACAGGGGGTCCTCGGTCATTTCAGTCTTTAGTGAGCTCTCACCCACATACATACGATGGAGGGGCACCAAGAGGCTCATTGGACCCATGGCAAATGGCCTGCCTATTCCCAAATACGATCTGCATGAGTTTGTAGCAAGGATTCAAATTTCGTTTTCAGATAAAATCTCGGTTGGGACCGGATGACGAAATTTCGACGAAATCTCGGTATTTTGGACAAATCTTGTCCGAAATTCAAAAATCAAAATCCAAATCCAGTTTGTTTGCTACCGAGAAATCTCGAAATTTCGGGCGAAATACCTGAAATTTTGGCATTTTTGCAACGGCAGAAAAGTGAGTCAAACGATGTCGAAATTTTTTGAATTTTTTTGGAGTCCTGACACATAGGTGATATTTTCATAAAAATTTCAGATAATTTTGAAGTCTGTGGAATTTTTAAAACTTCAAACATTGCTACTGTCCTGATAAACGCTGACTCGCAATTTTGAACCGAATGCAAAATGGTTCAATCCACGTTATAAACTTTTGAAATTTTTTTTTTGCATGGTTATGATGCATATCTAATGTGCTCATAAAATTTTCAGATGATAATCAAACTTCATGAATTTTTAAAAAATCGAACAGTACTAGTGCCCTGTTAAAAGACTTATCGGTAAATTTGAACAAAATGAAAAATTATCTAAACCACGTTAAAAACTTTTGAAAACTTTTGTGGATGGACCTGATGTAACATTAATATTTATTTAAAATTTTTAGATGATGATAATTCTCAAATAATTTTTAAAAATTTAGATAGTGCTACGTCCTGATAAAAGCCTAATGATCAATACATAGATTTGCTTTAGCAATAAAAATAGTTTAAAATTTTTGAAAATTTTACAGAAGGGTGATAAGGAAGTTCTTAATATCCCATAAAAATTTTGAATCATGATCACACTCCAGTGAATTTATAAAATTATTACAAGGCACAGTACCATTTATGTTCTTCTCTTTTTGATTTTTGAAATATAATATAACAAACGAAGTTCAATGCTTACATAGATTTGATTGACCAAACAAACAAAGTTGTAATTTTTTGTAAAATTTATATAATGGTATGAGGCAATTATTAATCTCTCACAAAAATTTTAGATCATAATCACACTCAAGAAAATTATAAAATTCTGACAATGTAACTGTTCCAATTATGTTCATTCTGTTTTTGATTTTTTTAAGGATAACAAATGAAGTTAAATTATTTTGAAATTTTTTATGTATGATCCTAAACTACTAAATATAGTACCATAAAATGTTCAGCTCATTATCAAGTCTTTAAAATTTTATAAAAAACTGACAGTGTTTATGCCAAAATTTTAAAATATCTTAAAAATTCGGTTTTTCAATAAATTTTCGTAGGAGATGACTTTCCCAAGGGTTATTGGACCAAATTCAGCCCTAAAAGTTCAAAAACAGGCCTAAATTTTTTTTAAAAAAAACGAAATTACTGTAGCAATTTAATTTATTTTTTTACCCGCTCGGTAGTCTAGATTTCGTGGAGGCCCGAAATCCAAAATTTCGCGAGATTTAGAACCCTGGTTTGTAGTTCTCAAAGACAAGTGCATAAAGACAAGGGATTAATTAAACAAAGATTGGAAGCACAGTCATGCATGCATGAGCAGAATATAGTCTTGCCTTGACATG
This sequence comes from Otatea glauca, assembly GCA_036346275.1. Classification (NCBI taxonomy): domain Eukaryota; kingdom Viridiplantae; phylum Streptophyta; class Magnoliopsida; order Poales; family Poaceae; genus Otatea; species Otatea glauca. The sequence continues at coordinate 49,131,716 of CM070723.1, forward strand.
GCCAACGTAGGTAGTGCCCATGGTCAAGGACAATCATGCAGGTATCCTCAATCACGTACGTACGGAAGTATTATTAGCATACAGCCTGCCTAGCTAGCTTAGCTGGTACGTACATGTGTAGATGTACACATGCGTATGTATTCCCACGGGATTACAGTACACGAGTTTTAATCTAGACGTTGACGAGCGGCGCGCCGGTGAGGTACTCGGTGAAGGCGAGCGCGACGAGGCCGAGCATGGCGAATCGTCCGTTCCAGAGCTCGGCGTCGGCGGACATGACGCCGCCGCCCCTGCTCTCGGCGCTCTCGCCGCGGAGCAGCGGCACCAGCGACGCCACGGAGAGCACCGCCGCGGTGGTCGCGAACCAGGCCAGCCCGGCGCCGCTGCCGGCCTGCGCGAGTAGGCCGTCGCCGCGCGACGCCTCGACGGCGAGCGCCGCCACGAAGCCCACCATCGCCAGCCGCCCGTTGATCCGTTCCGGCGCCGGGCCGCTGAACGCCATCACGTCCGACAACTCAGTGCTCACCTGTCAGAGCCGTCAGCCATGGTTGATCAGAAACTCACCGCAGGATCGAGCGATCCGTATGCGTACGAACGTACAAACGCGTACGTGTACAAATACGGTGTTGCGTTGCGAAGCGACGCAGAACAGTAGGAAGGGTTAATTAGTGCAAACAATTTCCCATCGGGCTCATCTGACAGTCAGAATCAAGAAGTGATTAACATTAACTCACGCGTGCAGCAGCGGCGTATGCTCACCTCTCTCTGGGCCCTCACGACGAGGGCGCGCCAGCGCGGCGCCGGAGAACGAGCGGTAGCGAAGCGGCCGGAGCCCTGCAGCCCGGCGGCACGCGCACTCGGCAGCGGCGCCGCCACGGCGAGGGAGCTCAAGGCCACTGTGGTCGCCATTGATCTCAGGGTGAGCTCAGTGATCACGTACTGTACAAAGCTAGCTGCAGCAAGAAAGGAAGAACTGGCTCGCTTGATCCTGCTGTTACTACACACGCGCGGCGGATCACGTTGTTGCTGCTAGCCTGCTGCGGTGGTCGTTGTGTGCGATCGAGCTATGGAGGGGGAGCGTATTTATAGTGGGGTGGCAGGGGGAGCCCGTGACGAGGTGGCCGGTGGCCGCGGCGGCGTCCACGTCGCCGAGCACTCCCCGGCCATAAAATTCAGACCAAGATCGACAGTAAAAGTACACATGCCGACGTGGGCCAAGGCGGGTTCACGTCCGTGGAGCTGGGTGATTGGGTCACGACGTGGACGGCGAAGCCACCGTGCCGTGCAGAGGCCTCCGATCCGTCCGGCGCCTTCGCCAAAAAGAAAAAAGTTGTAGAAAACTCCAGAACGAACCCAGCAGGGCCGGATAACATACATACATACATGGATGACTCGCCCGAATACGTATGGTATACGTACGTAGTAAGAACGAGTGTATGGGGCCACGTGTCAGTGACGATTCGAAGGCAGTAGAAGAGAGAACAGAAGGCTGTTACGTGATTTGTGTTGAGATATAAAGAACTCTTCTTCTAATTGTTCAAATATACTATTACTATGTGTCTTTGGGGGCTAATCTTATTAGGGATAAATGTACGGCGAAATAACTGGAGACAGATTTGACGTGAAAAATGTTGGAAATATTAGGAATTTTCTCAATATTTTAGTCCACAGAATTACGTAAATCATGATTAAACAAAGATGCATTTTTTGTTCAAAGCCAAAGGTACTAGATAACAAATTATCTATCTCATACGCAAAGACTAATGAACAAGAAATCAGCATGAATAAAACACGGTATAAGTTAATATACCCTTGAGCCGGTGCCACCGTTAGCACAGCAGCAGTGTAACATTCTCGTTCGCCATGACGGTCGAAGTGAGACGATCACAGGTTGTCGCGATGAAGAGGTTGATGCGGTCGCGACGCGTTGCAAAGTGCGGATGCGCTTCAGAACACCTTTCGGCGATCGCGTGGTCGCTCCCAAAACCTTATCGGCCTTCTATCTCGAGCAAGATCTCAAGAAGGGCGAGGTTCCGAGGCTGCGCTTCCTCTCGCTACTTGTGCGCGCAAAAGCAGAGGCGGGAATGCAAAGGACAGCAGAACAAAGGATGAATGGAGTCTGCGTGGGAGAGTTCTGCGGTGAAGAAAAGCACGGTACCGTGGCTCTCCTTATATAGCCTCGCGACATGCAACGGCGAGAGCCGGCCATTACCGACCATCAACTCGGTAGCCGTTACGAGAATCAAGCGACCATTATGCCACCATCAACCACGTCCGTTACGGTAATCGGCGGCGATTCTGGTCACATTAATCACTGCGATTCTTGGTCATATTGACTATCGAAACGGCAAAACAAACCGCTCCGCCCAAAGACATCACGTCCGGATCGGCTGCTGCTGCGCGCACGCGCACGCCCACGCCACGCCACGCCACGTCACGTCTCGACTCGACTCGACTCGACTTCACACGCCACGCCACGCCTCGCCTCGGCTCGGCTCGGCTCGGCTCGGCTCGGCTCGGCGCGCGCGCGCGCGTGTGGCACAGCCTTTACCCTTTTCCACCTTGCTAATTGAGAGACACACAACTCAACTATTTAAGTTGGTCAAACCTTCTCTCAATTACCCATATGGTACTAAACCAATTTCATGACTCCTAGTATTCTAATGGGCCTTTTGGAATTTCTATTAAATTAATTATGGGCCATCCCATAATAATCTAACAATCCCCACCAAATTTCAAAGACACATTTGAAATACTCTCGATTCAATGTAGTTTGATATACGGTTTTTCGATGGAGACTGTTAAGTTGAACTTCCATCTAGAACAAAAGTTACACTCATCCACAATGAACAATGGACTATGCCTTGAATTGACAGTTTTGTGCGAACAAGTTTCACCAAAGTCCTTATCGATACTAGGTCGCTAAATGCATCCCCTCGGTTTGGAGCTTATAAGTCATACTCCTTAGCCTTTCATGAGCCTCTAGAGATCACCCAATCTCATAGGCTGTGACTAGCGAATGAACTCGTATAGGTGTATTCCTCATAAGATGTTACGTAGGACAACATCTCGCTTATCAAAGCCACTCGGAATACATTAAGGTATAACCAACCTGCCATACAGAATAGGAGAGTTATTACATCTCAAACGGAGTGGGCTAAATAGATGTACTCTCCTCTCGGCCATCACTAGCTTGTCTCAACATCCTAATTCACGGGATCTCCGATCAAATAGGATGAGTTACCACTAAGACATGACTTTATGTGGGTCTCAAGCCCATCTCCCTCGATGCTTCATCTATCACATTCCGTGATAGTCCCTTTGTAAAAGGATCGCCAAGTTTTTAGCCGTCGGACATAGTCCAACGCTATAACTCCGAGTTTCTCATTTTCTGACAGACTTCAACCGCCTCTTAACGTGCCTTGATGACTTCATATTATCCTTAGAATCGTTCACCTTGACAATCACCGTCGATTGTCACAGTTCAAAAGAATAGCGCACCGGTTTCTCAACTACCGGTAAGTCCTTCACAAGTTCACGCAGCCGATCGGCTTCCACGAGGCGGTATCTAATGCCGTGAGTTCGCTTCCATTGTAGACCTCGTTAAGATGGTGCGCTTGCAAGACTTCAAGAAACAGCTCCACCACCCAATGTGAACACATATCCACTTGTGGCTTTTATTTCATCAAGATCGATATCCGGTTTGAATCACTATAACCCTCAATTACCCTAGGGTACCCGGTGTAGTGAATTCCATAACTTGATGTCCCTTTTAGATAGCGCATTACTCTCTCAAGAGCATGCCAATGATTATCTCCCGGGTTTGAGACAAACCGACTTAGTTTGCTCACAGCAAACGAGATATCAGGCATTGTTGCACTAGCTAAATACATCAACGAACCAATGATTTGGGAATATCTCAATTGATCCTTTGCTATTCGTTGGTTCTTTCGTAATAGCACACTTGGATCATACGGTGTTGGAGCAGGTTTGCAATCGCTATAGCCAAAGCGACTCAACACCTTTTCCACATAATGGGACTGCTCAAGAGTAATCCCACCGTCACCTTCTCTTAACAATTTAATGTTTAAGATGATATCCGCTACTCCCAAATCTTTCATTTCAAAGTTTTCAGACAAGAAGTCCTTGACTTCCTTAATCACATTAAGGTTCGTCCCAAAGATCAGTATGTCATCAACATACAGACACGTAATCACTCCTTCACCCCCACCATAGCGGTAATACACATATTTGTCGACTTCATTCACAACAAAGCCGCGAGATGTTAAAGTTCTCATCGAACTTCTCGTACAACGCTAGGTGCTTGCTTAAGGCCATACAAAGACTTCAACAACCTACACACTTTTCCTTCATGACCCTTTACTACAAATCCATCAGTGATCCATATAGATTTCCTCTTCCAACTCTCCATTAAGGAAAGCCGTCTTTACATCCATCGATGAATGATCGGACCGTAGGAGGCAGCCAAAGACAGTAGTACTCTAATAGTAGTCAATCCGCAATGGTGAGTAAGTATCAAAGAAGTCCTCGCCTTCTTTCTCGGTATAACCCTTGGCCACAAGCCTTGCCTTGTACTTTTCAATCGTACCATCGGGCCTTAGCTTTTCTTGAACACCCACTTACATCCTACTGAGTTTACACCCATATGGACGTTCAACAACTTCCCAAGTTCCATTGCTCAAGATGGAATTCATCTCACTCTGGACCGCTTCCTTCCAATAGTCAGCGTCCTGCGATGAATAAGCCTCCTCAATGGTTCTTGGAGTATCATCCACTAGATATACAATGAAGTCATCACCAAAAGAATTTGTAGTCCTTAGTCTCTTACTCTTACGAATTACTTCATTGCCCTCATCTATTGGATTTTCCTCAAAATGGGCTCAATTTGTATAGGAGTGGAAGGTTTAGGAGAGAAGATAGATTCTTGGCCAGATGAGCTAAGTGTCTCTTTCATAGGAAATAAGTCCTCAAAGAATGTGGCATCATTGGACTCAAAAATTGTACCTTCATTCATATCAGGTACTCCAGATTTTACTATTAAGAATCTATATCCAACGCTGTGAAAAGCATAACCAATGAAGACACAATCAACGGTTTTTGGTCCAAGTTTACGCTTCTTTGGGATAGGCACATTCACTTTAGCCAAACAAACCCCAAGCACGTAAATAAGAGAAATTTAATCTTTTCCTCTCCCATTCCTCGAATGGTGTGATTTCTTTATTCTTTGTAGGAACCTGTTTAGGACATGACAAGCGATCAATATAGCCTCACCCCACCATTCCTTGGAAAGTCCCGCTGTTTCTAACATGGCGTTAACCATCTCAGTTAGAGTACGGTTCTTTCTTTCGGCAACCCCATTTGATTGGGGCGAATAGGGAGGCGTCCTCTCATGGATTATTCCATGTTCCTCACAGAATAAATTAAACTCATTAGAAAAGTATTCTCCACCACGATCTAACCTAACCCGTTTGATTTTTCTCTCAAGTTGGTTCTCAGCTTCAGCTTTATAGATCTTAAAATAGTGAAAAGCCTCATCTTTTGACTTTAATAAATACACATAGCAATATCTAGTAGAATCATCAATCAAAGTCATGAAATACCTCTTACCACCCTTTGTCAACTCCCCGTTCATCTCGCATAAATCGGTATGAACTAGTTCTAACGGTGCCAAGTTTCTCGCCTCTGCTGCTTTGTGAGGCTTGCAAGGTTGCTTAGATTGCACACATACTTGACACTTAGAACCTTTGACTTGGGTGAATTTTGGGATTAAATTCATACTGGCTAACCGCATCATGCAACCAAGATTAATATGACAAAGTCGTGAATGCCAAACATCAGTCTCATGATTACAAACATGATTCACAATTTTATTCATGTCCGTCAAAGACAAGCGGAACAAGCCTTCGCTCTCGTAGCCTTTTCCAATAAAGGTTCCAATTTTAGAAACAACACATTTATTGGATTCAAAAACTAGCTTAAAACCATCTCTACACAATAGAGACCACGACAAGGTTTTTATTTATCGCGGGCACGTGATGCACGTTCCTCGATCGCACGACTTTTCACAAGTAAACTTCAAGTCAATCTGTGCCGACTCCACGTACAAATGCTGCGACCCATTCCCCATCAACACGGAGGTAGCCCTGCGACTGGTAAGAAGAGAATAAGGATCTCACAAGACAAACATGTATATTGGCCCCGTGTCAATCCACCAATCAGTGAACGACATACCGATAGAACGGTAGGTATTGAAACATACCGGATGTTCCTCCTCGAGATTGCCAATAACAACGCTATGCACTTTTTTCGCTTATTGTCTTTGCGACGTGGCAATCCTTTGCCCAATGATCGCATCATTCTGAGACAAACCAGTTTCCCTTTCCTTTATTCTTCTTCTTCTTGAAGCTAGTAGTTTGAGCGGCCTTGTTCTTGTTCTCGTGCTTTTGGACTTATTTTTATTCTTCTTGTTGAATTGAAAGATTTTCTTTTGTACCACATTGGCACTAGAACTTTCTTTCCCACGTATATCTTTTGCCCTCGCTTTCTCCTCAACATTTAGAGACCCAATGAGACCAGCAACGCTGAACTCTTGTCTCTTGTGTTTTAGAGTAGTGGAAAAATCCCTCCAAGAAGGTGGTAGCTTCGCTATGATGCATCCCGCCACAAACTTGTCGGGTAATGCACATGTAAAATTCTCAAGTTCTTTCGCAAAAGCTTGAACCTCATGAGCCTGTTCTACTACAGAGTGGTCATCAACCATCTTGTAGTCATGAAACTGCTCCATGACATAGAGTTCACTGCCCGCGTCAGAGACTCCGAATTTTGCCTCAAGTGCATCCCACATTTCTTTACCACTTGGCAAAATCATGTACACATCAACAAGATTTTCTCCAAGAACACTAATCACGGCGCTCGAACAAGTTATCCGCAGCCGTGAAGGCACTCTCCTGCTCAGGAGAGAGCCCACCCTCAGGCTGTGGTTTGCCTTGCGCAACGTGATACACGTTCATGGCAGTCAACCACAAAATCATCTTGGCGCGCCAACGCTTGTAATTTGCGCCGTCAAATATAGTTGGCTTAAGCGCGGCAGCGAAACCAGTAGTTGTAAAATTCCTAGGATAAGGTTTTTGGATTGTTAGAAATATTAGGAATTTTCTCAATATTTTAATCCACAGAATTACGTAAATCATGATTAAACAAAGATGCATTTTTTGTTCAAAGCCAAAGGTACTAGATAACAAATTATCTATCTCATACGCAAAGACTAATGAACAAGAAATCAGCATGAATAAAACACGGTATAAGTTAATATACCCTTGAGCCGGTGCCACCGTTGGCACAGGCGCAGGCAGAACATTCTCGTTCGCCATGACGGTCGAAGTAGACGATCACAGGTTGTCGCAGTGAAGAGGTTGATGCAGTGCAGATGCGCTTCCAGGAACACCTTTCGAGCAGTCGCGTGGTCGCTCCCCAAAACCTTATCGGCCTTCTATCTCGAGCAAGATCTCAAGAAGGGCGTGCAACGGGCAGGAGCCGGCCATTACCAGCCATCAACTCAGGTAGCCGTTACCAGTAACCGACGACCATTATGCCAGCCATCAACCACGTCCGTTACGGTAATCGGCGGAAGCATCTGGTCACATTAATCATCGCGTTATCTGGTCATATTGACTACTGAAACGGCAAAACAAACCGCTCCCGCCCATCACATCACGTCCGGCTTGGCTTGGCTTGGCCTGGCCTGCGCTGCGCACGTCACGTCACGTCACGTCACGTCACGACTCGACTCGACTCGCGACTCGCGATCTTTTCGCGACTCGCGACACGCACACACGCCTCGGCTCGGCTCGGCTCGGGCGGCAGGTGGCATGACCTTTACCCTTTTCCACCTTGCTAATTGAGAGACACACAACTCAACTATTTAAGTTGGTCAAACCTTCTCTCAATTACCCATATGGTACTAAACCAATTTCATGACTCCTAGTATTCTAATGGGCCTTTTGGAATTTCTATTAAATTAATTATGGGCCATCCCATAATAATCTAACAAAAAAACCCTTGTGAAAAAAATCATAGTAAACAATCCACCATAATACCTCAACGATTATAAGTACAGGAGTTGGCTTATATAGCAAAAGAGTTCTAGTTATAGATGATTTGAACTAACAACCTATTTGAATAGAATCAAAATATATGGTAGGTTGAGATATTTGAGTTATCTCTAACAAATCCGAATCTATCTTTGTTAGATCTTTTACTATAAATATGACATCATCTTTGCACATAAAAATCAATCTAATAAAAGAGAAAAGTTTTATCTCTATATTGTGTATGTGTTTGATCCACGGCAGAATTGTTGGTTAATTGCATGCATACTTTTCTTGCTAGCTGGTGCTATGTACGTATATATAAATCTTGTTAACCTTAATGTCCAATCGGGTGAGACCCAGTTCCAAACAAAGGAATTTTACACGAAACACAGTTCAACTCTTGTGAAAATTTAATCATGACTTAATCAACTCTATAATTCAAAAAACATAGATGTCTATGGTATTCTAGTTCGGGGATGAGGATAAGGTAGAAGCAATAAATTAGCGCACGACACCTTTCAAGACGAATTGTGGAATAAAATGGGATTTTAACTTAGCATCTATCAATATTATAATAAGAAAGAGATGAAAATGCTACACAACTTCATATTTTAAGACGATCCTGATCAGACAAGCTGTTGCCTCGATGCATCTAGAAAGTTTAGATATTCAATTACTAAATTTATAACTTGTTGTGCCTTATAAATGTCATTGTAGAAATACCTAAGCAGAAGAAAATTTTGAACAACGTATACTAATGACGGAAGTTCTGCTGGGGGTGTAGAGAAAAAAAGAGGATCACAAACGATTCTATTTAGAAACCGTCTGTGATGTTTAAGTATCACAGACGGTTCTATTTAGAAACCGTCTGTGATATTGTAGTATCACAGACGGTTTCTAACTGGAACCGTCCGTGATGTTCAACATCACCGACGGTTTGAAAACCGTCTGTAATATGCTGTTATATCACTAACATAAGGTCATAGACGGTTCAAAAAACTGTCTGTGATGATAATTTCAAACCGTTTGTGATGGTATAATCTGTAGTAGTGTTCGTACATCCAATCAACGCAACTAGAACGAAAACAAATATACAATTAATAATAGCAAAAACAGATAAACAATTGACGCAAGAGATGAGAGATAGCAATCTGGCTATCTTCTTCATTCCAATGATTTTCTTCTTATACATAATATAACAATCTCTTCCCTATTTATAGATTAATAACCCTTCTAGGAATTTGGTATACGCGTCCACCTCTTCTAAGCAGAAGTAAAAACTCGGGTGGGGCCCACATAGGGCAACTGCACCCTTCACCTTCTCCATAGAGGATGGTTTCGTAACACCCCCCTTGGCAAATATCATGACATACATATCCTGGTTAAAAACATATATTTGACATTTTCTGAATTACTATCCTTCTTGCATAGTATTTGACATTCCAAGGTCAAAATACACGGGATATTTTTCAGGGTAGTGCTCCTTTTGAACTTTGCACATCTCTAACTCTAAGTCGTCTTATTCCAATACCATAAGCACATCTTTTAAATTTAGATGTTGTAAGGATTGAGTAAATAAATCTGCAAGATTTTGATAAGACTTAAATGTACAATATCTTCACTTCATCCTTCTTCTAGAGACCATGCGAAAAGAATAATTTAGGTAATAATCATCAATTAATTCCTTCTAGGTAAATCAAAATTAAGACTTTCTGGTCTAAAATATGATGATTAAAGTTTAACATATATGCTGCCCTTCAATATTGAAACAACCGAGAATTTTATTAACTTAAACAGTGTCATTAAATTAATTTAACAGTTGTTAATTAAAAGTGAAACAACAACGATTAATTGCATATATTAATTTTTACAAGTCTGTACAATTGAATGGACTGCAGTGCATAAAAATTTTAAATTTCAAATTACAACTCAAATTACATAAACGATTAATTGCAGAGCAGAAATAAAATTCTACAAGTTTCTAAAACCTTCTCGCGCCAGATTTCTTTCGCTAACCTGCATAACAAATAAATTTGGCAGTCATCAGTAAAAGTAGCAGATCAATATAACAGAATGGAATTAAATAAATTAAATTGAGTTAGAGTTGTCGTCAACACGGTATAATTGGTATCGCTCACTGAGGTAACAGATTCATCCGGGGCCAAACCGACACCTCTTACGATTTATTTAGCATCATTCAGCAATTATACAAATTTTCTCTAAGCCGTAGACGTGCGTATTTTGAAAATATCGTGTAGTAGAAAAATATTTTACCCTAAGTCAGATAGTAAAGTTTGCACAGTAAAAAAATAGATATGAGAACACTGTGCATGAAGGACAGCTCAAGGTTCACTGCCTCTAACCAGGAATCCAGAGCCTTCTCGTTTAAGGCAACCCAAGCCTCAAACCATATAAGCCAAGCCACGAGGATATCACACATATCACCAGAGCTCACAAGCTCAAAGTAAACCGAACACCAGATCACACACAACCAAAGAAGCTCAACCCGGGAGCAAGCAGGCCAAGATTCTAGGAGCTAGAAGGCAAAGGAGGAGCCCAAGTCCCAGCAAGTCCGTGGAGCAAGAGGAGCACAGCTACCACTGCGACATCTTCACCAGCACCAAAATCTCACAGCCTGCATTTCTTTTTCTCCCAATCCCAGGTATTCATCCACTTTCCATTTTCCCAGTAGCACAAATATAGTCGTATGCAATAGCAAAATAGAGTAGCAAGTGAAAATGACAATAGAATGGAAGTGGTCTCAGCTAGCTTTTCATGCACGGGGTTGCACCATGCGTCCCCAAAACCCACACATGGCTAAAGGTATCGACGCGGTGCCACCCAACCCATGCACCTACTTAGATAATCATCGCAGACCAAAAGTATTGTTGAGCTAAACTTGTTGTGTGAGTCATGGTCTCTAGTTGCAGTTTGTGTTTTGTTATTGTTTCAGTTTGCATCAGTGTCCAGAGTTGTAACGGTATAGTTGTTGGTTTAGTTAAGATTGCCGGAAGAGATACAGTAAGTCATGTCCAGGTAGAATTAGTTGAGTAACAGAGTTAGTTCAGATTTAGTTGAAGTTTTGAGTCTGTTGACAACAGAAAATCTGTAAGCTTTGTTATAAATAAAGTAAGGAGATAACCATGAAAAGCTGCGGCGGCATTGCAGCACCAAAATTTTGTTTTTTTCGTTTGCTGTTCTCGTGTTCCTCTTAGCTCTGAACAAATCTGTGTCTATGTTCGGAACTGAGGGTGAATACTAGTTAGCGATACAGAGGTGCTGAATCCAGAGAGGTTTGCAATAGGCTTCAACAAGTATTACCTCCTGTTTTTGCAGCAGAACACAATAAAAATGTCGAAATTAGAAAAACAATCTCAGACCCAGGGAGTACCCAACCCTAGACATAGACGGATCAGAAAGCAACCGAGTAGCTCTGGAGCTTGCACAGAGTGAGCTCGGTCAGTTCACGCGCAAGGCGCCAACTCGGGTGGCTGAGGCAAGTGCGCATAGACCAGGGGCCGAGCCGACGGCCAGCTTGTGCCCGCGAGGGGAGGCGCGGCACAGGGACCGTGCTTGGGCCGAGTGAGCGCGGGGAGCGGCCAGCCAAGCCGACCGAGCCGGCGATGGTGGCCGGGAAGTGCGAAAGGGCGGAGGCCCCTGCTGAGTGCGGTTGCGCACGCGCAGGAGGGCAGGGCAGGGCAGGGCCGGGCCGACCCAGGCCGGCCGAGCTGCAGCTCGGGCCGCCCGAGCCCAGAGCGGAGATGCGGGAGGCCGGGTTGAGAGAGACCGGAGGACGGCCGGAGCCGGTGGCGCGCCGGCGCAAGCGCCGCAGCGGCCGGCCGATTCGGCAGTAGAGCAAGAGCAAGAGAACCAGGAAATGGGGAAAAGTGAGGAATAGCCAGAGCAAGAAGAAGGCAAGCCGAACGGACAAGGTCGGCTGGGAGTAGGAAAAAGGCGAACAAGGGGGAGAGAGAGAGAAAAGAAAAGAAAAAGAAGAAAAAAAGAAAGAAAGAGATAAATAGGAAAGAAAATTGGGAATTTTCTAAAACGCGTAAAATTGACTAAATAGCCGTAGAAAATAGTCGCAACGCAATTCATACGTGATTAGTCGTGTAAAAAGGACTACATCTAATAAATTACCAGAATAATAAAAAAATAAGAAAAGAGAAAAACAAGAAAAATTAGATCAATGATAATTCGGCTAAATAAAAATTATCTGTATCTGTTCAGGATTCAAAATCAGTCAAATCAATTGAAATCCATTCAAAATGATAATTTTAGTCGGTTGGGCCAATATCTAAAGTGCGGCTAAATAAAATCAAATAAAGGTCTAAAAATCGCAAAATAAATTTTATAAATCTTAGAATAATGATAAGTGCGGGTTGGACACCTTAAAATCATATAAAAAGTTATCCACCACTAAATATGGTATTTATGTAATTTTAGGAATTAAATCTAATTAGATCGTGGAACTGCAAACGGGTGAAGACGATTATTCTGAACAAAATCCAGGCAAGCATCCATGGCCATGCTTAATTTGATATCAATGAATTATTTGGAATATATGCGGTATCATTAGTGCATGATAAAACGTTGATTTAAGAAAAATCTAAATTGGTTGTTGAATGTTGGTAAACTGCGGATGCAGTTGTGATTGTTATTTTGGCTCACCCGATAGGTGAAGTCGGGGTAAAGTAAATATGTGATGGGTAGAGGGTGCCATGTGTGAGCATTACTGGAGGGGCCCTCTACAAGGGTTATGATATAAGGTTAAACCACTACAGTCGGGCAATGAGTCGTAATAATTCGTATCAACCATAGTGTGTGAAAATGGCTAGAAAATGTTGTCCTATAAAGGTGTTTGATCTCCACACGGCGTAAGTAAGAAGTGTGAAGTTGGGATATGCCGGAAGCCCAGTGAGGGACACGGATAATAACCAGTGTTGGTTATTTGGCGCTATATTTAAAGCCATGAGATGAGTATCTCCGATTTTGAGAAGGAGATCAACTGGCTACCCCAATGTCTTAGTACCACTTATCATGTTGTAGCACAATTGGTAGGTGGTTAGGGGATATGAGTACCGTTGATTTTGAGAAAAGGGTACAACTGACCATCCCATGTCTTAGTGCCATCGAATCAGTATAGAGTACAACTGGAAGGGGCCAGGGTTGGAGATCTAAATACCGGAATAGTGATAAACATTCTGGGTTCCTGACTACGGCCGGATTCACTATGGGTAAAGTGATACAAAACCTGCGCAGGGTTAAAAATCATGAATTCATGCTTGTCTCCTGGATTGGAGGCTACGGAAGTTAAATCTGTCTCATATACGAGTGCTAGTAGCGATTTTGCAAATAAAAGTCGAAACACAGGATTTTCTTAATAAAACCTATTTTTGGTAATTGGTCTTGAGGTATGGATTTGAGGAATGGAACCGGTGATGATTCCGGATTATAAAATTCATAAATGCATATTGATACTAATGCTTACTGAGTACACCTTTGTACTCACCCTTGTATATTCCCTTTTTTCTTAGATTCTGATTGCTATGGATGCTTCGATGAGGAGTGGATGGACGATCACCCACAAAACCAGGGTGATGAGGCGGAGGATGACCCAGAGGACTGGGTGGAGTAGTAGCCCCTACAATAGAGGCTCTCGTTCTCTAGGGTATATTATAGTGTGTTTTGGAATGTAATAAATTCCTTTTAAGTATCTAATTAGTGTTCTGCAACACTAAATCAGTGTATTAACTGATAAAACGTCGGACCCGCTCGATGTTTTGTTAACTAATGTGCCCAAATCAGTGTAATTAACTCAAGATTAATGACAAGGTTATAGTCATTATCTGGGGTTAATTATGCGGGTCACCACAAATATGACATACGTTTGAGTCTTCCATTCTTCGTGCTCCAATACAGTAATCACAAAAATAAAGCATAGGTAATGATGTTGCGAGTAAATCTACTAGATTATCACAATGTTTAGTCTTCTAGACAGTTATTTCAATATTCTTTCCGAGATCATGAGAATAAAATAATTCTGGAGCAATATGCCTAACATTTTCTAATAGCCGCTATTTACTTACACAACACAAGCAATTATGGCGCCCCCTTACAGAGAACTGAGGTAAAGTCAGTTGTAATATTACAAATCTTCTGGATATAACTTATCAAGTCTCTTCATATAGGGCTAAATACTTTGCAACTATCATGAGTGGACTTTACATCCACTTAGGCTGTTCTGTAGAATTGTAAGAATTGGCTTATACGACTGCAAAGTAATATATAATCAGCTATGTTACTAGGATACTTAAGAAAACTAGCGTATCGGCATCGGATACGGTTGGATACCGTATCCTGTCCACATCGGTGAATTTCCTATTTTTTTTAAATAAAATAATTACTGATACTTGCCTAATACTTCCCTAATACCTCTCGACCATAATACCTCTACCAACTCAGAAGGAGATGCTAGAATCGTTTATTCCCATCCCGAGTGCCTTCTCGCTCCCTACACCACCGCCCCTTCTCCCCTCTTCCCTTAGGCTCCCACGCCAACATTCCTCTCCCCCTGTATATAGTGCCTTGTGGCACTCCTCTCCTTGTTGGCATGACGACGTCACTGGTCCTCATGTACGGTGAGTCCTCCTACTAGTACTCTTCTTCCCTCTTAACTGTGGAAGTGTGGTATGCTCCTAGGCAACTAGCGGTAGACAAAAACTGGTGAGGGCAACATCGGTTAGGAGGCAAGATATATGACTGAGGCTGACAAGAATAGAAGCGCACAATGGTGGAGACGTTTGGGGCAGCAGTAGACTAGATGTCCTAAGCCTCTTGCTATGGCTGTTGGGCCTTCGAGATGATCTAGCCCATTTGCTTCTTCATTTTCTTTGTTATTGTCTCTTTTCTGTCTATTTTGTGTATGATATATCATATCTAATGTATATTTCTCTATTATTTTATTTTTATTATATACATACACACGTATTATCGTACCTGTATTTTTGGAGAAATGGCATATCGCAGTACTAGCGTATCGTGTATCCGTATCCGTATCGGCGTATCTGAGCATCCTATATAATCAGCCCAAGATTGGCACCTAGGGGATTAATCAAATAGCCGTTATCACAAATGCATTCTGTACCTTCTTGGTACCAGAGGATACTGCCGCTTCCACTACCTTCTTGGTAAAGATGCACTTTAAAAGTGCTTATATAGTGCACTTCTGATCATATGGCTCCTCGTTTTATTCTCTCGAGTCTATATGGGTCTTTATCCACTTCTAGGAATAACATAGTCTTATTGAGTTATTCCTTCAAACAAAATGCCCACATTCTTCAGGCTAAGACTTGTTATTAAGTATGAGATTTATATATGTTGCGATTGTCTTTCCTTCTCATTAGGAATACTGAGTTTTTCAAAAATCTTTCAAATAGATTTTCAGAATCCTTTCATAGCATAATTTTCATTCGTGCCGTTTGCCCAAAATACTAAGTAGTGTAATATACTTTCATGTATAGTAGGAGGGTACCGGTCTTCTACAATGACCTATGAACCATCGCTTTTCATCACAAAGCCTTTCTGTTTTTGAAGTCTTGTTTCGTGCAAAATCAAGTTATTTGGAGCTATGTTTGTTTCGCATTTCTTGCAACCTTGTATAATTTAGGTCTGTTCATTTTAACTGCAGCTCGGGCGTCACCTATCTACTTCCTCCAAATAGGAGATAGACGGTTCTGATTTGAAGGAAATGCTCCACGACATGAACAAGTGGATGACCAAGATTGAAAATTCTGGTTATGATGCTTCGCAAGAGGCTTAAATGTTTTGGGGTAGTGCTTTCTGTAGGCATCGGAGGTCAAGTGCTCTACTATATAATGAATTAGGGAGGAGCTTCGCCAGTTCCATCTTAAATCTTGTGACTGAACAACTAAACATGTGGACTGTCATCTTGTTTTTGAGCCTGTAACGTTGCTCATTATGGTGAGCTTCCAAAACAAGGGGAGCAAAAAGCACTTCTGATGCTGTCATCTTCGTTTTCAGACTTAAAAATCTCGATCTTATGTTGTCTTGCTTTCCCTTGAGCTGTGAGATCCATTTCTGATGTTGTGAACTTGAGATTTAGCTGTAACTGTTAATTCCATCATTCATCCCATCTTTAAAAATGGCCTCTGTGACGTGATTGTTTTGGCTGAACAACTCGACTTGCACAGCAGCCGGCCAGACAGTTTTGTGCGAACTGCTAGCTCCCTGCTTTGTCAAAAACTATGCAGGATGCAGATCGAAGCATGAAAAGTGCTGTTTCATGATAAAAGTGCTGTAAATGAATCCGCATGCATGCAAAACACTCTGGAAAGATAGGATATAGCTCCCAAAATACGCAAAGGAAAACGAAAAAGATTGTGTTCTACAGGTCTACTACACGTTTTAACATCACAATGTCATACAAGAACAGAACATACCCTAGGCATGAGTACATAGAGACCACCATACACAAATCAAAACATGTATGGATCAACAACACCGCTCACTGTACAGACTGACAGGCTATATGGCCTAAACAACGAAGAAATCACTACGGTCAGTCATACCCGGTAGCAAGAAGCAATCGCTAGTCAGTCAGATACAATCCCAGTCTCCCTCCAACAACAGCACCACGGATGCCAATGGTTTTCACGGAAGTCATCATGGCAAGGAGTTCAGCGGACATGAAAAGGCCAAGACGCAGAACCATTGCTGATGCAGTAGAACTCAACGGATAGACGCTGCAGACTGAGGTATGACAAACATGACAAAAGTGACAGCAATGTGATACAATGAGATGGAACTATTTTCTGGAAGCTGGGCTATTAGAGTTGAGGTGGCCCATCTTCTCGGACAACACATTCATATCGTCCTCAATAACGGGGTTGTCATTCTCCTCACCAAGTCCTTCGATCAGCAGCTCCTCCCAGAAATCATCATTTAACTCCCCCTGGGGTCTGTTTTGCTGCTGGTCAGAGGTACCAAGATCAAATTCCTGTGCCTCCATTACATCTTTAGCATCCATAGCTGAACTTTCGAGATCAGATGGAATCCCATCAGCAAGAAATTCCACTGACTCCTGGGGATCAAACAGAATTGGTGATTCTTGCTCTAGGCTGCTACTAGCCCCCATGTCATTAACTTCAGGTCCCTGGTCAATACGACGCCTTCTTTTCTTTGAAATAGCATCTTGGAGCTCCTTTCTCATCTCATTCTGGGAAATCAGTTGCTTTAAGAATTCAGGATTCCGCATGACACGTGCCAAGAATGCCATCATCTGCTGTTGCTTCTGCTCGGTCCCTTCTAGCCTATCCTCCATGGCTTTAAGATGAGCCTTTGTGTTTTGCTGCTCCTGCCTTAGCTTAACCACTTCTGCCATCAAAAGTTGCTTGTCTCTCTTCAGCCGGTCAATCTCTGTATCATAGCCAAAGTGCCCCACCTCAAGGTAAGGGCCAAGAGATTGCTGATTTAGAGCATTTTGAGCATGAGG
This sequence comes from Otatea glauca, assembly GCA_036346275.1. NCBI lineage: Eukaryota > Viridiplantae > Streptophyta > Magnoliopsida > Poales > Poaceae > Otatea > Otatea glauca. The sequence goes on from CM070723.1 coordinate 49,149,341, forward strand.
CTTTCGACGCCTTATGTTTTTGAGAAGGTGCCTCTGTCCACGTAGAAAACCCTCGTTAGCAAATTCCCACCGATCAGGATCCACCTTTCTGAAACCCTGCACAAGCCAACAACCAACACATCTGGGAAAGATTAATTTCAAGAGACTTCTAGTGCAAGTATGCAACAACATGTGACTGGTCTCTTGCCAGGAAAAAAATTATGTTTACATTTTACTTCCTTTTTTCATCACAAGAGTACCGACAAAAATGAACTACACAAAATATATCCTATGTAGGATGTGTTTCAGTTCACTTTGCATGGTTTCAGTTTGTGTGGTTTTCAGTTCTTTCTTCAGTTTATTGAACAACTTTCAGCTCCAATCTTCGTCCTTTTTCTATTGTTTTGAGGTGAAATTAGAAAAACCAGTCATTTGCTATCTCAATCCAAAGCAAACAAGTGGACAATCAACTCTTATAGAAGGATGAAAGATCTTGAATAAGAAAAATATTGGCTTTATTCAAGAAATATAGCCTTTATTCAGAGGAAAAATGCCAAATAAAAAATAAAAGGGGAATGCACAGCACAACGCTTATATGAACTTAAGCAGTTGACAGTGACATATGACCTAAGATGTCACTATGCACATGCTCTCGAAAAGGTCCAAAGAATGGGGACACAATAGAAACATATTCCAGCAGCTATTAATTCGGGAAAAGGGAGCCCTAACATGAAGACATGAAGTACAGCACATGTAGGACAATGTTGCAGTTAACTGTCTTGAGAAAAATGATCTTCAAAAATTGTAATATTGGCAGGGTAAATATAAATGTATGCAAAACACACACCATTAACATTTCTCTTCATGAAAACATGAGCAATAGTTCCTTGGGACACTAGTTCGAGAGAACAATTGAAAAACCAATTTTTAGTTTTATCCAGCAGATCTAACCTTAACTGTTATTCAACTGACGTTTGTGCATTTGTTGCTTTGTTATTCAACTAAAGCTTGCCAGTCTGGGATTTGTATGCCAAAAACATGAATAGGACACATACTGTTCCTATGCAATAATACCATCAGACATCAGTGTTCTGAAGAACAAAATGCCCCTATCACCAAAAAACAAGAGATGAGACTATTCAACCAGAGTAGTTAAGAATGTTTAGCAATCTTCAACGCCTAATTAATTATCTTTGCTGTACTTTTATTGACCAAATATGGCAAGAAAATCTCGATGGTTACACCGACTTCTAAGGTAACAGTCAACAGCATTGCATCACGGAGCTTCAAGAAACAGGCAACATCGGCCACATTGGTCGCTCTTAGCATGCTAAATACAGGAACTGAGCTGCATTGCAACGGGGAAAGGCGCTGGCTTACGTATGTGTTGAGCTGCCTGACGAAGCTGGAGAAGTTGCTGTGCTTGAAGTACCTCGGCAGCAGCACGGTGGCGAACGCGTGGGGATCCCACACCACGAAGCTATTGTTCGCGGAGCTCCACGACAGGATGCCGTCGGTGGTCGGGTCGTCGACCATGTCGTAGGTCTTGGTCAGGAACGGCGGCGGCCCGGCGTCGTGCAGCCCCTCCATCGGCCTCGGGAGGGCGGCGGAGGCGCTGGCCGGTCCATCCCCCACACTGGACAACCCTCCTCCCCCTCCATGGCCCTCCTCCTTCACCGGATTCAGCATTGGGTCCATAGACGAAGAATCACACCAAACACTCCACCCAGAAGCTCTGACGCCGGCAGTGGCCACAGCAAGCTCCCTAGCAAGCCAAGAACTGAACAAGAAGCTGCCCTCTTATGCAGGAAACGCCAGAAACGCACAGCTTTGGCGCGACAAGAAGGTAGGTAGCATGGGCACAGGAAGAAGAAGATAAGGGCCGCAATCCAGCTAGGAACACCTCACCATCACGCCCACCCGCAAGTACACGGAAAAGCAGCTGAGCCGAGGCCGAGAGATCGTTGGGGACCAGCGCGAAAGGAACCACCAAGACCTGAACCCACACCACACTACCACAGCAGTATCTCGCAGGCAGCGAGCGCAGGAAGGCTAGTAAATTCCTTGGAACCCGATACCAACACCAAGAAGTGGGCAAGACGAAGCGGGGAGGCTGGAATTTGGGGGGATTTGAGCGGAAAGGCGGGAGCTTTGGGCGGGAGCTCGCACCGGGACGGGATCTCGGTGGCTGGAGCGGCCGAGAGAGTGGGGGAGGCTGGCTACTTGGCTCTTGAGGGGCGGGTAGGGGTGGCTATTTTGGGAAAGGAAGATTCTGGAAGGCGAGGTGAGCGTGGGGTTGGAGACTTGGAGGAGAGCGGCAGCGGCGGGGACCGGTCGTGGGGGAGAGATGATCGGCGATTCGGCGGTGACCGGTGAGGGTGGGGTATACGTGTCAACACGTGGGCCTGCGTCGGGGCCTCTGATGGGCCTCCGGTGACATGTGTCGCCGCTCCTGCTCGCCGAAGCCAGCGCACCGCCGCGCCTATTCAGTAATCAATGCTTCAGTTGACTTAGCTTTTAATAATAAATTGGTTATCGTAGATGAGTTTTAACTTCAACCAATAATATAGTACAGTACCTGTACTAACGCTACGACGGTAGTACATCTGTTTATCAATTAAATGAGAAGATAAGTATGAATACGACACTTAATAATAAAAGAGAAATTTAGAATTTTAAATGAATTTAGAAAGAAAACGGAACTAAATGGAGGTCGAATGGTAAAACGGGCTCCCAAAAGATTTTAAATCAAGAAAGAGAAAGGAAAAGAATTTTTCGATTTTAGATTTTTTGTAGCTTCCACAGAGAGCACGTGCGGCTCTCTGGCTTGGCCAACGCAAGGGGACGGAAGGCCGGGGTGGCGGTCGGTCGCAGATGGTCAAGATTGGTGGCGAGATCCGAGACCGGCGCTGCTGAGGGAGTCACGGTTGCGGTGAATTTCGTCGGGAAAGATGACGGTGATGGCTTGGGTTACCTCCAAAATCCGCGATCTTTACAAGAGGGAGCACTTGGGGATTTACGCAATGTGATAGGGTGGAGGAGAACTCGCTTTATAGACTCGAAACAAGCATATTTATGGAAACCATAATTTGGAATCAAATCAGATTGGGAGGAAATTTTGGCAATAGAGCACGAAATTTGGGGAATTAACACCATAGATGGAAAGAGGAGATTTGGTGCGGGATTGATGGAGCTTTGGAGCTTCTTTCTTGCTTTAATGGAGGGAGGGAAGAGAAGAAGCTTCTCTGATCTGGGCTGCATCTAGAAGAAGCTATAGGTGAGTTGCCTTCATTTTTTTAAATATATAAGGATTTTTGAAAAGATAGCACATTAGGTTAAAAAGTTTTAGAAAAATTCTCAAAAAAACTTTCAATTATTTTGTACTTAATAAAATTATTTCAAAAAAATTTAAATTATAAATTTGCCGAGGCACGGCGGCCGTGAGGTCGCTGACCAGCAACCTCGCCGCGTCGGCAAAGCTACCGATGGCGACCGTGGAGCCATTGCAGATTTGCGTTCTCCCGCCATGTTGCCCGTCTCGGTTTCCTTTTCCCAAAGACGTAATGTATGGTCCTTTCCTTTTCCGGGACATTTGTTTCCTTTTCCTTGATTCCAAGACGTTTGTTTCCTTTTCCTTGTTGATCTTTGGAGGTGAGGAAGGTGCATTGTGGGCCACGAGGATGATTTGGAAAAATATGGAAAAATAAACTACGCTCGCCGACATTTGGATCCGCAAGGAAAAAAGATAAAAATTAAGCGATGCTTTCGCCACACGTTCCGCGAGAAAAATTGAAAAAATAACCAAGACTCACTGACCGTTGGTTCCTTAGATAAAAATAAAAACAAAATTCAACGCTCTCCGTATTTGAAATTAGGCTCTATGGGGCTAGATCCGTAAAAAAGTCTCGAGAAGGGTCATATTAGGAAAAAAATACGATCACAATGCCAAGACAATAAAAAATTCAAGTCTTGTTTCCTTGCATGTGGATCCTCCCTATTTATTTCCTTGTTTGATTCACCCTCCTTCCAAATATGTAGTACGTACAATTTTGGCCAGTAAAAAATTTAAGTCTGGTTTCCTTGCATACGGATCCTCCTTATTTATTTCCTTGTTTGATTCGCTCTCCTTCCAAATATGCAGGTGGGGAGTGCATTTGTGGGCCACAGGATGATTAGACACACTAAATAATGGCCATCGGATGTGGGTGAGTAAAGCGAGAAAGATCCGAGACGCGTTCATTTTGATGAATGCAAGTTTACGGGACGTTTCTTTGGGTGCACGAACATTGGGCCATCTCTAATGAGGTGCATTATTTAGGGTGGACGTAGGAAAAACTGCTTAGGTGCATTATAAAGGGGTATAGATTGGGAAATTGATGCACACCTCCTGCGGTTGGAAAGAATTATTGAGACGTGTAGAGATTTTAATAGGAAGTAGGTTATTTCGGTAATACCTTTTAAAAGAGGGGAAAAAGTACCATCACCATTGTAAGATTTTTTAGAAATCGCAAAAGTTTAATCATAATTCGTTTTTTTATGGTAGCTCTGACAGTATTTTTATTTTTTGCTACCATAAATAAATCGAATCATGATTAAACTTTTGCGATTTCTAAAAAATCTTACAATGGTGATGGTACTTGTCCCCCTCTTTTAAAAGGTATTACCGAAATAACCTACTTATTTTTTGGAAATAATGTACCGTAGAAATATCATTTAATAGATATAGATACTGATCGTTGCTGCGGACGATCCCTGAATTTTAACAGAGGGGCGATACCTGTATCTTAACAGAGTAAAATTGCCTTTAAAAAACTTAGAAAGTAAATAAAAATTAAAATATTATCAGTTTTAATGATTTTTTTTTAAAAAATATATATTTTTGGATTTTTTTTGGGAAAATATTTTTTGGCAACAATCTATCGTAGAAATTTCATTTTAGAAGTCTTAAGAAAAAAATATTTGCAAAAAAAAAAAGTAAAATAAAAATTATTTTCTACTTTTTCCTTAAGAAAACAAAAAAATATTTTGGAAAAATAAAAAATAAAAACTCTTTTCTACTTTTTCCCCGAAAATGGAAAACATTGTTCATTTAGCTGCTAGCTATAGTGTTCCCAGAAAAATCTAGCTGCAGCGGGACTCGTAGCCTAGACCAGCTGCTAGTAAGCTCGTGTTGTAACCACTGAGAACCGGAGGCGGTTGTGATACATGAGGAGTAACAAAGATATGAGTCTATGGTGAAGGTACTGCAGAATCTGCAGTAAAAAAGCGATGTGTGTCGGGAAGCCGGGAGGCGCGCCGTACGTCAACGAGATTATAGATATATATAGATACCTCACATAATAGATGAACTCAAGATATAGAGGATTTTATTTCTCTCTTTATTGATTATAGATTGATTCTATTGTATAATGGGGTACTATATTTATACCCAAAACCCCTTCAAAGTAGTTACAGAATTTGCCCACCAAAACCAAGAGGTCGGTTATATCTTAACACTCCTCTTAGACGAATATCGTGTAATGCATACGCCTCATTAAAAACTCATCCTAAAAATCCAGTGGACAAAAGATGGAGAAAAGAATACATTACACCCGCTCCTCACTGGTAGTATGGAACATGAGGTTGACCCAAGAGATGCCCTTCTTGTTGTAGAAGTTGTGTTGGTGTTTAAACAGAAAAGTCGTGTTCTGGATGTTTAGAATTAAAACGCCCATTCCTCCTTTGTTTTTCAGAGCACAGACCTTGTTCCATACTACCAGTGAGGAGCTTCGTTTTTGTAGGTCTTCTAATCTCCTCCATAAACAGTGTGTCGGGACCCGAATATGCAAATTCGGACCCTCTATGTATTCAGCACTAGTCTAGGATCACGCTAGTGCATACAGGCTCAACATAGATGATTATCACAATCATACTCATTGATATCATAAAAAAGACTTCATCAAATTAAATATAACTTGTTAGACGACCTTATGGTACACCTTACATGAATACGCCTCGTAGAGCTAAGACTAAAAAATAAATAAACTGCAGCGGAGATAAATTTATTCATAGTAACCCTTCAATTTGCCATAGGCAACTGACAAGGTTTGCATCCTAGTTATTCGCTTCTTCTTGAAACTCCTCAAAAGCAGGCATAGCTTCTTCTCCAACTGATGATGTTTTGGGGCAAGGGGTGAATACACAAAGCACTCAACAAGTTGTGCATAGAATGCAAGTCTAATATACTATATGCATAGCTTATTACAAAGGAATAGCTGACATGGTTAATTTGCATAAAACAACATTTATTAAATAATAGCATAAATAGATTGAAAGACAGTAAAACAAATAATAACAATATTAAATTTCTCAGTTATTTCCCAAATAAACCAATTCATAACCTTAAACAATATTCCAACTTCTATAGGCATACAGCCTCCATAACCACATTTGTTTTAATAAAAACTAACCCTTGACTGTTATCATCGAGCAATGCTAAATACCGCGAGCACGGACATTCGAATAGGTTTGACACTCTGCAGAGGATAAACACTTTTCCCACAAGATAAACCCTACACCACAAAGGCGAGTGATTATAACAAAGCCTTTCCAATGCCTGTCTAAACCCAGTACTACCCGCTAAGGTTTCAACACTGGTGGGGCTGGTTACCACATCCAGGACCCCCCTCTTGCGCCATGTGAGACTACCCGTGCAAGGACTAGTTACCACAACCCGGGACTCACACCACCACTAGTAGTACCAAAGCTTAGACATAACAAATTAATCAGTTAGGTCAGTCCCATACCAGACTTGTGATTGTATGAATGACTCAGTTCAAATTTTTGCAAGGTTATGTCCTTAATTGACCAAGGCAAGACTAACAAAAAACCATCATATACCATTAAAAAAGCAATGCGACCGCCCAAACGCCACATTGGCCCACCACAAATACTTGCCTCAATCTAAATCATTTTACTACCCCGGTTGTTTTACCATGCACCATGTGCCATCAACAACAACAACATTGTGTGACAACACCTGACACATAATTTAATAAACATATTCCATAATTATTAAGCAAGATTAACCTTTTCACATAAAATGATGATTCGTGGCATGGCTAAGCATACTACATGCATTCTAGCTACCCACATTGTAATTATAGCTACCAACTAATAAAAAACCATTCTAGGGTGACAAATGAAATACAAAATACAATATGGCAAGGTGGATATATCACAATTGGATGAATGACTATACCCAACATAATTGAAACAAGTGATAATTGAATTAGTATGCAATACTTTGAAACAATATAATATTTTAAACATGGGTTAAACATGATCAAAGCACAACTTGCCTTCAAAGAGTTATGGATCCTGCTCCGGATCTTGTTCTTGTGCTGGCTCCATGATCACAAACTCACCAGGCACTTCAACGTCTACGCAAAACAAGCGAGAAAGCAATAAATACCAAAAACAGAGAGCAAAAATCAACTCCAATAATTAAATAAAATTCTCCAATAAATAGATATCAATTTTACCAATTTTTAGAAACTGGAATCACCTCAATCGGAGTTCGTATGAGTAAGAACGAGCTAGTTAAAGTTTGAAATAAAAGATAAATCAGAAAAAATGGAAAAAAATCCAAATTAACCGAATTATTTTTGTAGGGAAAACGATTTATTGCGTCAGCAGACACGTGACCCAATCAGAATGTGACATGTGTCTCTGACGTATGGACTTGGTCCACGACTGGTGCTGGTCCACCGTAGATCGGCAGCACTTTGCCTGTACGCCGGTTGATGCAAGCGCTTGCGTCAGCGGCAACGCGCGGCTTAATCACGGCACAACGTGACTGGTGTAATGCTTGGCATAATCTCGCCCGCTCAAACCAAAACGGACGACGAGATCTGCCGGTGCAACTAAACCCGGATCTTCTGCCGAGGTGACACGCGGCAACATCACGACCGTTCAGATCTAATCGGTTGGCAGCGGCTGCAGACAGAAACCGAAGCAGGGAAGTGACGTGCCTACCCCAGCGGACGACACACGACCTGATCCAATGCGTCGATAGCAGATCGGACGACCACGAGGTCACAACGGATGGGTGACTGCGGGACACACGATGAACCGACACGACACGAATGCGGCAAGATCTGGACCGATCGACGACATCCGATGACAGGGCAGCGGCGAAGCGATGGTGCATACGCGGTGAGATCAGAGCCACACAAGATTGATCGGATGGTTAAGGAAGCTCGCGAGGGTGACGATGGCATGGTGACGTTGCATGGCGAGTGACGAGTACTCATACCATGGGTACCCCCAGCGGCCCGGAGTGACGAACGGGCTACCCCAAGCCCGGCTCTGGCCAAAGGCCCCCGCTGGGCCACGAAGGACACTCGTCCCCAACCAAACCAACCAAGGGGCGTCCGACCCCCGCCATAGGTCGGACTCCCCACAAGCTCCGACCAAGCCGAGGCGATCTCCGCCAAAGGCCGAGTGCCAGGCCGCCATGGGCCGTTGGCCACCTGCCCCATAGACACGACAGCTCGGAAAGACCGCACGAGGGCAGGTGGCTCCTTCCCAAGGTAGCGAGGAGGTTGCCAAAGTTAAAGCTCCAGTCTCATCATCCAGTCATGAGCAGTGTAAGGACGCGCTCCCTCCCGAGGCAAGACCGGTGCGGGCATTGGCGTCGACATCCGACGGACGTACAAGAGGGTAGGTGCGCCATTTCCCGATGACACGAAAAACTGCGCCACTCGATGAGTCCACCGACCCGACGTGGGGTAAGTGGACGCCGATCAAATCGCCATGACCAAGGACCAGGACTCCTAGCCTAGGACACCTCATCCTTTCTTCTCCCAACTCCCCGTGTAACCTGCCCCCTTCGACTGTATAAAGGGAGGCAGGGTCCTCTGAGGAGGGAGAGGGACCCCCTTTCTCGGTTCTTACAGGCAAGCTGTTCTTGCTCCCACGGGTTCGAATCCTTAGCTCTCGCTTGTAATACCGTGCAGTCATCTGCATCCGAAGCAATATAGCATCACTACACGAACTGGAGTAGGGACATTCGGCCCGAACCAGTATACATCTTGGGCTTCTTGAGTCTAACCATTCAAGGATAGGGAACGCGCTGCCCCTTGACTAAACAATTCACTCACCGGTGCTCGAAACACCGACAGCGAGGTTCTCACCGGAGAGGAAGACGATGACGTGCAACGCAGCGTTCTAGGGGTCCTTTGATGACGCTTTCTCCTCAGTCTGACGTGGCACGAAGAGGCGGTCTCGAATCCGGGCTCGAACGCGGCGGAAGATGGCGAGCGACGACGGAACCACACACGAAAGGAACGGTGGCCTCCTCTGGACTTTGGCGAGCTCTTGCGGGTGAACGGTGGTGTCTCGACGGGCATGCGCTAGGGCAACAGATGTGGCTCGAGGTGAGGAATCCAAGGGTGGCGGCGACGCTTTAAATAGCGGCCTCGGCTTCCGTGTGTCTCGCGAAGATTGAGATTTGCTAGGATACGGTGACGAAATCTGGCGAGGATACAGAAAGGGTGACGTGGGGCATCGCAGGCGTCCACGTGACGACAATCTGACGGCTCACACGCACAAGCGACGCGACGCAAAGGTAGCCGATGGATCAATATCCAACGGTGAGGGTGAGATGCGGCTAGGGTTTGGGGCTTGGCGGCTTGCGCGGGTCGGCGGCGCGGGGAGAAATTGGCCGGGCTGCTGGGCTCAACCCAGAACTATTCATTCGCATAGTAAACCTTTTCTGAATAAAATAAATGCCAGAAAATAGAATAATCCAAATAAAATATCAAAAATATCAAAAAAAATCTAGAAAATATTTTAAGTTATTTAGGACTCAAATAAAATATTTCCAACAAAATTTTATTTAAACTTTTCATATTTTCCAAAACAGCTTTATAAATAAGCCATAAATCAATAAATAAAAATTAATTCAAATAAATTCCAGAAAATTAATAAAAATATAAAGTGCATATTAAATTGAAGAAATACAAAAATTGAGATGTTACACAGTGTTTTCTTGCTCTATCAATGTTCTTAATTACGGTTGCAGGTAATTTTAGAGTGCACATATAATAGATCGGAAGGAGAGACATGACAGAGTTCACGATTGTGAGTATACCTTTCTATGAAAGATCGGCTGTACTGCCAGTAACGCGCCGTTCAATTCTATCCATTAGAGGGGCATAATCTTTGATCTTTGGTCTCGAGGTTCCAAGAGGTAAACCAAGATAGGTGAAGGGCATATGGCCTTTGGAGCAACCAAAAGTGTTAGCTTCAACAGTAAAACGGTCCTCTTCCACAGTGATTGGATACATAGACGATTTATGGTAGTTGACTTTAAGGACAGTGGATGCCGTGAAGGTACTTAGAAGGTTCTTCATACAAATGAGTTGTCTAGCACAAGCCGACATGATCAGCAAGGTATAATCCACATAATGAATTATGGGGTAATCCGAAACTCCAAGAACTGGGATAGGCAGTTGAATGATGCCTCGTTGGGCAGCTTTGCTCACTATGTATTGAAGCATATCAGCCGCTAGGACGAAGAGAAGCGGTGAAAAGGGCTCACCTTGTCTTACTCCCCTCTTACATTGAAATTGTTTAGTACTCCATTTAAAAGAATGGTAGAGTAGGCTGAAGAAAGAATTTGTTCTATCAATTTTATCCATTTGGGTGGAAAACCTTTTTAAATCATCATAGAAATAATGATCGAATGCTCAATGGTGTCGTAGGCCTTTTCAAAATCCAATTTAATGATAACTATCTGCCTTGCACTGTGGTGGCACTAGTGAATATACTCGAAGGCTCTGGCTAGGCAGTCTTGAATGGTTCTATTTTTGATAAATCCATAATGATTCTGGTGGACCAGCTGAAGGATAACATTTTGCATACTATTTGCAAGATCTTTGTAATTAATTTCAGGGTAGAGTTCAGAAGTGAGATCGACCTGTAGTCATTGACTGTTTGAGGTGTTGCTTTCTTTGGTATGAGCACAATAAAGGAATTGTTGATGTTCTGGACATTGAGCTGCGTTGAGTGAAATTCATTGCAGAGAGAATAGAGATGTGCCAGCATTTCTTGATTAACATCCCATTGAATCCATCTGAACTTGGGGCTTTGTCAACAGGTGAGAATTGAACAACACTGTCTATTTCCTCTTTTGTGAATGGGAGTTCCAGAGAGTTGAGGCCGTCAATAGGAGTGCTTAACTCAGATAAATCAAAGTGCATGGTTGGTTGGGTTGAGATACCCATTCTGTTTTGGAAGGTTGTCCAAAGGATAGCTGCTTTGGCATGGTGCTCTGCGGTAATACTGCCATCATCTGCTTGAAGATGGGTGATCATATTTTCCCTGTATCTCTCTGTTGCAGTTGAGTGAAAGAATTTTGTGTTTTTGTCACCTAGTTTCATCCAGCGAATGGTGTTTCTTTCTTTCTAATAGGTCTTCTTGTATTGTAGTAACCGAGTGAGATGGTTTTTAATGATAAGCCTGAAATTATGCTCCGTATGAAATACCCTCCGTTCTTCTAATTCTTCCAAAAGAAGAATGACTGCATTGCAGTTTTTGATGAGATTTGCTAATATGACACGACGAGTGGTCTGAGATGGTCTTGGCTAAGGTAGAGACTGCGGTGTTGCGATAAACCGAGGTCTAATCCGAGGAGGTGAAAAACCAGTCTAGCTGCTGAAGCAATGGATCTTCTTGCATATTGCTCGAAGTAAAGCTGCAACCTTTAAGAGGTAGCTCAATAAGGCCTAGGGCACTAATGATGCTATTAAATAACATAATATCTTGGATGTTTTCTCCAAGCTTATTTCTGTTCTGAACAGAGCGAATGAAGTTGAAATCCCCCATTAAAATCCAATTTGAGTTATGTTGAAGGTCTAGATGTGAAAAACAGTCGATGAACTCATCTCTTGCCGGCCTAGCGTAGGGGCCATAAATGTTGGTGAGGATCCAGGAATGATCGTTGTGTTTGGAAACAAAGTTGATAGTAATGGTGAAGAGGCTTTGAGAGATGACAATTCCACTGAAAGTAGAGCTAGACCAAGCTGTCAGAATCCCTCCCGAGTTACCATTGGCAGGAGAAAAACAAACTTGTCTATGGAGCAAGGTAGAAAGGTTTTTAGGAAAGAATGCTGGATAATTTCTTTTTTATTTCTTGGAGGCAAATGGTCGAACATTTACTTTCTTGAACCTTGGTTTTAATAGCTCTCAGCTTGTCCTGTGAGTTCATCCTCCTAATATTCCAACACAAGATGTTCCAGTTTCTGTAAAGATTTGATATGGAGTTCAGAGTTGGTAGAAAAGGAGAGATCACTGCTTGCTAGAGTCAGGATTGTGATGGGGGTACAGGATCAAAGGTAGTGAATTTTGATATGCACAAGCATAACTAAGAAAAAGAAATCAGAAGGACAGATGGCTGGTCCTAGAGGGCCAAATATAATATGGTTTATAGTTAAGCAGAGACTGGTGATAAAAGTTTGTAAAAACAAGATCCCAAAAAACAGAATACATTGGAATAGAACAGAAGTGAGATATCCTCCAGGTAACGCCATTGGAGTTATTCCTGGGCACGAGACGATCCTCCTTTAGCATTGTTGGAGTCTTTGAGGACTTTGTCAACAGAAACCTTTGAAAGAGACACTCCACATAGATCCAAAGCCCATTATAGCATAAGTTGAATTGGCAGTTCTGGTGGAGAGGGTGTCTGGTGAATGTGAAGAGCAAGCTCCACCCTGTTGGCCTGTCTAGGGATGTTGTCAGGTGTCCTTTGAGCTATTCTTCCTTTTGACTATTTTGTGCGGGATAGCTGGTGCATTTTGAAGCCTCCATGTAGGGCATTGATCCTTGGGCTGTGCCTTAGCATCTGAGTAGAGATCGGTGTCTTGTTCTGTGAGGTTCTTATTAGCTTTGGAGAGCATGTTGTCTGCGGTATAGAGGATGTGGGAGATTGCATACTAGAAGCCAAAAAAATGGCCATGTTGTTGTTAGGCTCCTCTTGGGGTATATCCCTCTCCCTAGCATAGTCAGATTCCTCAATTTCCTCAATCATGACTGAACACTTTTTGTGCATGCGCTCTTCTGGGTGGAGGTCCGACAAGTTCAGGTGTGTGAGGCAATAAGAATAGCAGGGTCAAAGGCCATGGACCATGATCACTTAGGCCTAAATCAAGAGAAGTCAGTGTGAACCAAAACTAGAAAGATTGGGTAATTTGTTGGGGTATAAGCACAGGGTATCTGGCATGACATGAAGACGTTGTAAACTTGTAGCAGGATGTTATGAAGCTAAAGAGTCGGTGATGAAGGTGTTGGTGATAGAATGGCACTAAGGCCATGCAGATGCTTTCCTAGTTCACCAAAGGATGTAGAGATGGAGCACTCTGCGAGAGAGGTCCTTGCGCTGATGAAGCACTATTTGACTCTTGAGTAAATGCAGAAATGGTGTCTGAAGGAAAGGACAAAGACGCCTGATCCTCATTGAGTTCTTGCCTTTACTGCCCCCAAAGGAGCCTGAATCCACTGATTCCATTGAGGATCGTTTCGAGTGGTGGGTTGACATGTAGGTATTCGGGGGTGGAACTTCTTGGTTCTGTTCTAGCCATTCAGGTATCGACTGATGAATTTGATTGGGATGAAAGTACAATGGTGGGTCCTCATCAGGTGGGAAGATGTCTGAAAGGTCAGTATTGAGGATGAAGATCGAAACTGTCCAAGATTTGCCTTGACCACCCAAAGTGTTGCCCTTCTTGATAACCAAGTGGCGGGGAATTGAGATGGTATCTTGAGCTAGAATCTTACAGATAACTCGGCCTTGAACTTGGTCATTCTCGTACCAATGTAATTTTTTTCCAAATGTAGAGCATGCCTGGGCAATGAAGTGTGAGTGTTTGAAATCCAAAGGTAAACCCAAGAACATTACCCATCCAATTATGGTAAAAGGGGCATTTCTCTAGTTTGGGCCCTCATCATGCTTGACAAACCTCAGGGTATTAGGTCCAAATTCATAAGGACCCCAAAGACCAAGATGTCCAATGTAGTCGCGGATGTCAATTAGCATTTGTTGGATCTCTTCTCCTTGAGGTTGAGGTTCAACGATGGTGAAAGCGAAATCTTCATGAGATTTTGGTGCACTGACAAAAACCATGTCTGCTCGGTCCCAGCGGAAGATTCCTCGATCATCAACTTGCATCCCCTCTGGAATGAAATGATCTGGCTTTGCAATATGGAGTTCCACCATGGCTAGGAATTGAGAGATGTGATGCTTGCAAGATTGAGAGAGCACAGTTTTGGAGAGAGAGAGAGAGAGAGAGAGAAGTGAGTGATAGAAGATGAAGGCAGAGCGTTTGTAGCAACTAACTCGAGGTCGTGCTAAACTGCCTCTGGACGATGTGCCCTGGGGATGAGCGATTTGGAAACTGGCCTCCAGATAGTGGAGGGAGCTCTCCTCAAGATAAGACAATACCTGAGAATATGGCTATAGTGAAAACATCCCTTTCATCTGACAGCATTAATGCAAACGGCTGAAAGGTGTCCCTCCCAAGGCAGGAGGAACAACGGGGCAAGGCATGATTACCAGGAAGACTTGAGTTGATCAGGAAATTTGAACTTCTCTGTTGAGGACTCCTAATATGGTTCTGACGATGCTACGAGGGATCTCGATTGGGGTCAATGATGAATAGAAAGGAACATCTAGAATGACTAGAAGCAATTAACAAGCTCAAGGATCCAACTTTAATGTGATGAAACTTGCTGGAATGCTCTTGTAGACTAAGCACGGGAGAAGAAGCAAAGGAGATTGATTTGTTCTTGGATTTCTAACTCCGACGAAGGACATCGGAAGATATCACCATCCATTTATTTTCGTGTTTGTGGATACAAAGTTTGTATTCTCTGTTCCAATTAGCTGCTCCATCTCTCCAAAGATAGAAATGGACACATAAATGCTTAGTGGAACATTTTCTCAGAGTAGATGAATAAGCCCACATTTTTGCAAGACACAAAAAAATGGAAACCATAATTGTAACATTCCAAAAATTTGGATTTTAGAATGTTCAAATTTGAAAATTCACTATTTGCATTTTTATTGAATTAATTTCAGCTTAATATGAATTTTCTATTTATAAAAGGATTTAATTTTCCTAATCTATCCATCAAACAAAAGATTTTCAGTTTTAGTTGGGTTCATTATGCTGCAAGGAATTTTTCTGTATTTTTGGAGATTTTTCTGAATTTATTTGATATTTATTTGAATTTATTTGTTTTTATTTGAATTTCTAGAATTTCTTTAATTCGGAAAATATTTTATTTTCGAAAATCTTCCTCGGGCCGAATTCCTTCCACCAGCCCGTTTCCCTTCCCCGCGGCCCAGCTCCTTTCGCTCTCCGCTCGGCCCACTTCTCCAAATCTGCCCGCCTTCATGCGGCGTCCGCGTCGCGCCATGACGGACGGCGTGTAGGGCCTGCTCGGCGGCCCACGCTGTCGTCTCAGAGCCGGACTCCGTCGCTCGTTTCACCCGCAACCGCCGCCGCGTTTTCCGTGCCCGCCGCGCCGTATCCGCGCCGGACTCCCTCGGCATCCGCGTCTATAAAAGCCGCCGCACCCTCTCCTCTCATTTGTTCCGAGGATCGACGCCCGTGCGCCGC
Organism: Otatea glauca; assembly: GCA_036346275.1. Classification (NCBI taxonomy): domain Eukaryota; kingdom Viridiplantae; phylum Streptophyta; class Magnoliopsida; order Poales; family Poaceae; genus Otatea; species Otatea glauca. Next base: position 49,164,982 of record CM070723.1, read on the forward strand.
CAAAACCCAAACCCTAGCTACCGTCGTTCGCCGCCGTGCTCGTTGCTCTTCTCCGCCGCCAATCTTCGTCGACGGTGAGGCTCCGCCGCATTCCTTGGTCCCGCCGAACTCACCACGCCGCCCTCTTTCTTTTGCCCCTAACCCGACGCCGCCTCGTCGCGTTTTTCTCCCTCGGTCGCTGCGTCTTCTCCGCCTCCAGCGTGCCGCGCCGCCGCCTCGGGCCATCGCTCTCCGTTGATGAACCGTGCCCATCCGATCTTCCACGTGCGCATCCGATCGCGCCACGCCCTCCGCCACGTCTCAGCCGTCGATCCGCCTTGGTCGCTGGATGCACGCCGCGTGGACGGCTGGGATGCATCCGCGTCGATCCGCCTCCCGCCATGTCAGCGCCGCCTCGGCTCCCGCGCCGCGCCACATCACCCGTCCGCACAGCAGCCGTGTCAATGCTGCCTCGGCTGCCACGTCTACCCTAACCCGCTGCGTCAGCGCCACCTCGGTCGGTCTGCCGCGTCATCCTCCAAGCCGCTCGGTGGACGCAGTCCACCGTGAGCCGAGTCTCTGACTCGTGGGTCCCGCTTGTCAGCCAAATTCTTTTTCTTTTTATTCTTTTCCAGAAAATCCCGAAAATCCAACCAATCACGTGTTGCCACGTGTCAGCCTCTCTGTTTTTCTGATTTTTTTCTTATCTGGAATCTTCCAGGAGCCCGTTCTCCTTCGTTCGAGCTTCGATTCCAGTGATTCAAATTTCTAAATTAATCTAAATTCAAGATATATCTTCCAGTACCATTATTTTCAATTTTTGAATTTTGTTTGAATTTGTTTTATTATTTGCTCTCGTTTCGCGTGTAGACGACGCAGTCGAAGCTCAAGCAAATCAACAGTCAGAGGTAGATCCAGCAGGAAGCAATGAAGGCAAGTCTTCCTTGAACATGTTGATCCCAAATTTTATGAAAATGTTATGTTGTTTTTAAATTATGCATGCTTACTTTTATGCAAAGTACCTTAAATATAGTCTTATGGTTTAATTAAATTCCAGTTTGTTATACCCTCATTGGTATTGATCATGTCAAACCTTTGTCACCCTACGTAATACTAGCTATTTTATTTGGTGATATCCAGTAGATTAGCGTGGAACGGTAGAATTGCTTAGTCCAGCTTAAGCGTTTCGGTATTGTGCCATTATGGGGAATCATTTCGAATGTTGTTTAAACTTATTTGTGAAATTGCGGCAATTGGTGTTGCTGTTGTGATTTAAGTAAAATAAAGTGGAAATGGTTTAGACAGGCGGATGGATGTTTGGCGGTGCAAAGCACGAGACCTTGGTATGTGAATGTTCGCCCTAGTCAATTAAGGACCGAGCGTGTGTTACCATGGACCGAGCACTACCGTACAACAACAAGTCTATATGGGTACGACTGGCTAAATAATTTGTGCGTCTCATTATTAGCCGCCATTGGTGAGTGCGGATGTTGGCGGCGCAAGAGGAGCTTCAGATCGGGCGGCTAGAACCCTAACACGGTGAAACCTTAGCGGGCGAGGTTAATAGTGGGGTAGTGCATTGTAAAGGCCTTGTCGTGATCTCTCTGCCGACACACCAAAGGAAGTGTGTTAATTGCATGGCAACAAGAGTCGATCATGTCTTGTGGGTAAAGTGTACATACTCTGCAGAGTTAAAACTACTTAAGTAGCCATGCCCACGGTCAAGGGCAGGCGAGGTACGCTTGCACATTGTAGATTTTATGGTTTTGTTTTAAAGGAAAATGTTGGTTTGGGAATCAGAGAGCAGATGGAACTCTCGGGTTATGGTTTGGCGGATGGAGCTAGTCAGGTAGATGGAACCTGCTTTAATTGTCATATCAAATTCAATTACTATGCTATTACATTTTGTTCAAATGATGCTTTATGAAATTACTATTGGTATTTACAGTTAAACTTTGCGTTATGCTAAAAGAGCTATATTATGCCTTCAATTGTTTAGCCTTGCATATAGTTATCATGCATTATGTTTCCAAGACTTGCGGAGTACATTTTGTGCTCACCCTTGTAACATCCCCAACCTTCCACAGAAGAGTTCGCAGAAGCTGAAGGTGACTACGATTTCTACGCTTGTGGTTACGACGAAGGTGATCCGGAATGCTAGGACGCGAACCCCAGTCGATTGCCTGTTGGGCAAATGGATGGGCTTATCCTGCTTTTGTTATTTCGTTTCCGCTGTTTTTTTATTGAACTCAAGCCATGATGCTGCTTATTTGTAATAATTGGCCATAAGGCTAATACTCTTTTGCTTAATTAATATTATATGCGTCGTGATATGGATGTGAGGTTATCACTGTTTCTACTGTGTGTGCTAGCTTTTCCTGGACTAGCACAAGTTATACACAGAGGGTTCGGATTCAGAAATCCGGTCCCGACAATAATCATAAGCCTTTATAACGCAAAAGCCTGATGAGTCTCCCCCAAGAACGCAACTAAGAGCTAAGCTAATCGAATGCTCAGATAAACGGAAAGCAAATCTGGAGAAAGAAGCCAGGTGAAGAAAACCAGCTGAAGAAGAAGACACATGGTCGACCGAAGAGCCATACCACAGACGGATTTCATTGGCAATTACTGAGCCTCCTGTGAAATCACAATCAACCGAGATGGAATCCCCCATAGCCAGGAGGCAATCTGAGAACATTAGGAGAAGCTACCAGAGATCACCAAGGAGTCGCCATGGAGTCACCCGTCGTCATGGAGTCATCATTGGTGGAAAATGTCGTGCGCTTTTGGTGTATCAGCTGGTTAGTTCTTAGTCTTCATGATTCATGAGAGGAGCATTAAAAACCTTCATATGAGAAAACTTCAAGAAAACTCACTAAAGGAAAAAGAGTGCAACTTATAATCTTTCAGATTTAAAGAAGTTTCTTCAAGATCATGCTAAGGGTTATAGTTCAAGGATTTACTCCCCCCTGAACTCAGCATATCTCTAAGTCGTCTCATTCCAATGCCACACACACATCTTTGGAAACTAGATGTTGGAAAAGACTTAGTGAACAAATCTGCTAGATTTTCACATGACTTAGTTTGTAGAATCTTCACCTCACCATTCTTTTGGAGTTCGTGAGGATAGAAAAGTTTAGGGGCAATATGCTTCGTGATATTGCTCTTTACATAACCCATTTGTATTTATGCAGCACAAGTAGCACTATCTTCATAGGTAATCGTGAGGGTAGCACAAGTAGCACAAGTAGTATTAAGACCACATGACTTCTAGATATGGTTAATCACACATCTCAGCCAAACACACTCACTTGAGGCTTCATATAAAGCTATAATCTCTTAGTGGTTGGTAGAAGTTGCTACCAAGATTTGCTTAAAAACCGCCAAGAAACGAATGTACCACTGCAGAGAAACACAAACCCAGCCTGAGATTTGGCACTGTGGAGATCAAATAGATAGCCAGCATCCGTATATCCCACCATGGTTATGTCTTGGTCTTTCTGGTAAAATAAGCCAAGGTCTTGAGTGCCTTAGAGGAATCTGAGTAAAGTCTTAACACCAACCCAATGTCTTCTGGTTGGGGCTGCACTGTGTCTTACTAGCAAATTTACTGTGGATATAATATTAGGCCTTGTGCAATTCGCAAGATACATAATTGCTCCAATGGCGCTTAAGTATAGGACTTTAGGTTCTAAGACTTCCTCATTTTCATCCTTAGTTTGAAAGGGTCTTTATCCACTTCAAAGGATCTTACTACCATGGGGATTTTTTAAAGGATGAGATTTATCCATATTAAATCTTTCCAATACCTTCTTGGTATAGATAGACTGGTGTACAAAAATTCCTTCTGGAAAATACTCAAGCTGCAGGCCTAAGCAATATATGGCTTTACCTACATCTTTCATCTCAAACTCCGTCATAAGGCAAGAACTTGCTTCATTTATCTCCTCTGTGGTTTTGATAATATTCAGATAATCGACATAGACTGAGGTGATATAGAATCCATTTTGAGATTTCTTTATGAACACATAGGGGCAATCGTCATTATTGGAGTATCCCTTCTTCATGAGGAACTTACTAAGTCGGTTGTACCACATTCTTCCTAACTGTTTTAATCCGTATAGCGATCTCTGCAGTTTAACGCTATACATGTTGCGATTTCCTTTATTTGGATCTGGAATTTTGACTCCTTTAGAGACTCTCATATAAATATCAGTATCCAGTGACCCATATAAATATGCTATCACTACATTCATCAACTGCATTGATAAGTTTAAGCTAGCTGCCATTGATATTAAATATTGCAATTTTAATCCATTCATTATAGGAGAGTAAGTTTCATCGTAATAGATATTGGGACTCTACATGAACTCTTGTGCTACAAGTCTCGCTTTATATCACTCCACCTGGTTATTGTCATTTTTCTTCCGATGAAAACACAGTTTGATCCTACATGGATCACTATAAGAGGTGTTCGGTCAACAAGACCAAATACTTTCCTCTTATTAAGCAAATTCTGCCTCAATTGCTTCTTTCCATTTGACCCAATCTGAGTGCCTCTGACACTCTGCCATGGACTTTGATTCTGGATCTAGATAAAGTAATTTTGAGGCAAAATATATGTCATTAATTGTAGTCTTTCTCTTATACAACTCTCCTAAATCACTTTAGGGATATCTCTTCATTAATTTCTTCCAACTCCTTGTGATTTCCCACAACAATGGAGTCTAGGAATGCGGGTACCATTTTCAGGATGTCTCACTTCAGGGATTTTCTCAACATCAGGTTGAGCTTCTTCTACTATTATGGGTAGTATTCTCACTTATTAGGTTCTCTATTCTGCGAACGTCTCTGTGAAATTAAGTCTCGTGCACCTGGAGGCCTCCCCCTCTTTTTATCATGAGGGGCAAGAGTGGGTTCAATATCCTTCTAGGGTATTTCCACTCTTTTTGATGCATTTACTACAGTTGTATGAGATCTTGTCACTCCTTTATGATCAGTGAAGTTATCTGGCATGTTATTAGCTATTTGTTGCAGATTTATTATCTGAACTTTAAGTTTTGTTTCTTTAGTGCGTGGGTCTAAGTACTAAATGCCAGTGACATTCCAATCTATTTCTCAATATTCTCAAATATGGTACTTTTCTCCTCCTAATACCAAGAAATTGTCCTCATACCATCAGCGTACCGAGCCGTGTACAGATCCCTTGTCATAAGCTCTATGTATTTAATAATTGACGGAGATTTATAACCTATATAGATCTCTAACTTCCGGTGAGGGCCCATGGTTGTATGCTGTGGTGGTGAGATTAGCACGTATACAACACAACCAAATTTTTGTATATGGGAAATACTTGATTTTTTCACATGCATTATCTGCAAAAGTGGAAATTTCATGGTATGCAGTTAGTCTGAGTTGAATTAATACAATAGTGTGTAGCATTGCGTGACCCCAACAGCTAGTGGGGAACCTACAATTCTGCAAGAGTAGCCTAGTAAGTATTATTCTTTTAATTAATGACTCTACAGGACCATTTTGTGTATGGACACGATGTACTGAATGCTCTACATTAATGCCTAGAGCCATATAATAATCATTAAATGCATTTGAGGTAAACTCACCAACATTGTCCATTCGAATAGATTTGATCCTTTCTTATAGAAAGGAAGCTCTTAATTTAATAATTTGGGTAATTAATTTAGCAAAAGCATGGTTCCTAGTAGATAAGAGACATACATAGGACCATCTAGTAGAAGCATCTATAAGTACCAAAAAGGTGCTGAAGAAGTCCAAAAATATCACCTTAAATTCTCTCCAGAAAATTCAGTGATTCTTTCATAACTTTTTTATAAGAAGGCCTAACTATGAGATTTCCTTTAGCACAAGTAAGGCATAAGAAGTCTTCAGATCTAGGGAAGTCTGTACTTTTTTATGCTATGGTCAGCAGAAGTATTAATGATATTCCTCATCATATTCAACCCAAGATGACCCAGTCGATCATGGCAGATCTTAAATATTTCTAGGTTTTTAAGTATTGTTTTCATCGCAGCATAAACTTCAGGTTTTGTATATGTATAGTATAACCCGTAAGAGAAGGAAGGGAGTTTTCAACCACATGTTTATTGCACCCATCAAACTTTGTCATGAGTAGGTATTCTGTACCATCCTTATTTTATGTCTTCATATAGAAACCATTCAAACAGATGTCTTTGAAACTCAATAGAGTACGATTGGACTCAGGGTACAGTAGAGCATCATCTATTATTATACGAGTACCCATAGGGAGAACTATGATGGCTCTTCTAGTGCCAACAATGAGCGCATCGCTTCTGGCGATGGTCCTGATATTTCTAGTTTTCTTGGTCAAAGTCTGAAAATTTTTAGTTTCCCTAATAATTGAATTTATGATGCAACTATCTACAAGACAGACTTCCTCCTCCACTATTGGATTATACTTTGTTCTATATTAGAAGTATGATTTAACAATCAAGCAATTGTTGCAGTAGGAACATATTGCAAAATATAGAACAAACATAGAATAATAAATCAAATATCCTAGGAAATAAAAATTTATTTAACTTCAAATGATAATCGCTCAACAGAAGTGTAGACCAATGTTCATTCAGGAACTAGTACTAAACTAATAAAGAGACTCGTAAGGAATATGTGACATAGACTAGCAAAGCGATGGAATAGTTAGGAGACTAATCCAGGTCTCCATATGAGTCGTAGGTGTCCTCCTGGGATTCCTCAAACTCAATAATTTCAAGAGCCATTTCATCACACTTCTCAGCGTCCGTGTCAACAACAGGTTGAACGGTGAAGCGTGACTCAACCTTATTGGTTGGGACTTGCTTTTGGAAGCTCCCCGATCCCTTACTTTAAACTTTCCATTGGGCTTGCCTCTGCCCATCTGAGTTCCGCCATTCTTCCACTTATCCCCTTTTTGCCTTTGGCCCTTTCCGTGGCCATGGCTTTTGTTAGCCTGCTGAGCATTTGTATGTGCTTCGGACATTGCATGAGTCCCATTAGGGATGGGATGAGGATTCTTCATCATGAGTTTATCATGTTTTTCTGTTTCTAGCAAAAATGCATATAGCTTAGAGTACTTCTGGTACTTGGCATGATAGTATTGTTGCTGTAGTTTCCTCATATTGGAGTGGAAGGTGCATAATATCTTGTCTATCATTTCAACATTGGTAACTTTTTTATTACAGAATGTCAATTTGGTGACAAGCTTGTGTATGGTGGAGTTGTATGCTGCCACATCTTTGAAATCCTGAAGGCGTAAGAGGGTCCACTCACGCTGTGCTTCTAGCAGTAGGGTGGATCTTTGCTAATTATATCGTTCCTTTTGGGAATTATATAGTGCTAGCGGATCCTTCTCCATCAAATATTTGGCTTTCATATCTGGATGGAGATGGTGCCCCAAGAAGTGCAGAGCCGCAGACTTGGCAGCTTTAGGAAGAGTAGGGGTGCCAGCTTCAGGCTGAGTAATATCAGCTCCAAGAGATCGAGTTGTCGGGTTAATCTTGGCATCCATTGCCCAGGTCAGGTAATTGCTGCCATTCAGGGTAAGCTCGATAAATTCTCTCTTTGTTATGTCTGACATATCCTATTTCTATTTATATAAAAATGAATTTTACTTTGGTACAATCAATATATTGCATGCTCACTCTTGAATCAATAAAGTTTGGTATATATCTAAAATTTCTCAAAATTTCCCTAGCATTTTTCATAAATTTCTACTAATTTTCAAGCAATTTTAGAATTACCAAATAATAGAAAAATAAATTCAGCATGAATAAACATGGAATTATATCAGAAAAATAAACCCAGAGATATGAAGCTTTTAATGTGTACTAAGTCTAAGCTTCAACAAATTTATAGAATCCCATACACCCAAAAATTCAATTTCTAGGATTTAATATATAAAATTTCTGAATTTATTAACTATTTTTCAAAATTACAGGGAACTTCAGGGCACTTAAAAAAAAGATTCCCGCGATCGACCTTGAATAACTAGAACTTCAGGGGTTAAGACAAAAAATTGTCGTTTTTATGTAAAGATCCCCATTTTTGCATAAAATGCGAAAATGAGAATCTTATGTGTATACAGTACTAGTCCCATGATCAGTGGCTAGTACGCACATTTACATCAATTGGAATCACAACTATACGTCATATTATTAAAGCAGAAGTTATTTATACATTGTGTTTTACAATTCATAGTGTGTATATATATAGCAACAGAAGAAGCAAAATCTTGTAGTATGCCTATCCAACCCTCAAGCAACTAACAAGCTATAATCCCTAGAAAGATCTTTTCGTTGAAGTTCATGTATCCTGCAACGAAAAATAATCTTCGGAGCCTCGTTTTCTTTTCCACCTAAAACAACATAATAAGCAAGGTTGAGTACTTTCGTACTCAGCAAGACTTAAGGTGGTATTTGCAAAATTCATAAATGCAGGCCATGTCAAAGGAGGGAATTTTTTTTTAAATAATATATTTTTTATTTCTAATTGCAAAAGTGTACCACGAAGGAAAAAAAATTCAAAAATGTACCCTTGTCGCCCTATGGTAGGGCGACTTCTTGATGCAGAAAAAATGTCGCCCAATCGTAGGGCGACACGTCACTACTCGCCAAATAGAAGGCGACACAACGATGAGTCGCCCAATGGGAGGGCGACACAAGCTATAGTCGCCCAATGGAAGGGCGATTTTGCGGAAAATTTACAAATTCTAGGAAAAATCTGAGAGACTTAAAAAAAGATTAAAATATTTGGATAAACAGATTTAGGATTGAATTAAAATATTTTTAGCCTCTAGAGAAATTTGAAATAATTTTGAAAATTCGCTTGAACCAGTAGAGTGCATGGTTTTTAGCCTTTTTCGGCGGCCCGTACAATGTCATGTCTAAACGGTATTTTTATGAACAGTAGACCACATTTGATCTTTGATACATGCACTTCCATATTATGGAGAAATATGTAATTTACACCTTGCTTTGCATATAATTTCCACTAGTGCAACAACCCTAAGTAATATAGTCAGCAATGTTTTTTAGCCTTTTCGGCGGCTCGTAAAATGTCATGTCTAAACGATATTTTTATGAACAGTGGACCACATTTGATCTTTGATACATGCACTTCCATATTATGGAGAAATATGTAATTTACACCTTGCTTTGCATCTAATTTCCACTAGTGCAACAACCTAAGTAATATAGTAGTCGGCAACAACTCATGTCATGTTTTTGACCTTTTAGTGCCCGTAAAGCGTCATGTCTAAACGGTATTTTTATGAGCAGTGGACCACATTTGATCTTTGATACATGCCCTTAAATCGCGTTATTAAACTTTGATTTGTAATCATGTGTTAAACTATTTGTTGAACATACATGAGGGCAGATGCACCGAAAGTTCAGATGGTAAAATAAGCAATAGACTAGATTATATTACAAGGGCATTACAGCAGTGACGAAATTGCTTGACGAACTAACTAACTAACGAAAGCAGTGTTTGTCATGGTGGAACAGATGATCGTTCGCCTATCCGGTACTGACGAATGATGTCCTACATTTTACGCATATTACGACCGTGTAAATTTTGCGATTTGTTCTCGGACACGCTCAATCCCCACTATGAAAGAACTCCACGGGGATCGCGGTGCTCTGTGTGTCGCCGATTGGGTGCCCTATGCCGACGTCTCGGTGTGTAAGACATAATTTTTTGTCATACCGATTCGGCGTCCCCTACGCTTATACCACCCGGGTCCCGGATGGTGCATGTAGCGTCAAGGACTTGTTGCGTGGTGCGGACCTCGGCCGGCTGCTTCCCCTTGTCCCTTCCTCTTCGAGAGGAGGTACCCTCTTGCGCCTCTGTTGCGTTGGCTGTTGGCGGAGACTTGCCGAGACGCCTGCTCTGTTTCGGCTCGCACTCCACTATATGGTGCAGGAGGTGTGTGTTGGGCTTGTCCTTGTACAACCGGAAGCGTGCCTGCCATCAATACCGGTATGCCCGCTGTGGTCGTTGAATAACACCGTAGGCGTACTCGAGTCAGCTTTTACGGCGGTAGTAGCACCACGGGAGGGTTGCTCCCCGATTATCCGTCACGGAAGTTTGAGATGTGGGTGGTGCGTCTCGGGTCCACCAGATTGAAGTAGCCGCACCATTCATCCTCGGCCAAGGGGCATCGATAGAATCTCCGGTCCGCCAGTTCATCGTGGCAGGTATCAACCGCTGCCTGAAGGCCGTGTTCGCAAAAGTCGGGGCTTTCGGGTGGCCCCTGAGGAGGTTTCTCCTTTGACTCGAGCAATTTCGCGATTTTCTTTTTGAACTCCTGTATGCGACGAACTGGTTTAGAATTACTACTTTGTGAGTGAAGCATGAGTTCGTCGCATAAAACTCACCGATTGGTTGGCCTCTTGCCCACCGCCCCGAACTCGGTCGCTCTAGAACGGGGCGTATCTGGCGGCCTCCCACGGTTGAAGTTCTCGGGCAAAGCGGGTTCGGCGTCGTGGCAGTTGTGGACAAATTCGTAGTCACGTCGTTCCGGCCCGTCGATCCATTGGAAGAAGCAACACCGGTCCTTGTGCTGAGAAAAGAAAGAACGATGCATGAAATGGTATTGTTACCCTGTATTGTATAGACACCGTGAGGTTTACCTCGTAGAGCGGGCAACTTGATGAGTGAGGCGGGCGGCCGTCTCTCCGTGGGTAGATTGCATCATCTTCACCGGAAGGTTGCATTCGCATTTGGGTCGTGGCACTCCGCAGAATCGGGGCATCAACGCCATCGTATCCGGTACTCGGGCGAGATGACACGCGCTGTCAAGAGGCGACTGAGAAACGACATCGTGCGCTAATTTGTTTAGATTCGGTGGCGTGTATTGCTTGTTTGGCGGTGTTAGATGTCTACCTCTCGGTCGCTTTTATAGTGGTTTGAGGGGCTCCACACAACTAAAGCAATCGATGGGCGGTATCCTCTGTGAAAAGTCGCACGACATGTCACCCATCATCAAAGCCGCACAACAAGGTGCCAAAGCCGATGCATGTGACTGTCCCATCGGCCCGACAAGGTCGCCAAAGCCGATGCATGTGACTGCCCCATCGGCCCGACAAGGCCGCCAAAGTCGATGCATGTGACTGTCCCATCGGTCCGACAAGGCTGCCAAAGGCGATGCATGTGACTGTCCCATCGGCCCGACAAGGTCGCCAAATCGATGCATGTGACTGTCTAATCGGCCGACAAGGATGCACGCCGTGAGTATGCTATTCGCTCACGAAAAGCTGTTGCGACGTGATGCCGCCATGCTTGAAAGCGGTCTGCTTTAACAAAGAATAACAATAGTTCATAACCAAAAGTGCGGGTTACTAACACAAGGAAAATATATCGTATACAAATAAATACATAAGATGCAAAGTACGCTACAGCGTAATACCAAATACATAAGCCAAAATACATAAGCGGATACAAACCACTGGCGCCCGTTCTGGCACCTCCTCGCGGTGGGCGGGCCTCTGCGAACACCGCCCGAGTACGTCAACCGCACGGTGGGTGGTGGGCCCTCGTGGTCTAGCCGAGGTGTAGCGTATACCGGTGAGAAGGCTGCGTCGGTGGTGGTGCTCTCGCAATCTGCGATGATCCGGGCACATCCGGACCAACGAAGTATCTCGACACGTCACCATCGTCAAGGTCGAAATCTGCATGGGCTGCATCATCAAACTGCCCCTCGTAGTCGTCAGGGGTAGGTGAAGCTGCAGAGGAGAACCATCGTGCCTGTGAGCCTGTAAGAAGTGAAGAATTGTTGGTAACATTCAAGAAATAATTAGACAACATACGAAGTGTGGCGAAGGGCTTACCTCCGGCGTGAGGACTAGACCGGCGTGTCAGCGGCTTTCGCCTGCCGCGTAAGTCATCGTGACGGTGGGACGGGAGGACGTGGGGTGTGAAGAAGTACCTGGAGCACTCCTCCCTACAGTAAGCGGCATGCCGCGAGGGCCGTCAGCCACATCGCGAGGCGTGCGGTAACCTGCCAACTCGAGGGTGCGTCTGGCGCTCTCCCTGAACCTCGCGAAGAAGGAGGTCACGTCCTCCCTGGTCACGTCTATCCCACGAGACAGACGCGACAGGAAGCTCCCGGACTCCTCGTGGTACCGGGCTAGCACACCAGTCTGCAAAATACATTACGAATTAACCTAACACATTCATCTGGAAAATGCAATATGAAAATACGTCGTACATTAGACAAAACTTACCGCACCGTGCAGAACCGAGTTCGTATGGCGGGATACGTGTCCTCACCACGGGATGTGTCTAGGAGGATCCGGGTCGACACGTACCAAACGCACACGGGTACGGGTAGTGTACCACTGTCGGTAACCCTGGTACGTCTGCGGGTCGTACGGCGCAACCTCAGCATGGACGTCGTCCAAGGCACCTCCCCACTCCTTGACCCACGGTGCCATACGTACGTGCCATGGGGTGCCTCCATGCCCGCCCCTCCTCGTCTGCCTGCGGATAAGCAAAAATATAGCATTATTACATGTCATTACACCGTACAGATTAGAGAACATCAATGTAGGGAACTTACGTGTGGACGCCGTGTGGGACCTGCCGGCCGACCTGGACCGGGAACTCCTGTCGTAGACCGAACTGCCTCATCACTCGATGGATAGCGTAGCCCTCGACCAGGACGTCGAACACGAGGAACCGACGTGTACGCCAGTACGCCGCGTCCCATGTGCATAGGGTGGACAATCCACCCGGCACACGTAGCTCGACGTCTCCCGCTGTGTACGGCGTCCAGCGTACGCGGTCCTCGGTGAGGTGGTCGAAGGCAGCGACGAAATGCGGGCAGCTAAGCCGCCCCGTGCCGTGTGCCCACCTAGGGTGCAGTGATGACAGAAAAATCAACATTACAATTAGTACTGAGAAATGTTAAAGCGTAGGTTTCACAACCGTGGTTTGCAATATCTTACCCATCGGTAGAACCAGATGGTGCCCATAGTCGGCGCGTCGACATCGTCGTCACCATCGCGTAGAAGAGGACTTGTGTCGATCCTGGGGCGCCGATCTGGAACCTCTCGTATGCCCAAAGCTGCAGAAGCAGTGGACACCCGGTGAGGATCGACCCGTCGATGATCCGCCCACAGCCGTCGCAGAGCCCACGGTACATCGTGCAGAGGACCGCGACCCGTGAGTGCTGCGGCGCGGCGTCAAGGAGTGCGCCCGCGATCGCCCTCATGACCGGACGAGGTGCCCGCCCACGCTATCCCGTGGGAGCTCGTGAACATGCACCAGCCAAACAGCCAGAGCAGGTACGCCTCAAGGTGGCGGCTCACCCTCTACTCGTACGCAGGCTCAACGATGTGCTCCTTTGTAAATTTAAGTTTTATTATAAGTCTAGCCAATATATATATGTGAAGTTAAGCTTGAATGGTTAGTTGCTTACCACGAAGTATCGAAGCCACTGTGTGTGGGACCATGGGTCTTGGTGAAGACTCGATGCAGCGGAGGCGGTAGCACACCATGGAATCGCGCAAGTACCTCATCCCGCCACAATGGTCGACGTCTGCGGCACCACGGGGTCACCGGCGATCGGAGACCGAGGAGGTAGGAGGCGTCTTCCAAAGTGATCGCCATCTCCCGGCGGTAAGTGGAAGGTGTCGTCCCGGTCTCCACCGATCCACCAGAGCGGTGAGAAGGGACTCACAAGCGGAACCGGTGGCTAGCGTCCCTCCCCAGCGCTCCTGCGTGCGCCTCCACCATCCGTGCGATGGCGGCAATCCTGCCGCTCGCGACCTCTGAAACATAAATATTAAATTAATATGAGCACCGCACTAGTTAATTAAAACAGATTTTGATACTGCATCGGGAATATTTTGAAATTAAAAGATAAATACGTTACCTGGGGATCCAACGTGGATCGAGGGTCCACAGCTCCCGCGGTGGCCTCGGTCATAGCACGCCCAGCTCCTGAGGCTCCTGTCCCTCCTCTGGTGAAGCGGTGGTGAGGTGTGCACGGTGACGACCGTCTACGACTGGGTCTACCAACTCAAAGGGCCAGTCGTCATCCACAGCCTGGTGAGCCATACCTGCAAATTATAAAAAAGGAAAGTTATATACAAATAAGTACACGAGCATCAGAACAATACATCGAACCAAATGCGTACAAATAAATACACAAACATGAGAACAATACATCGAACCAAATGCGTACAAATAAATACACAAGCATCAGAACAATACATCGAACCAAATGCGTACAAATAAATACACAAACATGAGAACGATACATCGAACCAAATGCGTACAAATAAATACACAAACATCAGAACAATACATCGAACCAAATGCGTACAAATAAATACACAAGCGTCCACCAACTCTAATCAAACAGATTACAACGCACACTACATCAGCAAAATATATTAGAACAGATTACAACGCACATTACATCATCAAATTATATTAAAACAGATTACAACGCACACTACATAAACAAAATATTAATTTGACATATAGCATCTAATAGTTCAAATAGCTTCTCCGGTAGTCCAACGACGCCGCCCACCACGCCTTGCGATTTACGATCCTTCCCGCCGTCGGGTTGCCATCTCCTCCTTCGTCCTCTTCGTTATGTGGTGGCGGTTCTTGAGCGTGTGACCTGTTCGCTTGCACAACGAACATTTTTTCACGCGCTTACGGTTTGGACTCATCCATATCATTCCCGATCACGCTGGTTTTGCGGCGACCTCCTTTGTATGATCTTGCATCAAAGTCGGGGACCCGAACCTTTCATCGACACGTGGATTGTGGTGAAAGAACCGACAACACCATAACCATACTGACTCCTCGCTTGAGTTGCCATCACCTTTTCCTTTGTAAAATATTCAGATAGATATGTATCGGTCGCATTCCAAATAATGCACATGCAGCTATCACATGAGAACATGGCACGTGCAACAGAGGGCTTGTTACACGAGCATTGACATTGACTGTAAGATGCACTCTTGGGTGATAACCTTACGGTTTGTTCCCGCCGTCCTTTATCTCTGCATATCACCTCGAGCGCGGTGTTTGTGAACCTACTTTGATAGCTCTATGCTTGGCCGCCTTATTACTCTTCGAATCCATGTATTTACTTATCATGCTTGAGTACAAGGCATTCTCATCTCTCATTACTACTTCAACAGCTTTATGCCTATCCACAAAATACTTGGTTGTACCCGCAAAGACTCCTCGACAATTCCTACCAACGGGAGACACCTCATCCCTCTCATTACCCAGTTGTACACCTCCGCCAAGTTGGTCGTCATGACACCGTATCTAGCACCATGTGTGTCATGTAACAATGACCACTTCTCTTTGAGCTCGTGCTTTATCCAGTCCGAGAAACATTTGATCGGCCTTTGCCTGCAACGACGACTCGTCGCCTCATCTTCTGTTGCCAGAGGGAATAAAGGCTCTGCCTCCTCCTGTGTTGCACTGCTAGTAGTCTCTTTGTGTTTTTTTGTTAGCTCATCAAGATTCTTCCAAAGAATACGAAACTTGCTATCTTGGTTCTGCTTACATAGCCTCTTGAACATGTTCATCAGTTCCTTGTCCTTGAACTGCTTATAGAAGTTCACGCCCAAATGCCTCATGCACCATCGGCTCTGCAAGTCACCCGTGGAAATGGCTCCTCTTCCCTGCTTGCAAGCGTCGATGGCACTAAGCGCAACAAGCATGCTGTCATGCAAGTATGCACACATGTTGGCGAAGTCTTCACCACCCCGATCTTCAAGTTCGCAGAACCACACCAACTCTCATAGTTCTCGCTTTCCACAAAGGCAAAGGCAACAGCGAGAATCTGGTTGTTCGCGTCGGCGCCACGGTATCATTATTTGTCCTTTGTATTTCCCGGTCAGGAATGTGCCGTCCACACACAACAATGGACGGCAGTGATAGAACGCCCTAATGCATGCTCCGAATGCGAAGAAAACTCTCTTCAGATGCCTCTTGTTCGACCACTTCCTTGACAAACAGTCCTGATACTCATAAAAAGTACCAGGATTTCTTCCCTGAATGCAACTGAGCAGTGCAGGAAGATTATGGTACGAGTCTTCAAATTTCCTAAATCTCATTTCCAAGACCTTCTGCTTCGCCCGCCATGCCTTCCCGTAGCTAATTGTGTACTGAAATCTGTTCTCAATAGCTCAGATAATAGCACGGTGCTCAAAATTCAGGTTCTCAACTATCTCCGGGTACATGACACTCGCGATATACCCGGAAGACAGGTTCCTGTGAGCCACCAGGGTCTCCTCAGTCATACAACTATGTTATTCAACCTTCGAACATAGCCAGTGGGTGCCCCATTTTGGCTTGTATGCGTGCACTCTCCAGGGGCACCCCTGCATCTCGCACACCACGTCATAGCAGGTTGGGGTGGAGTTCTTAACCCTGAAAGTTCTTCTTAGTGATAAGGCCCAATCTTTGATAGCATCATGCACTGCCTCTTTTGTGGGGTACATGCTGTTAGGTCTCACCTCATTGTCGCTATACTGCCAAGGTGTATCATTGCCTTCATTCACAACCAGGTTATTAAATTGATGTGTGCTCCAATCTGCTGGCACAAGTGGCTCAACATCTTCATCTTCCTCATCCGAGTTATCGTCGTCTTCCACTTATACTTGTTCATATTCAAGGTCTTCCTCTTCCATATGTGCTATTACTTCCTCAATTTCCTCACCTTCGTCTACTTGCCCCCGCGCATCTTGCCCAATGTTTCCATCATCATCCCCAATCTCAACTTGCTCACCATCGGTAGCCAATATCCTCATTGCAACCACGAACATGCGGCTCCGGCTAGACTCTCCGATTTCAGTTGTCGCCATAAGTGAACTCATTTTGAGGCTCACTACACTCACCGGCGTCCGATGGGTGCTGCGCAGGCAACAACCCTTTCATACGCTTGCACTAAAAGCACCCGACACCATCCACGTTGCTCGCCCCTCACATATGACCTCCAAGTGCAGTTCCTTCACTCAATTAACTCCCAATAAGCAGGATCATCTCGCATGGTGCAAAGGCAAGATAACTTGGTGGCACTTCTCTTGTTCCATCCAAGCGTGTAATACAACCAATTCAACACAAAGACAGAAATGTACGCTCTTTAACCCTACTTAAACTTCTATCGACATCTTGAAAGTTACTCGGATCCGCACCCTCCAGAACCATACATGACAACCCCTTCTTTATAAAAGATTCTAAAAGGAACTCGTTCTGACATATCTGCGAACCTATTCATTAACACACGAATTAATTACTAGGAGAAATATATATCGATCTACATGCATTTACGCAAACCGACTAAAAATATAACTAGATTTAACTACATTTTATTCCTAAACACTGCCATGATTTCTTGCTATACACTAAATCTAACCTAACTATAACCCTAAACACTAAACAAAATAAACCGCGAAAATAACTATATCTAACCTAACCCCAAACACTACACAAAATAAATCGTGAAAATAACTAGATCAAACTCTAACCTAACCTAAACACTAAACTAAACCAACCGCGAAAATTATCAGTTCTAACCTTAGCCCTAACTCTAAACCTAAACACTAAATAAAATTAGCGACAAACAAAATTACTCGCATGCACGCGCTCTTCTTTTCTTCTCCCTTCCTTTCTTCTTCTTCTCCCTCCTTTTCTTCTTCTTCCTCCCTCTTCTTTTTTCTTCTCCTCCCGTTTGTTCTTCTCTCGGCCGAGGCAGCCGTTTTATTCCGGGCAATGTCGCCCCCTGGTTGGGCGACAAGGGGGGAGCCGCGCGCGTGTCGCCCCCTGGTCGGGCGATTTTTGGGCTGTCGCCCTCTGGGGGAGCGAGCCGCCACTAATCGCCGAATGGTTGGCGACACGTGGAAGTCGCCCAACCAACGGGCGACAGTAGCATACTTTTGCAAAAAAAAGAAATCGTCGTATATTTTTCAAATTTGAATTTTAAAATATATTATTTAAAAAAATTCTCAAAGGAGGCTTCTACGGTTAATTTTCATAAAGCAAGATTGAATTTGTAAATCAAGTTGGAATTTACAAACAGAATTTATAAAGCAAATTTGACTGATATGAAAGTAAGTAAAGCATAAGTAATAACTCACAGTCCTTTACGGCGTGAACATCGAGACATCCAATTCCTGTCAGCATCATTCTTTGCCAACACGAGGCATAACAGATAAAACCAAGATGTTTTGGAAATAATAAAACATATAACTATGTGATCACTTTATCAAGTGCCCTTGACCGTGGGCGCGGATAATCGATTAGATTTACACTCTGCAGAGGTGTACAACTTTACCCATAAGTCACGACCTTTTCTTTTTGCCGCATGTTTCACGCACCTTTGGCGTTGTGGCCAGAATGTTCATGACGAAAACCATTACATTATCTAGGTTAACATTGCACCAGCTCGGTGATGATGACCCATACTATGGTGGCAGAAGGTGTTTGTACATTCACTGTATGCGAAATGGTTATATACCCCATAGGATGGCGTACACCATTGTATTAGCGAACGTTATTCCCAACACCTCAGTGTGGGCACCCCTCCGAGCAATTCTAAACGGAGAGCCCGTACTACTACAACCTTCCAATGTGCGAAGTTAAACTAGATAACTTAATTGATTTAAGGCTGTCCCATACCAACTCTTGTGGTTGTACGTATTTCTTGGCCTGAAAACAACCCATAGTTCGGTTCTTAATCCGATACGAGCGATAATCTCCCCCCTACACTACGTGCAACACCTGCACCTCCAGCTATTGCCAATAATCGTCCGCATCTAAACTATAGTTTTATTTCGAGTTTTTAACAAAAATACTAGCAACCATCATCATGTCTCAATATCTCCAAGTTTTATCTGATCAGTTTATCCAATTTGTTCATCCCAAATATAAAGCATAGCTAAGCATGATTATTAAATCGCATATACCTAGATTGATGTTATATATTGCCTAACCTTAATTCTAGGTTTATCAAGGTTCACATGTCCATACTTATCAAGGAAGTTCTATGAGATAACAGGTATATCTATTAGTACCACAATATAGCAAATTTACAGAAAATAATCGCATGCATAAATTGATTTGGTAAAACAAAATAAACATAAAATACTAGGATCAATATGATTAAAGGGGGTGCTTGCCTTGCTTAATTGTTGTTTACGACGAAGTTGTGGCCGTAGCCGGCGTTGTTGACAACGGAATTAGTGATGTCAGGTTCTACACGTCGCTTGACGGACATAGAGCAAATAACAATCTTTAATAAGGTCAAGAAGAAGATAGACAACATATCAAATAAAGACTTGCTACAGAAAACATATGTGGTTTAGGTTAGTGTTGTATGATTTCAGGTTCTCGCGTTTTAGTCAATTATACACACACACACACATATATTTTGTTAGCAGTCTTTTAGGTTAAGAAATGATATTGTTATTTCTATAGATTATCTATTCTTGTTTTACAAATTCAAGAGGCTAAAATTATATATTTTCATATTTATAATTTTGAATTCTAGATGCTAAAATTATTTGGATTAATAGAATTAAGACATTAGTCATTATGTTGTATGTTATGTATGAATAGCACTTGACCTCAAACGGTTGTAAGAGAAATAGATTCATATATACTAAATTTGTTAAGTTTAGGCTACTGGTTACATATTCATGGTTTTTAAGAAGGTTCTGGTGACACAATTATCTTAATTATTGATTTTCTTATTTATTATTAAATTCGTTTGCTCATATTTTATATTTTAGTGTTCATAATACTTAAGGTTATATTTTTAACAGGATTCAGATGCAAAGCATGTTGTAATGAAATTATTTTTTCAGAATAGGATAGTATTTACCTTGGAGAGCATTTCTAAGCTGGTTTTATAAATTTTAGTGTTTAGACAAAAAAATTTATTCGTTGCTGAAATAGCATATATGGTCTTAAAGTTGACGTTATAAGCGATAAGACTTCGTTTCAAGTTTGCGACTGCACTTTACAGAATTTTACAATCATTTTTCTGTTATTAGTAGGGTTTAGAATTGTTTTAAGCATATATGGTCTTAAAGTTGACGTTATAAGCATATATGGTCTTAAAGTTGACGTTATAAGCGATAAGACTTTAGAATTGTTTTAAAACTGATTTTGCATACGAAGGAAGAAGTCTTTTATAAACTTAATTCAAATTAGTTCTTTTTGCCAACTATCATGATCTTATCTTTAAGAATATGATGAGATTAGGCCTGTCTAATCTGATACTTAATTTATCAGGTTATATATATATATAGGAAAATGATTCCATACTCCTGGGTGTACGTACTCCCACCTCTAGTATACCATTTAAATGATGTTGTTATACCTCTTTATCCTTCTGAGTATACTCTAATACTAATTCTAAGATACTCCAAAGTGAGTTTCATGAAAAATTTCATCAAAGTCCACCATTTATAGCATAATTTGTTTATATATTTGTTTTACATATGGAAAATGGTATGTAGCAAAAAAATAAAGTGCTATGATGAAATTTTTTTAACCATGTCACATTAGAATATATTAGAATTATTATTGGAGTATACCGAAAGTGATAAAGGTGCATAAAGCGTTCATTTAAGTGGTATATTAGAGGTGAGAGTATGTACTCCTGGGAGTACGGAAAAGGCTTCCTATATATATATATATATATATATATATATATATATATATATATATATATATATATATATATATATATATATATATATATATATATAATTTCTAATTTATATATATATATCATATGAAGGCATATTTCGGCTAAGGGGCTATGTATAAGCTATGACCTATTTTAATGACTTTGTTGTATCATATGGTCTGATTAATTTAGGATATAGTTTTTCATGAATCATGACTTTACTTTTTCATTATATATATTCTTTTATATGGATGAAGCTTATGGTCTTTGGTCTTTATACAAGTTAAATTTGTGCACATGTGACATTTTATTGTTTTTCATTCAAAAACATTTCAATCGGTTCCATGACCCATTCTGAAATATATGTTATACATACATACATACATTCTATACATGAAACAATTCAAGTCAAGTCATATTTTTAAATATTTTTGCATATGCAGGTGTCTTACTGTCATTTTTATATATTAAAATCAATTCCATTCATTTTAGATTTCTTTTGCACAAACTATACACTTTTGAATATTTAGTATATTGAAATTATTCTTTAATGAAAGATGATTCAGACAAGTTGAAATTCAAATATTTTTATATATTTGGGTTGTTGGAAGCATAAGGATTTCGATAAAATTGGTTTCATTCAATTCCAAGTTTATTTACAAAAACTTTATGTATATCCTATCTTTATGTCTTCTCTTTAAATTTAAATTTCAAAATTTCACTGAGCTCATTTTCAAAATGTTTTCACATGTTCTTAAAGTACTCGATTTTAGATGAATTTAGAATTTTGTTTCATCTCGTTTAGATTCACAATGCAAAAGTTATGAAAGTTTGAATTCAACTTGATCTGAAAAAGAGCAAAATAGGAAAATACGTTTCCGCAATTGCGAAAGTGCCTTTCCTTTTTCGCGGTTTAATTTAAAATGCAGCCGAACGATAGATGGGGCCTCCGGTCAGTGAGAGAGAGTGGCTCTGTGAGTCAAGGTGGCTGACATGGGGGTCCCGCAGGTCAGTCACTGAGAGCGGAGGAGGCGGTCTTCACGTCCGTCGACGGCGGAGAGACGCCGGAGACAGCGAATGGCTGGCACGGAGGGCTTCAACGACCTCGTGTGCACCTATGGGATGAGTTAGTAGCTAATGGGGACGATCGAAAATAGTGCCCCACCGAGAGGAGGCAGCGGCCGCCATAGCCGACGAGCAAGAGCTCGATTCCTCGGCGTTTCAATAGTAAGGGAGGTTCGGATGAACATCAGGGAGGCAGAAGGTTTCCGTTTTACCTGTCTTTCGGGTCAAGAGACGTTCGGGTTGCCCTACCACCTTGAGGAAGGAGAACCGTAGGGACGATGCGATTCTATGCAAGCAATTCCAAAATTGATTGAGGGGTTTTTATCTTTGTGAGGTGTTGAGACTAGAGTTCAACAGAATTTGAAAATGGTTGGGTGTATCATCTTAAATCGAATTCTTCGCGAGCTCAGTGCTTCTTGGGTAATGGCGGAAATGGGATGGGGATGGCAACTTTTCGGCTGAGGTAAGTGAGGGGAAATGGTTGCGCAGCTACTATGAGCTCAGGGGCTCCTTTTATAGCCGGAGAGATGGCGCATATAAGCCCGGCCCCGGTATGAACTCGGCGCGGTTCTAGAAGCATTCGCACAGGGGAAGGCATGGTTGTGCAGCGGGAAACGCGGAGGAGACGCTAGTGTGGCAAAGCCATGGCGTCAGCAAGGCCTCGGTTGGCGCAAGGTTACAGCGCTGGCGCGAGCTACAGCAGCGGTGAGCTTGCTCCGGGGCACAAGTGAGCAAAGGAAGAAGAAGGCCAGCTGGTTTCGCTGTCAGGTGGGCCTAAACAGGACTTCGGTCCCACTGGTTAGTGACAAAATGCGCAAACTATATTTTGACAGCAAGCTGAGCCAATTTTGGTTCAATGAATCAGTTAGCAATCTTATCAGTTAATTTTAAATAATTTTTATTTGAGATTAACAGATAATTTTATTTATCCTGTCAAATTTTCAAGAGAAAATATGTCGCACAGAATTTATAAAAATTCTGACAATGTACTGTGCTCAAATTTTCGTTTCTACTTTTAATTTATCTGGGAGTCGATATCTTCTTAAAAAATTTAAACTTTTTTAGAGATTTATTATGAATATTTTGCCATTCTATAAAAATATCAACTTCATATATTTTATATTTAATTTATAAAAATCCTGACATTGATATTTTTGGATTTTTAGCTTTTCTATTTTTGAATTTTTAAATATATCGAACTTAGTTATTAATTTTTTTAATATTTTTATTGTTGATGTTTTTATCCATCCAGAGGATAATATAAAATGTTTAGGTTGAGATAATGTAAGATTATTTTTATTTAATTCTGATAATATCACTATTGTTAGTCAAGTTTCATTAAATTACCTTTTATTTCACATTTAATTACTTTGACATGACTTTGAAAATTCACAATTGATTTTATGGAGATTTTATAAGTTTAAATAAAATTTTTATTCATTTCATTAATATAAAATTTTACTCTTTTTCTTTATCTATTACTTAAGCCCAATTATAAAGGATTTCTCCTTTAGAGAAAAATTCTAGAAAAGTCAAGAAAATTCAGAAATTGTATCATTAAATATAACTAAATCTTAAAATTAAATTTCTTATGGAATTTGAGATTTTGCATTTGAAAGGAGAAGAAATCAATAATGAGATATTTTCTTATGAACCAAAAAAACAAAATTCAGGATAATTATAGAATAAATGGAAACTCAGAATATATTTATATTTCCAACACATTTTTCATAATTTATTTTTCTTGAAAGAAATATTTAATGTAGAAACTTTTACTTTTACTTGAAGTTAAAATGCAAAGAAATGAAGAAAGACAATATTTTTAAATTAAAGTCTTGATTATAATATTACATTTTATTCAATTTCATTTTCTAATTTTAAATTTTTATTTTTTTTATTTCGAAATCTTTGGGATGGTACATTTTATTTCATTTTCCTTTTTTTTCACTTGAAAATCAACCAGACCATACGACTAGTGGGCCGCACATGCGGCCTAGTTTCGGCCCATAGTCCGCTCGCCCCTTGGCGGCCTTAGACAGCGGGGTGGATAGCACGGCAAGGCGCCGGGCGGCTATGAGCTGTCTAGAACGGGCACCGATGCAGCTGCAGTCCGTCAGGATTGGGCGCGTGTGGCCAGGCGGGGCACGAGCAACTAGTGCGAGTACGGGCCAGCGCTGGTGCGTGTGGTGGCACAGCGTGCGGTGGTCACCCTGCGAGGGCGCACGACGCGGTCGATGTGATTAATTAATAATATCTTTTTTTAATGAACGGTAACTACACAAACCCTAATCTTCTGATTAGATTAAACGAGTAATCTACGTAATTAGGGAAATTATAATATGCAAGATTAAAAACTGTTCAAATACGATTAACTTATGTGCTTCGAACTTACATACAGCTTGTAGTAAGTTTAATCGCTTGATACCGGTTGAAATTCGATGCAGCGTTGATTGGTACAGACAGACGATCTTGATCGACAGCAAGGAGTTCTTCTCTGTTTTTTTTTCGCTTGAATAGCCAGCAACAGATTCTCGACCCTACGTGCCATGAACAGTCGCACGTCACCTCCAGGTACTGCACTGCATGTCCCCTGCCCTCTGCAGCCGCAAGCAAAAATCCTGAACCAATCGATGAGCTTGCGGTTGCGGAAGAAATCCCTGAGCTGGTCCAACACGAAGAGCAGCCGCGTGTGTCGTTCATCGGTTTATGCTCAGCAACCCACGTGGAGCTTTGCTTGCGCAAGAGCTCCCTGTGCTCTGCCACTTTAGAGATTGTGAGACCCAGCTTTCGTACAAGTCCCTCCAATCCGCTATGTAACTTGGAACGGGCGAGCCATCTTATTGCACTAGCTAAATATACGCTGCGTGCCACGCCGCGGACGTCGTTTTTCGCGCGAGCAAATCGAGAAGACGCGCGATCACCGCTCGCTACACGAGTAAACCGAGAAAACGCGCGAGAATGACCTAAAAAGAATGTGTGTTTTCCGCAAAAGGGATAACTGTAGTGCTAGAAAAATGTGAAAAGGATCTAAAAGCAATGCATTTTTTAAAAAAAATGACCTGAACGTATTTTTTTCCGAAAAGGACCTAATCGTAAGTCCTTTTTTCCGCATAAGGACCCGAGCGCAACGTTTAAAAACGCATAAAGGACCTAAACTTAATATATATTCTTTTTTCGGAAAGTGGACTAAACCGTAACTTTTTTCCAAAAAAGGACTTGATCGTAATTATTTTTTAGGAAAAAGGACCTAGATGCAAATTTTTTTTTTGCGGCTCGGCTCAAGCTGCGAGCCGAGCCGCGAGAGAATCAGCTCAAACGGCCCTACACACATGGATTCTTCCATCTATAGATAAGGTATTATTCACATCCTAGGCCTGCAGGCTGCAGCCGCTCCAGCAGTGCCCACGCCTCTCGGGGATTGCCCGCGGGCCCATGAGCTGGACGAACGGCACCGGCACGAAGTGCATCTTAGCGATCGATGGTGCTGGCGTCGAAGAGAGTTGAGCAGGCCCAAGATGATGAAGAGCACGATGGCCACGATAAGCTTCGCTAGCGATAGCTCCTACGTGGCGTCCTTCAGGGCTGGTTATTTGCGTTTCATGTCTGCTTCGTGTCATATCGATCTATATCTGGCCTATTTGTACTATTGCGACGAGAAGAAAGGAGCCAGAGACGTATGGAACTGAGACAATTGACACAAATGTTGGAGGGAAAAAAGTAAATTTTATTCATTTTTGAATAGGTACATAGTTACTGACTCGTTAAAAGCCTTACACCCTGGTGTAGAGTACCCCCGATATGGAAAAGAGTACAATAACTATGTACATATGCACAGACTACTCGAGGCCGAGATGGTAAAATTCGACTATCACACCCGTGATCTTCGGATTCTCAATCTGATGTTGTGTCCTATCATCTGCAGACTCCTAGTCTTTGAAGCATGTAATTACCTCAACCATCACAGGTCTGAGAGACGACCTCCTCGGCTCAAGTATCCTTCCCACCAAATTGAAAGTGGCTTCCGACGAGATAGTGGACGCCGAAATCACAAGTACGTCCTATGAAAAATATGATAGCACGGGGTAAATAAGTTTGTCATTTTTCCACCACAAGAGTAAATTGAGTCGATTGTCCTCATCCATGTCAAACTCGCTCTCCATAAAAACGTCTCGAGGTAGTGGTTGATCTCTACCCGTAGATTCCATTGCGACCTGCTCAGCGCTTTGGAAGACGAACTAGACACCTTGCCTTTTAGCTTCTTTCATATGTTTGAAGCGGTCGAACTACCTCGTGTTTATTGCATTGTTGAGGTAGATCTTCTTGCTTCACTTTTGTTACCAAACTTTTTATAATATTTATCGAAAATTTTGAAAAACTCAATATAAACATGAGTATAAGCCTAAAAAAATCAAGATCGAATGCTTCACCAATTCCCTCGAAGGCGCCTACATATCAGATAATTTTCTTCGAGGATCAATAATAGTAGAAAAACAGTAGAGATGTGGAATAGCTTGAAAATATTTTTTAAAAAAATCTCCATTGGTTCTATAATAGGTTGCAAAATATCATTATCTATGTTTAGCAATAGTCCAAAGCCACTCGATGACTAAGTAAAAAAGTTGAGTAGTATACACCGGATAACATGTTGGTCGCATTGTAAAAAATTTCTAAAAATTGACGAAAATAACGGGCAAATTCCCAATCCACATGATGAACCAACGGCTTACCATTATTGCAGTTGACGAAAACGGTGATAATGTGCTCGTAGTCCTTGCACCGCTCCAGCATAGTATACATAGAGTTCCATCTAACCTTCGTATCAAGGTTGAATCTTCTTGGTAGCTTTTTATTGGCCCTACAGTACTCTGAGAACTAGGTGAACCTTACAGTTGAACCTCTAACAAAATTGATAGCATCGCGTATGTTGTTAAAACTAGGTTTCATTATATCTAAATCTGGCTGCACAACGAGATTAATGATGTGGCATACACATATCTAGTGGAGTACAAAACCTCCAACATAAGTCTGTAGGTGCGGTGAGAGATGCTCTATGGCCATCGTGTTAGTTGATGCATTGTTAAGAGTAAAGGAAATAATTCTACTTTCTATGTTAAATTCAATAATAACCTCAAGTATATAGTTAGCAATAGCCTCTCCGGTGCATGCCTCATCGATTGGCCTAAACCCTATAACCCTTTTGTTTAGGACATAGTCACCGTCTAAGTAATGTACGCAACGCTAAGATAGGCTGCTCTTTGGTGGGAGAAAG
The DNA here is from genome assembly GCA_036346275.1 of Otatea glauca. NCBI lineage: Eukaryota > Viridiplantae > Streptophyta > Magnoliopsida > Poales > Poaceae > Otatea > Otatea glauca. Next base: position 49,192,005 of record CM070723.1, read on the forward strand.
TCCATATATCTGATGTCAAGGCAAAGGAATAACTAACTCTCGTGAAAGCCTATTTCACCATTGCTTGTTTATTTGTGTACATTGCGTATATATCACGTGTAGTTGTTCTCCTACTAACATGTTGGTATTGTGGGCAAAAACCACGTTGTAATATCCTTTCAAAACTAGAAGATCATCTGTAACTATGTAATATGCAATTTCGTCTCTAACTACATCGGCATTGTATACCCATTTACTTACTGAACTTTCGGTGTTGAAGTTGAACTGTGTTTGGACGCTCTCACTTGACCTCCGTCCTGCTGATATCTTTTCAAGCATGTCTCCACGTGCCGTTTGAGATGACATGTTCCTCCATATGCATGTGGGGATAATTTAGATTGACAGTATTTACAAATAGCATACACTACCTCACGCTCGTCCACAATTTCGACGGTTCTATCCATTTGTTGCCAGCATCATGCCCGTCGACTGCCGGATATGGACGCCCCTCCCGGATGCATTGATGTAGAGGCATTGGAGCTCGGTGCGGATATCGACGCCCGCCCCTCGAGAATGTAAGAGGATTCCTCGATGCCATACGTACCGTCCAGATGACGGTCATCCATGCTATAGTCTCCCAAGCTTGGGAGAGTTGACGGGGATCGATCTCTTGATCACGACGAGGGGGCTTGGAGAGTGAGGATGTGATGTCCTTGAAAGACAATGTGGAGGTCTAACCTTGTTGGTGATGAGCTATTGACTGTGTTTAAGCATGAGGTGCTTGAGTTTGAGTTTGATATGAATTGGATTTTCAAAATAAAGCAATTTGAGTTATGTCTGTCAAGCGGATCTACCGGCCTCGAGTAACGCCCTACTGACTGGTCAAATGACTCAAGTAGATTGGTAGTGGCTAAATATCGAGTAGAAATGTTGCTGGGTCAAGCGCCCTGCCATCAGCTCAACTCGAGTCCATAGTCTTACCAATTGTTACTCGATATCGTTTTATCGTCTTTGTGGCATGGTCGATAGAGTTGGATAGTGATCGGTAGACTTGGTATCGAGTTGGACTTTGATGTCGATAGACTTGGTATCGAGTTGGACATGTAGTCAATAGACTCGATGCGGTCCATACGGTGGACGAGTTACTACTCGAGTGAGGATCCTACTCGATGGAGGCAACTCGATGAACTCAATAGTGGTCAGTATTGCCGACTTCATGAGCGATGTGAGAATTGATTAGTGCATATTTTTGTTGAACATTGCTATGTGATGGGTTTTCCTTGTTTTTGATAGTTGCAGGATGACGGTGCTAGATCATGGTGAGGCAGAGGATGACTGGGACTAGGCGAGGTGCGCTGGAGGTCCAGACGGTCGAGGATCGCAGGAAGATGATCGGAGACAGAGTCGATGTGAACCTAGAAGACAAAGAACGGTTGAGATGCTAGCTAGGAGCTGCTCAAAAAAGGAGGGCCGTCGGATCGCGGTCTAGGTGATAGATTAGTGGGTCTAGTTAGTATACTTTGAAAAAGAGCGTAAAAACCCGGTATGCTTGTTGGGTTTCGGGTTAGCCCATATATGGCTGTGTGTGGGAATCATTCCTACCCCTTGATGATGATCCTTAGGGTAGAAGGAACTCATCCAAGGGTAGAGGGCGACTCAAGAGTAGTATAAATAGAGGGGGACGGGTAGCCTTCCTCTTGAAGTTTTTAGAGGTTTTGGCTCCTATGAGCTTTTTGCCCACCTAGTTGTGAGGCTTTGTAAACCTTCCATCCTGAAATGCAAATTATTTTCTCTTATGCTTGAATTTACTTACCGCATTTAAATTCTGCTCTTACATTCTTGCAAACTTCTACATGCTTTTGGATTTTTCTCATCTCCTTCTACATGCTTTTGATTCTTGTGCCAAGGATGTTGATTGATGAATCTCCTTCCTATCTTACTTTAATCATCTAGGCAATCCATGAGTTTTTGTTGCAAGAAACCGATCTTGTGTGCTTGAGTGAATCATTCTTCTAGATCATGTTTGAGGGGTTTTGAACTTGAGTTCTTCCTTGCTGTGACGTGTGGGAGGTTATCCAAGATCATCTTAATCATCAAAATCCCACGAGCAAGTCCAAGATCAAGTTCTTGAGTTTTGCTCAAACTTGGTGTATTCTTCCGTCAAAGGGAAAAAGGTCAGAACTTTGATATCAATCCTTTCGATTGAAGGTTGGAATAAGTTCCTGACATTCTTAGGATCACATCTACCAATTTTCGTGAGTTTTTGTCCAACCGATCAAAAGATTCTTCAAATTAGCTTTTGAGTTCGTGTTGGTCTTGGCTCTGTTCTTCCTGCTGTTCTTGAGCCTGGTCATACCGCCCTTCATGCAGTCATACTGGATTCCGGTGCTACCGAATTCAACCTGGTCATACCGAACTTGCAGGAATCTTCCTCCATTTCATTTGCTCCTTTTTGATTGAACTATTTGTGGGCTTGATTGGATCATTTTGAGAGGGGGAAATTTTATTTGGGATTATTCACCTCCCTCTAATCGCCATTTTGGTCCTTCAGTCCTGCTCTTGCTCTTGCCAAATATTTTGTTTTATGGGGAGAGAGCAAAAGGAGAGCAAACTCGGAGCAAACAGAGAGAACAAACTTAGGAGTGAAGAAAGAGAGAGCAAGCATAGAGTGAACCGAGAGTCTGAGAGCAAAGGTTTTGGGTGCTGAGGAAATGAAAATCCGAGGGAGGTTTTATAGCAAATTTGATAAGCCGAACGTTGCATTCTGGCTGTTGGGTGAGGGATGAAACCTGATGAACATTGAAATCATCTTTATTTCTGTCACATGTCATATCATCTTTCTCTCCGTCGTTCGCCGAATGTTGCATTCTGACTGTTGCTCTCAAACATAGGGGGAGATAGAATCTCTTTGATTCTCACTCGCGCTCTCTTTTCCCGCCGTGACACTCTTTTTTCTCTCTCCCTCTCTTTTCTCTCTCTTTATGTGTTAGTCTCTCTCTATCGGTCCGATTCCCTCCCAGTTCCCCCACCTTTTCCCCCTCTCTCTCGGTCTCTCCCGGCTCCCATCTCCCCCTCCTTTTCCCTCTCTCTCAGTCTCTCTCCGTCCCTCCATGCCCCTCGATCGCTCACCTCACCGCCGCCCTCCGTGCCGTCGCCTCCCCCTCCGCTGCCTCGGCCTCCCACTGCCTCGCCTCTCGCCGCCACCTCACCTTCCCCACTGTCTCCCAAATGGCCTCCCTACGCCGACCGACCCTTCCCCTTCTACTCCCCGTGCCGGCTAACCCCTCCCCTTCTCTTCCGCCCCTCTCTCTTTACCCCTCACTCCCCACCGCACAGCCGCCCCCTCACCTCCCCACTGCCCCACCTCCCCATGGTGACACGGGCGGCCATGGCGCGGATGGGGCGCAGCCATGGCATAGCACGGGGAGGGCGACCAAGGTGGTGGCACGGGAGCGGGCTGCCACGACGACGACATAGGCAACCATGACTTAGGTTGCCACAAGGCAAACATGACTCAGGTTGCCACATCGACGGTGCGAGCGGCCACGATGTGGCGCAGGCTTGCGTGTGACGGCGACGGGTAATCACGGCGGCGCCCTCTGGCCAGGTAATGCCTCCCCTGCCCCTACACCTCCCCCTCCGCAGTGTGCCACCCCCGTGCTTCCGTGCTGCTCGGGCCGCTATGCCCGGAGAGTGCCGTGCCGGCATGAGCCCGACCCAAATGGTCGTGTTGGATCGTGCTGCCCACCGCACGGGCAGGGCAACTGTGCTGTGCTAGCATGGCTCATTTTTATTCGTGTTGGGCCCACCGTGCCTCAGGTCAGCCCAAAAAAGCCCAGCCCGATACCTACCTTTACCGTCCGCCGTAGATCAACAACAATTGTCGGGACCGGATTTGCAAATTCGAAACATCTGTGTATAACTGCACTAGTCCAGGAAAAGCTAGTGCATATAGTGGAAACAATGATGATAACACATCCATATCATGAATCAAAATATTAGTAATTAAGCAAAATGTATCAGCCTCATGGACAACAAATACAAATAAACAGCCACATGGCTTAAGTTCAATAAAGTAACAACGGATATGAGATAAACAGCAGTAGGATAAGCCCATCTATTTTCCCAACAGAAAATCGATTGGGGTACGCATCCTAGTAATCTGAATCTCTTTCATCATAACCACAAGCAAAGAACTCGTAGTCACCTTCTGCTTCTGTTCACTCCTCTGTGAAAAATTGGAATATTGCAAGGATGAGTACAAAATGTACTCTGCAGATCTTGGAAACATAATGCATGATAACTATATGCAAGGATAAACAATTGAAGGCTTAGTATGGCTCATTTAGAGTAAAGCAATGTTTAACTTTAAATACAACTAGTAATTTCACAAAGCATCAATTGACCAAATGTAGTTGCAATAATTGAAATTAGTAAGACAACTAAAACAGGTTCTAACCACCTGACTGGCTCCAACTGCCAAACCATAACTCGAGAGTTCCATCCACTCACAGATTCTCAAATCATCATTTTTATTTAAAACAAAATCAAAAAAATCTACAATGTGAAAGTGCATCTTGCCTGCCCTTGACCGTGGGCACGGCTACTTAAGTAGTTTTAACTCTACAGAGTGTGTACAGCTTTACCCACAAGATACGATCAACCTTTATTGTGCGTAGACACTCTATCATGTTAGAGTGAGACTAGGATAATCACAACAAGGCCTTTACAATGTACAACCCTGTTATTAACCTCGTCCGCTAAGGTTTCACCGCCGAAGGGTTCTACCCACCCAGTTGAAAGCCCCCTCTTGCGCCGTGTGGGAAAACTTATCTCCATTTGACACCCACATTCCACCAACTGGCGAAGCCAATAACGAGACACACGCATTAATTAGTCAGATCGTACTCATATAGACTTGTGGTTGTACGGTAGTTCTCAGTTCTAAATAACACACGCTTCGGTCCTTAATAGACTAGGGCGAAACAATCACTTTACAAAGTCTCGTGCTTCCAGCACCCGCCTGACTTTTCATCCACCCCAATCTAAACCATTTTTCATTTTATTTTATTTAATAAACAGCAGCAATACCTTTTGCCGCAACTTCACAAATGAATTTAAATAAGGTTTTGAAATGATTCCCAGAATAGCATAATACAGAAACATGTAAGCTGGACTAAACAATTCTACCGTATGATGCTACACTACTAATTATCATTAACTAAATTAACTAATACCAGTTAGGGTAACAATGGTACATCATGATCAATGCCAATGAGGTCTTAACAATTCTGGAATATAAGTAGACACTATGAACGAATTTAAAATACATTGCATAAAAGTAAGCATACAATAATTTAAAACAACATAAGCATTTTAGAAAGATGGGATCAACATGATCAAGGAAGACTTGCCTTCACTAAACACTGTTGGTCCTACCTCTTGTTAGTTCGGTGAAGCTTCAGCGACGACATCTACACGCGAAAAAGAGCATAAATAAATAAATAAAATATATAAAAAAATCAAAAATTTAAAAGAATGGTACTCGAAGGTAGATCTTGAATTTAGAAATTTGGAGCTCGAACAGAGGAGAACAGGCTCTCGAAAGTGGCTTGGATCAGAAAATCAGAAAAAAGAAAAAGGGAGAGAATGAACAGTGACTGCTACGTGGTGCACTGTGATTGGTCGGGATTTTTGGAATTTCTAGAAAAATAAAAATAAAAAGAAAACCCGGTTGACACATCGGGCCCAGGTGTTAGTGGCTCGGTGCATATGGACCAGTTTCACCAAGGAAGATGATTGCTGACATGGCACGACACGATGACGTGGGCACAATGCAATGGCTAGGGTTGACGTGGCGCGCCACACGATGATGAAGTGGCTGCAATATGGCCGCTGATGTGGCACGTCCTATGCAGCCATCGCGTTGGCTCGGGGACCTAAGGTGGCACGAACGTGGTAGGACACGCAGCGCCATCTAGACAACCCATCAACTCCGCCGGAGCCGGGGAAGACAATCCAGCCACACGCAAAATTGTGACAGATTCGACTAGGACTTAGTGCAAAAGGTCGCGGGCGACAAGAGGAACTCGGAGGGACCATCGACAGCGGTGGAGGCTCACCGGGACGTAGATCGGCGGTGGAAAATCTTAATGGTGCAGCGGTGGAGACTTGGTGCTAGGGTTGGCTTGTGAGGTAAAAACAAGCGACAAAACACCGAGAAAACAGAGGGAAAGGATGCGGGGCTTAAATAGACGCGGATGCCCAGGGAAATCATCTCGGATACGAATTGAACCGGCCCAAATTTGGTAGCGAAAGGTGCGAGGATTCGGCGTGTCAGTGGAGTTCGGTGGGGAGACGTCTCAGAGATGATGGTATCAGAGGTCGCGGTGTAGCCCCACCGTTAGCGAGCCACGCGCGCGAAGTGGGCGCCGGTGCTAGGTCGACGTAAGCGGAGCGAGCTAGGGAGAAATGAAAAGGCGGTCAAGCCGACGCGAAAGAAGAACGGTCCAAGGATGGCTCGAGAAGAGCGGCCCACGTGGATTTGGAGATTTAAAATTGATTTTTCAATTTAAGAATTTACAAAAAATTAAAAAAGGCCGAAATAAATATCAATTAAATGCGGAAAAATCTATAAAATTCTCAAAAATAATTCTAAACTTTTGGAACCTGAATAAATTATTTGAAGCCATTTATCTTTTATATTTTCACTCATTTTCTTTGAACATACTTGAGGGAATTCTTTTAAATCACACAAATAAGAGAATTCAAAAAGGGTTCAAAATATTGGAATGTTACAACAATGCACCGATCAAATAGCAATAACAATCACAAGGAGCACAATGATATAGGGAGGAAAAAATGTTCTCTCTTTTATTATATTAATTGTTTTGTATAAAGGGGTGCCATATTTATATTAGAAGGCAACAAGAGATAGATTCGGATTCGCCCAAAATGATATAAAGTCCAAACGCATTTGAACAACTAGAACTCAGAATAGCCTTCCGGTATGTATGAATAGATAGATTGTAATTTGTTTTCTCAAATCGTCCAATCATAAGTCAACGCTCGAGATTAGGATGAATAGTAGGCAAGTACTAGTTCTAACAGAAGAAGAAAAGAAACCGCGAATGATGCCACACATCTACCAACGTGGCGTAGATTGATGATGTGGTAGCAACGTCAAACAAAATTTCCTCGATTAAACCTGTCTTTTAGCGTGATTTCCACCAGTTGTGTTTGTTAGGGACATAAAGTAGACATTTTTCACTGGTAAAGAGGATTTGGGACTAAGTGGCAGGTTTGGATCCACACTATGTTAGAAAAGGTTATGTGAGGTCAAAATTAATAGTGTTGAAAACAATTTTTTTCAAACTGGTAAAGGTTTGAGGCAGGAAGATCCATTATCTCCATTCTCTTTAATCTAGTTGTTGATGTTTTTTACTAGAATCTTACAAAAAGCTAATGTTAATGGTTTGCTAAAAGGTTTGTGTGATGATTTCTGCCATGGAGGTATTGTCAGCCTGCATTATGTTAACGATACCCTCCTTTTTCTTGAAAATAATGATAGTTCTGCTGCTAACCTGTTTTGAACAAATGTCTGGTATGAGGATAAACTTCCTTAAAAGTGAGTTGATTCCTATTGGCTATGAAAAGACTGAAATAAAACGGTTTGTGAGTATCTTTTGTTGTAAGGTAAGGTCTTTCCTCATTAAATACCTGGTATTCCTCTTCATTATGACAAGATCAAAAGGGAGGATTTCCAGCCTCTGATTGACAAAATTTTGAAAAGGATTGCAAGGTGGAGGGGCAAATTACTCTCCCACAGTGGTTGGTTAATTCTTATCAAAGCTTGCTTAGCCAGTATTCCTCTCTACCTTTTGTCATTTTTTAAGTTTCCCAAGTGGGCTTTAGACCTTATTAACTCCCACATGGCTAATTGTCTTTGAAATGATTATGAGGGTCATAGTAAGCTTCATTTGGCCAATTGGCACTTAGTTTGTATCTATACCCCTTTATAATGCACCTAAGCATTCTTTTCTACGTCCACCCCAAATAATACACCCCACTAGAGATGGCCCAACCTTCATGCACCCAGCGAAACGTCCCCAGAAACTTGCCTTCATCAAAATTAACCTCTCAGATCTTTCCTCAGCTTTACTCACCCACATCCGATGGCCATTGTTTAATGTGTCTAACTCATCCTGTGGCCCACAAAGATCTCCCCACCTCCAAGATCATCTCAAGGAAAAGGAAACAAATATCCTGGAATTAAGGAAAAGGAAACAAACGTTCTAGAAAAGGAAAAGACCATATATTACGTGCTGAAAAAAGGAAACCGGAAGATAGGGCAGTATACTAGTGGAGAGAAAGTGGTGGCCTTGGGGTGCTTAATCTTAGAGATCTTAACTTGTGCCTTCTTGCCTCTTGGATTAAAAGATTTTGTGTTAATGAATATAAACAATGGAAGGACTTGATTAAGTTCAAATATAAGACTGAGAATCCTAATATTTAGTCAGTTATCCTAAGCATGCTTCTGTTTTTTGGAAAGGGATCATGTGGGCGATGCAGGCTACCAAGTTTGGTTACAGATGGAATGTGGGTATTAGGACAAAGATTAGATTTTGGGAAGACATTTGGTTTGGCTCTTCTTGCTTAGCTATTCAATTTTGGGACCTGTATGTCCTGGTTAATGAAAAAGGTTTTACCATTACTGGGATTTGGGATGGTACTAATGTTAGATGTACTTTTAGGAGAACCTTTTTTTGAGAATATGATGATTAGGTGGTTTGAACTAGTGGTTGTGGCTAACAGTATTAAGTTTTCTGATGATGAGGATGCTCTTGTTTGGGAGTATAATAGCAATGGGGTCTACTCTGTTAAGTCCCTTTATGTTGTGATTAACTTTAGGGGGTCTTGCCTATTTTCATTCCTGCTGTTTGGAGTTTGATTGTTCCTCCTAGGATTCAATTTTTATCTCTGGCTCTTATCTCATAACAAAATTTTTACTAGAGACAATTTGTTGAAGAGGGGTATTGATAAAGGGTCTGCCTGTAGTTTTTGTGATGAGATTGAAACAATTAACTAATCATGTGTTCTTTGATTGTGTTGTAGCCAAGAATACTTGGAATATGGTTGCCGAGTTTTTTTGGTCTAAATATTGGTGATAATTATGAATCTGTGGCGCGGTTTTGGCTGAGTAACTCTAAAAATGATGTTTTGAACACTGTTTGTGTTGCTGCTCTATGGGCTGTGTGGAATTGTAGGAATAACATGATCTTTCGTTTTCAGTGCTAGTCAAATGTGAAGATAGTGTGGCAAAGAATGTTTTTCTCACTGAAAGATTGGCGTCCTTTGTACAAAGAAGAGATGATGGTAAAGATGGAACAATTCTGTAGAAAGCTGAGTTCCAGAGTTCAAGTGCCTCTACCCCTAGATTTTGGAGTAATGTGAATGGGAAGGAAATTGTGGCGGATGAAGATCAAACTGAAGATGCTATATCAGACGATTTAAATCAATTTCAGCTTATCTCTGTGCCCTAGTAGATGGCAAGATGTAGTCTTGCTTTGTCATGTTGAGTTGTCTAACTGTATGTTGATTTTTTTTAAAATAATATATGTTTAATGAAAAATTACAGAAATAATATGCTAAAAAAAATAACAGTTTTACCCACCTATCGCACGTCCAAATTGCGACAAATATTATGTCGCAATTCCGAATTGCGATAATCTCTCAATCGCAATTTGGAATTGCGATAGAGAGCTGTCGCTATGGTTCAGCTCTCTGTCACAATTCCAAATTGCGACAGAGACTCTGTCGCAAGTGTCTCTGTCGCAGTTTGGTTGCGCGACTGAGTTCACTTCTATTCAAAAAAATATTGACGGTTGCTAGAATTTTACAGTTCAAACTAGGGTTCAATAAATTCATAAAAAATCATATTTATCGGTGATAATTCATGTAGTATTTGACAAAATTATTTGTCAGTTAAATTTTTTGACAAAAAAAATCAAAATCCGTTGTTCGTCATTCTCTTTCGGTGTGCAACAAATTTCCAAATTTGACGATAAATCATAGTAAAATATTGAAAATATTGAATAAAACCTGACATTGATATTACAAAGTGTAGGACTAAATCACAAACTGGGATAGAACATAGGTACATGCCTTAGGGAATTCATAAAACTGGGATACAACATAGGTACATACATGCCTTAGAGAATTCATAAAGCTAGGATACAACATATTCCATAGGTACATGCCTCTAGTGAAAGACTAAGTCACAAAACCAACATTCTATGGCCATGGTTGTCGGAATAGGTCATGGTCAAAATAACGATAGTTATCTATTGGTTCCTGACGGGGTACTACGCTTGGATACCTAATAGGGCTTAATATAATATCATCGTCAGGATTCGAAGGACTCCGAGGACGCAAGGTTCGTGGCCTAGGTGGCATGAAATCGTCGTCGTCGTCATCATTTGTATGGTTAGGATCTAGCCCTCCTTCAGTGCTTGTTGAACGTCCTCTTGCATTGTTACTTGAATGGCCTGTTGTAGTAGTGCTTGAATGGCCTGTTGTGGTAGTGCTTGAACGTCGAGGTCTAGGTGACATGAAATCGTCATCATCATCATTGTCATTTGTATAGTTAGGAACAAGCCCCCCTTAGGTGGTGGTTGAACGTCCTCTTGAACTTTCTGCTGTAACAGTATTGGGCGAACCTCTAACCCTCCAGTTAGATCCTTTTCTGCGTCTTCTGCGCGAACCAGGCATCACACCCGCCGAAGAGCATATACATCGCCGTGAATTTTGGGATTTCTTTGTCCAGCAACTCTTCATCCTCCGGGAATGACTAACACATAAGACGAGCATACGAATTAGTGAACTTATGGATAATGCTAAAAAGATTAGTAGGGTGAACAAATAGGAAATAACTAACCTTAATTGTTGGACCCAATGATCGACGCGACTCACCGGAGTCGCTTGGCCACCTTGCCACCTCCAGACGGGGAGCCACCATTCGAGCTTAGTGCCCTTCACTTGCGGACCCCGATGAGAGCATGGCGGGTCAACCCGCGATGGATTCTCATGTTCGTGCACTTTTCCCATACTTCTCTTACTATATCTTGTACGTGTGAACCAATAGTTGTTACAATGTTTTCCTGCAGGCTGAGAGCGGCAGGGTTACTACCTATAGCACGGATGGTGGAGGCAACTGTCGCCGATGCGCAAGATAGGTGTGGTGCCTCTAGGAGGTTCCCGTACGACAGGAGCTTGCTTAGCACATTGGTCCCGAAAAACAACAGTGAAAAATGTTCTGTAATGTGCATAGGTTGCTTAAAACAACAGCAAACTATGCATTGTAATGGAGATAAATGTCATACATTGTCAATGCACTCATGTCAAAAGATATCTTTGACATCAGGAGAGATCACCTTTTTTATCAGCTATTCTAAAATAAGTTTAAGCTATGGGCTATAACGATTTTGGAAACGGAATTTATACTAGTCATACGTCCGATACGGATGCTTCGTATCGGATGCTACCTAGATGTAGCCTATTCGCACGCCTCGTTCTAAACGCTCCACCTCTCCCTACTGCTCCCCACAACCTACGCCTCTTCACACCTCCATTTCTAAATCTCATTGGTGAACCATCTCCTCTCCTCCTACTCCCCCTCTTCCAATGCATCGTCGACGGTTAATACTCATCACTGGCGCTTGTCGCCAAAGTCTCACTCCTTCCTTCCCCCTCTCATCTCTTTCTTCTCCAAATACCCACTCCTCACCTCACATTCTCAATCCTTCCAACCATGCTTCCTCACTACCACCGATCGAGGTTGTGCTGCTCTTACTTTAGGGAGGCCATCCATTGTGGCGAGAATTCGTTAGATATGTTTTCCATCGCACCCAAATATCACTGGATTTTTGGGAAGAAATCTCGCTAGATTAGGCCGGGACCTTGGGACCGCAAACGACGAGTGAAGTATGACGTGGTTATGATGGTGGGGAAATGGTGCCAGGACGACCTCCACCATTTTCTCCTTGAGCTCGTATCAAATGTTGCAACATGTAATTGTTTTTGTTGTGGTAGTTCTTTTTTAATGTCGTAATACTCTCGTGTAAATGTGGAAGTTGATTCAATCATTTTTCCCTTTGTTGCAACAATTTTTTATTTTTGTTGGGGGTAGTTTTCTTGTATTGTTCCACCAATATTTCTCTTTTGTTGCAATGTTTTTTGGTTTTTTTGTTTTTGTTGCGGACGTTGAAATAATTTGTTGCATTATTTCTCTCAATGTGTTGCATCGGTGAGTTTGAAGACGATGTTCGTCTTGCAACCGCACAGACTTGAGGATGGCATAAAAAAGGCAGAGGTGGTTTTTATCGCATGGTCGTGTTACCACATGGATGTGAGCTTTTGTTGCGCTAATTTGACCCCACACTACTACGTAAGAGAAAGCTCACCGACTAATGGTCACAGTTGTTTCACTAGAGAGTTTTTTTTGTTGCAAACTTAGTAACAAATTGGTGTCTTATGTTTTTTGTTCTTGCATAGTTCAAAAGGTTAAGATTTACATCTTTAAATAAGATCCGATGGTACAGAGGTATAGTGAAAAAGCTCTTATCGTACTTCCGATTCCCCTCCCTTTGGAAAAGATATGTTACAATGTCTATGTTCAGCACAACTATTCTTAACTACGTTCATAGAAACTGTACTACTTATTTGCATGTCTCATCCTTCGAAAGGAGAAAGAGAAGTGTGCAAATGCAATCTTAATAAGGTTAGGTTTATGTGCACTGCAAAAGGCAAAGGCCATTGACACTATGGCCAAGACAGTAGCAACCCCAAAAGTTTAAAGGTGCAATCAACTTTGACAACATATTCAGTGAAAACCTTTCTATCGTGGAAACTCCATGTATAAGTTTTAAAAAATTATTAAAAAAATTATCATACATAGAAGAGATGAGCTTCTACAACCTGCAAAATTTAAAGACCAAACTTGATCACATTTTGCAAGATTGTAGAAGCTCACCTCCTCTACGTATAGTAATTTTTTGAGAATTTTTTAAAATTTATATATGTGGGTTTTACAGAGTTTTTATGGTAAGAAGGTTTTTCACTAGATATGTTGCCATCAACTTTACATTCCTCTCATGGAAAAGCAGAATTATTCCTGAATAGAGATCAATGAAGCATAACAAGTTACATGCCCTCAGAAGGCTGTCACAGCACTAAGCAAAACGGATAAAATTTTACACACAATGTTAACCTCAACAAAACCAGAGGCGTAGAATAGGAACCTGAAAGTTACATTATGCATGAAATTTTCCTTTTTCAGGATAGAGATTAGGCATTACTTTTACAAAGGCCACAGACATCGAAGGGCTAAGCTTGATCGATGCTGGGCAGGCTCTCGAAGAACTAGTTCTTTTTTTTCCCTTTCTTTCTGAAAACATCATATTACAGTGATTAACAAAGAAATGAAAAAAATTGAATCAAGTCAAGGCTGTTATTAGGCGCACCTATGTGGCATAAAAACGGTGTATACAATACACGACTGGCACCACAATTTGTTAAGGCTCTTGGCTGTTCACACGTTTCTGAAGCTCTAGCATTTCTTGGTGATTTGGATCCAAAGAGAGGGCAGCTCGACAATCACGAAGAGCATTAGTGACATCCCCAATATGCTCATGGAATGCCGCACGAAGATGCAATAGGTGGAGATCAGCTTTGAATGCAATTGCTCTAGTGAGCTCTGCTACTGCTTCTTTCTCCTTGTGGCTATCCATCAGTACTGTGAACCAAAACCATCAAAATATTTAATTCATTAATCCAAAAGGAAAAAAAGGGGGACAAAATAATGACACTGCTAAATCTGCTATTCAAAAGCTAGTCATGCAAAAAATGAGTCATACAGGTAAATTATGTCTAAAAACCAAACAAAAAATGCGCCTAGATAAACGACCATCAATCTCACATCCTGGGATCTAATATTTGGATAACTGATGACCAAGACAGCCCCTAGATAAACATAAGAGCATTATCATTTCCCCCAAAACACAAAGCTTGACTGAGAACATGGAATATGAACAGTATAGATATATACCAAAACAATATCTTTACACCTGTGTATGTTTCCACTCTCAAGTCTCAACCCAGGGTTTATCATTATACAAGAATCTATTGGATGCTTAATCGGTGTACTGTGGAGAAAGTGGTGCCTGGATGATTCAGTGCACTAAAGAAATTGGTGCGGCGTTCAAGAATCAAGCAGGAATCTACAGATTCTGGCAATCTGGGCATTCTAAAGACACCAGAGGATGCAGCACAAGTTTGGAAAATTGAACATTAGTTAAAACTTAAAAGCAATTTATGTTAACATTTGCAGAGTGATACAAAATGTGAAAAAGGGACAATTGTCAGCATTGTAGCTGCAGTCCAAACTAAAGGACACAATTGAACTTGGCGCCGGACAATACACAAAAATAAGGTAGTGCACCAGGCAAACAGTTGAATTCAATGAACTATGCTTAATAGTTTTTATTTCAAAGAAAAATATGATAAACTCTCGGTAGTTAAAGTTTTACTGAAGCACATCATTGGCCTGTCCTTCAACAGAAGACCAATTAACGCAGAGATCAGAGATTATAGGTAAGAAATACAATATCCCCTGTTCAGTCAATAACTAAAAAACCAACTCTGACAAAAGGAAAAGGCTAAGTAACAATAGCAGAAATTTAATCTAACAAAGATGACAGCTACAAAAAAAAATTTCCTGTGATTCTGTCCAACATAGATTTTTGCATAATAACACATCTAACGCATTATTTACCAGTTTTCCATGCAGAACCCAAGAAGACATAAAATACAAAGTGGCCTACATTACTGTTAAGATTTACTTGAAATTCTCAACTACCAAGAAGATAAAATTTTGTTTGATCTAACCTGCTGCTCGATATCTGTATGGGTAAACACGTAATGGATCCAATTGGGTCACTATTTGCAAATCTGTCATGGTTTGTTCCCGTTCACAATATTCCGAACGCTTCTCATAAGCTGAAGCATTGTTTTTAGCTTTCTCTATCAACTTTGTCATTTCATCATATGCAGCTTCCCTGTTGTTCCTGAGAAAATGAACACGAGCAAGACCTTGATGGGCTCTAGTGTGTCGGATCTTCAACGCACTTGTATAGCAATCAGCTGCCGAGTCTAACTTCCCACAATCGACATATACGCCACCAAGGTTGTTCAAAGCCTGCAGGTACAATGATGTACAAAAAGTGTTAAATGGCCCCGCTGACCACAACTTATTGGATCTGACACCCAACCACACGTATGACTAAAATTTTGGATGTTTGTAGTACTGCAGATCATTGTACAGCACTCCGGATGCTATTTGTCTTAACTTGCTAGATCAATGTCAGCAAAGATGACGTCAGGAATGTAATCCTTAGGCATGCATGTTCATGATTAAGTTCAGTAACACTTTTCATATGATTCAAATTCTCAAAAGTTCTTTCAATTTTTTCAAGCACGAGCGCATCATGCAACAACAATAACAACCAAGCCTTTTGTCCCAAACAAGTTGGGGTAGGCTAGAAATGGAACACAATAAAAGTCAAAAGATCCCTAAACCTTCGATCTTAGATCATGGTTCTGGTACGTGGATCGCTAACTTCCATACATTTTTGTCCAACACCAACTCTTTGGATACATTCCAATCAATAACTTACATGCATTCCTATCCAACACCAACTCTTTGGATACATTCCAATCATGTAAGTCTCTTTTAACTACTTCTTCCTACGTCAGTCTCGGTTGACCTCTACCTCTTCTTATGCTTCCGAGACAGTTTACAATTCCACCAAGCACCAGTGCCTCAGGAGGCCTTCGTTGGAGATGTCTAAACAATCTTAAACGATGTTAGACAAGTTTTTCTTTAATTAGTGCTACCCCAACCCTATCACATATCATGCACATGCATAAAACAGCATCTGCATATACTACATTTCAATGACGAAGCTTCACTATCAAGGATAGTGCAGTGTTATGGGTATAGTTGCCAGGAGGAACAATGTGATTTATGATTAACCTGCCTAGATACTCTAATCCCCCACCCCCCCCCCCCCACCCCCACCCAACCCAAACTCTTATTTCTCCAAGACAACAAATACACCAACAATTGCCACGCTACCTGTTTATATTAACTCCATATCAAATGTGTTAGGATTATTTAGTGCCTAACAGAGCATACAAAGTCTTCAAGATGCATTGGAAGTTTGGAACAACCAAATTGCCCCCCATTTTACGAAGTCTAAGCCATCTGGGATCCTAAACTAATTGTGCCAATCCGATCAGTTAGCAGAACTGAACACTATCAAGATTCAAAAATCATCTGTGTGTTGGTGTAAAAAAGCACTAACCTGACCCTTCCGAAGCCGGTCTGAAGGGCACTTCAGTGCATCTTCAAGAAGTGATATAACACTCGCAGAATAAGAAGGACCAACACCTGAGTCAGCCAAAACGTAGGCTTTCAGAAAGAAAGCCTCGAATGACCTTTGAATAGAAATAGATTCCTCTGCTTTTTGCAGGGCCTCCTCACAGTGCCCAGTGTCATACAAAAGCCACCCCTCATATACCAGCCGTTCATGCTCCGTTGCTGCATGTTGTCGTGCCAATTGCAAACTGCACATTGCTGCCTCAGGACAGTTCAACCTGGAAGCCCAAATATTAAGCACCACCTGTAGTTAAAATTAGAGACCAAAAAGAGAATCATCTGAGTCATGTGCTAGTAGAAGTTACCTGAGGAGCAGCAAAGACTGCCTAAAATACAGAACACCTTTAGCTGCATCTGATTCAAGCATCCTGTAGATCACCGAAAGGGAACCAATATCATCCACTGATGACCAGCGCTCATAGAGTTGGAGCCAGCATTCAGCTGTATTCC
The DNA here is from genome assembly GCA_036346275.1 of Otatea glauca. Classification (NCBI taxonomy): domain Eukaryota; kingdom Viridiplantae; phylum Streptophyta; class Magnoliopsida; order Poales; family Poaceae; genus Otatea; species Otatea glauca. The sequence goes on from CM070723.1 coordinate 49,208,929, forward strand.
ACTGCTCAACATGTGCCCCAAGAAGAGTGCCTATTTTCGAAGCAGCTACACGTCCTTCCAACATCCGGTACTCCGGAGAAAGAGTAAGAATTGCATGTATATCACAAAGTGCAGATTTGTAGTCTTCAAGAGCCAAATATAGACAAATTCGGAGCTCCAGGCACTCTAACGCTAGCTTGAAACCCAAGAGGCGGTTGATTTCCTCTAAGGCAAGTCTAGCATCCTTCTTTCTCATCAAGGATGCAGCTCGATACATGTAAGGGTAAGTAAGAGTAGGATCCAGTTCGGTTGCTTTGTCAAGGTCTGCTAACTTTCTATCACCTTCAGAATACAAAGATCTCTCCAGATACATCCACCCTAGTGGTACACTCGATGTTATGACCGAACTGAGCTTCTCATAAGCTAAAACCTTTTTTCCCTTTATACCAGCGATTCTAGCAAGACCAGCAACAGAATACACATGGCCAGCAGAGAAGGCAACCTCAAATTGGTGTTCAGCTTCGGCGTATTCCTTTCTCAGAAGTCTAATACATCCAAGCTGATGAGAAGCTATTTGTTTCTGCGTAGGAGTGACTGCCAATTGAACTAGCTTCTCTGACAAGCATACAGTGGTCTCTGTCCTTGGATCAATGTTCATTGCAACTTCACTAAGCAAGCAGTACAACAAAAAGGAGGCCTGTCCAACCATGATAAGTTGTTGCTGTTCAGTTGCACTCAAGAAGAGGCGAACTACTAGCTCATCAGTTAGACAATCAGGTAGCTCCTGTAAAAGCATTTGTAAGCAAGAAGCAGCAAGAACCGGCGCATTTTCTTCAAATGACAATGCTATGAGATCAACAGCATCCTGCCTTGATGAAACAAATGAAGCCAGTTTCCTATCACAGGCATCTTTTAGCTTGTCACAACAAAATGTATTTGCAAATACCAGGATCTCCAACAAGATTTCCAAAGGCAGATCTTCTAAGCTATATGTACAACTAAACTCAGAAACAGCCCTCATGGCCTCCAACGAAATACCATTCTCTGACAAATCAACAAGCTCAAGCTGTGACTCAGTGAATGGTCCATTAAGCATGGAGCAAAATGGGATCGATAAAGAGGCAATCTTACACCTGTCGCATGTCACCCTCCCATCCCTTATTTGGAAGGTTACCATGGAAGAGACATGTGACGACGAGTCCATCTCACCTGAACCAACCATCTCAAAATTTCCCACAGGCACCTCGGAAGCAACATCAAGTGGCCCAAACTCTCGGCAGCACTTCCTACATGATGCGAGGACGTCAGATATGATCTCCTCCCCCCGCTTCTCGTACCGCAACCATGCCCCAAATATGACCTTCTCGTGCACAGTGTTAGCACAGCGCCACGCAGAATGCATGCTCCTCCGGAGCAATTTTGCCTCCCCAAGGCCCCGAAACACCTGGGACTGGATCAAATACAACCCCGGCCGCTCACTCGGCACGCATTGCTCAAGCTCCTCATGGATCCTCGACAGCACCTCCACATAATCCAAGGGTTTATACAACGGCACTACAGGCGGCTCCGCAATCTTGATGAGTGACTCACTGCACATAGCAGAGAATTTAAACCAATCAGGAAATCTAGTACAGTAGCATCACAATGAAATGAGCTAAAGAGAGATAAAATGATTACATGGAAGAAGGCGAGTAGGATGGCTTTGGCAGCTTCCCCCGCTCCACCTGCAGCCACGACTGAGAGTTGAAGCCATAGAAGTGCTGCTCATCGCACGGCGATTCCGACAGGAAGCTGCTCCTCATAGAGCACAGGAAGGAGAACACCTCCCAAATCTCCACACTCTCAGATTTTGCACGAATTCCAGACACAAATCACACACTAATGGTACAACCACAACCACCACCTACGAATCAGAACCTACACCAATCCTAGATATTTGGGCAAGACGATGCCAAGAAGATTGGAATTTGATGCCAAGGAGGCGCCTTTTTCCAGCTCTAACCGACCACCAACCGATCCCAACCACGCGAGCTCGAACAAATCCGAAGGAATGGACCAAATGGCCCGCAGAATCGCGTGGAAACGGCCCCTCCGAACCAAATCTTGGCCGAAAAATCCAACCTTTTCCAGCGCCAGTGGCGCCGCAAGCCGGATCGAATTCGGCGGATCAAGAAGAAGCTAAGCAAGAACAGGGCAATGGCAGGGGGAAAAGCAGGGCTTGTGGAACCCACGCGGCTGCGGGTGAGCTCTGATTTGGATCCTGCAAAAGGCAGCTCCTTGGAGAGAATAGGGAGAAGGCAGATGAGAGGAGGGAGGAAGACGAGAGGAGATGATTTTTTTTTCCCTTCTTTGGAGTGGATGTGGAGAGGAATAATAAAGTATTGGTGCTTAGCATAGTAGAGAAAATATATTTATTTTTGTAGGGTGCATCCTTTTTGGAAAAAGAAAAAGAAAAGCGTTCATATATGAATCCATGCAAGGAGCCAGGGAATGCTACATTATGCTACTACACCTTACCCTACTTTTGTAACGTGGAGGATGGGAAAGCATGTGCATATGTAGCTCTTTGTGCACTTTTTTAAAAAAAAACTAACCCTTTAATATATATTTTTACAAAAATAGTCCTCCTTCGTACCACTACGAAAAGCGCGGCAAACGACACGTGTACAGAATGTATAAACCGTTTGACGTGTGGCAACAACGTGTGCCTGCGCTAGCCCACCCGCACACGCCGCCTACCCGCGTGTGCCCTCGCCTGCCCACGCTACCCGCCCACATGCCACACCCGCTAGCCCGGTGGGGAAGGGGCTAGAGGTAGATTTGCGAAAAAAACAGTGTAGAGAGGGCAAGATATGCACGGCGTTCGAGGATAGGAGAGGGAAAAAAAAGATGTATTAATGTTCATAAGTTTAAGAATAGAAGGATGCAGGGCTAATTTAGAATGCTGGAATTTTACAGGGAACACTATGGTTTCTGCAGGATATCAGCGAGGTTCTTTGTTTCAAACGAGGGTTTTGATCCTTTGCCCTTCGTTCGAAATATTTCCAGGGTGTTTCTGGTGTACTTACTTGTCCGATAAAACCCGAATTACTGAAATAATCGTAAGAGATATTTTTACTGTTGGCAACTTTAAGGTAGATGGGAGTTGTGAAAAGTTTGGTGTTTGTTTAGATCCAGAAATTAGGTTACATTTAGTTGTTTCGCTGTTGTTGATTTATTGCATGTATAGGCTGGTTTGGTGAATCTAACTAGTGTAGAGGCAACTTGCAATAACCACTTGAGAACCGTACTTCCTCAGGTACTGCACCTTACATGTTTGTGTGTGTCTGGTACCTATTCTGGCCAGTACTACATCTAAACGAGTTGGTTTAAAAAAGAGGGGGAAAACAATGATTGTGTTTGGAGCATAAAAGTTTGTAATATTAACGATGAAATGGGCACCAAAACACCCCCATGTTTCTATCGAGTGAATGTGCATCGAACAAATATTCAGTGCTAAATGGGGCCCTAAAAAATTTCCATCCCACAAGTGAAATCGAACAAAGTGAGGTTAATACTGGTTTATATCTGACTAATACACCGTGTAAACTAGTGCTATTATATCTGACTAATACACCGTGTAAAGTGAGATATATGCTGTTTTCAAGTGTGGTTAAACTATTCATTTTTTACCAATGATGCCCAGATGGTAGTTAGAGATTTGTCAATATTAGTAGAATTATCGTTAAAATAAGTTCTTTGCCACCATATTTTTTTCTATTTTTTTTATCGATGTATGATCAGGAAGATGAAACTATCTTCGTCTAAAAATAAGAGCATTTTTTTCTAATAGTTTTGTCTATAAATATATGGTGTATCGCACATTCAAATACAAATTAATGTGATATTCCATCTATGCCCCTAAGAAATATCTAGCTTTGCTCTACGTGCATACATTGAATATAGCGCTCAGAGATAATAATTAGTGATAGTTTAGTCATGCTCAACGGTAAATGGAAGGGAATTATGGTACTCCCTCTCTTGATAAATATAAAGCGTATTTTGACTTGGCACAAGGATTAAGGTTGTGGTGAAATTAAGGAAAGCATGAGAGGAAATGACTTACATGTCCCTCTTAATTGTCTTGGAAGATGAGAGATAATACTTTGTGTAGATGGTAATGAATAAATGCATATGGTTGAGAGAGAATAAATAAGAGTATATGTGAAAAGACTCATTAAATCTACATACACGTCTTATATATTTTTCAACAAGACCATTCAAACTATAGGCCTTATATTTATTAACGGAAGGAGTACATGGTAGCCCAATGGATTCTCTTTTTTGACTAGCTGTGCATGAATTGGTTGAGGTAGATGGACCAAGCAAAGATTGGATTGATGGGGTCACGAGGTCATCAGCACAAGAAGAGAAGAGAGATCGGTTGGGCGACATGCATGCGTGCATATCATCAAAATACAACTAACAAAGTCGCAAAAGATTAACGAAGAAGCGCCGGGGTGGCCGTTGAGCATCATAATGGTATATGGTACCCTTGCTTAGAGTTTTCGAAAAGAATTGGCGTGCAAATGTCCCTAGCTAGCTAGCTACACCCCCGGAAACTTTCAAACTTACCTGGTGCACAACGTAGGTTTCAAAAACCGTTTTTAAAAAATTGGTTCGAAATTTGAAATTCGAAAACCGCAAAAAACGCTTTTCAATCTCAAGACAACGACCGGTCGGTCTCTCTATGCTATAAAGCGAAGCCGAAACCGAAGGGTTAAGAAATCAAAAAAATTGAAAAAAAAAAACGAAAACCGTTTGGTTTTCAATGAAAAACCGCTCTGCTTTCACCGAAAACCAATCGACCAATTAAATGTTCCTTAAAAACAGTTTTTCGAGCTATTAACAAAAACCGCAGTTTTTCAACGGTTTTCGAGCGATTTTCAACGCATAATTTTTTTTAAAAAATTTTAATTATTGTAAATTAAACCGGTTTACCGAGCGATTTTAGATTTTGAACCTAACGATTTTCGCCGATTATTGGAACAGAATACTTAGGATTTTCGATCGAAACACTCGTGAACGCGCGTGTCAAAATGTAGGATACTTATACGGTTATACCCCATTTGGAACACGTGGATTCCCGTGCTCTTTGAGCCGTCTCCTATGATTTTCGTGTAATCTATACCCCTTTATAATGCACCTAAGCATTCTTTTCTACGTCCACCCCAAATAATGCACCCCACTAGAGATGGCCCAACCTTCATGTACCCAGCGAAACGTCCCCAGAAACTTGCCTCCATCAAAATTAACCTCTCAGATCTTTCCTCAGCTTTACTCACCCACATCCGATGGCCATTGTTTAATATGTCTAACTCATCCCTGTGGTCCATAACTGATCTCTCCCCATCTCCAGCATCATCTCAAGGAAAAGGAAACAAATATCCTGGAATTAAGGAAAAGGAAACAAACATTCTAGAAAAGAAAAAGACCATATATTACGTGCTGGAAAAAGAAAACCGGAAGACAGAGCACTATACTAGTAATATATAGTGTCGCGTGGAGATGGGAGCACTTTCCTACTCTGCTCTCCGGTGTGTAACAACACTTGCGTTCTTTCAGCCATCTCATATGACATCCCTGTGATATACTTGAATTGGTTTTATTATAGGTTCTTGCACTATCACGAATGCACGTCTACAAAAGATTATATTATATCTCTTCATTATGTTTTTAGAGAGTGTCTTACTCTAGTTTACGTAGTAAATTATATTGAAAATAGCTAAAGCGGAAAGGTATAGATAGAAAAATAGTAAAAAAAACACATTAAAATTGTAGATTGACATGTATTAAGAAACAAAATGTGAAAGATAGAATGACATGTATTCGAAAACACGATCCGTGCTAGTCAGCGCCTCGTGATTGCGTTGCACCGATATTTCTTTGACCGCAGGGTATACGGTGATCTACGGATGTATGCCGTAGTTTGGAAAAGCGGGAATCATATAAATACTACTATTGTTGGGAGGTACGGCCGACCTCACGCAAGCACGACACGCGTCGTTTTTCTACATTGATTCTACGTAGCCTTGTATACTCTGTATATTAAGCGCTGCAGTTTTTCTGACTCCTCAGCGCCTCCACGTTGCCCTCGTCGCGTCGTGGCCGCGGCTCCGCTCGCCGCATCGCCCGCGTAACCAGGAAAGTGGCCCGCCGTGCGTACGGCGTGCAAGGCGTTGAGCCACGTCGCCCACTCGATTAATCGAGTTGCCAGGTTTAAGTACTTAGTTACGGTATTTAGACTGAGACGGTGCGGCAGCGCAGCGGTGGAACGCGAGCGTTTGCGACCCAGAGGTCTGGTAATTAGTAATTAATACGCCTCACGTTTATCAGCCGCTGCAATGCTCAGCTGGCTAGCGCCTTGGCCTGCAGCGTTCGGCCTTTGGTTCGAGTCCCACCCCGCGCAGCTCACTGTTTTCCAAATTTCGCGTGCTACAGAAACGTGTTTTTTGTTCGGAAGGAAATAACTTCTCTGATTTGATTGGCATATTAAATCGTGTTATAAATTTTCAAATCTTTTTAGAATAGTCCTCACAGCATGCCTAACCTACCATAAAAATCTAGATCATGATCAAATTTGTGCGATTTTTAAAAATTCTGACAATACTACTGGTGTACTTCAAGTAGCTTCACTGGTTTAATTGAGTCGCTAAGTTTGCAAATTCTTTAAAATTTGTTAGAAGGGTCCTGAGGGTATGCCTGAGCTACCATAGAAAAAAAGGATCGTTTTTAAGCTTTTGCATTTTTTAGAAATTATAACAATTTGGTTTCGTCCTCCTGGTGTTTCCGAGGGATTTACTTTCTCTGTTAGAATCTCTGCTTGTGTCAACGATTCCTTCCACCTGTAACAACGCGCGGGCCCAATGAGCATCTATTTTTTCATAGTTCGTGGGGGCAGTGATGTAAAGTTAGTTTCTTCCCATGAATTATTAGCTTTAAGATCTTCATGCGTCTGGTTCTAAATTAATTGGCCCGACGTCTTAGAAAAACACAATTTATACTTAAGAAAGCATAAATAATCTTAAAAATAAGGGAATAACTAGCAATCAGACGTCCGATCACTGTTTATTTCTCAGGCGTGTCGGTGCTACATTTTTTTTCAACATTTGTAATATTTTTTCCCGCACGGACATTTTTGCTGTTATCGAAGGAAAATGTTGCACGTGTAGAAAGAAAATATTACAGGCATGAGAAAAAATATTGTAAACTCTCCAAACACAATCATTCCAAATAGTGTGTTCCAAACAGGTCTTTGATGCAGAGGATGAGCGAGTGGTTGATTACCGAGCTCTAGTGCCAAGCTAGAAGAACAGTGTGAGTAATATTCTACTTGAGAGGTGTTAGGAGTCGGACGTTTGACACGAGTTTTTTTATTGGACGTGTCGGCGTAATATTTTTTAATAACTCTTACAATAAATTTAATCACTATGTATAATATTTTTTTGTATGAACATTTCTACTATCATCCCGTGTTTTTGTTGCACACGGTGATTACAAGTGTTGCACGCATGTGGAAAAATGTTACAGCAATCTGGATCGACATTTCTACTGTCATTACGCGTTTTTGTTGCTCACGGTAATTACAAAATTTGTACACATAGAAAAAAAATATTACAGACGTTGATAAAAAACCTCAGATCGGACGTCGGAGCGGTAGTCATTCCGTACACGTAGCAGTAGTAGTTTTTAACCCATGACAAGTTGACAGCATTGATCTCCTAATTAATTGTAACCACTAATTAATTACCAGAGAGAGAGAGAGAGAGGAGGTTCTCACTTCGGTAGTTTGTCTGCGTCCACGGGCCCACCAGCTTCCTGAACCGCATTGGGGCGCGTGGTTACCCACCTCGCGGTTTCTCTCCCTGCACCCTTGGCCCCACTCTCATTGACGCTGACCGCACGCGTAGATCAACGCGCGTGATTGCGCATGCGGCCGGCGCGCTGGACCCAGTCCACAGAACCGGTGCACCGACCCGAGCAACAGCTCAGCATCCCACTCTTGCGAGTTTTCTCGGTTTTCCCTTTTTACGTTGGCATATATTCGTATGCCTAACTTTTTTCAACTCTGGCATATATTCGTATGAAATTACAAATTTAGTCTTATTCTGGTGAAAGAATTAGAAGAAGACGATATGTGTCGTCAAGGTTTCAAATTTCGGTTTCAGAATGAATTTTGTCTTGGGCTGGATAACGAAATTTCGGCGAAATTTTGAAATTTCGGAATTATTTCGGACAAAATTTGAATTTGAAAATTCAAATCCGTTCCGATCCGAAAAAAAAAACCGATATTCGGCGAAAAAACCCGAATTTTCGGGCGAAATTCTTGAAATTTTGGGTTTTTTGCACTGGCTGAAAAGTGGTCTAAACGTTATCTACAAATTTTGAAATTTTTTTTGGAGGTTACTGACACAATGTTGATGTTCTCACAAAAATTTCAGCTGATTATCACATCTGAGGAATTTTTAAAAATTCGAAGAGTAGTACTGATAAAACACAGACCGACAAGTTTGATCGGAATGGAAAATGGTACAAATCAAATTATAAACTGTTGAAATTTTTTGTGCATGGTTATAATCCATAAATAATGTTCTCATAAAAATTTTAGCTGATTATCACATGTGAGGAGTTTTTAAAAATTCGGAGAGTGGCGCTGTCCTGATAGAACACTGACCGACAAGTTTGATCCGAATGGAAAATGGTACAAATGAAGTTATAAACTGTTGAATTTTTTTTTGCATGGTTATGATGTATCTATAATGCTCTCACAAAATTTTCAAATGATGATCAAACTGTATGAATTTTTAAAAATTCAAACAGTACTATTGCCATGTTAAAAGGCTTGCAGGCAAACTTGAACAAAATGAAAAATTGTGTAAACCATAAATTTTTTTGAAAATTTTAAAGAATGATGATAAGGAAGTTCTTAATATCCCATAAAAATTGTGATTCAGGATCACACTCCAGTGAATTTATAAAATTCTTACAAGGAAAAATACCATTTATGTTCTTTTGTTTTTGATTTTTGAAATATAATATAACAAACGAAGTTCAATGCTTACATAGATTTGATTGACCAAACAAAAAATTTTGAATTTTTTTTAAAAATTTATATAATGGTACTGAGTCAATTATTAATCTCTCAAAAAAAATTTAGATCATAATCACGCTCAAGAAAATTTATAAAATTCTGACAATATAACTGTCCCAATTATGTTCATTCTGTTTTTGATTTTTTAAAAATAAAAAATGAAGTTAAATTATTTTGAAATTTTTTGTGTATGATCCTAAACTACTAAGTATAGTACCATAAAATTTTTAGATTATTATCAAGCTTGTACAATTTTATACAAATCTGACAGTGTTTCTGCCAAAATTTTAAAATGTTTAAAAAATTAGGTTTTTCAACAAATTTTCATAAGAGATGACTTTCCTAAGGGTTATTGGACTAAATCCGGCTCTAAAACTTTTAAAACCGGCCAAAAAACACGAAAATTCGCAAAAAAAACGAAATTTCGGATTTTACTGTAGCAAATTCAAATTTTTTTCCCGGCCGATACTTGAGATTTCGGGGTGGTCCGAAATCCAAAATTTCGGCGAAATTTTGAACCCTGTGTGTTATCTGAGATTATAGTAGGTTCATCTGCCACCAAATTTACAATTTGGTTCGAATGAAATCTAAATTTAAAAAGAATTAAGGCCAAGAAAAAAATTTGCTTCCCCGCCGGCCGGACCCACTGTTTCCCACGGTTCCACCAATCAAATCCAAAATTCGAAAACCGCTCCCGAAAATCCCCCCACTTACTACTAACATCACACAAGGGATTCCTTCACTTATCGCCGACATTCGGGCCCCACTGTTTCTGTGCCCCACCTGTCATGCAATAAATAACATTTCAGGCGCGTAGCCCGCATGCTTATTGTCACTGACTGACATGCGGGCCCCGACGGTCATCCACACAGCTAATCCATGTATCTACTATAAAGTAAGCGTTCGGGTCGTCGTTTTCGTCTCCGTTCGCTTACTCCTCGTCTCGCCTCCCACCCACCCGTCCGCGAAACCTTGACCCTAGCCGAACCGAGGAGGGAGAGGAGGCTGCGGTCGTAGATCGGCGGCGCGATGTTCGGGTACCAGAAGGGCGGCGACCTCGAGGCCGGGACCTCCGGCAAAGCGGGGGCGAGGGAGCTGTACCCCGGGATGATGGAGAGCCCGGAGCTGCGGTGGGCGCTCATCCGCAAGATCTACACCATCCTCTCCCTGCAGCTCCTCCTCACCGCCATCGTCGCCGCCGTGGTCGTCAAGGTCCGCGCCATCTCCCACTTCTTCGTCTCGTCCCACGCCGGCCTCGGGCTCTACATCTTCCTCATCATCTTCCCCTTCATCGGTGAGTCCTCAAGCAACTCATTCAACCGATTCCCCCCTCATTTTCCGGGGATTGTTTATTCATCGGATCGGTGGGTGGAAATTATAGGGTTTCGAGGGGTGTTTCTGCAAAGAAATTTGCGGAATATATTCTGCTCTGGTGCGTTGCTTACAAGTTACATTCAGAATCGGAAACCGAATTCCATGTGAAATCAAATGTTGCGATTTAAATACGTGAATATCGGAGGGCGTTTGTGGAATAACGAGAGGAACTTTGCGTGCACGTATGGATGCCGTGGATAGAGTTCCTGTGCGCAAGGGAACTGCAACTTAACCGGTTAGCGGTCGTGAGCACGGTTTGATCAAAGAAATCAAGGTCTGGATCGTCGAACAGTACTTGCTGTGGTGTCAGCATTTCTAGGGTTCTCCGATCTTTTTCCGGATGGCGTCACGTCCAGGCAAAGCCATGGGTGTTCACTGGGTTTCCCAGGCGTGAGCCTCGTTGTGTTTTGCAGGAACGTCCACCACCAAGTGTACTAATTTTGTATTGCTAGAGTTGGAATTTCTATGTGAGATCGTGTGAATTGTCGATCCCATGCTAATTTTTATGCTCGTTTGTTTGGTGTGCAGTGCTGTGCCCGCTGTACTACTACCACCAGAAGCACCCGGTCAACCTGCTGCTGCTCGGCCTCTTCACCGTCGCCATCAGCTTCTCCGTCGGCATGACATGCGCCTTCACCAGCGGTAAACGACCATCTCGCCCTCGTTGTTTTCTTCGCTCCTACTGGCAACACTCATGATTGCATTGTGCGCCTAGTTTTGTTAATTAGAAATCTGAAATATGTTTGTCAATGTTGTCTACCATTTCTTGTGTCTTCTTGCATTGCGAGGCTACTAGGAAGGTTCCGAGGGTTTGTTCAGAACTTTGCTGTTTGCGTGTCACCTGCGTTCTGAAATTAAAATGCACATTCCCTAGCAAGAAAAGGCTAAAGACTTGAGCAACCAAAGGACAAGAGTGGTTGCTGTATTTGCCCGTTCTGTGTGTAGGTTCAAGTTGTAGGTGTTATGCTTTTGGAATATCACCCTCTTGTGGGATTGCTTATCTTTTAATCTTGTTTAGAATACCACCACCTTGCACAATAGGTTATTTTTTAATATTGCCCCTTTTGCCTTATTGTAAAGTTGACGTTTGACCAAGTATGATTCCCTTTTTGCAGCTGCTCCGTTGTAAACTTGCAAATTAACAAAACTTTGTTCCTGCCACTGTTTCGATTCTTTTTTTTGTAAGATGCATCATGTTGGTGATAGTATCATTTTGAATCTGATGGCCTGATGGGTAGTTTGGGTTCAAGAATAAGCAATCACTTGGACATAGTTTTGGTATGGTTACTAGCTTAAGACTGATAATGAAAGGGATTTTCACACGATATAAGACTATTATAGCAACAAATCATTGGGTAATGTAAAAGATACTCTTACGGTGCGCTGGGTTAATCTCATTTGATTTAACTGGTTTAGTATGCTTAGTCTATCAATGTGGAGCAAGCTTTGTTGTCATGCACTCTGCAAGCTGTCTGTCATGCGTTGGCATCAGCAGCAATAATGCAACATTGCTGCATTTTGGGATTGTACCCACTTTTGGATTTGTATTATCTTATTCATCTCAAAGTGTGTTGATAATTAGGTTCTTCAATGATGCACTGCCTTTTACTTTCAGATTTTGACATGCACATGCGTTGTTAGGTGACCAAATTTACAGACAAGTTGCTTTGGTATAGAGATGCATAACATGATAAGAACGCAATTTTTAGTTCTTGTAGTGGCATATTGTGGTTGATTACTCTTATATCCTCTGCTTTGTCCTGGTGATACTTTGTTTTATATAGATCAAACAATTGCTAATATAATATGCTCTGTGAACAGGCAAGATCATCCTGGAGTCTGCAATTCTTACTACAGTGGTTGTGGTTAGCCTGACTGCTTACACTTTCTGGGCTGCAAGGAGGGGTCATGACTTCAGCTTCCTTGGTCCTTTCCTGTTCGCCTCCCTCATAGTGCTGCTTGTGTTTGCACTCATTCAGGTCGGATGTCCAAGCAGTTTCCATTCCATTCTGTGTGTGTGTGTGTTTTTTTCCAGAATCTTCTCTATTCGACAATCAATAATCGTTGCTGATGGTGACATTGCCACGCAGATCCTATTCCCGCTGGGCAAGATCTCTCAGATGATATATGGCGGACTGGCGTCGCTAATCTTCAGTGGCTACATCGTCTACGACACGGACAACATCATCAAGCGCTACACGTATGACCAGTACGTCTGGGCGGCCGTCTCGCTCTACCTCGACGTCATCAACCTCTTCCTGTCCCTGATGACCCTGTTCAGGGCAGCCGACTAAGCGCATCGCCGCCACCCCTGGCCTCTCGCATTGTGCATACCTTTTAATCCATGAACACTCTCGTGGGTTAATGGTCAACGTATCCTGAGTTCGCAATGTCAAGAATTGTACAGATGTCGCTAGTATGGTCTTTTATCTTGCTGAGTTGGGTGAATCTCTACGCAGAGAGGAAACACGAGAATAAATCGTATCTTGATTCTATCCGTGGATATGTAATGTTGGGCATATTTGGGTTGCCTGACATATGGTTGTGGATTGGTGGTTGACCTTTGGAGTGCCGTTGCTTCTTGTTTTGTGTCTCTTTCCGAAGCCATTTGTGCACACGTCCACCTCTTTTTTTTTTTTTTTTTTGAAAACATACGTCCGCCTATTTTCCGATTGTCCATGTTATGCGCATGCAACTATGCAAGTGAAAATGGACAGACAATTGAAGTCGAGGATGAGAATTAGTAGCACAAGTTATAGCTCGGTGCAGATGAAGGCAGGGTTGATGCGTACACGACGAGAGGCGCACGATGACGCTGCAAGGATCGGGCTGTGCTTGTCTCGAGCTAGCCTGCCTTGTGTAAGTCCTCTACAAGTGATGGGAAGTAGGTGCCGGCACTGCATGGGCTAGGCACTTTTCCTAAAACATCAACTAAAGTGCTAAGTCAGGGTATTACTGGATAGATGTTCAAAGCTCTTAGGAATATTGTAAAAAAAACACGATCTCAAAGACAAGAACTGAGATAACCTTTGATCGGCTGAGAATCTTTATCAGTTCATACTCGTGGGGTATTAACGATCAACGTGATCTTGGATCAACTCTCACACGTCCTAGCAAGCTAGATTAAGGCACGATCAACTCCCAAAATAAAGAGAATGCGATCTGTTGAGGTCTTTCTTCTTGCTACAGTAGATTGATTTAAGATCAAGAACTTAGAGAAAGGAGTTGCTGAAGGCCTAAATGATTGATATGTGTTCCAGAGATATACCATCTATCAATCACTCATCCTTGGCTCAAGATCAAATAAGAAGGATAAAAAAGAATCAAGAGAGTGAAGAAGGAGATGATTGCAAACAAAGTAAAGAACTAGAATGTAAATACAAATATGAACAAGATCCTTACGTTGAAACTTTTTCTATTTCTTGGAAGGATTGTTTACAAAGCCTCACAACCAGGTGGGCAAAAGCTCAGAGAGCATCAGAATACCACAATCTTTCACAAGACACCCCGGGAGAGGTACCCTTCTCCCTCTATTTATAGCACTACCGAGTCAGTCTCCACCCATGGATGCCTTCCTTCTCCTATAAAGAACCACATCAAGAGCTGTGATTAACTCACTCACTCATACATAGGATAACCCAAAACCCAACAACATCACGGGTTTTGATCATACCCTTTAACATGACAGCTTTAGCTTTCTTAACCGTTCTGGACCTAAACTCCTCATGACTAAGCCTAATCTCGGTCCATACCGTTGCCTGCCACGTCCATCACTTTAGTTTCTTGTTTTCCTGGCTCGCAACCACTTCCTGACCTCAGTCATCTTCCGGCATCCCTTGATCGTTCTGGACCTCAACTCTCTTAGCCTAGTCCTGGTCTTGCCTTCGCCTCACCATGACCTAGCCTCGAAGTCCTACAACCAACACAAACAAGAAAACCATTACATAGCAATGTCCAAAATTATATAAGAAGATCCCACCTAGGATCATATAGCCTATGACCACCCTTGGCTGTGATCACTCAAAGCCACTCTTGGCTGAGACCTCTTAAGATCACTCTTACTGAGGTCACGACCACTCACTGAGTGGTCACGATCATTCCTATAGAGGTCTAGATCACTCATCAAGTGGTCACAAGGGTTCACGACCACTCCCTAGGAAGTTATGGCCACTCCTTGAGTGGTCACAGCGGCTCACGACCATTCTCAGAGAGATCACGACCACTTCCTAGGAGGTTACAACTACTCCCTAAGTGGTCACAGTGGCTCACGACCACTCCCACAATGATCCTTGGAGGTCTAGTGGGTCACGATCACTCCCATAGAGGTTCTTGGAGGTCTAGACCACTCCCATGTGATCTAGACCACTCTTACAGTGATCTCGACCACTCTTACAGTGATCTCAATCGCTCCCATAGAGATCCTTGGAGGTCTAGACAATCTCTCTAGAGAACGACCTCTCTAGTGAACGACATCTTTAGGGACGACCTCCCTAGTGGTCACAGAGCCCACGATCATTCAAACCAAATTGGTCAAAGCCAAAGCAAGCTCCAATCAAACTCAAACCTGAGCACCAAAGGCTTAAAACACAGTCAATTACTCATCATAAATATAAGTAGACCACCCATTATCTCTCACCTTTAAAAGATGTATCTCCTCCATGGAGCGTTCAATTTGCGATCGTTTGAATGGTTGTGTTCTTACCATGAGCCAGACAAAACTAACTATACCTGTATTGCATGTATTTTTGACGCATGATGATGAGTTAAATTTTCGAAAGCAAAGTTGCCACCCCACTAACTGAGAGTTGACAGTGATTAATAACTGGAGTAGCTAGCTAGCATGTAGAGTTGCTAGTAACGTACGTAGAGATGCTAGAAAATAACATAGAGCTACTATCAATTGTTTCATGCATAAATCACTGTTATTGTCAGCCTAAATCATTAATAGTCACTATCAAGTAATGGAGATCAGTCGCTAGGCATTAGTGTAGAGCTGCTGGACATGGTTAATTAATAGTAGTTTATGGATATAAAAAAGTTGCTAATAGCCAACAGTTATAGTTGTTTGATGCTAGCAAGTAATGTAGCATGAAATATAGAGCTAGTAGAATATTATAGTTGCTATAGCCAACAATTATAGTTGCTAGATACTAACAACCGATGCAGCAAGTAACTTGTAGAGCTACTAGTAGATTATAATTGTTAGTAGCCAGCAGTTATAGTTATTAGATCCTAGAAAATAATGTAGCAGTTAACATGTACGGTAGCTAGTAACTAATGTACCATACTACCATGTAACATAGAGAGCTAGCAACCGATACGATAACATCCAGATTTAGCAACTAATATAGCAAATTATATGTAAAGCTGCTAGCAGCAAACATCTAGAGTTGCTAGATGAGAAACAATGTTATACATGCGTGGCTTCAAAAGTCAAAACACACTACTAAAAAAAAAACATGATCAGTACCAGTTCCAAATTAGCATCACTACCGGATATTGGAACCGGCAGTGATATAAATATCACTGTCGGTTCGCATTTGAACCGGCGGTGATAGTCGTAAATTCAAAAATCACTTGGTAAAATAAAAAAAAACTTTTTTATATTTGACGACCTAGTATTTACTATGCATGGTTCACGCGTCGCAAGTCACAAGTCACGTGATTTTCACGCGAAATACGCGCGCATGCGTTTGCTTGGATCCAAACACAAGACCTGCTGCTACGCGCGGTTCGCGCTTACCATCTCACACATACACTTCTTAACTACTACAAGATATATATTCATTTTATCCTTTTGTATCCGAAAGTTTCAATGATTATTTGGACATCCAAATGACTTCAAATAAAAAAGTTGTCAACTACAAAGTTGTAGATATCAAGCTACAATTTTCATATAAATTTTGTCTCCATCCAACTCCGTATGAAAAAGTTATGATTTTTCAAAAATATTATTACGATCGGTTCGTAAGCCGAACCGGCAGTGATAGTATCACTGTCGACTTATTTTAGAACCGACAGTGATAAGTTACTATCACTGTCGGTTCTTCTTCGGTCGAGTATTTGTACCGGTCTAGCTTATGAACCGACAGTGATAGTGTTATGACTGCTGGTTTTAGCCGAAGACCGGCAAAAAAAAAAGAGGTGTTTGGTAGTAGTGGCATATTTAATTATTTTGTTAAGCTCATCCCGTATATCTCAACCGTTCCGACAGAACATGAACGGGGCACTTGGTCCAAGAGATACGAACAAATACAACCTTCTTATCGTGTCATGTAGCTGATGCATCCGTTCATTTTGATCCGTTCAATCATACTGCGTGCATATATCATGTTGTATTACACGACAAAGACACACGGACGGTCGGACTCGGACCGGTCGTCCGAGCAAGCTATCATGCTCACGCTTGACCAGCGTGCGGAAGCATCATTATTGGGAAGGACTAGAAATCGAATATTGTAACTAATGCACGGCTAGTGGAACAAGAGGGAGGCTTCGATGCGAATAGTGTGTCCTAATGCACGGCCTATAGCTTAATGAATATGTAATTGGTTTGATGAGTGGATGAGGTGTCCAATGCATCATCCGTATAGTAGCAATTCCGATAGAACAAAAATGAAGAACACATAGAATATAAAGAGGCAAACTCTTTTTTATTGATAATTGATTTCTCTGTACAGTGGGGTGCTATATTTACAACGAAAACCCTTTAGCGGTAATGTCGAAATTATATCTCAACAGCTTGTCAATTGTACAGTTCCTAGAAGAAGAAAAAAAATCCAAATAATCTAGATCGTTCGTCTGGTCTCGTTCCCGTGGAAAAGAGATAAATATCGCATGGCAGCCATTATGCAGCCCTTTAAACTAAGGCGAGAACTAGTGTCCGGATGTTCGATTTTTGGAATATTGCATTGGACGCTCGGTACAATATTTTTTTAACGCGTACAATATTTTTTTCAACGTGTGCAATATTTTTTTTCGCGCACACATTTTTACTGTTATCGAAAAAAAATGTTTCACGCGTAAACTAATCTCTCATGTACAACTAGGATAGCACCTAATTAAAGGAATCGGTTGCCAACCATCAGAAAACCGTTCAAACTAAACCAGGAATAGAAAATCTCGCGCCATCCTCTCCTTCCCGCCATCCTCTCTGCCTCTCCCCTCCCTTCTCTCCACCGTCCAAAGAATCACCGTCCTAATCCAACTATCCAAGAACCGGCGGCGGCGGCGACGATGGGCAAGCACCGCCACGACGTCGAGGCCGGCGTATTCCCGGTGGGCGCTGGCGCCGGCGCGTGCCCGTACATGATCGAGAGCCCGCAGATCCGGTGGGCGTTCATCCGGAAGGTGTACGTGATCGTCGCGCTGCAGCTGCTGGCGACCATCGCCGTCGCCGCCACTGTCTACTTCGTGCCGGCCATCCGCCGGTTCTTCCTCGCCCGCACCCCGGCCTCCCTCGCCGCCTTCGTGCTCATCATCGTCGCCCCCATCATCGGTGAGCGCCGTCCTTAGTCAATCAAATAGCTTATCGATGTTTGTTCGTATGTATATATGCATGGTGGTGGTTAAATTTGGTTGACATGGAACAGTGATGTTGCCGATGGTGTTTCTCCGGGACCGGCATCCGATCAACCTCGTCCTTCTCGCCTTGTTCACCATCTTCATGAGCTTCGCCGTCGGGTTAGGCTGCCTCTCCGCCAAAGGTGACAAGAACCATCAGTTCATCAATTAAGGGGATGTTTGCATCCTACATTACCACCATTTAGGACGATACCATTAAGACTAATTGCTTGATCTCCTACTAGAGATCTTCAAAATTTTCTCCGTCATGCATGGCATCCTCTCGTTGGATGCTGTGCCGACCTACCTTCAAATGAACTCATCCAGGCAACCAAATACTGATCCATTAATCGAAGCGTATGAATGATGTATGAACATTTCGTTTTGTGAAAGCAGGCCTTGTTATAATCGAAGCCGCTTCATTGACGTTCGTGGTGGTCTTCGGCCTGACGATCTACACATTCTGGGCGGCCAAGAGAGGCCATGACTTCAGCTTCCTCGGCCCGTTCTTGGTCGCGGCTTCCCTCATCCTAATGCTCTACGGGCTCATACAGGTCAGGCAATCAAACACAGAAATCATCCCCTTTTCTAGCGCTCTCTTTTTTTTAAGGGGCAAATTTAGCCCATTCGCGAACGTATTTACAGAATTAGTCTTATTCCCGACCATAAAAACGCCAGAAGTTGACATGTGTCACCTTCCGCGCTCCCTATCCACGGCAGCCCAGCTGCCACACTCCCTAGCCGCCGTCCTTCCCGCACTGCTTGTCTGCGAAAGCCGTTGCTCCCGTGGCTCACCGGCTGCCGTGCTTTCTAGGAGCGGGAGCATCTTATGCGGTAGGAAGGAGGCTAAATCTGCAAATGATTTTACGAGGACGCTAGATTTGCAAAAAAACAAGCCGACGAGGGCTACAAAAGGGACGATTTCTCGAACGCCATCTCAAGAAGCTCGCTGTTTTGCATCTCTGATACCCTGGCGCTGTTTAGTCACCGTTCTGGCCTGCTGCCTGGCTGCAGATGCTGCTGCCGATGGGCAACGTGGCGACGACGGTCTACGGGTGCGTCGCGGCGCTCGTGTTCTCCGGGTTCATCATCTATGATACGGACAATCTGATCAAGAGGCACACCTACGATGAATACGTCACGGCCGCCATCTCGTTGTACCTGGACACCATCAACATCTTCATGGCCATTGTCACTGCCCTGAGCGCTTCAGATTCATAGATCGTTGTACATGTACAGATGTGCTACTCTGCTGAACGTTGACTCCAAACTTCTGTAGGAACGAAATGTGTCGAAGATCCGCATTATGGGGAATGAAATGTGTACATTTGGGCTGAAAAGATTATAATGGGAAATAAGCAGATGTTGACTGGTTGGTCAATTTATGCAGTTGCATGTTTTTGCGCTTTGCGATCGACGAAAGAATGCTCTGAGTAAAAGTAGCTGGAGTTATCACATTGCTTTCCAATATAGCTGTGCATTTTCAGACAAGAACATTGCACCTGACAGTACATAAAAGTTGTTTGGGGTAATGATGTACATGCCGCACAACTTTTCATGATATCGTTGTATCACATAATTTGGTCGGTGTATTATATACTACCCCCGTCCTGAAAAATAAGGGACAGAAGAAATTTTAGAACAGATTATGGTTTCTGCCAGAAGACTCTAATACCCCTATTTAATACTGTGTCTCTATTAATTGGCAACATGCACGCATTAATTAATCACGATTATAGGGAATGACCTGCTGCGTTTTTGTTTTGGAATATGTGTGATCGCATGTATCTGCGTGCATCTGCATGCATGGCACAATTTGATGACAGAATTTAAGGGGGGAGAGCTCTCAATCCCTAATATTGGAGGACACAATTTAAACGCTTCTCTCCCTTACTTTCAAAGACGGAGGGAGTACTAGACAACCAAACGCGTCGTGACACGCCGTGGGCGCCGCTCCTCACGCGAGCAAATCGAGAAAACGTGCGACTGCCGCTCTCTAATGGAGCAAACCGAGGAAAAACGCGAAAATGACCTAAAAAGAATTTTGTATTTTCCGCAAAGGGGCTTAAACGTAATGCTAGAAAAATAAAAAAGACCTAAATGCAATGTATTTGTTTTAAAAAAAAGGACCTGAACGTATTTTTTTGACATAAAAGGACCTATTCGTAATTTTGATTTTCAGTAAAAGGACCCGAGCGCAGTGCTTAAAAAGCATAAAGGACCTAGACGTAATATACTTTTTTTTAAATAAAAGGACCTAATTGTAATTTTTTTCCCAAAAAAGGACCTAATCGCTTTTTTTTGAAAAAGGACCTAAACGTGAATTTTTTTCCCGGCTCGGCTCGAGCCGCGAGCCGAGCCGGCTCACCCACCGGCTCAAATCAATGAGAGGCAAGGAACTCTGCAAGGATTAGGAAAGGTAGTATGAGGCACCTCTAGGCTCTTACAACAGCATTCGAAATTCAAGCCATATCTGATGGGATCAGATTGCATGGCTGCATGGGATATGTTTTGACCAAGGTTCCAAATTTTGTTTTCGGATCACATCTCGGAAGCGGTCGGAATCTGAAATGTCGGCGAGATTTCAGAATTTCGGACGAAATCTAAGGCAAAATTCAAATCCGGAATTTTTTGGACCAGGATTTCCGAGATTTTGATCGAAATTGTCGAAATCTCGGCAAGATTCAACCAGATGAAAAATAGTCTCCTGAGGCTAGGAAAAAAATATGAAAAAATCTTGCAAGCATTTATCTACATTTTCATTTTGTTTAAATGCAAAATACTAAGAGTGCTGGTTTTTATTTATATAGGAGAAGCAAGGAAGTTTTGACTGCAGAAACAGAGACACTGTCTGATCTCTCCAGGATGAATTTCCCCTCCTTATACCTCTGGCTCTTCTCAAATGCAGCCACCTGCAAACGAAACCATTTTGACACAAGGACGAACAATGCTACGACTCCTACAAGTAAACGCGATGAAGCATCTGATGTTGGGTTAATCTCGAACTAAGGACTAAGTCTGCAACAAACTCACCGCTAATCCCCCGCCATGATCGGAGGCGCCCCAACTGATTAGGGTTGATCCCCCGATCGCACAGCGCTATATAGAAAAGGGGAAGCCGGAACCAAAAGACTTCACTGAGACTTTGGTTTATCATTCTCCCCAAAATTACTACCGATCCTAACGAGTGCGATGCCAGTGATTGGAAGGGTTTTCCATCGCCGCCACGTCTACTCTTCCCGGTCAGTGCAGGTGGAGGCCCGAGGGGTGACGATACCTGAAGCACCGCCGCCGACCTCGTCCTCAGGCTCCTACCGGGTCTACACGATCTACATCATTTTGGGCTTCTTTACCGACAGAGAAGATCCCCGATCCGACCGACCGACTAATGGCTTTATCTTCATCACCGGGTCAGTTTAAATCTAACTTTTAATTTCCGCATTAATATTTGGTGATCATGTCTTAAGGCTAGTTCATGTATTAGTTCAATCCTAAGATCTAACATTTGGTATCAGAGCAATCCTAGCCATAGTATGATCCCTTTTCATGTTAGTTTTAGCCCATTTTAGGTCTTTTGTTCGTCGGTTTAAGGTTGGTTCGGCTTTGGTTAGCATGTAGAAGAAGGGGATCCGAGCCAAATCCAAATCCCTAATCATTTTTCCCCAATTTTGTCCCCAAAATCCCAAATCAATCAAGAATTCCTAATGTTTAAGAGGGGTTTCGGGGCTTACCTCATCGGGTCGTCACCGTTGCCAATGCTGTGGTCGCCGTTTGCACCGCCATCCTCCCACCGGTCCGTGCCTTTTGCTCGCGCGTGGTCGCCCCGTGGGAGTGTGGTGGCCTGGTCGTGACTGCCTCATTGGAGCTGTGCGTGGCATCAGTCTCGCCGCGCACGCTCGCGCCTTCGTCTCCAACGATTAGTCGCGCTTCGTGTTCGCCAGTGCGCTCTCGCTCGGCCGCCACTGCGCATCGTTTTCGGGAGCTCGAGAGGAAATGAGTTAGGTTTAGGGTTTCTTCCGTTCGTCGCGCGTTTTGCTCTGGCTTGGTTTCAATCGCGGCCATCCGTTCGAGATCGTCGCCTGTCGCCTCGCGTCGCGCGCGACTGTCGCCTCGCCTCTCGCGCGTGGGCCAACGCCTCGCCTCCTGCGATTGGGTTGACGCTTCACATCTCGCCTGGGCCGTGCGGCCGTTTTCGACACAGGCCGCGCTGCATGCTGGTGGGCCGCGAGTTTGTGCGCCGGATTTTAATTGTTTTAGCCTTTAATTTTATTTCATTCAGTCTTGTTTAATTTCAGCAATAAGTACTGTTTAAATATTTATTCCCTGGGCATTCATATTATGATTAATTTTCTGGGCATATTATTTAACGTGGCAATTATTTTCATGTGATGATTATTTCTTAGCGTTATCTCTAATTGAAATGGAACTAACGAGAAGTTTTGATTAGAGATTAATTGTTTAATGTTGAAAATTGGGATTATGTCATGATCATATTCATATACTGACCAACGTTGTTTATGAACATATGTCACCCATAAAATAATTTAGTTCTTTTTTGTTTCTACCCAGCGGTGATGCGAATTAAAACCTTTAATTTTTCCTATCATTAGCATGCTATTAATTAGACCAACGTATGGTTAATTTCATGCATAAATTGATATGATTCTTAATATGAATTGTGTTATTTTTCTCAGCCACCAATGCCTCTAACATCGTCAATTACATCAGCGGCATTGAGCAATTAACGGGAACTAATTTTCCTGCCTGGAAGGAAAAGCTTGATATTGTCCTTGGTGTTCTTGACCTTGATTATACCTTATGTCACCCTGCTCCTATCGCTCCTTCCTCAACTAAGGAAAATTATGCTGAATTAAAGAAGACTTATGATATTAACTGTGAGCGATGGGAGCTGTCCAATCGCATATCACTTATGATTATGAAGAGCACCATCTCGGTGGGGATTAGGGGAGCAATCCCCGCATCCGATAAGGCAAAGAGCTACTTGGCTGCCATTGAGGAGCAATTTAAGGGCTCCTCAAAGGCTTATGCAAGTACTCTTATTATGAAGATTCTCACCACTAAGTTTGATGGTTCTTGCAGCATAAGGGAGCGCGTCATGATAATGAATGACATGGCGGCTAAGCTTAAAGGACTTGACATGGTAATTTTTGACGGTTTTCTGGTTCACTTCATAATGACATCCCTGCTTTCTGCGTACACTCCCTTTAAGATTAATTACAATACGCAAAAGGAGAAGTGGTCCATGAGCGAGCTCATTGCTCAACTAGTCCATGAGGAGGAATTTAATTTATGTTTCCTTGTTAGACAATGATGATGATTATTGTGTTATTGGAGACAATAAATGTTTGATTCAATTTGAATGTAATAATGTTGGTATTGCTACCAAGCACGACATGCTTTATATGTTGTCTATTCAACAGTCTCCTTTATTGCTAAATGTGTGTGATGCTCCTATTAAACACAAGCGTAATATGGATAATGAGACCTCGTCGAAACTATGACACCATCAATTGGGCCATATTTTGAAGGGGATAATGGAGCGTCTCATTAAGGAAGAGATACTCCACCCATTGGTTTTTCTTATTCTGACGCTTGTATTGATTGTATTAAAGGAAAATACGTTAAACAAATTAAGAAAGAAGCAACACACAGCTCATGTCCCTTAGAAATAATTCATACTGACATTTGTAGTCCCTTCCCTATTATGTCAGTAGATGGTTATGATCCCTTTATAACCTTTACTGATGATTTTTCACGGTATGGTTATATTTACCCTATTAAGGAACGGTCTGAATCACTAAATAAATTTAAGATATTTAAGGCTGAGGTTGAAAATAAGCATAACTCAAAAATTAAAGGGAGGAGAGTATTATGGAAGACATGCACCTTATGGACAAATTTCTGACCCTTTCGCTAAGCTAAGTACCTTGAAGAAAATAGAATAGTAGCTCAATATTCCATGCCTGGTGAACCTCAACAGAATAGAGTGGCTGAAAGGCGTAACCGTACACTTATGGATATGGTACGGAGTATGTTATCTCACTCCAGTTTACCACTTAAATTATGGATGGAGGCCTTAAAGACAGTCGCACACATATTAAACCGGGTTCCTAGTAAATCGATGTCATCGACGCCTTATGAATTATGGACTGGGAGAAAACCAAGTCTAAATTATTTGCGCGTGTGGGGTTGTGCAGCTGAAGTCAAACTGTTTAACCTACATATTGGAAAACTAGATACTAAGACGATAAGTTGTCACTTTATTGGGTACCCAGAAAGTCAAAGGGGTACCGCTTTTACTGTCCTGATCGGACTACTAAATTTGTTGAAACCAGGCACGCTGTGTTTCTTGAGAATGATGAAATCAATGGGAGTTCTGAGGGGAGGAAAATAGATCTTGAGGAAAATCGGGTTTATGTACCTCTATCGATAATCCGAGAGGCTGTTATTCCTACACCTCAAATTAATGCTTCTCCAGTTGAAAGTCCTGAAGAAGAAATTAACATTGAGGACTTAGGAAATAATGCAACGGCTGATAATGAAGGACATAATGCAGCGCCTGATAATGAACCTCAAGAACCGGCTGTGACCTCTAATGAACCCCTAAGGTCACAACGGGAAAGAAGATCCGTCATCCCAAATGACTATGTTGTGTACATGAATGAAGATGTGCATGATATTGGGAAGGTGGATGACCCCATTTCATTTAAAGAGGCCATGATGAGTAAGAATTCATTTGAATGGCTTGACGCCATGAAAGATGAAATGAAATCTATGAGCCTGAATGACGTTTGGGACCTAGTAGAGATCCCTGAAGGAGTTAAAAAGGTAGGCTGTAAGTGGGTTTACAAAACTAAGCATGACTCCAAGAGGAATGTCGAAAGGTTTAAGGCAAGGCTTGTGGCTAAAGGGTTTACTCAAAGAGAAGGGATTGATTATGTTGACACTTTCTCTTCCGTCTCTAAAAAGTACTCTCTAAGAATTATCATGGCACTTGTGGCCCATTATGATTTGGAGCTACATCAAATGGACGTCAAAACGACATTCCTTAATAGCAATCTGCAAGAGGATGTCTACATGGCATAGCCCGAGGGTTTTGTCATAGAAGGCATGAAGCATATGGGAAATCGTCTCAAGAAATCAATTTATGGACTGAAGCAGGCGTCTAGACAATGGTACCTTAAATTCGATAATATAATAAGGAAATTCGGATTTAAGGAAAATAAAGTGGATAATTGTATATATTTCAAGTCTAAAGATGGCAAATTTACTATTTTGGTTCTTTATGTGGATGATATCTTATTGGCTAGCAGCGATAAGGATATGTTGTATGAGACCAAAAGATTTCTCTCTGCTAATTTCGACATGAAGGATCTTGGTGATGCCTCTTATGTTTTGGGCACTGAGATTCACCGAGATAGGTCCAAAGGGATATTAGGCTTATCCCAAAAGTCATACATTGACAGAGTACTTAAGAGATATAATATGCATAACTGCTCTGCTGCGCCTGCTCCTATTGTTAAGGGCGATAAATTTGGACTATTTCAATGTCCAAGGAATCAGTTAGAATCTGATCAAATGAAATCGATTCCTTATGCTTCGGCTGTCGGAAGCATTATGTACACTCAAGTTTGTACTCGCCCTGATTTGGCGTTTGTTACCGGGATGCTTGGCAGATATCAGTCGAATCCGGATCGACCATGGAAGGTCAGAAGAAAGTCTTACGTTACCTTCAAGGTACTAAAGATTACATGCTCACATATGAGAAGTCTGAAAACCTTGAAGTCATTGGCTATTCAGATGCTGATTTTGCCGGGTGTGTTGATAGTAAGAGGTCGACATTAGGTTATATCTTCACCCTCGCGGGAAGAGCCATTTCATGGAAAAGCTCCAAACAAACACTTACAACATCTTCAACGATGCAAGCTGAATTTGTGGCATGTTATGAAGCTACAGGATAGGCGGTATGGCTTAAGAATATTATCCCGGACTTAAAGGTGGTTGACAGCATTTCTAGACCACTAAAGTTGTACTGCGATAACAAAGCTGCAGTATTCTATTCTAGTAACAACAAGTCAAATGGTGCTGCCAAACACATTGACATTAAGAATCATATTGTGAAAGATAGAATCCAGGATCAGATTATTGATGTCAAGCATATAAGTACTAAGTCTATGCTTGCGGATTCGCTTACTAAAGGCTTACCACTCAGTCTCTTTCGAGAACATGTTGCCGGCATGGGTTTGAGGGAAAGCCTATGATTCTGGAATGAAGGGATCATAAAGAACGATCTAAAACTCTCATTAAAGAAAACTTATGATCCTCACTGAATGGAATGGTGGACTATAGATGATGGAGTTTAATGGCGACTAATAAGCTGTTATAACACATTGCCTTGGTCATCGTCCTGTTAAGTGTGGACTTATGGTAATGCTAATGAGCCCTTCGATTAAGTGGGAGAATGTTGGGTTAATCTCGGACTGAGGACTAAGTCTGCAACAAACTCACCGCTAATCCCGCGCCATGATCGGTGGCGCCCCAACTGATTTGGGTTGATCCCCCGATCGCACAACGCTATATAGAAAAGGGGAAGCTGGAACCAAAAGACTTCACTGAGACTTTGGTTTATCATTCTCCCCAAAATTACTACTGATCCTAACGAGTGCGCTGCCAGCGATTGGAAGGGTTTTCCATCGCTGCCACGTCTACTCTTCCTAGTCAGTGCAGGTGGAGGCCCGAGGGGCGACGATACCCAAAGCACCGCCGCCGACCTCGTCCTCAGGCTCCTACCGAGTCTACACGATCTACATCATTTTGGGCTTCTTCATCGACAGAGAAGATCCCCGATCTGATCGACCGACTAATGGCTTTATCTTCATCACCGGGTCAGTTTAAATCTAACGTTTAATTTCCGCATTAATATTTGGTGATCATGTCTTAAGGCTAGTTCATGTATTAGTTCAATCCTAAGATCTAACATCTGATGCTACAACTTTAATGCTGGAGTAAGGAGGTGTTGGCATCGAAAAAGAGCCAACAGGTCTCAACATACACGAACGTCGGGTTTAAGAGGTTTGTGGCATGTCAGCCGATTTGATCCTGTAATCGGCAAGAAAATTATAATCTAAACAGCTATGTCAACTGTAAGGACCCGAATCCATTGATTCGAACCCACTGTGTTTACCGCACTAGTCCCAGGATCAACGCTAGTGCACACAGCTCAACATTGGTACATATCACATCATACTCAACGATAACAGAATAATAGTTCATTCATTGATATAACTAAAGGTATGATCTTATGACCAACTCACATTATTAAGCCACGCAGGGCAAGACTGAGAATATAAACTAATAATTAAGCAGCGAAAAGTAGAAACGTAGATAGCTCATCAGTTCACCACAGGCAACCGACAAGGCTCGGACCCTAATGACTCGTGTCTTCCTGGACTTCATCTTCCAACACAGGTGTAGATTCCTCAACTGTTGATTATTGTTGTTTGGCAAGGGTGAGTACTTAAAGCACTCAACAAGTTGTGCATGTAATGCGCTTCTATGTATCTATATGTAAGGCTTATTCCAATGAATAGGCTATCATGGCTATTTTGCAATAAGCAGCATTTATGAACAAATACAATAAATAGATTGTAAAGAATGTAA
Source organism: Otatea glauca (assembly GCA_036346275.1). Taxonomy (NCBI): domain Eukaryota; kingdom Viridiplantae; phylum Streptophyta; class Magnoliopsida; order Poales; family Poaceae; genus Otatea; species Otatea glauca. The sequence continues at coordinate 49,236,656 of CM070723.1, forward strand.
AACAAATAGCAATAGTAAATAAATTCAGGATTTCTCAAGTAAACCAAGTTTCCAATCCTAAGTCAAATTCCATCTTCCATATGGCATTCCGCCATCCCAACCATGTTGTCCAATTAATTAAGCTAACCCTTAACTGTAATTCCCGAGCATTGCTCAATACCACGAGCACGGCTATCCGAATAGTTTCACACTCTGCAGAGGTTATGCACTTTACCCACGCGATACAACCAAACACCACCAAGGCGAGTGATTATAACAAAGCCTTTACAATGCTCTGGCTTAACCCGATACTATCCGCTAAGGTTTCAACACTGGTGGGATGGTTACCACATCCGGGGCCCCTCTTGCGCCATGTGAATTACACCATAACTCGAAACTCACACCGCCCACGATAGTACCAAAATCAAGACATTGCAAATTACTCACTAGGTGGCCCATACTGACATGTGGTTGCATGATTGACTCAGGTCAAAGGCTTGCAAGGTTAAGTCCTTAGTGTGATCAAGGCAAGACATCCACATACCCTCTGCCCATTGGGCCCACCTTGGCCTCCTCGCCCCTTGCCACTTGCCCCAATCTAAATTATCATCACCCAGTTGATTACCAAGCACCACGTGCCATCAACAATTCAACATCGTTGTGTGACATGACTAGCCACAACAACTCAATCTCATCGTGTGATCCCACATGACACACAAGTTCATAACATTGTTCCATATTCCATTAATCAAGATTAATTATCAATGATTCTGACACATGTGATGACGTGGCACGGCTAAGCAACTAATACGGTCTAAACCTCCAATGCTGATCATAATTACTAATCAACTATATTAAACCAATCTAGGGTGACAATGGATCATGGCATACAATGACAAGGCAGGTTATAGATCAATCTGGTATATTAGCTAATCCCAATCTAATTTGAAACAATTGTATATTTGAAACATATGCAATAGGGTAAAACAAATATAGCAATTTTATAAACATGGGTTCAACATGATCAAAGCACAACGTGCCTTGGAATAGGTCCTGATCTTGATCTGAAGCTTGCTCTTGGGTTGCTTGATCTTCCTCCGAAGCGTCACACAATTCAACGCCTACGCGTACCGAAGGAGAAAAGCAAATAAATACCAAAACAGAGAGCAATTGAACTCCAAAAATCAAATAAAATTCACCATTAAATAGATCTCAATTTTACAAATTTTTAGAAATTTGAATCACTCAAATCCGAGTTAAATTGCAAAAGATATAGCCTTTTGAAGTTTGAAATAACATCAAATCAAAAATCAGAAATTGAAATTAACAGATTTATTTTTAAACGAAAACTGATTTATTGCGCCATCATGACGCCAATGCTGAACCGACCAATCGAAGCCGACGCGTGGCCTCGGTGCATAGACCGATCCACGGACCTCCTCCGTCCACCGTGAACCCGCCAGATGACGCCTCGGTAGCCGCACCGACACGCGCCTTGTTTCGATTGGTTGCGGCGCCGCCCGCCGATGCACGACACGCGGCATGCATCCATGGCCCGATCCGATCGAACGGCGGCGATCGCGTAACGCGCTCGATCCTCCGCTCATCCGGATCTAACGGCCACGAACTCACCCGGTCGCGCGGCGGCGGCGAGGAAGTCCACCGAGATGAAGAAGAAGACTCGGCGACGGCGCCCGGCGATCCTCGATTTAAAAGAAGTGACGAATGGATGCGCACACCCGACGAAGTTCAATCCGGGACCAAAACGTCGAAAAACCACGATCGGCGACGATCCAAGGCCAAAACCGCGGCGGTCGCAAACTTCAACTCCGACGAGCTCCTGCGATGCGTGGCGGCGCTCTCGCGAAACCTTACCGACCAAAAGACGCGGCGCGACACAGATGAACCTCGGGCGCTACCCTCCTTTTATAACCTCAAGAACGCGCTTAAAAACGGAAACCTAGGCTTTCCGTGGCGCGGTCGTGTCGTGGCGGACTCGAAGTTCAGATCGGAGACGACAACCTCACCGCTCGATTCCGCTCCAACGGTCACGATCACACAGCCACGATCTAATCCTAACCGCCACGATTTCTTTCCAACGGCGAAGATCTCCGAATCCCGAACCCAGACGCTTCATCCATGATCATCCGATCCGGATCCAACGGCGCAGATTCAATCGCTCTAGGGTTTACCCGAGATGGGCCAATTGGGCGCGCTTCTCCGCCACGCCGCAAGACAAGATACCGGCCGAGCCCATTATCGCTTGAGGTTTTTCAAAAGGTTTTTCATTTAAAATAATTCCGAAATTCATTTAATTTGTTTTAGGCAATAAAATAATCAGAAAAATCCAAGAAAAATCTTTAAATACTTTGAAACATTCAGGCTCAAATAAAATATTTTTGGCAAAACTTTATTTTAACTTTGCACAGATTTAAATAGATTTGAACAAAAGGCAATAAACTTGATTTAAAATTAATTCCAGTAAATCCAGAAAAATCTAAATAAATTCCAGAAAATCATAAATGCACATTTAAGCAATAAAAACATAATTAGGCCAAATTTTGGGATGTTACAAACCTCCCCCCCTTAACAGAATCTCGACCCGAGATTCAGGGCTAGCTAGAGAATAGGTTCGGGAATTCTAACTTCAAATCTTCTTCTCGCTCCCATGTGGCTTCACTTTCGGAATGATTGCTCCATTGAACTCTGCAAAAGCGAATAGACTTGTTTCCGGTCTTGCTCCATAACATCCAAAATTCGACCGGTTGCTCTTTGTAAGTCAAATCTTCTTGCGACTCTATTGCATCCAATGGGTTTGCTCGGTTGGCACTCTGAGACACTTCTTAAGTGCGACACATGGAATACATCATGCACTCTCGCCAAGGATCGAGGCAACTCTAACTGATAAGCCACCTCTCCTCGACGGCTCAGAATTTTGAACGGACCAACATTTCTTGGTGCAAGCTTCCCTTTAACATGAAATCTTTTAACGCCCTTAAGAGGGGTAACCCTGAGATACACATGATCTTCTGGTTCAAAACTCAAATCTCGACGACGGTTGTCTGCGTAACTCTTCTGTCTTGACTGTGCTATCTTCAACCTCTCTCTGATCATTGCAACTTGGCTTTCTGCCTCCTCGAGAATATCTGGCCCAAACACCAAACGCTCTCCTGTTTCATTCCAATTTAACGGAGTACGACAAGCACGTCCATACAATGCTTCAAATGGTGATATCTGCAAGCTAGCTTGATAGCTATTGTTGTAACTAAATTCCGTGATATGGCAAACACTTATCCCATGTCGCAAAGATAAGCTAAAGCACAAGCTCTCAACATATCCTCTAAAATCGATTTACTCTTTCGATCGACCATCCGTCTGCGGGTGATATGTCAGACTAAAATTCAGACGAGTTCCCATTGCTTCGTGCAACTTATTCCAAAATCTCGAGGTAAATTGGGTCCCTCGTCTCGACACAATCTTCTTGGGCACTCCATGCAAACATACAATCCTCGACATGTACAACTCGCTAAACGATCCATCGAGTAAGTGGTCTTTATCGATAAAATGGGCGACCTTGGTTAGACGATCCACAATAACCCAAATGGAATCGTAACCTCCGAGTTTTAGGTAAACCGGTGATAAAGTCCATTCCGATTTCCTCCCACTTCCATTCCGAATTTTCAACTACCGCAACAAACTAGCGGGTCTTTGATGCATAGCTTTTACCCTCGACATACGTCGATAAAGCAACATGCTCGGCTACTTCACGCTTCATGTTAGGCCACCAAAATCTCTCTTTCAAATCTGGTACATCTTGGCACTCCTGGATGAATTGAGTATTTTGAATCGTGAGCTTCCTCAAGAATCAATTGCTTTAGTTCCTTTTTATCCAAGACACAAATTCGGCCTTTGAAGAACATGGTTCCTTGCTCGTCAGAGTGAAATCTCTGACTAGGCCTTCTTCCTTTTAGCCTTAATCTTAGAAATTTTATCATCATCTTTCCGCCTTCTCTAATCGACCTTCCAGCCGTTGGCTTTACTTCAAGTCGACTACCATTCCTTGCGAACGACTTCCAACCTTAGTTTCAAATTCCTTGCATAATTCGTTGATCCTCCATTGTCAATGTTTTTGCGCTATGGCTCTTTCGACTCGAGCATCCGCCACCACATTGGCTTTTCCGGATGATAATGGATTCCCACATTATAATCCTTAATTAGCTCTAGCCACCTTCATTGCCTCATATTCAGTCCGCTTGAGTGAATATGTATTTGTGCTCTTATGGTGCGTATATATCTCACATCTATTTCCTATGAGATAATGACGCCATATCTTTAAAGCGCACTACTGACTAACTCCAAATCATGCGTTGGGTAGTTCACTTCATGCGGTCTTAACTGTCTCGACGCATAAGCAACGACTTTGCCTTCTTGCATTAACACGCATCCCAAGCCTTGCTTTGAAGCATCGCAATAAATATCAAATCCATTCTGCACATCTCGCAACACTAATACGGGGGCTGTTGTTAAACGCTTCTTTAATTCCATGAAACTTGTCTCGCACTCTGGCGTCCATGCAAACTTCTTTTCTTTCTTCAACAAGCTGCGTAAGAGGTTTAGCAATTGTCGAAAATCCTTCTATGAACCGACGGTAATATCCCGCCATTCCCGTAAAACTACGGATCGGGTAATGCACTTTGGTTGCTCCTAATGCAACATCAAGGCCCACTTTGCTTGGGTCAATCGCTACTCCTTTAGTAGTCATTACGTGACCAAGAAATTCAACTTTCTCCTTCTAAAATTCACACTTGCTAAACTTAGCATATAGTCGATGTTCTCGCACCTCTCTAAAACCATTTCGAGATGTTCTCGCATGCTCTTCCTCCGTCTTCGAGTAAACCAAGATATCGTCTATGAAGACTCAGAACTTATCCAAATATTCCATGAAAACCTTATTCATCATGTTCATAAAATATGCCGGGCATTAGTCAATCCAAATGACATGGTTGTAAACTCATAATGTCCATATCGCGTAGAAAACGCAGTCTTAGGCACATCCTCCGCTCGGATCTTCAAGCGATGGTACCCGAACGAAGGTCTATCTTGGAGAAAACTCCGGCTCCTCTTAATCGATCAAATAAGTCATCGATCCCGGCAACGGATACTTATTCTTGATCGTTATTTCATTCAAGGCACGATAATCGATGCACATTCTAAGACTTCCGTCCTTTTACGAACAAACAAAACCGGGCTCCTACGGTGATGAACTTGGTCTAATGAAGCCTTTCTCTTGCGGTTCCTCAATCGCTTCTTCATTTCCACTAACTCGTCGGTAGGCATCCGATATGGTCTTTTGATATCGGTGCTTTGTGACGCTAACTCGATCACGAACTCGATATCACGGTCCGGTGGCAATCCCGCAAATCTTCCGAAACACATCCGGTATTCCCCGCCATCGCACATCTTCCATGCCGATGGCTTTCACGCCGCTGACCATTAATCGCCCATCGCGAATCGCGGTCGCTGAAACTCTACTTTCTTGCCACTAGGGCCTTCCAAAGTCACGATCCGTCGGCCACAATCCAAAACGGCCTTATGCTTAGACACCAATCCATTCCAAGGATGACGTTTAGGATTGCGATCTATCAAGATAAGATTCGCTAGGAATTCTATCCCATCCATAAGCAACTTAGCTCCCAAACACCCAAGGCTAGTTCTAAGCTCGATCCCGGGCTTGGACTAAGAGCACACACTTAAGATTCACCACTTTAAATCCATTCTTGGTTGCAAAACTTTGAGAAACAAACGAATGTGAAGCTCCGTAATCAAACAAAAGCAGAAAGCAGTAATCGAGTTGACGTAAACTTACCCAAGACGACGTCCGTAGCTTCCTCGAGCTCCATCTGCAGTGATGTGGTTGATCCTTCCACGACCGTTGATTGCGGGTTGCTCCAGCTTGACCTGGCGCACGATTTCCTCCTAAGGTTGGTGCCTTGGCCGGTGTTGTTCCCAAGTTGAAACGAACTGGCGTGATGCCTCCCTTCTGTGGACACCTATTGGAAAAATGCCCTGGCTCATTGCAGGTATAGCATCTTTTCACGGCAGATCGCTGATTCCTCTCTGGCGCATTGTTGCCTGTCTTTGGTGTCCAAAATTTTGATTGGCGTATGGCGAGTGCGGGGTTGATGTCTTGTTCACGGTGGCGGTTGGAACCTAGCAAATTGTCGTGGTGACATCCTCAAACGTAGATGGTTTGGACGCCCACCGATTAGTCATTAAGCGCTACGGTTTTCACCCAGCTCTTTGCGCTTATCCTCTAGGATCAAAGCCTTATTCACTAGCTCTGAAAGTCCGAAAATTGTGGGTGATCACCCCACTGCGATCTGAATTCATCCCTTCATGAAACGAGATCGCTTAGCTTTGTCCGTCGCTACGTCTTCAGGGGCATAGCGAGCTAACTGGGTAAACTTATTCAGGTACTCGGCCACTGGTTAGCCTCCTTGTTTCAGAGCCCTGAACTCTTCCTTCTTAAGGTCCATCATTAACTCCGGAACATGATACTGGCGAAAAGCACTAGTAAACTCCTCCCAGGTGATCTCTTGTGGGGCTCCATGAGCGGCACAGTAATTCTCCCACCATTCTGCGGTGGTTCCTTCCAATTGATGGGAGGCGTAGAGCACCTTCTCATTTCCTTCACATTGCGTGATGTGCAGCTTCTTCTCAATAGTCCTAAGCCAGTCATCGGCTTCCAAAGGGTTCACATTTCCTGAAAAAGTTGGCGGCCTAGTCCTCATAAAACTCGATAGCTTTGAGTGAGGTCGGGTCCAACATGGGTGTTCGAGCTACAGAGGTTGTTGTTGGTTCTCCGCTGCATTGGTCATCTGTTGCATCTGCTGCATCATAGTCTGCATTAGTTGAGTCTGCGCGGCAAGAAACGCTCCCAGGTTCTGCATGTCCACTGGCGGTGGTTGAGGGCTGCCTCCGTCATTGGGGTTGTCATTCTGGCGCAGTCCACTTCCTGAAGCACCGTTGTTTCCTCGAGTATTCACCATCTGATGATTGCCTTTTAGGTTAGGGACGGTAGATGTAGCATAGATAAGAAGTAAGAATTTCTAAAGCGGGGAGATAGGTTATACCCAATTGAAATAATTCTTTATTTATTCTTGGTATGGCTGCTTAATTAAGCCTACAAGCTTTGCAACACATACTGCACACTCAGCAATACAAAGAAGCAAACTAAACACGAAACCTTAACGTCAACTAGAAAGGTAAAGACTAACTTAAAGACGCGACTCACACTCGAGTCTCAACACGCTCCAAGGTCGACACTCACTCATCCCACCACCTCGGCCGAGGTCGATCCGGCGCATACACCGTGGTGAGTGGCATAGGAGCGAACCTATCCCGATGACCTACTACTGGGTCCTCTGCAACCACGGGGTCTGCACTCCCCTCTAGCTCCCACTCTCGCTCCTCGGGATCCTCCTCGAACTCCTCTGCTGGCTCCTGAACTCCTCGGGTCACGCGCTCCAACTCGTCCTCGATCGCCTCCAGGGCCTCTCCCACTCAAGAATCATCCCGATGGTCAAGCACGGGTCACCTCAAGCTCTGCTCGCCACACTGAGTGCCTCGCATACGCCTCTAGCTCCGAGTAGTATCTCTCATATGATCCTCCCCGGCAAGGGCGAACTCGCAAGGTGTGTGGCTGTGGCACACTCGTCCTCCACGATCCGTCGGCGTCGGCATGCTTGAACGTCTGGGTGAAGGCGGAACACTGAGTCGTGAAGCTCGTCGGCGTAGTCGCAGCAGACACGGCGAAGAGCAAGTTGAGCGACCTCCTGAATTGCAACCTCGTACGAGAATCTTCTGGCAGAGATGTTGATTGGCCTGCTAGCTTCCTCATTCTCCCGAGCGTAGATAATCAGCTTGCAAATAAATCCTCGGTGTACACCATTAACTGACCAGCTGCCTCCTCGGTAAAGCGGACGATAAAAGCCCCCAAGCGTCTGAAGTACTCTCCACAGCTCCATTGCGTAGCCGCCGGTGACCCTCGAAGGTCGGAACGATCGGCATCTGCTCCACAAGAACTTTGAATAAGTTCTCCACCCAAAACGGCAAGTAAAACGGGTAAATTCAGCAAAGGCGAGAAGTAGAGAATGAGATGAGTCGAGAGTGTTTTATTAGTCAAGTTTAGATTTTCTTTTAGAAAATAGTTTGGACACACACAAGACACCTCCATACTATCTAGGCCAAGACCTACGGTCAAGATGCTCGATACCATCAGAAGGACCCGAATCCATCGATTGAACCCACTTGTGTTTACCGTGACCGGTCCCGGGATCAACGCTAGTGCACACAGCTCAACATTGGTACATATCACATCATACTCAACGATAACTGAATAATAGTTCATTCATTGATATAACTAAAGGTATGATCTTATGACCAACTCACATTATTAAGCCACGCAGGGCAAGACTGAGAATATAAACTAATAATTAAGCAATGGAAAGTAGAAACGTAGATAGCTCATCAGTTCACCACAGCAACCGACAAGGCTCGAACCCTAATGACTCGTGGTCTTCCCGGACTTCATCTTCCAACACAGTGTAGATTCCTCAACTGTTGATTATTGTTGTTTGGCAAGGGTGAGTACTTAAAGCACTCAACAAGTTGTGCATGTAATGCGATTCTATGTATCTATATGTAAGGCTTATTCCAATGAATAGGCTATCATGGCTATTTTGCAATAAGCAACATTTATGAACAAATACAAGAAATAGATTGTAAAGAATGTAAAACAAATAGCAATAGTAAATAAATTCAGATTTCTCAAGTAAACCAAGTTTCCAATCCTAAGTCAAATTCCATCTTCCATATGGCATTCCGCCATCCCAACCATGTTGTCCAATTAATTAAGCTAACCCTTAATCTGTAATTCCGAGCATTGCTCAATACCGCGAAAGCACGGCTATCCGAATAGTTTCACACTCTGCAGAGGTTATGCACTTTACCCACGCGATACAACCAAACACCACCAAGGCGAGTGATTATAACAAAGCCTTTACAATGCTCGCTTAACCCGATACTATCCGCTAAGGTTTCAACATGGTGGACTGGTTACCACATCCGGGCCCCCTCTTGCGCCATGTGAATTACACCATAACTCGGAAACTCACACCGTCCACGATAGTACCAAAATCAAGACATTGCAAATTACTCAGCTAGGCTGGCCCATACCAGACATGTGGTTGCATGATTGACTCAGGTCAAAGGCTTGCAAGGTTAAGTCCTTAGTGTGATCAAGGCAAGACATCCACATACCCTCTGCCCATTGGGCCCACCTTGGCCTCCTCGCCCCTTGCCACTTGCCCCAATCTAAATTATCATCACCCAGTTGATTACCAAGCACCACGTGCCATCAACAATTCAACATCGTTGTGTGACATGACTAGCCACAACAACTCAATCTCATCGTGTGATCCCACATGACACACAAGTTCATAACATTGTTCCATATTCCATTAATCAAGATTAATTATCAATGATTCTGACACATGTGATGACGTGGCACGGCTAAGCAACTAATACGGTCTAAACCTCCAATGCTGATCATAATTACTAATCAACTATATTAAACCAATCTAGGGTGACAATGGATCATGGCATACAATGACAAGGTAGGTTATAGATCAATCTCGTATATTAGCTAATCCCAATCTAATTTGAAACAATTGTATATTTGAAACATATGCAATAGGGTAAAACAAATATAGCAATTTTATAAACATGGGTTCAACATGATCAAAGCACAACTTGCCTTGGAATAGGTCCTGATCTTGATCTGAAGCTTGCTCTTGGGTTGCTTGATCTTCCTCCGAAGCGTCACACAATTCAACGTCTACGCGTACCGAAGGAGAAAAGCAAATAAATACCAAAACAGAGAGCAATTGAACTCCAAAAATCAAATAAAATTCACCATTAAATAGATCTCAATTTTACAAATTTTTAGAAATTTGAATCACTCAAATCCGAGTTAAATTGCAAAAGATATAGCCTTTTGAAGTTTGAAATAAATATCAAATCGAGAAAATCGTAAATTGAAATTAACAGATTTATTTTTAAAACGAAAACTGATTTATTGCGTCATCATGACGTCGCATGACGCCAGCTGAACCGACCAATCGAAGTCGACGCGTGGCCTCGGTGCATAGACCGATCCACGGACCTCCTCCGTCCACCGTGAACCCGACGATGACGCCTCGGTACCGCACCGACACGCGTCTTGTTTCGATTGGTTGCGGCGCCGCCCGCCCGATGCACGACACGCGGCATGCATCCACGGCCCGATCCGATCGAACGGCGACAGATGCGTGCAACGCGGCTCGATCCCCTCCGTTCATCCGGATCTAACGGTCACGAACTCACCCGAAGCTCGCGGCGAAGCGGCGGCGAGGAAGTCCACCGGAGATGAAGAAGAAGACTCGGCGACGGCGTTCCGGCGTATCCCCGACGAAAAGAAGTGACGCAATGGATGCGGCACACCCCGACGAGTTCGAATCCGGGACCAAAACGTCGAAAAACCACAGATCGGCGACGATCCAAGGCCAAAACCGCGGCGGCTGCAAACTTCAACTCCGACGAGCTCCTCTGGATGCGTGACGACGGCTCTCGCGAAACCTTACCGACCAAAAGACGCGGCGCACACAGATGAACCTCGGGGCGCTACCCCCTCCTTTTATAACCTCGGCAAACGCGCTAAAAACGGAAACCTAGGCTTTCCCCGGCGGCGAAGTCGTGTCGGCGGCGGACTCCGAGTTCGCATCGGAGACGACAACCCTCAGCCGTTCGATTCCGCTCCAACGGTCACGATCACACAGCCACGATCTAATCCTAACCGCCCACGATTTCTTTCCAACGGCGAAGATCTCCCGAATCCCGAACCGGTACGCTTCATCCATGATCATCCGATCCAGATCCAACGGCGCAGATTCAATCGCTCTAGGGTTTACCCGAGATGGGCCAAATGGGCCGCGCTTCTCCGCCACGCACAGGACAGGACACGGCCGAGCCCATTACTGTTCAGAGGTTTTTCAAAAGGTTTTTCATTTAAAATAATTCCAGAAATTCATTTAATTTGTTTTAGGCAATAAAATAATCAGGAAAAATCCAAGAAAAATCTCAGAAATACTTTGAAACATTCTGGGCTCAAATAAAATATTTTTGGCAAGACTTTATTTTAACTTTGCACAGATTTAAATAGATTTGAACAAAAGGCAATAAACTTGATTTAAAATTAATTCCAGTAAATCCAGAAAAATCTAAATAAATTCCAGAAAATCATAAATGCACATTTAAGCAATAAAAACATAATTAGGCCAAATTTTGGGATGTTACATCAACCGATTAGTTTTTTTCAATACAGATCTAATCTAAACAGCTATTTAGCCGATTAGATCATGTGTAACGATAAATCTGACCAGTTTATTACGGCTGATCGGATGGTTTGGTAAAAGCAGATTTTCCCGAAAAAGACGATGCATAGCAAGATAGGAGAAAAGCAAACCTAGATAAACTGACGTAATAAAAAATGATTAAAAATCAGCAATGCACAATTTTATTGATCAAAAACGAATTACAGAGTCTAAACTACTACTCCTAGTCGACGAAAAGTAAATAAAAGTATATATGAGTTATTTGATTAATTGTTGTATATCTTCTTCAGCTCGTCTCTATCCCCTTTTATAGCGTACAAGCTGATCATATCCTTCTCCGATCCGTCACAAACCACGAAAAGTATCAGCCTTTATTTCTTACAGACAATTCCATCACCGAATCAACATCAACTAAAATTCCAATTTTAACTTAACTTTTCCTTTTGAACCGATATCGGTCAAAAATATCTAATTTCATCCTTAGCCTGACAAATTGAATTCATCTTGCCAAATTCTAATGCTAACAGAAGGTTGTACCTAGCACTCGAAGGGAAAGTGCATCCAGAATAACCTGCAAGAGAGCAAGAAGTAAGCAGGACACGTGAGAAACAATCAGATTGATCCCTAGTTAAATCACACAATGCAAGAATATGTAACAAGTTTTTTTAACTATATATAACATGTTACATTATACATTAATACCAACTCTAAGATTCAGAGTCCTGTTCAATGTTCACCAAAGAATTAATTTTGTTCCTCTGAAAGTAAGAATTGATCTCTGACACATGCACTTCGCAGTCAATTACTACTTCACTGGATACCCTACATGTAACTTTCCTTCAGTCCAAAAGCCAAAAAAGGTTGCCATTTCCCTTCCTAACTTTCCAAACCAATTGCAAGGGTAATTTCTGTTCATTTCTCAACGGTAAATGAGAAGAAGTAAATTCTTCAACTGACATAAGATAAGGATGAGACTAGTATACTTGGGTCGGCAGAGGAGAGGGTGGCGGCGCCGCTGAAGTCGCAGGTGGCGCCTGAGGACCTGAGCTTCTGGAAGTAGCTAGCTGTTGGCGGCCCAGGAACACTGGGCGACGACGGTGTTGGGGTAGTAGCAGGTAAGCAGGGCAGAAAGCTGTTGGCCAAGAAGGGCATATGAGTTCGACGGGGAGAGAAAAGCTAGGCAACATGAACAAAGAAAGAAATGTTTAGAACTAAAATCCTCCAGATCAAAAATATTCACCACTCCGTGATTCAAATGAACAGACAACAACTACGGCCGACCTGAAGCAACAAGCGTGGAGGACGCCTCGACCAACAATTCGAATGGTTGCTTATGGTTTCAGATGACTCTTCATGTTCGCACATTTTGGTCAAAATACATGAATTCCGGTTTCAGATGACTCTACCAGTTCTAAGAAAGCACACTACAATGCTATCACAAAACCAACAAAAGCAAACATCCTTTTTCTTCATTTCCTCAGCGCAGGATTCTCCTAGCCTCTTCTCCTCTTCTACTCTTTGCCATGTCAATCCTGAGTTGCTACTTGCTCCATCTCTTCTTCTGTTGCTACACCATCTCCAAGCATGGGCAGAAGTTTAGTTCTAGGGTCCCCAGCTTGCTCTCCTCCCTGACTTGGCACATGGTACTTGAGAGCTTTAACTTGAATAGCTTCAGCGCCTATGATCATTATCCTTTGTGCTTCTTACTTCTGTAAGCCTGTCCAGAATTTCAAGAATACCATATGCATAGCAAATGATCTCAGCGGGAGATCTTATCAACTTGTTCTCAAAACAAGCTTTATTTCTCAGTTTCCAAATGTCCAGAATTTCAAGAATACCATATGCATAGCAAATGATCTCAGCGGGAGATCTTATCAACTTGTTCTCAAAACAAGCAAAACAAGCCTTATCAGGTAGGTGATCATGCATTTTCCTATACACGCCATAACTGAGAAAATACCAGATTTCTTCCCGTTCCACTTAGGTTGGTCCATGCGGGCCGGACGGAGGAAAAGGAAGTGGACCAGAGGGAAAATGGCCCATGCGGAATTTTAGGATTTAAAATCACTTTTCAATTAAAGAAATTGTAGAAAATCCAAAGAGGCTGTAATAAATAGCAATTAAATTAGAAAAAATTCCATAAAATTCTCAAAAATACTTTTAAACCTTTGGAACCCAAATAAATTAATTTAAACCCATTTAAACTTTAAATTTTGGTTCAACTTGATTTGCTTGCACCAAAAAGGAATTTTTATTTTATAAAAAAATTTAAAAAGGCTTAAATTTGGAATGTTACAGCTACAAATTGTGGTCTTAAAGCTTCGCTCCCAGGGTTTAGGGTTTTGCTTGTGCGGGAGGCACCGGACGAGGAGGAGGAGTGGGTCACTGGAGACGCAATGCAAGGCACTCGAGTGGCAACATGGAGGAGGGGCGGGGGTGGAAAGGATGGCGGCCGGAGGCGGTGGCGGGGAGGGGTGCGAGTGAGATGACAACGCATTGGTTTCTCTCTCTTTCTTTTCATTCAGCACGTGCGTAAAACCAACGAATCGTTGCACCAGGTTTCAAATTTGTTTTCGGACCATATCGCGGAGGCGGTGGAAATCCAAAATTTTAGCAAGATTTTAGAATTTCAGACGAAATCTAGAAAAATTCAAAAAATAAATTTGAAATCTGGAAATTTTGATAATTTCCAACCAATTGTAAAATGGTCTTCCGAGGCTAGAAAAAATTGGTAAAAATATGAAAAAAAAAATCATTCAAGTATTTATGTACATTTCATATCTGTTTGAATACAAAATACTAAGTATTTATACATAAAAGACCTAAATTTGTCAACGAGAAGATCCTTAATAGCACCCCATAAGACATGACCTAATTAAGCAAGAACTGCATGATCTACTTTCTTGTAGCATGGCAATGAGGAGATAATACTAGATCCAAGCTTTGTGATAACTTTACTCAAGATTTTAGTCTTGGCCTGGTTCTATGCTTCAAATTTCCACACATGATGTTTTACTGATGAGAACGAAAAACAGTCATCAATCTATCTTATCCATGCTAGTTACTTTCCTACTTAAGTACTTGTATGATATATGTATCTGACAAGAACCATGGCAAGGGAATGTACCTCTAAGCAATAGATATATAAGCTCAATGATGCAAAAATGAACTGAGAGCAACCTACACATACTAATTATTTTCAGATTGGTATGTAACATCTTCTTGCTAAAAGAACATATGGCAAAACTGACATTAACATAATCTAGCATCAAGAATCACGGTAATAGCTCAATGATCGAAAGAGATGAGAGCAGGCATTACAATTTTCACATGTATACATCATAAAAGGCATTAAAATTCTCCACCAAAAAATTGATGCCAAATCTGGTCCAAAAACAATGTGAACTAGTCCAAAATATATGAAATCCAGTCAAAATAACCGACATGTTGGCAAAATTTACTGAAGTTACTGTAGCAGACTCGACATTTTCTATTTTTTCTATCAAGATTTGGAATCTCGGCGGAATTCAGTCCAAAAACAATGCAAACCAGTCCAAAATATACGAAATCTCGGAGAAATTTACCGAAAATACTGTAGCAATTTCGAAATTTTCTATTTTAGATTTCGCCGAGATTTGGAATCTCGGCCCCCGCCGAATTTTTTGAAATTTCGCTGAGATTTTGAACCTTGTTGCACCAGACCGTATAAACTGTTGCGTCACGGTGTATTCCAAACTACGCTAATGTGCATAAACCTGTATATCTTGCAAGCTTTAATGTTAATTTTTGGTCCAGACATATTTTCTGTTGCACCAGGTTTGTTACTACATTTTTATATATGATTCATGATAACCAAAGGGGTCTAGGATTAGGACATACCAACACTGGGATTTCATAGCTCGAACGAACACCATCGATTAATAAATTTGCAGCAGGATCCATTCGCGGAATCTCCTAATCCGCTCTGTGGTTGCTGCTAGAGGTGCTCGCCATGTAGTCGTGGGCACATGGGCCGTTCCACGGTGGGCCGGCCCGGAGCACGCAGGGCACGGCACGGTCAAAGTCCGGCCCGGCACGTTAGCGGGCCGTGCCGTGCCGGTTAAATCATCAGAGGTCGGGCGCGCGGGCCCAAAACCCGAGCACGACGAGCGATGCGGCTCGGCGCGCGCTTGGGCGTGCCGTCTTGCCGCCCGCCCGAGAAGGCACGCAGCACGCCGCCCGCAGACACCATGGCCGGGGGGCGGCGGCAGCAGCCGCTCCGCGCCGCCGGGGGGGGGAGAGGGAGCGGGAGGCCGGCGGCGAGTGAGGAGGAGAGGAGGGCCTAGGCGGCGGGGGCGGAGGTTGCCGGAGGAGAGAGGGACGGCGGCGCGCGGGAGGCCGGAGGGGAGAGGGAGCGGCCGGGGAGGCCGAGGGGAGAGGAGGGGAGGCCGGCGGCCGACGGGCGAGGCGGGGGCGGGGCGGGCAAGGGGGGAAGCGAGCCGACGAGGAAGAGGGAGCGGGAGGCGAGGCGAGAGCGGCGGGGGCCGGGCGAGAAGAGCGAGCGAGGAGGGGGACCAGTGAGGCGGTCGGGCGGGGAAGCGAGCGGCAAGGGAGCTGGCGAGGCGGGCGGGCGGGTAGAGGGCGAGGCCGGGCGGCAGCGGGCGAGGCGACAATGGGGCCGGCGGGGGGAGCGGCGAGGCCGATGCGGCAAAGGGGCGAGGAGGACGACGGGGCCGGGCGAGATGGGCGGGCGAGGCGAGGCGGGCGGGGAAGCGAGGCGCGGCGAGGAAGCGAGGAGGCGGGGCAGCCAGCAGAGGTGACTCGGCGGCGCACACGCGTGGCGTGGCGTGGCGTGGCGCGCAGCCGCGAGGCGAGGGAATCCGGAGAGAAAGGTAAGGCGCGTGGAGAGAAAAAGTAAGGAGAGAGGGAAAAAAAGGGAAAGGCGAGGAATTTATTTTTGTGTGTATGAGTGCATTCAACGAGCACAGACGCGCCTCAATTGAAATGACGCGTCTCAATTGAAAGACATAAAGCATTCAACGGATAAATTTTCGTCATGCACGACAGCGGAACAACAATTTGACGCGTGACATGATATAAAGTTGCTTTGTAATATTCGTACTGTACTCCCGTGCGTAATTTGAATTTACAATGACAGCAGAACAACGGTTATTTCGCTGGACACACTATAAAGACAGGGGATGACTTGCATTTGTTCTGCACAACTCTATCGTACTCTCCCTTCTTGCCTATTTTTGCTCAGCGCCAAAGATAACTGCAAATCTCTATATTTGCTTTCTTTTTTTTACTCTCTCGTTGTGAAATAAAATATTTCACAAGAGCAAGAGTAGGAGAGCACGCCCGCGCTCTCCTAGTCCTCCTCGTCAGGATCAAGAGATCGACCCACGCCAACTCTCCCCCAGCATGGGAGACTACGGCATGGATGACCGTCACCTGGACGGCACGCACGGCATCGAGGATGCCTCGTACACTCCGGATGCACCGAGCTCGGATGCCGCTACCTCGGTGCATGCGGGACGGGCGTCGTTATCCACACCGAACACGCAGCCCGACATATCGATGCAGCCAGCACGGGTGTCCATAGCCGGCAGTCGACGCGCGTGGTGCTGGCAACATATGGACAGAACCGTTAAAACTGTTGACGGACATAAGGTAGTGTATGCTGTTTGCAAATACTGTCAATCTAAACTATCTGCACGTGTATGTGGTGGTACAGGTCATCTAAAGAGACACGCGGAGAATTGCTTGAGGAAGATATCGGCCGGACGGAGGCCGGGCGATGGCGTGCAGACATAGCTCAACTTCAACACCGACGGTTCGGTAAGCACATGGGTATACAACGCCGACGTAGCTAGAGAAGAAATTGCACGTTACATAGTTACAGAGGATCTTCCGCTTAGAACGGGTGAGAGCTCTAATTTTGAGAGAATGGTGCAACGTGATTTTTGCCCGCAATACCAACATGTTAGTAGAAGAACAACTACACGTGATGTTAGTAAAATGTTTACAACTAAACTAGAAATGTTAAAACAGACCTTTATGACGCTTAGTTTTTCATTCGCATTAACATCTGATATATGGACTTCCTCTCACCAAAGAGCAGCATATATTAGTATTGTTGCGCACTATCTAGATGACGAGTACGTACTAAATAAAAGAGTTATAGGGTTTAGGTCAATCTCGGAGTCACACATCGGACATGCTATCGCTACCCGTATAGTTGAGGTTGTTAATGACTTTAAAATAGAAAGTAGAATTGTTTCCATTACTCTTGACAATGCATCAGCTAACACAACGGCTATGGAGCATCTCTCACCGCACCTGAAGACTTATATTGGAGGTTTTGTACTCCACCAGAGGTGCGTATGCCATATTATTAATCTCATTGTACAGGCAGGTTTGCATGTAATGAAACCTACTTTGGAGGGCATACGTAGTGCTATCGATTTTATTACTAATTCACCTGTGAAGTTTGCCCAGTTCTCAGAGTACTGCAAGGCCGATAATATGAAACCAAGAAGATTCAACCTAGATATGAAGGTTAGATGGAACTCAACTTATACTATGCTGCATCGGTGCGAAGACTACGAGCACATTATCACTGTCTTCGTCAACTGCAATAATGGTGAGGTATTGGTTACTGACGCGGATTAGATAATTGCTAATCATTTTCGTAATTTTTTTAAAAAAATTTACGACGCAACTACAAAATTATCCGGTGTGTATTACCCAACTTCTTGCTTAGTTATCGAGTGGCTTTGGCTTATTGCTAATGCTTTTAAAGAAAATAGAGATAATTATGTTTTACGTTCCATTATAGAACCAATGGAGCAAAAAATTTAAAATATTTTCAAGCTATTCCACATTTGTACTGTTTTGCTGTCATTTTGGATCCTCGGAGAAATTTTTCTGATTTGCAGGGCGCCTACGCGGGAATAGGTGAGGCATTCGATCTTGATTTCTCCGAGGCCTATACTCATGTTTATAACGAGTTTTTCAGAGTTTTCGACAAATACTACGAGAAGTTTGGCACCAGAAGTGAAGCACGAAGATCTACCTCAACAACGCAACAAGCACGAGGCGGTTCGATGGCTTCAAACATGTAGAAGAAGTTGAAAGGCAAATCGTCTGGTTCATCTTCCGAAACGCCGAGCAGACCGCAATGGAATCCACGGGTAGAGATCAACCACTACCTCAACACGCCTTTCATGGAGTCCGAACTTGACATGGACGAGGAAAATCAACTTAACTTGCTTTTGTAGTGGAAGAATAACCAACGTATTTACCCCGTGCTATCCTATTTCGCACGGGATGTACTTACAGTTCCGGTGTCCACTTTCTCATCGAAATCCACTTTCAGTTCGGTGGAGAGGATACTTGAGCCAAGGAGGTCGTCTCTCACACCTGAGATGGTTGAGGCAATTACATGCCTCAAAGACTGGGAGCGTGCAGATCAGAGGACACAACATCAGCCAGAGGATCAGGAGATCACGCACGCGGTAGCCGACTTTGACAATCTCAGCCTCGGATAGTCTATGTATATAAATGTAGTTATTGTACTCTTTTCATTACCAGGGGTACCCCACACCGGGGTGTAAGGTTTTTAACGAGGCAGTAACTTTGTACATGTTCAAGATTTAATAAAATTTACTTCTTTTTCCTCCAATATTTGTGTCCATTGCTAGCAATAGTGATATCTACACATAATGTTTCTTTCGCATGCTTTCATTTAGTCATTGCTTTGCGTGTACATTTTTTCTTGTCATTTATTTAATTTAATTTGCTAATTTCTCCAGAGATACACAAAAGAACGAATGCGTGTTCGCTAGTAACGATCTAATTAATCGGCAATTTACTGTAGCAAAAACGAAGCAATTTACTGTAGCAAAACCGGAGCAATTTACTGTAGCAAAACTAGAGTAATTTACTGCAGCAACAATACTGTACCAATTTACTGTAGCAAGATCGTTTTATTAATCCGGACAGTCGATTCGCTCGATCCGACGGTTGAATGCCCATCAACTGCAAACTTGGCAGTCACTGTGACTACCAAGGATCTCTGTCCATGCGTGTTGCTCGATTGTAGATTTACATATTTATTTAATCAAGGTGGCTATACATTCACTGCACCGTAGCATCGCGTACGCACGCTATTACAAGTAAATTTGGGTCTGGACCGGCACGGCACGAAGTAGGCACGAAGCGTAAATGGACCGTGCTTGGGCTCGCCGAAGGCTAGCCGGGCCAGCACGGCCCGACACGGCGGGCACGACGGGCCGGCGCAGCCCGGCACGATTCCGGCCCGAAGCACGATGGACCGGTCCGGCACGGCACGACGCCCACCTCTATCGCCATGTGTGGCCCCATCAGATTGGTATAAGTTTGCTTGGCTCTCGATTGAACGAATTTGTTGCGACAATCGAAGACGGAGCTCGTGCAAACAGATGATTTGACGGTGAGAACTTGATTGTTTGTTCGAATCAGATGAGCTATCGGGATGAATTATATAAAGAAATTTCGAGTCCTGTAGACGGGATTAGAGAACTCACCCGATGAGCGAGCTTGAGGGAATTGTTTTTTAAAATAATATTTTAAAAATAAAAATTTACAAAAATAATATACTAAAATTAAAAAATACAAATATATCTTCATGTAGTCATTCGAGAAAGGAAGAGAGCGTCGTCTACGCGATGTTCCATAAACGCCCTTTTGCTTGTTGAAGGGGGGAAAAGCCGATCGGACGGTTGAAACCCATCGCGCCAGATCCAACGGCAAATCGCGGCGTATGGAGCTAACATCCTGATCAGACATCGGGCGCTAGTACCTCCCTAGTTTTATACCACTATATCCCGTCTCTTCTTTTTGTTAAAAAAATAAATAAAACGGTGCACATCTTTAAACTACAATGCTAGGATTTATACATGTCTTATAGAATTTTTTCGTGCTGATTAATTTGTCTTACTTTCACTTTCACGTGTGGTCTAAGTGGAAACCTTTACTCGAAGGTGAAGACAAAAAAAGTATAGCATGCAAATATTATGCAGGAAGGTGTAGCATTACTAGACCAGGGTTAACAAAATCGTTTTGCATTAGGAAATGAGACCCTACCGGTACTGATTTATTGCGAAAATCGTCAAAAATCGAAGAGTTTCGAAATCAAACGATTTGGGGAAAAATTCAAAAATCGGTCCATTTTCTTTTCTTGCGGCCGATTTTTTTGAGCAATTTTCGTTGATTTTCGACTGATTTACGTGACATAATTTTTTTCGAATTTTTTGAATTTGACCGATTTACCAATCAGTTTAAAATTTCGAACTGACTCGATACGATCGATTTTCGATTAATTTTTGTCGATTTTATTAACCTTGTACTAACAAACACTGGTTGGTATTCATGCTTCCTTGGTTCTACAAAAAAATTGGCCTTGAAGTTGGAGTGGATGCTCTTTGCTCCAAAACAAGTAAATAATATATATATATATATATATATATATATATATATATATATATATAGGAAACCTTTTCCATACTCCCAGGAGTACATACTCCCACCTCTAATATACCACTTAAATGACGTTTTATACACCTTTATCACTTTTGATATACTCCAATAATAATTCTAATATACTCCAACGCGACATGGTTGAAAAAATTTCATAAGAGCACTTTATTTTTTTGCTACATACACTTTTCCATATGTAAAACGAATATATAAACAAATTATGCTATAAAGGGTGGACTTTAATGAAATTTTTCATAAAACTCACTTTGGGGTATCTTATAATCAGTATTAGAGTATACTCAAAAGGATAAAGAGGTATAACAACGTCATTTAAACGATATACTGGAGGTGGGAGTACGTACACCCAGGAGTATGGAATCATTTTCCTATATATATATAAAAGGTGGCGCTATTCTACTCCTGAGCGTAGAATAGCTATTCTGCGCTCCGGCCAGGAAAGTAAATTTCACAAGCTGGCCGAAACGTAGTGAGTTGATGCATTGCAAACAACACTAGTAAATGCAGTCTGCTAGTAAATCACGAAATATTTTACTGCAGAACAACTGATTAATTTACTAGCGAAGCGCATGCAAAGCACACCTGAATCCAATTCGGTAGTAAATCACAAATACATTTTACTATAGAACAACAGATTGAATTTCTACCGAATCAATTACTAGTTCATGCGTTGGTCAACCCAGCTAGTTAATGTGTGTTGTAGTTTGTACATGAATCTATCTCTTCTTTGTTTTTTCCATATCATTCAGCTGATATTGATTTTGGTCTTAAAATTTTACAGTGTTGTATAATCTCACCTCCCCTATCTATGGTAATTTTTTGAGAAGTTTTGAAAACGTATATTTATGGTTTTCATGAATAAGAATAAAGTTCTGTTTACTGGACCTGCAGTAAAATGTTTGAAAATTTCTCAAAAAATTACCACACGTACAGGAGTTGAGTTTCTACAATCCTGCAAAATTTGAAGACCAAACTTAATCGGATTTGAGAGATATACAAATAACGAAGTGTCAAACACCAGCATATACTATCTTCTACTAACAAAAAAATAACACTTTACTGTGAAAAATTCTCAAAAAATTACCATGCGTAGGAGAGGTGATATTCTACAAACCTATAAAATTTCAAAACCAAACTCAATAGGATTTGAGAGATATGAAAATAATAAAGTGCTAAACAGCAGCATATACTATCTTTTACTATCAAGAAAGTTGCATTTTACCGCATATTACTCAATCTGTTACTACATGCTGTACACAGCAGCTATATGGTGTAAAGTCTATTAAAATCATATGTATAAGTTTTCAAAAAATCTCAAAAAATTACCATATATAGGATACGTGAGCTTCTACAACTCTTCAAAATTTATTGACCAAACTCAATCGCATTTGAAAGATATGAAATTGACAAAGCACTAGAGAGTGAAAAATCACTAGTCAACCGAATTTATCTTTTTCATATCTTTCAACTGGTATTGATTTTGATCTTCAAATTTTTTAGGGTTGTATAATCTCACCTCCCATATCTATAGTAATATTTTTAGAATTTTTGAAAGTGTGTACTATTGGTTTTCATGAATAAAAATTTAGTTCTGTTTGTCGGGCCCGTAGTAAAATATTTTAAAAATTCTCAAAAAATTACCACACGTATTGGAGTTGAGCTTCTACAATCCTGCAAAATTTGAAGATAAAACACAATCGGGTTTGAGAGATACGAAAATAATAAAGTGCTAAATAGCAGCATATACTATCTTTTGCTAACAAAAAATAACACTTTACTGTAAAAAATTATCAAAACATTACCATACGTAGGGGAGGTGATATTCTACTACCCTGTAAAATTTCAAAACCAAAATCAATGGGATTTGAGAGATATAAAAATAACAAAGTGCTAAACAACAGCATATGCTATCTTTTACTATCAAGAAAGTTGCATTTTACTGCATCTTACTCAATCTGTTACTACATAATGTACACAACAGCTATATGGTGTAAAGTCTATAAAAACCATATGTATATGTTTTCAAAAAATCTCAAAAATTTACCATACGTAGGATACGTGAGCTTCTACAACTCTTCAAAATTTGAAGACCAAACTCAATCGCATTTGAAAGATATGAAATTGACAAAGCACTAGATAGTGAAAAATCACTAGTCAACCGAATTTATCTTTTTCATATCTTTCAGCTAATATTGATTTTGATCTTCAAATTTTTTAGGGTTGTATAATCTCACCTTCCATATCTATAGTAATGTTTTTAGAATTTTTGAAAATATGTACCGTTGGTTTCATGAATAAAAATTTAGCTCCGTTTATCGAACCCGCAGTAAATTATTTCAAAAATTCTCAAATAAATTACCACACGTAGGGGAGTTGAGCCTACAATCCTGCAAAATTTGAAGATCAAACTCAATCAGATTTGAGAGATATGAAAATAACAAAGTGCCTAACAGAAGCATATACCACCTTTTACTATAAAAAATAACATTTTAATGTGAAAAATTCACAAAAAAAATTACCACACGTAGGGGAGATGATATTATACAAACCTGTAAAATTTGAAGACCAAACTCAATCGAATTTGAGAGATATGAAAATAACAAAGTACCAAACAACGGCATGTACTACCTTTTACTATCAAGAAAGCTGCATTTTACTGCCTCTTACTCAATGTGTTACTACATTCTGTACACAGCAGCTATACGGTGTAAAGTCTATAAAAATCACATGTATAAGTTTTTTAAAAAATCTCAAAAAAGTACCATATGTACGATACGTGAGATTCTACAGCTCTACAAAATTTGAAGACCAAACTCTATCGTATTTGAAAGATATGAAATTGACAAAGCACAAGATAGTGAAAAATCACTAATCAACCGAATTTGTCTTTTTCATATCTTTCAGCTGGTATTGATTTTGATTTTCAAATTTTTTAGGATTGTATAATCTCACATCCCATATATATAGTAATTTTTTTAGAATTTTTTAAAATGTGTACTGTTGGTTTTCATTAATAAAAATTTAGTTATATTTGTTGGGCCCGTAGTAAAATATTTCAAAAATTCCCAAAAAAATTACTACACTTAGGGGAGTTGAGCTTCTACAATCCTGCAAAATTTAAATACCAAACTCAATCGGATTTGAGAGATATGAAAATAAAAATGTGCCAAATAGCAGCATATACTATCTTTTACTATAAAAAAATAACACTTTACTGTGAACAATTCTCAAAAAATTACCACACGTAGGGAAGGTGATATTCTACAACCCTGCAAAATTTCAAAACCAAACTCAATAGGATTTGAGAGATATGAAAATAACAATATACGAGACAGCAACATATACTACCTTTTACTGTCAAGAAATCTGCATTTTACTGCCTCTTATTCTGTGTGTCAGCCTGTAGTAAAATTCTATATGGACAAAGTAAATATTACTGTAATAGATGATAAAATCAAATAAGAACCGTTAGTAAAATATTATGATTCTGTTCAACAGTAAAATCTTACACATATCAGTAATTTAGTTTTCATTTGGCAGTAAACCATTTTTATCATATAAAATCCTAAAAAATATATGTATAAGTTTTGAAAAATTCTCAAAAAAATACCATACGTAGTGGAGGTGAGATTGTACAACCGTGTAAAATTTGAAATCAAAAATCAATCTCATTTGAAAGTTATGGCTAAATCAAAGAAAGAAAGATTCATGTACAAACTAGAAGTAGCATTTATTAGTCATTTACTGGTTGGTTGCCACGGACTGTTTCATTGCGCAGATTGGCTCGGTCGGACCGGATTAAATGGATGGGAGTAGAATAGGCTATTCTACACACAGTTGTAGAATATATATATATATATATATATATATATATATATATATAGTATAATTACTTGGGACACCATGGTGCCTGAGCACCATGATCTAAAAAGGATATTTTTCCTATGTATTTTCATGCGAATTTTTTTGAAATTTTTAGGATACTGAGTTTAACTAGTTTACTAACTAGTTCAAACAAGTTTGAACTGAAATTCAAAATATAGTTTCCCTTTTTTATGATAATTTGGTTGTAGGTATGTGCTGATTTTATATATAAATCAGCAAAGAATGTGATCCAAACTCGTTCAAAATCTTTGAATTCGAGTATATTTTTTCAAAGGTATGTGTTTCATTTGAATTGTTATAGATGGGTCTATACCCTAAAACTAAATTTTTTGAAAATTATACTCGAATATGGCTTGAATTCGCGTATTTGAAATCTTGGTGCGTGGGCACCATGGTGCCCCATTTCGGCTTCATATATATATATATATATATATATATATATATATATATAATTTGCCATAGATGCTGCTGCTGTCATACGTGGCAAATCCAGGTGAACACAATTGAATTTCCTTTTGACAATATATTAAGAAAAATTTAAAGAAAGAAAAAGGCGTAGCCCCCCAAGTCACCACCAACCCCCAACCCAACCCTTCCTATGATCACCATCTCCATCTCAATCCTCCCCTCCTCCACCCACCAACTCCCCATCGAGCTCCAAGAACCCCCACCACCCACGCGCCGCATGGCCGCCGCCACCGCCACCTCCGCCCGCTTCCACCCGGCCGCCGCGCGGCGCGGCGCCCTCGGCGGGCGCGCCTCGCTGTCGTCCGCGCGCAGTCCGTGCCGGCGGCAGCGGCCGCGCTGACGCAGGACGACCTCAAGCGGCTCGCGGCGGTGCGCGCGGTAGAGCAGGTGCAGAGCGGGATGGTGCTGGGGCTCGGGACGGGGTCCACGGCCGCCTTCGCCGTCGCCGAGATCGGCGCGCTCCTCGCCGCCGGGAAGCTGTCCGGCATCGTCGGCGTGCCCACCTCCAAGCGCACCTTCGAGCAGGCGCAGTCGCTCGGTATCCCGCTTTCCACGCTCGACGACCACCCCCGCATCGACCTCGCCATCGACGGCGCCGACGAGGTCCGTCCCGCCTCATATCTTCTTGTGCATGGTCGAAGTATATTACTGACTTTCCTTATCAGCTTAAGCTTTTAGCTTTTGGATGACATGGTTGACAGCTTAAGCTTTTGGATCACCTGGTTGACAGCTTAAAGCTTTTGGGTGATCTAGTTGGAACGTAAATCAATATAATATTAGAGTAGGGCCTAACTTCAAGTCATGGCTTACGCAATATTTTAAAAAATAATTGTAACCTAGACGTGAGGAGGATTTGTTGAAGTATATTATCCACCTTTCTTCATCAGTTTTAAGTTTTTGGGTAAATTAGTTGGTGCATAAAACTCAATATGCATAAATGATTCCTCTTCTATTGCTTTTGGGGAAGTAAGTTTAGGGGGGGAAATCAGTAAATTTAGAAGAAGAAAAAAATCAGTTCTTGTGAGTTCATTCTTGGTAGTTAGTACTCCACCTAGCTAGAATTGCTGTCATATTAGCTTTTGAAATGGAAAGTTTTGACTTGATTCCTTATCCTGTTGCTGTTCTTCCATGAAAGATAAGTCAGTCTATCAGGTTGTCTTGCTAGTACTATTCATGGAGGAAAGATGAGACTTTCGGTCTTTATCTAGTTATCTTTTCTCTCAATGAAAAGATGAAATTTTGGTGATTCTGTGGATTGTGGTAGCTTTGGGAAGAAAATGGAGCAAAAAATGGAACACTTTTAATTATATTCCTTGCCTTGTCAATTTGCTGGTGCTGTGATGTCACATAAGCTCACTTGTGGGTCTTAATGGTGGCTGTCATAGAATGAGGAGCATTAGCTTCATTCTTAGAGGTTGTGAAGGATCTGACTTTTTAGCTTGTGTATTAGTGTAGTCGTTATGCTCTGAGAGCAAAATGTAATTCGTAGAGAAGTCCAGTAGCATGCCGCTCGCAGCTCAACATGTAATTTTCATTCATTTTGCCCCCTTATCAACCTTGCAGCATGGTTTTCACGGTGCCCCGGTGAGGCGAGTCGCCTTCGGGGCGCCTGGACGCCTAGGCGACAGTTAGGTGACCAACTAAGCCGTCTCAATTCTCAAAGAAATATGCACTACATCACTAATGACTAATCCATATAAGCAATTCAACACTACTCAGTACTCGGTCAGCAATTCAGCGTAGATTGCACGGCCAGTCAGCCACTACTGGTCAAGCAGCAAGCCAGAGAATAATTCCCCAAATCCACACTGACAGGTGCTAGTACTAGTTCAAAGCCAAAGAGACGTCACACTGACTGACTGGTGCAAACCGGCTCGAGACATCACAATAATTCCTTAAAGCAACAGCAGCAGCAACACCAAACCAGCTCTATCGGCTCCTCGCAGCACATCACCCTTACTGGTGCTAATACTAGAGGCGGAGGGGGAGGCGATGGAGAGCTGCAGAGGCGGAGGGCAAAGGTGGAGCCGCAACCGATGCAGAGGCGAAGGCGCAGAGGTGGAAGCGCAGCCGATGCTGACGATGTAGAGACGGAGAGCGATGTAGAGGCGGAGGCGCAGGCGATGGCACTGGCAGCAACAGAAGCGAAGGGAGATGCGAACGGGGAAGGGGTGGCGGAGGAGGAGGCGGAGGCGGAGGGGTTTACCGGTCGGCTCGGCGGTCGCCGGTAGCTGGAAGGCGGAGGAGCAGTTGCTAGCGGCGGCGCGGCTGCTAGGGTTTCCTCCGCTTCACCGCTTCAATCCACCCGTGAGTTCTCCCCTATCCGTGACTCACCAAGCCCTCAAATACTAGCCTCCACTTCAGTCGGCCGCCCGGACACCAGGCCGGACACCTAGTCGCCGCTGCTGCGACGCCAAGATGTCTAGGCGGCCGCTTGGCACTCTTCAGGCGAGGCGCTGGGCCATGGCGCCTCCCGCCGGCCGCCTGCCTTGCAGATGCTGTTACTAGTACATTTTTTACTTCCAAAAGTTTATATAGTGCCTTCTCGTGTGCAACCTTAGTCATAGCTCTCATTTTTTACTTCCAAAGATTTATATTTGAAATGAACCCTTAAATGGTACTCAATTTGTAGATTGATCTTTGTTATAGGTTGCATTGAGTTAAATTTTACTAACCAATAATCTAGCGCTTCAAAATGGTGATGATAAATTAACAAGATTACATCATGACAAAATCTTCTTGCATACAACAGTTTCATGGTGAGTATTCAAGCATTTTGTGGTATGTTGTGTTATAGCGTGATTTGGGACGTTTGTTTAGGACCAGAGGGGGATTTGTGACTTTCTGTCCCTGGTGTGATTGCCTGATGTTTGCAAGCAGTTCTTTTATGACTAACCACTTTCTATTTGGTAACAGGTTGATCCAGACCTTAACCTTGTGAAAGGGCGGGGTGGTGCCCTTCTCCGGGAGAAGATGGTCGAGGCTGCGTCAGACAAGTTCGTTGTTGTTATTGATGAGACAAAACTAGTTACTGGATTGGGAGGCAGCGGTTTAGCCATGCCAGTGGAAGTTGTGCAGTTCTGCTGGAAGTACAATCAGGAAAGATTGCAGGATTTATTTAACGAAGAAGGATGCGAGGCAAAGCTGAGATTGGACAACAATGGCAAGCCATATGTTACTGATAACTCAAACTACATTGTTGATTTATACTTCAAGACACCAATCAAGGATGCATTGGCGGCCGGAAAGGAGATCTCAGCTTTCGAAGGAGTTGTTGAGCATGGGCTGTTCTTGGACATGACGAGTTCAGTGATCATTGCTGGAACAGACGGTGTCAGTGTTAAAACAAAGTGAGTTTTTGGTTTAGTTGTTGATGGTGTGTTGGATTTACGGTTTTTCGATGTATAAGCTATTGGTGTAAAAGCAGGCAATAAGATGCTTTAATAAATATATTTTCCCCAGTGTTTCATTGGCTCTCATTCCTCCCAAGTTCAGATTGGTTCTTGGGAGGAACTGTCTATTGTCGGACAAAAACCATTTGACTTGGTTGAAACTTGTGTTGACATACACAAGTAATATTGTGCGATTCTGATATGTTTACGTGCAATCAAGTTCCAAAGTGGGTGCTATCAGATTAATCATCTTTCAAATCCCTTGCACTGCAAAATTTTGAATGAACGTGGGCTCCTGCATGTACCCAAGCAAAATGCCACTCTTAAGAACCGGAAAATTGAAATGCTGCTTTTAAGCACTGAAAACTTGAAAGGATCTGAAAATGCTCTGCCAATCCTTATCCCCAATGCAGAACTTGGAAAATAAGTGAGGAGGCATGTGACACATGATGTATTTAATAGCACTTTCGTCCATAGTGCAAAACTTCAAGAAATATCTTGGTGCAGACAGCAAACGTTGATGTAAGTTCGCTGACAAAACTGAGAAGAGCATGTTGTCCGTCAGTCCGTGTGCCACTTTCAGCGAACTTGTTCCAGTGTCTCCATGTTATGTTTTTTGAAATAGAAATTTTAATCTTCACCTAGTTGTGAGACTAGTTGGGATGGGATCAGTGGGTGTGTTTGATTTTGACAACATGATGTCCCGTGCTACTGAACATTCAGCTGTAAACATTAAATGCAAAATGGTCAAGTCCTTAGTGTCATATGACTGATGACCATGAATTTTGTCTTCTGACATAGGTGTTCGGAAACTGAAATATTGGAAGGTGTAATCAGATTTGTAGCCTCACATCAGCTTGAACTGAGCGGCTAGGGCACAGAGAATGAACCTAGAGTTGAAAGAAGGGTCATACTCTTCTGATGTTTATGCTGTGAGGAGTGACAGAAAGGGTAGCAAAAGACAAGCAAATACATGTCAAGCCGAGCAAACACAGGTAAGCACGCCGGCAAATTAGCGAAGGACTCCAGTACAAGGGCCAGTTGAGGTAGACCATTTCATAGCTTTGGTGTAGTTGTGAAAAGCTGTGATTTTTTTTTTGGTTTGGAGAGGAAATGACAACTGCCCATTAATAGGATCGTGCAAGACAGCAAGAGTCAACTCTGAAGCAGTGTCTCCAGAGATCAGCAAAATCTTACGAGATATAATGTATGATGTTAAACTACACTGAAGGATTGGTTTTTCTCCAAATGTCAAGGTGTTGGTCCAGATAGTTTTGGAATTCTACTTTACACGCATCCATATTCAAAGGTATTCTCATTTGAGTGACCAAATAAGTTGATATGCTGCTACAGGTTACAGAGAAAGACAAAGAAGAGAATGATCGCAAGGACCAGTTCAATTGAGAAAATGGAATTAATACTTCCCAAAGACCGGTTCAGGGGAAAACCACTTATCACAAAACTGAAACTGTACAGGGTAGCCTGAAGCTAATTAAGAAACAAAATTATTACAGCTGCAGGCCTAGAGTTATAATCCAGTTTCTTTGAAGCTCTTTGACAACCATATGGCTGTCTCTCTCGGGGATGCCTTCCCGGGTCCGAAAGGCTTCAGCAAGATCCCCAGCTCCTCAAACCTCTCCTGTTGTAGCAACTGGGCACTGAACTCAAGCAAGCCTTCCAGAGCCTCAGCTCTCTGCTGATAGGATTTCGTGTCGAACCTCTTCTGCCTCCAATCTGATGAGCTTCTAAGTGAATTGTCGATACCTAGAAGGTTGAGATCAGGAGCGTCAGTGTAGTTTTCACTATCACTTCGGAGCACTTGGAAAGTGCATTTGTCTTTGGTGATTGATTGGTCAATGATAGATGGCGGCGAGAGCTTCTTGACGGGATGCAATGGATCTTCAAAGGATGCCAGTGGGAACTCAGCAATTCTGTCGATTCGAGGAGCGTTAACTGAAACATCAGGAGATTTCAATCTGGTAAGAATGTCGGCGCCGTGCAACTTTTCAGGAGTTTTGAACATGTGCAGGGGGAGTGATGCTCGCCGTGTAGCTTGACCCTTTGGGTCCACTGAAGACCTTGGTGGAGGCTGCTGCTGTCAAAACAACAGATGGTTAAAACCTTACACGTATAATATTTCTTCAAGCACACGGAATGCTTCAAACATGCACTTACTAAGTGGACGGTGAGAAATTGCTTCAAACATGCACTTACAAAGGCAGCTAGAAGTAATCTCTGGACAAAGATATTGATTTTTCACAAGAGGCAATAAAGTGTCACTTTCATTTGGGGGACTAAAGTTTGGTGAATTATTCCTCATGAACATTGACTGTATTTAAAAGTGTTGGTTAGTGATGTCCACAGGCTGGGGACTGGGAATATCAACAAATATGCTGTGCAATTTGAGCACTGACTAGATGTTAAGGCTATTGACAAGATTTTAGCATTTTGTATGGCCAGATACTTCATACCTCCTTGTGAGCTGTTCTAGCATGAAATGTCTTTGAAGGTTCTAGTCGTCTTCTAGGAGTTGATGATGCTCTTCTTGGAGTAGGTACAGGCGATTTCGTTACTTTTGAATACTTATCGTGTATCACTTCGTTGACAATTTTCTTGGTAACTTGGACTGATAACTGATCCATTGGTTGCTTTAGCAATTCTGGACAATCTTTTGCAAGTCTGGTAGATATAGGACGGCCATGGTTAGCAGTTGCTTTGTCAAGTTCTACAAACCTTGCTATTTGAAATGAATGACTCTTGTTGTATTTGGGCTTCCAATTGTCTTCATCATCAGAAAATGCAGTGTTATTTGTGTCATGTCTGGCAGGAAGTTTAGCTGGGAGTATATTGCGAGTACAACTCGACTTCAATTGGATTTCCAACACATAGGGCTGAAGGTGCGGATGCTTAATAAGTTCTGCAGCCTGAAAAACAACATCAATATCAGGCAATGAGATGCATGAACGAGTGCAGAAACCAGAGTATTCATAAAAGATAAAACTAAAATAAATATACTCTAGGAGAAAAACACGTACACTTGGCCTGTGATCTGGACTTTTACGCAGCATGCTTTTGATGAGTCCCCTACTGTATGATGAAAAATAAATGTATTATGAAGATTTCAGAACCAAAAAGATATTATATTCAATGATAATCATGAAGATTTCACAAGGACTGCATATAAGTTAATGTGGGGTAAGGGCATACAATGCACCCGAGTATATAGTTGGTAGAGGAGCGACAACAGACTTGTTTATCTTGTTTATCAGTGCTTGCATATCCTGTCAGAAAAAATTCATCATCTAAGATACAACTGTTGGTGAAATTATAGGAATAGTTATCAGTGAAACATCGTATGTTACAACTTACAAGAGCAGCTATAATTAAAATGGCATGTTATAGTTTCATCATATCTACTTACGAATGCTTTGAATGCAGGCTTCAGGGCAGTCATCTCATAGATGCAGCAGCCTAAAAATTGCTAATGTTTAACCAAGAGGACTATGAAATATTCAGAACAAGAGATGTGACTGAATATTAAAAAAAGGAATACTTACCTAGTGACCATATGTCAGACTTGGAACCGTATGGAATATCTGCAAGAAGTTCAGGGCACATGTAACTGGGAGTTCCTACAACCTTTAGAAGGAACACACATTATATCAAAACCAGAAGCAACTTAGAAAGAGGAACACCTAAGCGTTGAGCAAGAGCAACTTACTGATGAAGCTAAATCATCAGAAGTCAATACTTTAGCCAGCCCAAAATCACCTGTTGCAGACAACATTTTCCAAACAGAAGGATATTGCCATCATTTATTTGGAGGACTGTATGAAACAGGTATTTTTGCAATCTAATTTTACAAGAGGATACTTACCAAGTCGTATGTTTTGGTCCTTTGTAAGAAATATATTTGAACACTGAAAAAATTACAAGACATGGTGAGAAAGCAGCATGAATTCATTCATTGTAAGGAGCACACAAAGGTTATGAATAACAACCTTCACATCGCGATGAAGGATATGATTGACATGCAAGTAATCAAGAGCCATTAGGAGCTGCACAAGCCACATACAAAGTTTCTGCATGCAGAAAAATGGACACAAGGGGACAAGTTCAGTAAGAAGGATGTAATGTTAGCCTCTTCTGAGAATTTACAGCTACAAAACAAGACATTGCAAACTAGTTAACCACCTCTTCTGAGAAATGGTTGCTTTTAGCCTTCTTAATGGCCTCTGACCTGCACAAAGGAAAACAAATAATCAGAATTGTATTACAGGTTCCAGATACAATTCAGAGCTTACTAACAAAAATTACATACATGTCCCCTCCCTCGCAGTAACAGATCACAATGCACACGTAGCAACCCTGACAACAACAAAATCATTCCATTTCAAGCAATGATAAACATATAAATCCTTCAATAGGACCACTCAAGGGAAGGTACAAGAGCGAGATTGATCTTAGCACCCTGCCAATATTCACAGCAAGGAGAGAGGGGACCATGCTCACCTTCTCCACCCAAGCCTCTTTGTATTCCACAATGTAAGGGTTCCTTACTTTTGCGATGAGCTCCATCTGTATGAACAAAATGGTGAATTTTGCACTTGATAAATGTAAGCTCATATGTTTATTAGGATATTAGCACATGACCATGACAAAAAGAACAGGCATGCCATTACTAACTTTGGAGAACAGTCTGCCACGGAACCAGACCCTAGAAGACAACAAAGAAGTTTGACCCATTTGGATGTTCAATTTATGTGTTCTCATTTTAATATTCTGTAAGCATTTCTGTGTTCAAATTCAAATTCTTTTTGAGAAATAGGACAAGAAGAATAGTACCAAAACATGAATAAATAGTACTACAAGAAAGGTACAGTTGTCTCCAATTTTGCATAAAAATTTTAACCTTTTTTCGCAAACAAAGCTAACTTGAATGCTAAGATGTCACATGGCACAAAGAGGATAGCAAGTGTTAAGGGGACCTCTTGGTGTGCTGATCGGCGGCATCTGTCGGTCTGACGGGCAAGCCGGATCTTCTTCAAGACATACCTGAAACAAGCCATGTATCAGGGAGTAACACCATGTTGCAAAGATCCTAGAAAGCAATCCATTCATGGTACAAGAATGAACAAGACTGTAGTGCACCAAGGTCCAAGCCACCGCCTCACCTCTTCCTCTCAACCTTGTGCCTCACCAGGAGTGCAGAGCCAAATGACCCCTTCCCAATCTGCTCCAACACCTCATACTGATCCATTTTCTGACACTCCGAGCGCAGATTTAACCCGACGTATTATCCCCTTCAAGGAAAAAAAAGTTTTTGCAAGAAATTCGTCAGGGAAATGTTCAAGAAAAATGTGCCCCCCAACCAATGGTTTTTGAAATGGCTCGAGAGGTCGCCATCCCCCAAATTCAAAACCGATGAGGGTTCTTGGATAGGAAATGATGAGCTAGAGTGGTTCTAGTTTGAAGGCAAGGGATTGTCTCAGGGACTCTCCTCAATTCGCAAATTTTGACTACACAAAACCATCATTAAGCAAGAAAAAAAACAAAGGACGGCAACGAGCGCAATTAATAGTTACCGAAAAGGAAAGCTATGAACAAGAATCTCTTCTAATTCTGATGGCACAACAGTAAGCTCAGGCTCCATGCAATTCCCAATTAACACACATGAAGATTGGAGGGATAGCATTGCCTTCGTTGATTCTTGGAAAGAAACAGATGAACAGCAATGCAAAAAAAGGGGGGGAAAAGAATGGAAAAGGAAGGGAAAAAGAATCACATGGAAAATTCTACAACGAACCAAGTTGACGACGAATCGATTCTTGCAGAGCTTGAAGCGACATTGACGTCTGTTTAGCGGCGAAATAAAAAGAAAGCCAGAACCATTACCCACACCAATCGACGAAGGCCGCACTCCCTCTTCCTCACCTGCCTTCCATTTTTAGAGAGAGGAAGTATGCCTGATGGAGTAGATGCGATGGGAGAGAGATAAGAGATTGGCACTCCGGCAATGGTGGGATGGCCGCCTGTGCTTCCGCGAGGTTTTCAAAGCACGGAGAGGGAGAGAGAGAAGGTGGTGGGAGGCACACACACACACACGGACGCTGGAGAGAGAGAGAGAGAGAGAGAGATTTGACTAAATTTTCTTTGCTTAATGCTCCGTGTACCGAACATTCTTTATCAGCTCATTCGTATCGCCGTTTCCTGATAGCGGATTTCATACGCGTTTCTTGTACAAGCCGGCTATAAAGGCCTGGATGACAAATTAGGACATGTGAGCAAGTATTCCTGCCTTTAATTTCTTCTTGTAAAATTGCTCCGTTCCATAAGTGACTGTGTTTTCGACTTCGGCACGGTTTCTAATACACGCTTTTGATCGTTATTTTTTTTTCAAACTATATATTAGTATAAACTAGTATGAAAATACGATTGATGATTTTAAAAAACTTTTGTTGACAAATGTGCTGGTAGCATTTCCATATGACAAATATAAATAGTTTTATAAATAAAAAAAATATTGACCGTGCATATTGTGTAACTATACCGGCAACACCAAGTCGCCAACTAAACAAGGAAAATAAGTTGATATGCACTTAGTGCAAATTTGCCATCACCAAATTAGTACCAAATCAGTCTTAAATGACCATTACTCATCGGGACAACCGTTCTTCTGCTCATGGAATTATTGCACTAATGGAAATTTTCATTAGTGGAGGGGTCATATATAGTTATATACACTAATTCAGTTACACGTTTTCATGGATTATAAGCTGGGTTTCAAAAAAACGTTTTTAAAAAAACAGCTCGAAAACTGAAATTGGAAAATCGTCAGAAATCGAAGGGTTAGGAAATAAAAAAAATTGGAAAAAATTAAAAACAATTGAAAACCGCTCGGTTTTCAACAAAAATCACGATTTTTCACGAGAAACCGCTCGGTTTTCACTGAAAACCAACCGACCAATTGAATGTTCCTTAAAACCAGTTTTTGAGCGGTATTCAATGGTTTTCGAGCCTCTCACACCTGAGGGCAAAGCTCCCAAGGAGCACACACACCACATAAGAACATAAGATCTTATAGGAAACTTAAAACTTTCGGTGACTAAGTCTAAGGTCTCAAGTCCTCATCTCCCACTACATCTTCTTATGTAGTTGAGGCAACCATAATCCTAAACCTGGACACTACCACTACAAGAATCAGGGAAAAATTCGTGGGCCAAAAACCCACGAATTTAAGCTAAAACCCACGAATTTAATTTAAATTCGTGAGCAAACCGTCGAATTTAGTTCACGAATTTAACTCGTGAAATTAATTAATTAAATTCGTGGGTACCCACGATTTAAGTTAAATTCGTGGGTTTCGCCAAGCCCACGAATTTAATTGGGAATTGAGTTAAATTCGTGGGTTTATTAAACCCACTAATTTATCATCATTTTTACAAGAAAAATGTATATATATATATATATATATCCATATATATATCCAAATGTATGTATTTATATATATATATGTATCGCACTCAATACATATAACAACTAAAGAAGAAAATAAAAGGCAAAAAGAAAATTGAAACTAAAAATTACTAAGCGAAGAATAAATAAGAAGGATCATCTATTTTGTTCAAATCTGATCAGAAACACTAACACAAAAGACAAACTCCACAATGAAGTTCAAGCGAACGAAGAATTAACAAACGAGACACCAAACCTATTACCAAGTACTAAAATATCAAACCAACCTTTTAACTCTTCAAACCGGCTTAAAACTAAGTCTCCAAATGTACAAAATTTCAAAGATGACCTCTCTTGTAAATAGGACATCCACTCACAGACAAAAAACATCTGCAGTTATAATATATATATATCAATCTCTCAAACCGTATGAGACATTCTAGCAGATCCTTAGATAATCCAATCACACATCCAACGGCAATTTGTAAACTACGCAATGACGTACAACACATTACAACCGCAATAGATACAATCCACATTCTATTAAAATAAGTCCATCACAATAAGTCGATCACAACGTATCCATCACAACAAGTTATAAAGTACAACAGTTATACACCAATCGAGCTCACAATGGAATTCATGCCTCGGGGTTGTTGGAGTTGTGGGCGCTACCACCACCGTCGTATTGTTGAAGATGTCTTCTATGATGTAAATCGTTAGTACGTCTTTGGAGGGCGTGACCTAGAAACCGCAAGTTCAAGATTAACTTAGGTTGTGCTACAAGTAACATTATGTCGATTCACATGAATATCAATATGAGAATATCAATAGTACTATTCAACCAAGACACAATATGAGAATATCAATATGACAGGTCAAGCTAAACAAGAATAGATACTATATATAAGAACTACACGTACGAGCTAGTCAAGATATGCTGCAATAATCATATGAACATCAATATCATATTCAATGAAGCATCAAAGTAATACTCTCTAGTATTAATATAAGGCCAAGATTACAACTAAAATTATTTAATTCAACTTCCAAAGACCCCAATTGCATCATTGAGTATTCAAAAGATAACAAACAGTGAAAATAGTTCAAAGAAGCAATTAAGAGTTTTGGTAGTCATTTTAAGAGTTCAATATACAAAGTACAAATATAAAGCATTCTACAAGGATAAACAATCAGATTGTACATGGGCAAACAACACATTCTACAAGGATGCCATATAAAGCATTTAAAACATAAGTTCACAATTGAACAAGTTGTCTTAAGATAGCTTTTCAATTCCAAGAAGTTAACACAATATAAGGTTCGAAATCAAAAAGTTATTGACAGAAAGAAAAAATCAAATAGCACGTAATGGGTTAATAATTTGGTAAACCATCACTTATCTACTGAGAGCACAAAGAATGAACTTTCATAAGCACACAAGTAAACCTTTTCAAGTATGAATATTGAGATGATTTGTGCAAGGTTTAAGAAAGAGTTGCCTAAATGTCCTAAAATCGACTAAGTTATGTATTTCAACAAAAATTATCACTTTTGCAACAGATTACTCAGATTGATATATACTAAAAGAATGAACTAGACACCAAACCTACTACCTCTACTAAAAGACCGAAACCAACCTTTTAACTCTTTAAAACCGGCTTAAAACTAAGTCATTGAAATGTACAAAATTTTGGCATGACCTCTCTAGTAAATAGGACATCCACTCAGCAGACAAAAAAGCATTTGCAGTTATAATATATATCAATCTCTCAAACCAGAAGGAGACATTCTAGCAGATCCTTAGATAATCCAATCACACATCCAACGGCAATTTGTAAACTACGTACGCAATGACCACCACCACCGTCGGCGCTGTTGAAGATGTCTTCTATGATGTCGTCGTTAGTACGTGCTGGAGGGCGTGACCCAGAAACCTTTAAGCTCAAGAATTGACAAACTTAGCTCGTGTCGCAAACTTAGAATGTTTTCGACATCCATACCTGTGGTGTCATCTAAGGTGGCTGCAGGGCCCACGGGTTGAAGTACATAGGCATTCCTTGGCCTGGCATAGGCGGTGGGTACATGTAGAACGGGTTTGGAGGCTGGGAGACCTGTAAGGCATAGACAGGTACATTATGCCACATATAAATCATTCATTCAAATTTTGAATAACGAATTGAACCGATCCGTCTTTACCGTGGTGCCTCTCTGTAGAAGGTGGTGCATCGTGGAGTGAACATGTAGAAAGGAGGAGGAGGTGGGAGCTCTGTGGATCATAGTTTGTGACATGAAGTATACATAATAGAGTTTTTGAAAATAAAGAATGCATGAGAATATCATATAACCCGAGGTGCATCTCCTAGGGGTGGTGCCTGATCCCAAGAGGGTTTATGAAGGGCCGGGAGGTGAGCACCTGTGATGCTTCTCCTTGTGGTGGTAGCTGCATGTGCGGAGAAAACATGTAGAAGGGAGGTAGCTGGGAGCCCTATGACATAATAGTCCAGTTTGTGAATTCGTGATTTTACGAGCTAAGTGAATTAAAGAGTAATGAACTCAAGTATCTTTACCTGCGAAACAGGAGGGCGAAACACTGGCACGTTAGGTCCAAGAGATTGTGATAGTTGCTGCATATAGATTGTTTGTTAGATTTTAAGCACAAATGTAAACTTGAGCGTTTTGTTCAAAGTAGAGATTGTACCTGCAGATACATTTTCATGTATTCGAGTCTTCTCGGCTCATGAGCTTCCTCTCATGCTTGACGAGACTCTTCTCGCGCTTGACGAGCCTCCTCTCGCGCTTCACGAGCCTCCTCGTGCGCTTGTGCTTCCTGTGCGGACCTCGAGCGAGCACTCACTCGTGAGGAAACCGAGCCTCGTGGAGGACGATCGCGATCCACAACTCCATCCCCATGGCCCACCTACAAACGCTATATCTTGAAATGTGACCATGCAATATTTTTTTCCTTAGTAGAGCGAAAACAAATAAAATCGCTTTATTAACGAACCTCCCATGCTTTAGGCCCTCCGGCGTGGTACAACGCTTCCACATCGACCGGTGCGGCCCTCCAATCAACCTCCGGCCCATGACGTTGTGTCATTTGTTCTGCATATGACGTCTGCAAAATAGCATTTTTGTGCTCCTGGATGTAAATTTGCACAAAACATATTGTGTCATTTATACTTACCATCCTCTCACTAGCCCCAGTACCTGCACATCCACCTCCAAGCCTCCATGTCCTTCATTATCCAATCGACCGAGCTCTGGAGATACTCTTGTTCTGTCAGGTGTATCCTCCTCGCCTCTGGTCCTCTTCTCATGTTCACCTTCTTCACCCTCTTGTAAAAATTGATGACAGCTTGAATGCGTGCATTGCTGAACGAATCTCCGACAACCTTTTGTGCCGCCCTGTTGAAGACGCTTTTGGCCTTCTTCAAAGCGTTGTAATCGTCTTCGTTCTCAAGCGGAACCTCTCCTGCATATAATCACACACTGTCAAATTGTACTTACATTTAAAGCAATACTCAAATATAGTAAATACATAACGCAAACTCACCCGAAGCCACCCCACATCGCGCCTACGACATGTTTGGTTGTCTTCG
This sequence comes from Otatea glauca, assembly GCA_036346275.1. Classification (NCBI taxonomy): domain Eukaryota; kingdom Viridiplantae; phylum Streptophyta; class Magnoliopsida; order Poales; family Poaceae; genus Otatea; species Otatea glauca. The sequence continues at coordinate 49,276,388 of CM070723.1, forward strand.
CCTCCTTCCACGTTCTCCTTCAACGCCCAGTGCTTCCAGTTGTGGGCCGCGAATCTATCCCCGCCTGACTCAACCATGCCAGGGTAGTAGTACCGGCCAAGGGCTCCCAAAGACGGCGTTAACCTTTGTAATGTGGCCCTTCCTACCCAACCCGGCTCTTTCCAAAGGCCTACAACAAAATACAAGACAAAGATGCATCAAGACAATAAGTTGTCACTTAGCTAATGCTAAAAGAGAAGATATAATCATTACCGCCCGTGTACCTCTATCAACCTCCTATCGGCCGAGTTGCATCTCTGACGAACCGAGACGGTTTTACTAAACTGAAATGCAAATAATTAGTTCATAGACATTACAATGTAAATATGGAGATTAAATGATAATCCATTACTACACATATACCGATGGTACCAAGAAGACCCGCCTCTTCAAGCGGCTCTAAGGTCGCCTCCAACTCTGCATCTGCCACGCCTCGGCCTCGGCGTCTGATCAGATCTGTCGTGCCCCACCGCCACCACCCCCAACGACCTCCTCGTCGTCGCCTCGCCCATGTCGTCATGCTCACATCCCAAGCGCCCTTCTCTCGCAACCCCTACCGCCTCGTCCTCCCGTGGTCGCCCCGCTTTGTTCTCGTGCTCGCCATCGAAGCATCTCTGGAGCTGCTCTGCGCTGTCTAATCTGCGCGCCCCAAAGAATATGGCGCTCTCGCCGTCGAGTCCGACTATCGTAACCCTTGCTCCTCGACCTTACGGAGGACGACCATTGAACTTGCCTTTAAGCTTGTCAACTTTGATGCCCGAACATACTCATCTGCTCAAATTTGACAAGAGTTAGTATCTGAGTTTACAAATAATTTTCAATAACTTGCACAAAAGAATGAGACAACTATAACATGTAAAAAATGAAGGAGACAACAATGACTTGTAGAAATGAACGAGGCAACAATAATCTTACAAAATATACATATCAAAAGTCGTCGGCGTCGGAATCTGCTTCTGCGACACGTATTTCATTGAGGCGTGCTTGAAGATGTGCAATCCTTCATCGACTTTTGAGGCGTTTCCGTGATGGGCGGGTTCATCATTATTATGTCCGTGGCATCGGTAGGTAATTGATCGAGTCCCGCCTCGTCGGAGACAAGGAAAGAATCCCCATAACTTCTTCTTGATATACATCACCCACATCATCCTTTACGTTACTTGCCACATACGAAACATCCCGGAGGATATACTTGTGGTTAACTTTAAATACAACCCACCAAGCCTTCAAGCTACGGTGAGGATAGCTCGGGTAGTACACTGCTCAACCCGATATGCAAGCACGATGTTATTGATATGGCCTGAAGCATGACGTGCTTCACCTCCACCATCCCAAAGTCATCGACACGTGTGCCGTTGTGTGGATCGAACCAATGGCAATCAAAAACACAACCTTCGTTCTTTGCCACCCCAAAGGTATACTCAATTATGTTTTGTACAACACCGTAGTAGTCTAATATATCGCATTTGGAATCGGATGATGTTGTGACTACTCATTTGTTTGAAGTGGCCGCAAGTGGACAGCTAGCTTCTAATTTCTTTGTTCAAAACGGAACCCGTTCACATCACAATGACTATAGCTCCTTGCCGTCACATCACCATGTGAGAGCTGTCGGAGATCCTCAGGGACGGAGGCATCACGCATACACTATATAGCAACATTCATCACTGTTAGTCTAATATTAAGTTACTACAACAATTCATTTTAGGAAAATGAATAAATAGTCAAATTACATCTTGTGGAACCATTGCACGAAGCTTGGGCCGCCTTTCAACCCATCACGACGTAGGTTATTCAATTGCTTAGTTGTGGGTTGTCCAGTTGACTTCCAATTTTCTTTGTCAAATACTCTGCGTCATTTATTCTCGGGTTAAAAAGGACACTACACTGAAATGTTGAAAATATAATTCAGAAAGTCACTTACTCAAAATATTTTTCAACTTCTACCATGTTAGTGAACATGTAAAGCATGGCCATGTTCCACTCCTCATACTCAACATGGTGTGCAGTGTACGACCCAACAGGTTGACCCTTGCATTGAAAAAGCTTAAGTTCGCTCAACGGTTCTTCTTCCGCGACGCAGTCGATTCTTACGGACATTCACGTTGTGCTTGAGTGCGAAATACTTTGTTGAGAAGTTTGTGATCTCTTTACTTGCATAAGCCTCTGCGATACACCCTCTACCCTTGCCTTGTTGCGACTTCGTAGCTCTAAGCTTTTCAACTCCCTTCTCGACTATACATCCATCCGAATGCGCGGGACCTCCAACCTTCGCTTCCCAAGGTAGATGCACCAGCAGATGTTGCATCACATTCATAAAACCAGTGGGAAAGTTTTTCCAACTTGCATACAAGCAATGGAATTCCCTTCTCTAACTTCGCATCAACGTCTTAGAGATTTCCTTACCGCATATCTCGCCTATAGAAGTGGCGAGCTCGCTAACATCCTCCACAACTCATTATCAAAATAGCCACGAAACATTACCGAACAAGTCTTTCCATGATAATATGGTAATCATGACTCTTTAGCCCGTTTAGCTTACGGTCTTGACATTCACACTCGCTTTATGTTAGATGCATAGCGATCAGAAACTTTAGAGTTTTCAACCACCTCAAAATCTGTTTACGGTCTTACGGCTTCACAAGATGGAGCTCGTGGCGGCTCTCATTTTCATTTAAACCAACTTTAACCTCGAGCCACGGCCTAGCACAATGATCACCCATGTCTTTCCTAGCACTCACGTTATCCTTTGTTGTGTCGGTTACATCAAACACCATGCTTATGATGCTTTCTGCCACATTGCGCTCTTGGTGCATCAAATCTATGTTATGCGGCGTAATTAAAGCTTTGCGTAAGGCAGCTCCCAAAGAAAAGAAATATGAGTCCGCTTGTGCTCCTTTCCATAGCTGAAACCCACTTCCGTAGATCGCATGCCGACTATGCCATTTAGCTATCTCTCTCCCGTGAGTCGCCTGGCGGCCCTTTTCTAACTTTTCGTCCTTTTCGAAATGCTTTAGCGTCGTTCCTAAAAGGGTGCCTCGCCGGAAGCCATCGTCGATGGCAATCGAAGAATGTGATCTTTTACCGTGTGTGAGCTCGAATGCATCGTAGTCACCATACAAATTGGACAACACAGCGACCATGAACACACCAAATGCCCAAATGCCATATGCTAACAAATCATGGACCGACCACGGTATGCGGCTCATAAGGTAAATTCTACGCCACCAACGCTGTCAGATGCCTTTTCCTCGCCACAACTTCTTGACTCATCAATTAAGGGCCGCATGAACAAATTGAGATCCTTCCTGGATGCTTAGGACTGGAATGACAAGAGCAAGGAATATGAACCCCTCTTTCAAGCAAATCTCGGTGGAAGATTGTATGGCATGATGAAGACCGCCAACAAGAGTAGGGCTAGCGCTTGTCTTTGAAGGTGTGAAACCGTCAGTGGACAAACCAAGACGGACACTCCTAGGGTCGCTTGCAAATGCAGGATCGAATCGGTCCAATGCTCGCCATGCCTCGCCATCGACGGATGCACCATCATATCCGGGTCTTGGTCCTCACATTTACCTTCTTTGTGCCACCGCATATGTTTCATTGCTTTTGACATGTACACCGTTTAAGCCTATCCGTGATCGGCATGTACGAAGTCGTTTAGTCGCGACCTTTGTAGTCACCGATACCCTTCCTCATCTACCACCTCAACGAATGCGCACTTACCACAATGCATACAATGGGTATCCTTGTCATGATCCTTCCGAACAAAGATGCAATTATTCTCGCACACATCAATCTTACCGTAATTCATCCCGAGGCCGCCATCAACTTTTTCGATTGGTACAAATCCTTTGGCATCTTGTGGTTAGGCGGAAGGACATCATTCATTAGTTCAAGCAAAGCGTTGAAGCATTTATTCAAAAGTTGAACTTGACTTCATCGACATAAGCCGTGTGACCGCCGCATGACGGTCACATTGGTCAAGTCATGCGCTTCTTCGTCCGAGGCGTCAAGTAGCCTATAGAATTCCTTAACCTCCTCATTTGTGACCCTCCCGGAGTTAAATTGACCCCCGCCAAGATCATCCAAAGATCTCTTCCATCCGGTCGTGATCCTCCACATGGTCCAAAGATCTCTTCCATCTCAATGGCACGCCTCGCCTCTCCATGTGATGCCACACCAAATAGTTAGGCAGAACCCGCTTTTGCAAATGTGATCTGCACTTATCCTTCTTTGTAGTATTTGTTATTCTCGCAGAGGGTACATGGGCAATACACATATTCAGCTCCTCCAAATAATGCTTGCTTCAAGAAAGCATCCGTGATCCGCCCCATTCCTTGAGTGTCCCCATCACTCCTCCATCCGTCATACATCGCCTTCGATCATCACCCATTATCAAAGCTAAACAAATGAAACAATGTCAACGCACGACCGTGGCTTAGGTGACAAAGACAACCCTATTAGGAAAGATGTGTTCTAAACCCACCCAAGAATGGAGGCTATTGCATGCGACTGTGACGCGCGCTACGAACCGAACGAAATTTCGGCAAAGATGTAAGGACCGAATCCATCGATTCGAACCATTGTGTTTACCGCACTAGTCCCGTGATCAACGCTAGTGCACACGACTCAACATTGGTACATATCACATCATACACAACGATAATAGAATAATAGTTCATTCATTGATATATCTAAAGGTATGATCTTATGACCAACTTACATTATTAAACCACGCAGGCAAGGCTGGAATATAAACTAGTAATTAAGCAAATGGAAAGTAGAAAACGTAGATAGCTCATCAGTTCACCACAGCAACCGACAAGGCTCGGACCCTAATGACTCGTGTCTTCCCGACTTCCTCTTCCAACACAGTGTAGATTCTTCAACTGTTGATTATTGTTGTTTGGCAAGGGTGAGTACTTAAGCACTCAACAAGTTGTGCATGAATGCAATTCTATGTATCTATATGCAAGGCTTATTCCAATGGATAGGCTATCATGGTTATTTTGCAATAAGCGAGCATTTATGAACAAATCTGAAGAAATAGATTGTAAACTCAGAAACAAATATCAATAGTAAATAAATTCAAGATTTCTCAAGTAAACCAAGTTTCCAATCCTAAGTCAAATTCCATCTTCCATATGGCATTCCGCCATCCCAACCAAGTTGTCCAATTAATTAAACTAACCCTTAATCAGTAATTCCGAGCATTGCTCAATACCATGAGCACGGCTATCCGAATAGTTTCACACTCTGCAGAGGTTATGCACTTTACCCACGCGATACAACCAAACACCACCAAGGCGAGTGATTATAATAGAGCCTTTACAATGCTCGCTTAACAGGATACTACCGCTAAGGTTTCAACACCGGTGGGTCGAAAACCATAACCGGGGCCCCCTCTTGCGCCATGTGAATTACACCTAACTCGGGAACTCACACCAACCACGATAGTACCAAAAATTAAGACATTGCAAATTACTCAGCTAGGCTGGCCCATACCAGACATGTGGTTGCATGATTGTCTCAGGTCAAAGGCTTGCAAGGTTAAGTCCTTAGTGTGATCAAGGCAAGACATCCACATACCCTCTGCCCATCGGGCCCTCCTTGGCATCCTCGCCCCTTGTCACTTGCCCCAATCCAAGTTATTATCACCCAGTTGATTACCAAGCACCACGTGCCATCAACAATTCAACATCGTTGCGTGACATGACTCGTCACAACAACTCAATCTCATCGTGTGATCCCACATGACACACAAGTTCATAATATTGTTCCATATTCCATTAATCAAGATTAATTATCAATGATTCTGACACATGTGATGACGTGGCAAAGCTAAGCAACTAATACGGACTAATCCTCCAATGTTGATTATAATTATTAACCAACTATATTAAACCAATCTAGGGTGACAACGGATCATGGCATACAATGACAAGGTAGAGTATAGATCAATCTGGTATATTAGCTAAGCCCAATTTAAATTGAAACAGTTGTATACTTGAAATATATGCAATAGTGTAAATCAAACATAGCAATTTTATAAACATGGGTTCAACATGATCAAAGCACAACTTGCCTTGGAATAGGTCCTGATCTGGTTCTGGAACTTGCTCTTGAGTTGCTGGATCTTCCTCCGAAGTGTCGCACAATTCAACGTCTCAGCGTCTGCATCAAGAAGAAAAGCAAATAAATGCCAAAAAAGAGAGAAATTGAACTCCAAAAATCAAATAAAATTCACCATTAAATAGATCTCAATTTTACAAATTTTTAGAAACTGGAATCACTCAAATCCGAGTTAAATTGCAAAAGATATAGCCTTTTGAAGTTTGAAATAAATACTGAAATTGCTAAAATCAGAAAATCGGAATTAACAGATTTATTTTTATTCTGAAAAAGCGATTTATGATGTCAGCGTGACATCAGCATGACGCAGCGCTGGACCGAACCATCAGAAGCTGCCACGTGGCCACCGGTCCATGGACTGCGTCCACGATCTGCTCGGGTCCACGGTGCACCCGGTTCACACGGGTCTGGCTCTCTGACACGTGGGCCCGCGTCTCGGCTGACTGGACGCCACGGCGACGCTTACCGACACGCCACGCCAACGCCACGTCGCTATCCAGTCCGATCTGGCTGCCACGTGGGTGACACACGGCGACGAACCAGCAAGCCACGTCGACGGCGGTGGCGCGGAAGCCTAGGGTCATCGGCGGCGAGGTCGGAAAGTACCTTCGGACTCGTCTCAGCGTTGCGAATCTGGTGACGCGGTCAGACGCTTCTTCGGATCACCAGAACGACGGCGGCGAGGACTTTTTCAACGGCGGCGACGACCTTCACGGCGATCTCCTCCTCCGACGATGCTCCGACAAAACTGGCGCGCGCACGGGCTCCCCCTCGTTGAGACGACTCTGGTCCCGTGCCTTGAGCTCGACGGAAGACGGCGGAATCGGTGAAAACGACAGCGGCGGCGCTCTTCAAGAAAACTTCGATTGCAGTGATTTGGCTCCGAACTTGGCGACGAAACCTTGGGGCTTTGGTTGCTTGGTTCCGACGACGCGTCGGCGCTCTTATAAAGCACCACGAGTCCCTCCTTGCCGATTCTGCGCGGTGTCCACGACGAACACGGCGGCGGCGCTAGAGTCCGACTCGGACACGCTCTGGAGAAGAAGACGCAGAACCGTCCGATGCACAGATCAACGACCACGATGCACTCCGCGCTAGGAAATCTGAACCGTAACTCGGAATCCAACGGAAACCTCCCCACACGATCTCCACCGCACACTAAAGATCCAACGGCTAGCGTTCACTCTTCTAGAACTTGGGCCAAGCGGGCCAGCGGTGCAAAGCATTGGGCTGCGCAGGAACGGCCCCACGCGCACAGTACATGGGCTCGGCCCGATACTGTTAAAACGAATTTCCAAAAGGGTTTTCCCATTAAAATAATTACAGAAATTCATTTAATTGTTTTTAAGCAAATAAATAATCAGGAAAAATCCCAGAAAAATCTCAAAAATACCTTGAGACATTCTGGACTCAAATAAAATATTTTGGGCAAAACTTTATTTTAACTTTGCACAGATTTAAATAGATTTGAATAAAAGGCAATAAACTTAATTCAAAATTAATTCAAATAAATCCAGAAAAAATCCAAATAAATTCCAGAAAATCACAAATGCACATTTAAGCAATAAAAACTTAAATAAAGCCAAATTTTGGGATGTTACACAGCATAACCCCGCTGTTCTCCAAACGCACGCCTGATGCTGGTGCGTCGGAGAACAACAGGGTTATGTGGCCGAAATCACGTTCGGATCGCTCGCACGTCACAGGCCCTATGCAACAACCAACATTCTCGGGCTGTCCAAAATGTTGAACAATTCGGAACCGCGCACCTCACAAGCAAATGTAAGATGCGCCGCTTCGAACAGGTGACGCTTATGCTCTCTCTTTGTTCGACACAAACCCTAAACTCTAACGTTATATACAACGGCAATGAAAATAAAAATATATATATCATATGCGTGAATATAAAATGAGATGAAATAACTTTAAATGAATATAAAAGAGATGAAATATACCTTCTCCAACGCCGGTGGGGCGTCGTGGAGGGTCCGGGAGAGCGGGTGGCGCCAATGACGCATGAGGCGCGACCGCGCGAGGCGGTGGCGTGGCGGCGGGTGGCGCCACGGCGGGCGGGTGGCGTCTCGGCGACCGAAGCGGGCGGGACAGGCGAGGGCGGCGGGCGCGGCGATGGCGGCGGCGCGCGGCGGCAATGGGCGATGGCGAGGCGTGGCCGAGCGGGCGGTGGCGGCGGCAGGGCGGTGCGGCGGCCGGCGGGGCGTCGGCGTGGCGGCGGCGGCGTGGCCGGGCCGGGCGGCGAGCGGCGGCGGCGGGAGCGGCGAGGGGAGAAGCGGCCGGGCGTGGAGCGAAAGCAGCGGGCGGGAGGCGCGAGCGGCGGGCGGGAGGGCGGCGGCGCGGCGGGTCTCGGGTGGCCGAGCGGCAGCGACGACGGCGGAGAGGCGGCGGGCGGTGGCTCGGCGGTCGAGCGGGCGGCGGCGGCGTGAGGGCGCGATGGAAGCGGCGGGCGAGCGGGCGTCTTGGACGTGAGCGGCGAGCAGTGGGCGGGCGGGCGGGGCGGGGCGGCGGGCGGAGGCGCGTGCGCGGCGCGGCGGCGGGCAGCGTGGGCGGGAGGCGGCGTCGGTGGCGCGTGCGGCCCGTAGGGTTTTTTTGGCCGCAGTTAAATTCGTGGGCCATGATTCGCGCTTTCCACGTGGCCCCAATGACTTCCCATCAAGCCTCTCATGCATTCAGACTCTCCCCCGAACCGTCCTCGCTTGCAAACGGGCTCAAGTCACTTGACCACCACGTGTCCTTTTTCGCTTCATCACGGCGGCATCGGCTTCCTTGACCGTCCTGAACCTCAACTCCTCCCCTATCTAGGGCCGGTAGTACCGCACCTCCGGTACTACCGCCCCCCATTGCCCGGTAGTGCCAATCTTGCACAACCCAGAAAAACACCCTTCCTGGTAAATAACTATCGCTCTCGGATGCCTAGAGAGTATCAGACTTTGCATTACCGCTCCTAGGGCCGGTAGTACCGCTTTAGCCAAAACCCAAAGAATCCCTCTCTGTAAAAAAGCTACTGCTCCTATGGTCGGTGTTACTATAGGCCGGCACTACCGCCACTCCAAGGTCGATAGTGCCGCCTGGCCAACACTATTGCGCCTCCAAGGCCGGTTGTGGCGCCCTGACTTGACAGTACCTCAAATTACTTAAAATTCAAAAACAAACTCAAACTTGAGCACCATATGCTCGAACACTATCAATAACTCATCACAAATATAGATAGACCTCTTCATGATCTTTCATTTTGATAATTCAATTGCGATGGATAGGACTAGAAGCAGTGAAAGCTACGCTCATCGAGCTATAAGCAAGCAATGATGGATTCATAAGTGAGTAGGGCAGGGGTTTCGGTTAGAACAATGCCATCCTACCTTTCCCTTTTTTCTGCAGAATTGCTAGGAGCCAGACGTCTGATTTTTTCGAACGCTGCAATATTTTTTTCTACACGTGAAACATCTTTTCCTACACGTGAAACATTTTCCTTCGATAACAGTAGAAATGTCGATCGGATCGCTGCAACATTTTCTTCCTACGTGTGCAACATTTTCCTTCGATAACAGTAGAAATCTGCACACGAAAAAAAATTTACAGACGTTGGAAAAAATGTTGTAAACGTTGGAAAAAAATATTACGCCGACAGTCCGAAAAAAACAGCCGGATCGGACGTCCGATTGCAAGTTCTTCTTTTTTTTCTGTCGTCTGTTCAAGACAAGTATATCTGCCATGCTTTTGGACTAGATTGTCTCCTTGTGGAAAAAAGGAAGAAAAAAATGAATGCATCTTGCACTAGATTTTATTAATTAGGGATGTGACGTGGTATCACAACTTGACTGTGGGTGCTCAGAGCATATACAATAATGTGACATCAGTTATCTATATGCTTTGCCACGTAAGATTTTTACTGATATAGAGGAGGAGGACTGAAATCTGTCCCTTTGTAAAGAGACGACTATATAAACAACATAAAAAAATCATTATATGAGTTATTGCCTACAATAACACATTTTCATTCCATAATTAAAATATTGTAAGATCTTATAAAAACAACCTTAAGATATTATACATTGTAGAAGTTGTCTTTAATTTTATCTTTAGATGACATGAAGAAGTATATAGATAGTAATCGTCTCTACGACTATACATACTCTTTGTGGATTGAGAGCGATGTCTGAGCACACCCATTCACACCATCATCATCTCTATGTGTGATGTGCATGTTAGGGTCTATTTGGTTTGAAGTCAACTTTGCTATAAAAAACTTTAGACAAGTGTGATTTATCGTATTTTTTGTGGTAATTTATCGTATTTTTTGTGGTAACAAAATTCAACACCGCAAGTGTGGTAAAGTTTGATAAAAAAAATAAGTGTATGACGCGTGGGATATAGGACTAAAAAAATGTAGCAGTCATAGTTGTCACATCGAACCAAACACTCGTGGAAAAATCTGCAGCACGCCTAAAATTAGGTAGCTTCAAACCAGTCTCGCTTCCCATTGTAAGTTTAGGTGATGGTCCATGAGTGAGTTGCATGAGTACCTTGCATGTTAAATCAGTTCCTTCCATAGAAATAGCTTTTACCATGTATCAATTGAGAAAGTAAACCGGTAGCATCAACCTTCTGATTGAATCTAGATTGTTTTTTATCAGGGGATCTCCAATTCAAAGGTGACTGGTGCTCCCTGAATATAGGTCACTTTGTTAAACCATTGGCCCATTCTGGAAGCAAATAGGACTAAACATACATATCTCAAAGGTAATAATAGCAGAAAGTACAGAAAAACCGACTTAAAAAAACCTGGCAACTTACAGATAGCAGCAGACCTGTAGTTGTTATTAGCCAGCCACGAAGAACCATCCACAATTTTCAAATATTCGAAGAGAATCATCTCCTACAATTTTCAAATATACGGAACAAAATCGTAACCCCAAATGCAGTCCGGATCTCAAAAGGAAAGGACATGATGGGCCGATATGGACTATATATATTAGATAATGAACATAAAATCTGGGCTTGCGAAAAGATGACAAAATAAACTGGGCTCACTATGTTGGGCTGAGATTCACCAACATATTGTGTCAGTGTTACCAGGCCCACATCACAAGTTCACACCATGTCCACCGTTTTCGTTAATTTACATAATTTTTTATATAAAAATCACTTTCTTCGGGTTCAACTTTGCATTGAGATAGTGGCTCAAATACTTTCTCACTGCAGTATATGATCTTGCAAAAGGGTGCGAGGTAACGTCAGTGGTGTATGTAAAGAGGGGGCACGAATAGGCTAAAGTACTGTCTCTGATTGTCGTGTCTCTGATACTTCTTTAGTCCTACAGCTTTTTTTTCAATAGTCTTTAAGGCACCACATTGGTCACCCGCTATTTGACGTAAGGAAATGCAGCAACATTGAGCACCCCCTTTATTTTTCTCCTACATACGCCACTGCTCCACGCCGCATACTCTTCTATCCAAGAGATATATGACGTATTTTTTTAAAATAGTTTTGTCCATGAATATAAGGTATATCTTATATTCAATGCAAAATAAGTGTGTTATTCACTCTGTGTCTCTAACAAATATCTAGCTTACTTTGTATATACTACTAGTATACATTGAATATAGTACTTAGAGATAATAATTAGATATAATCAGGCCATTTATATTATCTTCTTGTCAATGAGCAAAATAAAATATGTCTTGTAATTTTGGACGGAACCAGTAATCAGAAAATATTCCCATTTCCCTTCTTCGTCCACACATTCAATAATATCTTCTTGTTCAGCGTGGCCGTATGCAGGGTCGAGCTAGATACCATGCAACGAAATGGGTTGACATATAGTGATTGGTTAATTTGAACTACAAGATACAATAATCAATTATGGTAAAACATCCTGGCGTAGAGTGTGAACTTTCTCGCTCAACAAACCATCTACTTAGGTTAGTTATATATAAGGAGAGAGATCCAATTACGTGCGTTGCGCACCATCCGCTTCGTACTAAAAACTCTGCACATATTTACAATCAGGGTTTTAAATCTCGTCGAGATTTTGAATTTCGGTCGGGGTCGAGATTTCAAATTTTGGTGAAATAAAATAAAAATAAAAATTAGGTTTGCTACAGTAATTTCGACGAGATTTTGGTCAAGCTTGCTAAGGTTTCTGGTTTTTGGACCGAATTTCACACCAATTTTTTTTGACGAATTGTAATGCCTTTTATGAGGAACACATGTGAAAAGTTTGGAAAAAAATATATACAAATTATATAACCCTAAATCTAAACCCTAACTTGGATTTCGGTCCATTTCGCCGAAATTTCAGTTTATGGTTCGTAAAAAATTCCGAATTTTAAATTTAGTTTTTGAATTTTGGCTAGATTTTAACTCAAATTCTAAAATCTCGCTAAAATTTCAAATTTTGACCACTTCCAGAACGTGATCTGAAAATAAAATTCGAAACCTTATCGAGATTCGAGAACACACCGGTGTCGTTCAAAGCTTTATAGGATTATGGTTAGAAGAAGTGTACTTTTCCAAGCATTACACGACACAATGTCAGCGTCATGCATGGGAAAAGGACCAGTACGTTTATGTGGTCACATAAGCTTGGTTTTCCCATGCATATATGCTAGCCAGCTCCATCGGTTATCGTGCCTGTTGCAATCGCGGCGTCGTCCTTACATGTGCATGCTCATCTTTTTCACCAGAAATTAAAGGAGTGAAAAAAAAAAGTAGAAAAGGTTGCTCATGGATGTTGACCTATTACTCACTCATATCAGAAGTAGCTGTCGTTTTAGATATAGATACAATCAAATTTTAAAAGTTTTAACTATCAATATCTTTTTAAATATTTAAATTTTATATATGAAATTATATATATAGATTTGTCTCGAAAGATACTTTCATAATATTATAATTTTATTGTGTTTTATAGATATATTATAATAGAAATTAGATGTCAAAATTATTTTTTTGGAGACCATATCAATATCCAAAACGTCAATTATTTATGACGGGAGGGTGATTGACAAAACTGTACATCTAAGGTCCAGTTTGAGATAGCTTTTGATTATATAGATTCTGGATTCTTCAAGAATCAAGTGGGTGACAGCTTCGGATTCTCCAAAAATCCAGATTCTGGATTTTTCAAGAAACTTAGGAAGCAGATTTGTACACAAAATCAGAAGCTATCACCTACTCGATTCTTGAAAATCCAGAATCTGTATAATCAGAAAATGTCCCAAACTAAGCCTAATAACATGGTAGTTGATCAAATTACAATGAGCACACTTGAAGTCCAGAAATTAGCAGCTCCTGGTTTGATTTGAACCCGATCGATTACCACATTGATCAGCATGTGTCCTCCCATGGAAAAAGTTTTTAAAGAAAAAAGTGGGAAAGAAAAAGAGCGTTGCTTAGCAGTAAGAGATAGCAGCACGAGTCCGTGTTGTTCTTAGTACAGTATGGAATGTAGAGGCCAGCATGATTTATAATATTCCCCCTCCACGTTGAAACCGTGATCTAAATCGGTGACCACATGAGAAAAATAGTGGAGGTGCTTAGCGTTGATGTGTTTCTTTGCATCTATGGTAGACGGTCAGTGCGTGATGCGAACACGTGAGGGGTAGCCCGATCTTCACGACAGTAGGTTGACGAACCAAAGATATCTAGCTACGAATAGTAAGGGTAACTAGCTTTAACCCGCCAAGGTTGGATGTGACCAAGTGACGAGGAGAAAGATCCGTAGCCTCCTAGACTCCGACCCGATCTCCGAACAATCACAGAACCACAATCTGGGACTAATCCACACAAGAGGCTCGGAAGCCAAAAGCACGAACTAGGGGATCCCAGAGGGATCTCTCTCAAGTCCAAGAGAACTCACAGGAACAAAGGTGTAAGACATTCAGCAGCTTGGCTGCAATATCATATATCAGTTTATCAAATGATCCAAAAGTCCTTAATTGGTAGATTTTATGGGGTATTTATACTAGGAACAACCCTCGTAGCAAGGTGTGAACACAAATCATCACGTTTGGGAGGTGAGAAAGCAGCTGGCTCGACATTGAAAGAGTCTTCTTGGCTCTTGCACGTCTGTTAGGCTTTCTACGCAGTTTTCAGTAAAATGGTCATTACTCTTTCCTCGGAAGTCCAAATGATGAACCGTTTGTTGGAGGTGAAAATAGACTTGATAATCTTTCCAACCATATGTATTATAAATGCTGATTCACAGTAGGTTGGGTCGCGTGACTTGTGGAAGTGGAGGTATGTGTCAGCTGTCAGAACCGGTTTCCTTCTTCTCGTAATCCTTTTGTTCCAGAGCAGCCTCACGCGTAAACCTAAGCAAGAGCAACATACACGACTTAGGCAGTATATAATTCTCATCAATGTTGAAATACTTCTTAGAAAGTAGCGCATTCACATCTTCATGTAGCTTCTTTGCCCGGCTGCGTATAATCGGTCCTTCAAATGCTTCTTCATGCGTACTTGGTGGTTGGCTTGGCGTAACTTGTCCACCAGGTGCTGGTGTAACTGGTTATGACGTGGTGTTGGTGGGGATGTCCTCATCAGTGCGGCATCTTGAAAACTGCTGAAAAATATCTATAGAACTAAGGGAATACCAGAGACACAACGATCGAAACTGATACTCTAGCTCCTTTACGCCCTGTTTTCATCCGCCACTAGGTGACAAGTGTTGTCAACCTAGTATGGAGTTGACTTCATATAATTGAGCACTACTTCATATAGAAATCAACTTTTGCATCAATGCATAGTGCAACTAAACAAAATGTTAAATTGAACCGAGTTTCCACAGCCCAGGAACCACCTATATATGACCCCTCACCCAACATCAGGACCTGCCTGATACGAATAGTGCTTCTATGCACCATCTCTTAATATAAGTTATATAAATTTTAAAGCAAATGAAGGGATAAGTAGGGATAAGTGATTACCATCCACCCTTCATTTATGCTTTAATATTTGTGAAACTTTTAAAAAAAACACATAGAATCACATCTCGCCTGATATTAATCTCCAATAAATGGAGCTTTTTTCACTCCTACCGAGGAATGAGGAATCGCCAATAATTGGTGTGTTGCCACAATATATCATTAACTTTGTATTCATACGCAATTGTGAAAGATCAAAAAGAGCAATCAGAGGAGTGAATGATCACACAATAATTTTCCCCCTAAAGAATCCAACCAAAACCTCCCAAGACCTCAGAAGAGGGGAAGAATAAAAATCTCCCAAAAAATCAACTCATAGATGGCACTGCCACGCTACAGAGGCCGGTAGTTTGGGATGAACAAGAATCAAGATTAAAAGTTATGTTGTAGAAAAGCAATGAACAAGAACGGCAAATGAACAATAAATCAGCACGACTTTAAAAACTAAAATCGGTGTATCTTTTGATTGGCTGATAAAAAACCCGCGAAACTTTTGTATGCGCCTTGTTATGGGTGTTAGGAACCTATTCCAACCTTCAATCGCAAAGATTGACATCAAAGTTCTGACCTTTTTTGAATTTACTGAAGGTTGCATCAAAACTAGGTCAAAGATAAAAACTTTGTCCTGAGCTTGCTCATGGGGATTTGATGATCAAGATAGACCTAGATGGTCTCCCACATCTTTATCTTTGACCCAGTTTTAATACAACAAGCAAGAAACCCAAAGAGATTGCTCCCAAAAGGCCAAGATCAAGATCTATCTCAAAATCTTCCTTCTCAACCCAAAACTCGATTTCTTGAAGAAACTTAGATGATCAAGAAAAGGCTTACCTAGATGATTGGGAGATGATCTACAGAGGATACATCCATCAATTGTTCATCCTTGGCAGCACAAGATCAAGTAAGAAAGAAACCACAAAAAAATATCAAGAGCAAAGAAGAAGAAGATCAAAATTTGAGGGAAAAACTTGAGCATGAATTGGATCTTTATTTCAAAGCAAGATGGATGATTACAAAGCCTTTCACATGAGGGCAAATCCCCCAAGGAATACTCACACGCCCACACAAGATCACTAAAATCTTGTGGAAGTCCTAATCTAGAGTCTAGAGACTTGAAGGCTTAGAGCCTAACCTCCCACTACATCTCCTTATATAATAGAGGAAACCATAACCCAAGACCTGGACACACAAGTGGATACCATCCACTCTTACATGTGCTAATCCAAAACCCAACACTCTTAACGGGTTTTCCACTCACATAAGCACGCTTCTCAAAGTGGCCAATACATTGACGCCAAATCCGCTCCGCGAGTCTGAATTTGCGTCCAACACCACTTTGACGTGACCTAAACCACTTATGCCACTGCTATGGTTTTTCAAACCGCCTTGACCACCAGTGTTGGACAAATTAGCAATTTGCCCCAATAACCGATCTTTCTTATCCTCGAAGCATCGCCATGCTTCACGCTTTCCACGTGGCCCCAATGACTTGCCGTCAAGCCTCTCACGCGTCCGAACAATTTCGAACCGTCCTCGCTTGCAAACGGGCCCAAGTCACTTGACCACCATGTATCCTTTTCCGCTTCACCATGGTGGTGTTGACTTCCTTTACAGTTCTGGACCTCAAATCCTCCTTGAGCCTAGTCCCGGTCCACGCCGTTGCCCGCCATGTCCATCACTAGTGCACCATACTTCGGTTCCTTATCTTTCCGAATCGCATCCACTTCCTTGTCTCAGTTATCTTCCGGCGTTCCTTGACCGTTCTGGACCTCACCTCTCCTAACCTAGTCCTGGCCTCGCCTTCGCCTCACCATATCCTAGCCTTGGAATCCTGCAACCAACACAGACAAGAAACATATCACTTAGCATTGTTTACAATAATATGCATTAATCAACAATTAATGCAAATATTAAGCACAACATTACTGGAAAGTCAACACTACTGTCCCTTAGGGCCAGTAGTACCGCACCCCTAGCACTACCTCTCCTGGTTGGCTGGTAGTGCCGCTTGCACTGATAATCCCCAAGAGACCCCTCTCTGGTAGATAACTACCGCCACTGAAGGTCGGTAGTACCGCACCCCCGGTACTACCACTCCCACATGGCAGGTAGTGCCGCTCACACTCAACCCTAGAGAAAAACACCTCTTTGATAAAAGACTACCGCTCTCAAGGCCGGTAGCTTCGACAGGCCGGCACTACCGCTCATCCCGGACCAGTAGTGCCGCTTGACCAGCACTACTTCTCCTCCAAGGCCAGCAATGCCACTCTGACCTGACAGCACCTCAAATTGCTTTAAATTCGAAATGAAATTCAAAACAAACTCAAGCTTGAACACCAAATACTCAAACACTATTAATAACGCATCACAGATCTGGATAGACCTCCACATGGTCTTTCAAATTGATAAGAAGTTGTTAACTTGTTATGCGTTGTTATGATTACATTGTTTGGTTTTGGCAAACACGACACAATTAAAGACTGAGTAGTAGATATATACATCGTGATGGATATAGAAAGGGATCGGCTAGCAATGCAATTAGCTGGAGGCTGGATGGATTGATTGTTTGTGTCAAGAGAGCATACATGCTTGCAGAGATGGGCGACCTATCTAGACAACTTGACGTGCTACCAAATGCTGGCAGGCACGCTGCAATGGATGTGCATTGTCAATAGTCATCTCAGAATGATGCATCTGTGGCTCTGTGCATGGAGGAAATCTACTTCCTCCACTTTAGCTGCACTTATATATTGCCAATGACGCAGCATGAGAAAAATAGAGGGAGTGCTTAAAGGACTAACCTAAATATTTTTTACCTAAAGCTAAAGCAAACTAAGCTAAATTAGGATAAATATATCAAATATAGTCTTATCAATTCTAAGTTCATAT
The DNA here is from genome assembly GCA_036346275.1 of Otatea glauca. Classification (NCBI taxonomy): domain Eukaryota; kingdom Viridiplantae; phylum Streptophyta; class Magnoliopsida; order Poales; family Poaceae; genus Otatea; species Otatea glauca. Next base: position 49,294,393 of record CM070723.1, read on the forward strand.
ACAAACATAGTCTTATGCAATTCAAATCCATACATGAATTGAAGAGAAACAAATAAAAAGAAAGAAAGAAATACAATAAAAAATACACCATGTAGGTTACTGACATCGGCGGAGGGCGAACTTGAGTCCAATGAAATCTCCCTGGTAGCTTGTGCAGTTGTGCAGTCTAGGGATGTCAAACATTTAGTTTTTTTTTTCCTTCAATGATGAGAGCAATTGGTCATGGCATTACATCCCAAATGATTGAGATAATCTGAAAGACCCATCCAAAATGTAGCTGATGCTTGCTAGCTAGGACTTAACCTGTGCTTTTATAACCAGCTCAAATGAGCCGTGCACGCCAGTTGAACTAAGCCACAGGTTGAATTAAAGAGGAAATTGTTATAAGGCATGTCTTAGCTAGGAAGGTTTGGATTCAACTAACCTATGAGACAATGGTGGCTTAAATCCCGCTAAATTTCCAAACATATTAATTGTTCTCGATCGATAACTTTAGAGACATGCCAAAATTACTTGTATCTGTTGTGAAACCACGTGGCCCAATGAAAAACCCACGATGGTCCCTCAGCTGAAACCCTAGGCGACTACTATATAAGGAGGAGGGGGGTCCCCCTATGTACAAGAAATCAGAATAGCAATAAAGAATTCAGTCGCCGTTCTCCCTAAACTTGTCTCTCTTTCTCTCTCTGTTCTCCAATTCAGATCTGTTCGGGAACCCCGGACTATTCGATAGCGAGGTTCCTCAACACGTTATCGACGAAGCTCTCACCGTGAATGATTGAAAGGTGAGAAGAGGTGGGTTTCGCGATTGAATCAATCATTGTTGATCCTATGTATGCATCTATCCTACGTATCTTGTATTGTATTCGTCACGTGGCACGAAGCTACATGGCGATCGCTCGAAGCTATTCGGCATGAAGCTACAGTTTTTTTTCATCCAGAAAAGAAGAAGAAAAAACGTCGCCATTGCCTTGGCTTGCGCGCCCGCAGCACGCTGCCGTAGCCATCGGCGCCGTCGGCCCGCTGCCGTGAGGCCGCCTCGGCCTCCGCAGCAGCCGCCGCCGTCTCGGCTCGGCTCGCCGTCCGGCCGCCTCGGCCTCGTCGGCGCTGCCTCGGCATCGCTGGCTGTCGGCCCGCCGATGCGCGCGACGGCGCCTCGCCCGCCACCATCGGTCTTCGGCGGTCTGCGCTCGGCCGCGCGCGCGCGGCCACATCGCGTTCGCTACCGCGGCGGCGGCGCGCTCGGCGATCGTCGGTCGCGCTGAACCGGCCGCCGCCGGCCAGAACACGGCGCGGCCGCCGCTAAGCGGCCGCCTCGACATCGCCGCCGCAACCGCCAACGCTCACTCCGGCCCGCCACCTCTCAGCTCCGCCGACGCCGCTCAGCGCCGGCGACGCGCGGCGCCGCGACCAGAAGCGCTAAGCGCCGTGTCGGCCGCCACTGGGACCCGTGCTCGGCCGGCACTCCCGCCGGCCGCGATTTAGCGCCGCCCACAGATCCAAACGCCGTCGGCAGACGGCCGACGCTCACAAGACGCAGCCGCATCCCGCGCGCAGATCGCCGTCGCCGACGAAGCGACGGCCTCGCCGCCGCCGTCGCCGCACGCGGCGCCGGCCCGCCGCCGACGCTCGCCGCTTAGGCGCGCGGCTCGCGATCGCCGCCGCCCGGCGATTAGCGCCGTCAACGCCCGATCTCGGACTTCGCGGCGCCATCGCCGGCTCGGCCTCGCGACGCCGCTGCCGGCACGTCACCCGATGGCACACGGCCCCGCCGTCGCCGACCGGCTCGGCATGTAGCGCGCCACGCGTCTGCCGCATCGCATCGCCGCCTTCTCGTTCGCCGCCCAAAGCACCGCCACCACCGCGCGCGCGCCGCGGTTTCCTGGCGTCCGTCAAAGCGCCCGTCGCCGCCACCGCGCCGCCGACCGGCCGCAGCCACCACGCTGTCGCCGCCCGCCCACCGCCGCCGACATTGCACGTCGCCCGGCGTCGCCGTCGCCGCGTCGCACGACGTCGCCTCGTCAAGACGGCCGTGCCCGCTGACCACGCCCGCCGCGCGCGAGGGAAGAAGAAGCGGCGGCGCGCACAAGGGAAGAGGAAGCGGCGGCGCATGCGAACGCTAAGGTTGTGGCGGCTAGGGTTTCACCCTAGCCGTCGCGCGTGTTTATGGGTCGGGAAGGCCCAGTGGCCGGTTCGGCCAAAAAGAAAAGAAAAGAAAAAAAAAAGAAGAAAAAGAAAAAGAAAAGAAAGAAAAAGAAAAGGAAGAAAAGAAAAGAAAAATAGCAGAAAAATTTGAAAAATTGCTAGAAAATTCCAGAAAATTACCTGGTTCTGTTTTTTTTTATTTTTCTATCTTTATTTCTCAGTTTTATGAATATTCTTTATGAATTTTGAATTCATTGCTTTATTTTGTATAATGCAATGCATGGCAATTTATTTTCTGCACTTTATGCTTTTTGCAACCATTTTCTATGAGATTACACGCAGTAATCTAATGTCGGAATTTTGAAATCATGCATCATGAATCGTGAATCATGAGTTTGAAGAACTGGCCCCGCACGATCAGAACTACCTCACTTGGGCATCGGACGTGAAGATCGTTCTTGGGGGCAAGAAGCTCCGTGCTGTTTAGGGTCCTCGCAGGACGCGAAACCTACCGTCGAGCAGAACGATCAAGCCTTGCACTGCCGTTTAAATGCATGAATCGCATTTCCTTTTAGATTATGGTTGTTAGCATTCTCTTTTGAATAATGAATTGTAAGCTCTAGAAGAGCATACTTCTCTCATGAATAAATATGCAATTTATTCTTTATTCCAGTATTCTTTCATTTACAAGCAATATTTGAATTATTTTGCCTCTGTTTAATTGGAATTATTTTTTAGAAATCGTGTAGCGCCCAAATGGAAGAGATATGCATTGTTGATAGTGACACAACAAATACCATCTTAAGAGAGTCTAAATACTTCCAGTCGATCACGAAGAACGCTGCAAAGATTACTACGATCGCAGGAAGCAATTCATATGTAATAGGCTCACGAAGAGCCACTATTATATTGCCTATGGGTACAACTTTGATAATTGAAGAAGCCCTTTTGTACCCTGAATCAACACGCATTCTCTTAAGCTTTAAAAGACATCTGCGCCAATGGTTTTCATGTAGAAACCAATGAAGAAAATGGCAAAGAATACTTGTGCATCGTGAAGCACGCGATATGTGGAAAAATGGTATTAGAAAAATATTTCTCATATGAATCTGGGTTGTACTACATGAATATTCATGCACCCGAAGTGTATACTTCCTTAAAAACTGTTTTTAGAAGCTCTGAGTTAATTTTTTTTATGGCATGGTAGAATAGGTCATCCTGGTCTTAGAATGATGAGAAATATAGTGAACAACTCACAAGGTCATGGCATTAATGTTAAAAATTTCCTGAATCATGAAGATTTCGTGTGCCCTGCATGTGCCACCGGAAAATTAATAACTAGACCCTCTGTCATGAAAGTGCAAAGTGAAATTCCTGCATTCCTGAAACGCATTCAGGGGGATATTTGCGGCCCGATTCAGCTCTTGTCAGGGCTGTTTCGGTACTTTATGGTGCTCATTGATGCTTCCTCGAAATGGTCGCATGTATGCTTATTGTCAACAAGAAACTATGCTTTTGCAAAGCTGATCTCGCAGATCATAAGAATTAAGAACGCTTTCCCTGATCATCGCGTGAAGTCCATTAGAATGGAAAATGCCAGAGAATTTACTTCAAAGGCATTTGATGATCATTGCACGGCAACAGGGATAGCAGTTGAGCACTCCATACCGCATGTCCATACACAGAATGGACTAGCTGAAGCACTAATAAAGAGGATTAAATTCATTGCCAGACCACTTTTGCAGAGTTGTAACTTGCCCAACACTTGTTGGGGACACGCAGTCCTGCACGCAGCAGCTCTCATCAATTTGGACCTTGACCTACAACATCCATTCTCCTATGCACTTGTGCACGGGATCATCCCGAAGATCTCCCATCTCAGAAAATTTGGGTGTATGGTATATGTACCTATACCACCCCCTCAGCGGACTGTAATGGGCCCTCTCCGCAAGTCTGGGATATACGTTGGTTATGAGAGTGCATCCATAATCAGGTATTTGAAACCCATGACTGGAGACTTGCATACAGCCCGATCCGCTGATTGCATATTTGACGAGGATCGTTTCCCGTCATTAGGGGGAGGAAATCAACCTTTGGATGAAAAATACCGGAAAATCATATGGCATTCCACTGGGATCCCCGCACATGACCCCCGCACAAATGAAGCAAATCAAGAAGTCCAGAAGATAATTGATTTGCATAATTTAGCAAATGAACTGCATGATCATTTTTGTGATCTGAAGGGCGTGGTTAAGTCGCATGTACCCGCAAGAAATGCACCAGAGAGGGTGGAAATACCAAAGAAAATAGAAGTTATCCCTCATCCTGTTCAGAAGCCTCAAAGAAAAAGAACAGGAAATCTGGCTCCTCAAACCCAAATTACCCGGAGACGTCTGGAGAAAACTGAGCGAGAGGACTTACCACAACCAATCACGAAAATACCCCAAGGAAAGAAGGGGAGCCAGTTGAGACTCGCTTTGGAAAGAAGACGACGAAAAGGCAATTCGGACTTGAATCTTCCACCGCAGAAGCGCGAAAATAATGTGTGCGCACACATAGGCGATGAAAGCTAAAGGAACTTGCTCTGCGATAGGGAAAAGCAATAAGAGCAAGTAGAAGTGCATGAAGCACCCCATGATGAAATGGCCATAAACTTTGTAATAACAGAGAATCCTCAATAGAGCAACAGCCAATATCGATGCATACTTTGCAAAGAAGATTGCCTCGATCATTGATCATGATCCCGAGCCTGCATCTCTCGCAGAGTGCGAGAAAAGGCTAGATTGAGAAGAATAAAAGAAGGCAATCACGGCAGAGTTAGTCTCTCTGAACAAGAGAGAGGTGTTTGGGCCCGTATGCCGCACACCTCCCCATATAAACCCTGTAGGTCACAAATGGGTCTTTGTTCGGAAGAGGAATGAAAACAACGAAGTTGTAAGGTACAAAGCAAGGCTAGTAGCTCAAGGTTTCACTCAACGTCCTGGCGTTGATTACGAAGAAACCTATTCTCCGGTCATGGGAGGAATTACCTTTAGATATTTGATCTCAATGGCAGTCAACTTGAAGTTGAGAATGAAGCTAATGGATGTTGTCACAGCATATTTGTATGGAAACTTGGATTTGGAGATATACATGAAAGTACCGGAAGGAATTCCTATCTCGAACTAAGACGGAGCAAATAGAAACCTGTACAGTGTGAAATTGGAGAAATCACTGTATGGGCTAAAACAGTCAGGAAGAATGTGGTACAATCGCTTGAGTGATTTTCTCTGCAAGAAAGGCTACACAAACAGCGAAGATTGTCCATGTGTGTTTATACAATGATCCCGAATGGATTCTCAGATAATCTCCGTCTATGTAGATGACTTGAACATCATTGGGACAGATGAAGAAATTGAAGAAGCATGCTCATACTTGAAGTCTGAGTTTGAAATGAAGGATTTGGGTAAAACCAAGTTTTATTTAGGCTTGCAGCTTGAGCATGTCCAAGGAGGAATCTTGGTACATCAATCAACCTACACGCAGAAAGTGTTGGAAAGGTTTGATTTTGAAAAAGCATATCCTGCAAAGACTCCAATGGTCGAAAGGTCACTCTAAGCAGACCTAGACCTATACAGACCTAGAGAAGAGGGGGAGGAAGTCCTGGGAGCAGAATTCCCATATCTGAGTGCAGTTGGAGCACTCATGTACCTTGCGAATAGCACTAGGCAGGACATTGCGTTCACTGTGAATTTGCTAGCTCGGTACAGTGCAGAACCCACCAAAAGGCATTGGAAAGGGATCAAGGACATCTTTCGTTATCTCCAAGGAAGCAAAGATCTCGGTTTGTTTTTCAGAAGAAACAATGGATTGAATTTGGTCGGCTACGCCGATGCTGGGTACTTATCAGACCCGCATACTGGCAAGTCCAAAACTGGCTATGTTTTCCTATGTGGAGGAACAGCAGTTTCCTGGAAGTCATCTAAGCATACCCTTGTCTCGACGTCGACAAACCACTCGGAAATCATCACTTTGTACGAAGCATCTCATGAATGTGCATGGCTAAGAAGAATGGTTCACCACGTCCAAAAGTCATGTAGCTTGAACATTGAACAAACTCCCACAATCATTTATGAAGATAATGCAGCTTGTGTTGCCCAAGCACAGATGGGTTATGTGAAGAGCAGTCTCACGAAGCATATCAACCCCAAGTTCTTCTATGCTCACGAATTGCATAAGATGAATGAAATCAAGATATTGCATACTAAGTCATGTGAAAATCTTGCAGATTTGTTCACTAAATCACTCTCAGCATCTACCGTTGAAAGGTGCGATAAAAGAATTGGAATGATGAGACTTAGAGAAGTGCAGATTTCAGGGGGAGATATTTCACATACTCTCACATGAATCTCGAACATGAATTATGAATACCCAACATGAATCTCGAAGATTAGCAATTGAAGTTTGGGTGAATTGTACTCTTTTCCCTTAGCAAGTTTTTCATAAAGTTTTCTTGCATAAGGTTTTGATGAGGCAGTTCATGCAACAAAGTAAGCGTATGCTATGTACTCTTTCTCCAAGTATTTTTCCCACTGGGTTTTTCTGGAGTTTTAATGAGGCATATGCATCTCGCGGCGAAGGGCCCAAGGAGGAGTGTTGTGAAACCACGTGGCCCAATGAAAAGCCCACGATGGTCCCTCAGCCGAAACCCTAGGCGACTACTATATAAGGAGGAGGGGAGTCCCCCCTATGTACAAGAAATCAGAATAGCAATAAAGAATTCAGTCGCCGTTCTCCCTAAACTTGTGTCTCTCTTTCTCTCTCTGTTCTCCAATTCGGATCTGTCCGGGAACCCCGGACTATTCGATAGCGAGGTTCCTCAACAGTATCTACGTGTGAATTAGTTGTGTGAATTAGTTGTTCCACACCTACGTTACCACAGAAAAGACAAGATTCACATATGCTCTTGTGATGTTATTATCCTTAACGGCATCTCTATTGTCTAGCCAACTAGCTTAGTATGTACTCTTTCTGTTTCTGAATAGATGACATTCTAGGATTTTGCATATCTACTGAGACGCATCTCCGAAAGACTGCATTACCCCCGTTTTATTATATCACTTATTATTTTTTTAAATGGTGTGTCTTACTTTCCATAGTAGTAATATAAATGATATTGAAAATAGCTAAAAGGGAAGGGTACATAAGGAAACAACGGTAAAATGTTACTTCAAAATTTTAGATGACATGTATTTAGGAACACAATTCGAAAGTTTAAATGACATGTATTCAGAATGGAGGAGTACATATCTAGTTGAATGTCAGGTTTTAATTACTCCCTCCAGTCACAAATACACGTCGTTATGGACATCTTCATAGTCTCCAAAACATAAATTTGATCACTAATTTATATTGTAATATATTTATAAACTAAATAAAATTATAATATTATGAGAGTACTTTTCGAGATAATTCTATATACAACCCTTATGTATCTAATCTAAATATTTAAAAGGATTTTTTTTAAGTTTAACTGTCCACGTTCCAAATCTATGTATATTTATGACTTAATGGAGTAATTTAGTGGCATTAGTTAAAATGTTGGGCTAACAACTTGATTTTCTACCTTTTCTTCTTGGCATCTTCTACATTAATCAGTTCCTGCCTAGCAACAGGAAAAGGAGCTCATGCTCCAGGCGCTTGATTAGCGGATCATGTTACCGTGACCGGCACTCCGACACGACTCGTGTCAGTACGAACGACATCACTAGCTTGATCCATCGTCCTTGTTCTTCGATTCAATGGCACCTTATCTATCGACGTTTTTGTTACTAGGATCAGATCAGATTACAGGGTCGGATTATGGCATTGTAAGTGTGTAACTCGAAAATCGTTACTACGTAGATTGTAAATCGTTACTATGTAGATTGTAGGATCTGAAATACCGACCCTAAGGTACGACTATATATATATATATATATATATATATATATATATATCACGATACTGACAGCAACCTGGTAAACGGATAATAGGTCAAGGTTTCCGACGACGGAGGACGGCGCGGCGCGGCCAACGGTGGCGTACTTCCCTAAAGGCTCGCCGGAGGTGAGCTGAGAGATAAACGAGTGTTTTAAGAAAATGAAAATGCCTAAAGACATCAAAAAAAGGGGTATGGGCTACGCACAACTCTCAAAGTAAGGTGGAGGGTGGATGGCATGGGTGCGTAAGCGCCTAGGGTGTGTTTGGTTGGCGAAATCCTTTGAGGATTATAAGGAATCCTTTAATAATTTTATAAGATTTCTTTGTTTAGTAAAATAATTAGGAATCTAAAACATGAATCCAAGATTACGTTACGAATTATATTATCATCAATTCTAGGAATCTATTTCAATTCCTGTAGAAACTATCCTAGTTACCAGGGAAAGAAATCTTTGTTGTTACACTTTTTATCATTTGCTTTAATTTGTCACAATCAAATTTTAAACTTTTAAATTTCAAAAGCAAAATTATGATTTATTTTAATAGTTGAATATATAAGTTATGGAATTAATTTTTTTCCAAAATATGAATTTGAAATCCAAATACAAAAATTTGAATCATGAATTTCAGAATCTTAAATTCAGATTATTTAAAGTTTTGGATTCCGAAAATCCATTTTACGATATTTTCAATTCTGGATTTTAGATATTCAAATTTTGGGAATTTTAAATTTATAAAATTGGATTTTGGAAGTTTCAACTTTTGAATTTCAGACTTTCAAATGTCAATATTTTAAATTCTAGATCTCAAATTGTAATTTTTCAAATTTCAAAAATTCAAATAATGAAATTTTTAATCATAAAACATTGAAAATTTTGAATGTTGCAATTTTAAATTATAAAATTTAGAATTTTATTTTTAAATTTAAAGCTTATAAATGTTAACCTTCAAGGTTCGAAACTTCAAGTCCAGAATTTAAATTTCTAAACTTGTTATTTCGAGGTATGAAATGTTTGAACTATTATAAAGACTATTTTGTAGCTTCCTTCAAACCAACCAAACGTTAGAATCTTATATCACTGGTAATGTTTTTACCGATAATCAGATTGAGTGAAATATACATGAGATTATACATACCAAACACACCTAGGGGCAAAATTGCTTTTCCGCGGCAACCTGACGTGATCCGATCGGATTGTTCATTTGCAATGCATACATGCAAAGGATAAAGCTAGGTAGGCCTTCCTACCGAGAACGATCGAGCAATGCATCGATCTGGATTGGCAGACGGATCAAATCTTGAGGCTGACGTGCCACCAAATGCATGCTGCAGACAAGGCAGGCAGGCATGCTGCCTGGTTGCAGCAACGAATTGAATTGAACAGCTAGAGGTCAACAACAGTCGCCTGATCGGACTCATCCGTCACGTCGGAGCCTCATCGATGGATGCGTGTGTGGATTGTCGACGGTGTGCCGGCCGGGCAATAATGCGAGGTTTCTTCCGGCATTGCATGAGATGGATGATCTTGTTTGTCACCAATCTCACGAGATGTTGTGGCAACAGCTCTCTGACTACTCTTGAGCTTGATCAGTTAAACCAGTTTGGCCCTTTGTTTGTTTGGTACACATGAATTTCGTAGAAAAACCTTTACACATCCAGTGAGCATATATATCTTCCTGTTGCGGTAAGCTTGCCCTGGCATGGAGGCGCTGTGTGTCACCTTTCGTGTTTGAAATTGTGTGCGCTGTTGTATATATAATCTATATTGTGCAATTCCGTGGCTACGATATAGTTGTATTTGATGTACAACTCCATCCTGTAATTAAAATACAGTTGTATTTGTTATATAATTTTAATATCTATACATAATTAATCTATATCGTTATAATTTGGTCTCATCAAAATAAGTAGTATATATCATTCTCTTTTTCTCTCGATTAATGTGAGCATTTCTATGATTTTTTTTTACGATTATTGTGGGATTTTTTGCCCTCAAAACGAAGGATGTGCCCTGTATCTCACAGGATGTTTTTATTTATATAGATCCGATCGAAACTGCATGAAATGCTGTATAAATTCATATTCTTTTTGACAAATTTGCGAGGCTTAGGGGCTTTTTTTTTTGTATTTTCATTCTTCAGTTATTTTCCAGGTCCATTACAAGATGCAAACTTGCAAATCCATGGCAGGAAATGCGGTGGATAGAAACATACATAGTTCACCCACCACATCCACACCAAGTAAGCAATCTCACAGGATTTGACAACCACACACTAAAATACTTCTGAACCGAATCAATGCACAAATATATGCAGCATCTACCTAAATGCACCCACAAGGCCACAACCAACTCATTTCATCCTCACTTTTCTTCTACTTTCCTTCAGCTGGTACAGAGCTGAGCTGAGCTGAGCCCCGCGGTTTGTGCAGTTCCTGGTCAAGTATGGCCGGCTGCCTGCATGTGTGTGCTTGACAGCTTTCTCTAGCTAGAAAGATACAGATGCAGAGAGCACGACGTGATCCAACCAACGCGGTTTTGAACGCTCATCTTCAGACTCATCGCCGTCTCACATGTCACAGGAGAAGAGCTGGCCGGGTTGTTCGTGTTCACATCCAGTGTCTCCAAATTTGCCAATGCAAGCAAGTCAATTGAAAAGAGCAATGGCAGAGAGGATAATTTGAGTGGGACAAAGTTAAACACAAAAAAGTTAATTGCATTGGAATATATATTGGATATCTCCAGATTTTATAACCCGTAAAACCGGAGCCACTCAGATCTGTCCATCGTACGAGCGTCCGACAAATGAAGATCTACTAGATAAGGCTCTGTTTGAAATATATATATATATATATGATTTATTTTAAATTCCATATATATATATATATAGGATTTATTTTAAATTCCTGTGAAAATTAAACTATTTTCTATGAAAATTTGAGGTTTCATAATCTAAATGGCACAATCAAAAAAGTTTCGGGTGATTTACCCCAGAGAAGTTGTAGTGACACAAGCCCTGGTGACATGCAGACATTGTACAACCATGAAACATGTCCTTTTAGGCCCTGTCAATTGAATCCTCCGAAAAAAAAGCAGGAGCAGGCCCTAATAAAAGAATCTGAAACTGGTGACCACAGTGCGCACGAAAGCAACCGCCGACGACTTTATACTATTCAAACTAGAAGAAGAAGCATCCATGAAAGCACAGGGAGTCAGAGAGGCGGCATTTTTGGTTCTTTGCTGCGAAGCCTTAGCCTTTTACAGCCCCTCGCAACCTTTTCTTTTTTAATACAGCCACCACCTTCCGAATAGATTTATAAAAATAATCTCATCCCCGATCACGAAAGATACGACAAGTAACACACATCATCTACCACGTTCTAAGAGCTCGAAGCATGGGAAACTTGGTAGCAACCGTTATTGAGAAGCGTGAGCTCGGTAGAAGCTCCTTCCAAGTTGAGGGAGCTCAGAAGCGAAGTGGGCTAGAGAATCGCGTTGTCGATCTACAAGCAAGGGAAAGAATAAGGCCAAAGGAAAGAGGTCAACAAAGTGAACAAACGCTAGTGCCATGGAACAACTATCTTTTTTTTTGTTCTTTTCACTTTTGAGTTAGTTAAATGGAAAGAGACTAGCTAGCATGATTGTTATTAAAGGGGCCATTTTGATTGGTTTTTTCAAAAGGAATGGCATTCCTTGGTTGCTGCCTAGCTGGTAATCATTTGGTTGAATTGAAAATAAAAAAAGAAAAGATATCATTTGGATTTGGTTGATCATGCAACATATATACAATTAGGGTACGTACTTGCTTTTGCTTTCTTCAATTCGACAATGGAGAACCCTAATTATAGGCAGGGATTGGAGCAATCAAGTTACTCTACTCCTAAGTTCTCAATCATGCAAGGTTGCAAGGGCCCTTGTAGGGTGGCAGAAGAATTCCAATCTATATATACGATTAAATCGATTGCCATATGTTCTTTAGAAAATTTTAGGGCATTCGGATATATATTAGATAGATGCCACCGTAAAGCTTCACAGTTTAGAAAACGTTGTTGGTTGGCTCACCGACCCACTGACATGGAGTTTGGGGCCCACGTGTCATCCTCACATCATTTGCAGTGTCATTCCCCTAGTTTTCCTGTAGGTAGCATAAAATTTGGAAGAAACGCAACAACAAAAATGATTGAGCAACAACATAAGTTTTCGGGTGAATTTAATGCTCATTTGTACCGGATATCCCCTCTAACGTCTAATCAAGTAATCATTTGATCGATTATCACAACTAATAACATGACCCCTAGCTAGCTAACCGTCCAAGCCCTAAGTTAAGGTCCTCTCTGGGGTTTAAAAACAGTTTTAGTTTCTGAAAAGTCGATAAGCCTTCTCCAAACAGCTCAGCTTTTAAGCGACTTTTAACATAAGCCAAAAGCCACATATAACTAAAAAAGCCAAAAATCTGGGCTAGACATATTTTTGCAGCTTATTGCTGAGGAAAATTAGCTATTTATTAAACGATCTCTTATAAAAAACTACAGTTGTTTTTCAGCTTAGAAAGCCAAAAAGTAGCTTTCTAGAAAAGCTACAGCTCCCTAAAACAGGCTCTAAGTCTTCTCAAAGTAAAAAAAAATCACTCAAGATGCTTAAATAGTAACATTCCAACTCAAAAATCGTGAAAGCGAGGCCGATCATCAAAAAAAATAAGAGAAAAACTAGAGAACCTTGTAATGTTCCAATGGTACAGGATCCAACCGTCCACTCTCCATCCAACGACACGAGCCTGTCTTTAACCTCGATTTGTCGCTCTCCTCTGGCTGTCCACTCTCCCAGACCTCGATCCCTTGCTCTCTTGCGCCACTGTCGTCACTGACAGGTTCACCGCGCCCCCCAGCTGTAGAAAGAGGCCAAGGGGGCGGCGATTTGGCAGTGGGTGGTGGTGGAGGGAGGCATGATGAGGCAACGACCCATTGAGCATTAGGTTGGGCAGAGCGGAAACGATGGGGGAGGAGACAGTGGCACGGTGAGGCGGCGAGATCGCCATCGACTGCCAGCAAGGGAGGAGGGGCTGGTGGAGGTGAAAGAGAGGCACAGAGCTACGGCAAATGTCAAAGAAGAAGACGGGGATGACAACATGTGCGGAGAAGATAGAGTAACACGAGGGCGGTGAGTGGCACCGGAGAAGAAACAAGTCCCAAAAACCAAATAGAGAGAGAACAAGCCTATAAATGAACCAATAAAATATATAACTCAACTAAAACCTCCCAAAATACAACGAATTCGCCCCAAACAAAACCAAAAGCAAATAGTCAACCTTGCAAAACAAAAAACAAAAACATTAAAGAAACCAAAATAATGCGTGACGCGTATACACAAACACGAAAGCGTGTCAAAGCATTGCCTCTCTATATATAAACCCAATTCACACTCACAAACACAACCCACACGCAAACACACACAGAAATCGCAAACTCCCAATCCCGATGCATGCAAGAGCGCGCCCAAGCATGAAGACCTCGCCGCCGCCGCCGCTCTTCTTGGCTCTGCTCCTCCTCTCCGCCGCGCTGCTCTGCTCCGGTCAGCAGCCGCCGGCGCCGGCTAAGCCGAAGCAGACGGCGGCGAATAACCCACGGCTGCAGAAGGCGTACGTGGCGCTGCAGGCGCTGAAGCGCGCCATCACCGACGACCCCAAGAACCTGACGAGCAGCTGGTGCGGCCCAGACGTGTGCGCCTACTTCGGCGTGTTCTGCGCGCCGGCGCCCGACGACCCGTGCACGACCACCGTGGCCGGCGTGGACCTCAACCACGGCGACCTCGCCGGCACTCTCCCGGGCGAGCTCGGCCTCCTCTCAGACCTCGCCCTCCTCCACCTCAACTCCAACCGCTTCGCCGGCACGCTCCCGGACTCTCTCCCCTCGCTGCATCTCCTCCACGAGCTCGACGTCAGCAACAACCGCCTCTCCGGCGACTTCCCGCAGCACATCCTCTGCCTCCCCAACGTCAAGTACGTCGACATCAGGTTCAACAACTTCTGCGGCGCCGTGCCGCCGGCCATCTTCGACAAGAAGATCGACGCGCTCTTCATCAACAACAACCACTTCGACTTCGAGCTGCCGGACAACTTCGGCAACTCCACGGCGTCAGTCATCGTGCTCGCCAACCTGCGGCTGCGGGGCTGCCTGCCGCCGAGCATCGGCCGCATGGCGGGGACGCTCAACGAGCTCGTTATGCTCAACAGCGGCGTCTGGTCCTGCATCCCGCCGGAGATCGGCCGGCTAGCCGAGCTCACCGTGCTGGACCTCAGCTTCAACCAGCTCCAGGGCGCGCTGCCGGAATCCATGGCCGGGATGCGCGCGTTGGAGCAGCTCGACGTCGCACACAACGAGCTCGCCGGCCACATCCCGGAGGGCATCTGCGCGCTGCCGCGGCTCAGGAACTTCACCTACTCGTACAACTACTTCTGCGGCGAGCCGCAGCGGTGCCTCGCCCTGCGCCGCGTCGACGACCGGCAGAACTGCATCCCCGGCCGGCCCGACCAGCGGCCGGCCGACCAGTGCATCGCGTTCCTGCACCGCCCGCCGGTGCACTGCGACACGCACGGCTGCTTCGCGCCGCCTCCGCCGCCGCCGGTGCACTACTGACCTCGCCGCGGTAACTAGTACCGGCCATGACTTTGTAAAATTCGTTGGTGATGTGAGATCGATCGAAAGGGTAAATTTGTACACAGATGCCAATCATCGTATATATATACACTGTAATTTTGTTTTTTGTTTTTTTCCCTTCTTTCACATAGAGGATGGTAATAATGGAATTGTAGACATGCATGATACACCAAAGTATTATTACTACCCACTCATCATTGTTTGTTCCATATTAGTAGCAATTTTTTGTCTATCTATTATATAGATGAACAGAAAAGTAACATTTACTACTAATGTCCATTGAACTAAAGTTGGGTAGATTATTAGTACCTGTTCACTTTCTTGGCTTGAAAGGGAGTTAACATGATAGACAATTCCACCACAAAGCTAACCAATGTTGTGTTCAGTTTCTCCATTCCAATCATGAAAAGGAAGCAGGCAGCTAGTAGAAAGGATGGCATAAATTAACATATTATTATTAAGCAGGAATCCAGTTGAGGGACACCAAATGGTGAACAGGAGAAGAATTAATGCCTATGCATATCTGATAAGGATGGGGTCAAAGGAGGATTGAATTGAATTAAATTAAATTAAAGCAGCAGATGCTCATGGGTTCCAGCTGCAAAGAGCTTCCTCCTCCACGCATACATCATCTTGCCTGGCTCCAGCTTACATTACAGTTCATACAGGTTACTACCTACTGTTGCTGCATTATACTAATCCTCTTCTACTCTGTTCAGTATTACACAACACCAGCCTGCTAAAACAAGAGATCAGATAAAGAAAAGTGGAGATCTGCAAATGCAACACTACTTATACATATAAGACCAATAGGACACGGCAGTGAAATGGGTTCCAAAGGCGAAGATGGCGACGGCGACGACGATGACGGCAACGTGCATGAACATGCAGGGGTTGTAAATGGAGCGGGAGGAGGAGCAGAGCAGTTGCCATCTGAATTTGCTGAAAAACTAGCGATAACGCGGACGTTTTCGTCATCAGACTGGCAGGAATCAACCGGCCAAGAACTGGACAAAACAACTGTGAGGCTTTTGGGCACGAAATGAGGCCATGACCCATGAAGGTGACCAAATGATATCAACCTTACCATTGGGGCCAGCCGTATGCCAGTATGTATTTGTTATGCCTAGCTACTTGCCATACAACAAATGCCAAGTCAGGGATGAGAGGATCTCTGTTAGTTAGCATCCTGTTTAAGTGTGTGTGTGTGTGTGTGTGTGTGAGAGAGAGAGAGAGAGAGAGAGAGAGAGAGAGGGAGGCAGGGAGGGAGAGAGAGGTTTTGTTATAGAATCCAATAATGCAAGGCATAGACAGGTTAGCAGGTAGGTCTAATGCACTGTCCCATTGGCAGCATGATGGAGAGAAGAAACAAGGGTGCTTGCCCACCAAGTGACGAGCCTATGAGCAACCCCAGCATGCAATTCTTCGATCAGCGCATTACAGTAGTACAATTGCATTATACAAACATGTACTCACGGCTGGTGCTGGTGCAGTTCCTTTTCAAATCATCATCTGCCGTTTGGTGACTTTGACATCCATAAATGTCAGCTCCATTCAGATCCATAATTCGACGGCTTCGTCTCAACGACGACAAAATCTTGCTAGAAGTTAATCAACAACTCCACTTAACTGTATGATTTACACGGGCCATGCATGCAGCAGAAATGTTACTTTGGTAGTGGTGGTACTAGCTAGGTCAGTAAGAGGAAGAGCCTGACATCTCAACACCCATGAGCACTATTCTAAGACATAGTTGATAGTACCACCCCTTGCCTTTATACATGAATGAGATTAGGAGGGCACATGCATGCAGGAAAGAGATGCATGACCAACTCAAACACAGTTCCACGCTTAACAAGATAATAAATGAGCTGTCTGATGAAGTGTTCATTTTGATCGGGGAAACCGGAAGAGGGTGACCTAACAGGGATTCTGAAGGAAAACATGGAATGGAATGGAATTGGACCTCCTCAGAGGTGGTTTATATAGTATTAATAGAATTCAATTAATGAAGACAACCATTTCATTGCAACATAACATCTTACATACAGATTATTCACTCACTACATATATTACAAATACAGACTACTCGATCTTAACTTCTAGCTTAATATTCTCTGAATGTACGTCGAGCCTCGACGCTGAGTAAGATGCGAGGTACAATATTGGACTACAAGTCATACTCCGGTACCTCTGGTTGCTCCAGCTTTAAGATGGACCTGATTCCATGGGCAAACATATGGATAAGATGCTACCATTGATTTCAAAACAAACTCATGTGATGTCTACATGTCGAAACAAGCCTTTACCTAAAGCAAGAGGCGATGCGCTGAATGTGCTGTTGGAATTGTTCATCGCAGAACCACTGTTTGTATCACCGATAAGTGACGGAAATGAGGGAATGGATTTCAGTATCAGCTTCCTGCCACCTTTTCGGCTTGGTGAAACACCGAGCACATTATGTGGAGGTGAGACTCTTTTCCCATTAGGTGAAGAAGTCTTGACACAGTTACCAGGAGAAACAGCTTCTGTTAAAATATCCGGCATTTCCTCATCGAAACCATTACCAGCAACCTTGGAGAACTTGCGAGAGGGAACTGTTTCAGGAGCTTTTGAAGCAGACGAACGGGAGGAGTTTCCAGTACGAGCTTTAGAAGGTCTTGGTGGTTTTGCACTTGAGAAATTTGGTAGTTTAAGCAAAGAACTGAAATAGATCATACAGCTATTAAGATGCAGGGTGTACAAATATTCGATGCATTGAAGGAGTGTAACATGTGACCAGCAAACCTGGAAACGTCAAAAGGAGGTGTTATTGGAACAAGCTCAAGGAGTGGGTGATCTTTGCTCTGTACATTTGCCTTTTGTTGGTCATTTTCCTTCTCTTTTCCACAACTCTCTGCTTCTTCACCTCCTTGTTTCATTTCTTCAGTCTCAGCTGATACAGCACCTGCCAAGAGGACATTAATCTCAGAGGGAACAACTAAAAGCAAGGGTGGCTTGTCCATTGCAGACTCTAAATTGGGCACATCTGATATTCTATATCCTAGACGCCTCTGAGACGAAAATAAACACACATAGCATAGATCCAAGATACAAAAGAGGATCATTCGTAAATTTCGTAAGACAGAAGATTGTAAATGCAAAAGGATGTTTCCTTAAATTAGATGCAGTTTTGCCCCCTCTATCGGAAGTACCCAATACCCATGCACCCATACAATCATAGCAACACTGTATTAGCACGTTAGCATATTTTTTTTTCAGCTTTTTTTAAGAAAACAAAACTAGCAAACGTCCATAGTGCCATGCTTAAAGTTAAAACAGTGATTCATGCCAATAAGAATCATAAGCAAAGTCATGCAATATTTTTACGGAGCTTAATAGCACAGAAATGTTGAAGGCAGTACAGTATAAGTTATCAATATGTCAGGCAAGAAGCAACATATATATTGTGCTTGTTTCTAGAGAAATGGTGTGAAGTTTGAAAAATGAACAAGCATCACATGGACATGCAAACTAGAAAAGCTAAATGCTCACCATCTCTACTGCCAAAAGTGTTCTTGCAACCCTCACATCTGCAGTTGCTGGAGCATCCAACACCTCCCTTTTATTGAATCAAACGTTTAAAGTGTAAGTAACAACCCACAAGTGCAATTTCAGATAACATCATCTTCAACACAAGTTTCCAGAGCATCTTAAAGTACCTGATAACATTCACAGTATTTCTTGAGACAGCTTGACTTCTTGCAATTGCATCCTCTCTTATGGCGAGCAGAAGCGGGAGTGTTATTAGGATCTTCCTGCTATTTATTAAAGAACTTCAGCATCACATAATTGCGAGTAGTGGCTAACAGAAGTAGATCTGAATATCCAACAAAAACACCTACCCCAGTCTCCTGACTGGCATCAGACATGCGGATCACTTTTGGAGCAAATGCCAGTGGATTCCGGAACTCTATTTGCTTGCGAGTGGAAAGAACAATTTCCTCATGTATTGGCTTGTTAAGGCATCCTTGACATGAACAAGGTTCAGAGCAGTACACGCCAGCAGCAAAACACTCACAGTAACTGCACATGACAACAGTGCACAGATACTATGAGAGTCATATAACATAAATTCGATTTAGCATACGGACGTAAAAAATGTGGAGAAACAGTGCTCGAAATTCCATGCCCAATCATTTCAAAAGGAGGCTATTCAGGTAATTCGGTTTACAAAATCTTAACAATATGCACACTCACAGTTTCAAGCACTTAGACTTTTTACAGCTGCAACGCTTGCATGCGTCACCATCATCCCCGTTATCTGCTTTACGCCTGCACTTCAACCAAATAGACGTCAATCAACTGAAATGGAATGAGACATAGAAATACCTTGTCAGTTGTCACCCTCCAAAAGGAAATCAGAAGCACAAACAAACCTCTTCTTTTGAGGGCTGTTACTTTGACTTGGAATATGGTCACCTCCAAGAAAGCCTCTAGCTGAACAATCATCATCCATCTGAAGTTCTAACAGTTCACCACCTGAGTGGATGAAATTCTCTCCAGCACACAGCAGCTTCCCATGCACATCCTGTTCAGTGGTCGATGACTGAACCAAAGCAGAAGCCATAGGATCCTGACAGGCCATTTTGTCTTTCGGTGTTAATGCAAGAGCATTTAAATGTAGACCAATACCACGCAATACACGTGGCGATGGAGTTTTTCCTGGATTTGCGTGATTTTGTACAGGACTTTTGCCTTTACACGTTGAGACAGACAGATCTCCAACAGATTCTTTCTGCACAATTCTATTTGAATACCCAGCTGCCTCGAAAACCAGACAGCGTCTTCGCATGCCACGTTGTTGTTGGGTCTCAACCTAAACATGTCAACAGGAAGAAAAAGAATTAGAAAATATTATGGCAGAAAAAGAATTAGAAAATATTATGGCAGACTATCTAGCCAAAACAGATCAAGATATAGCAACCTACTGCCCACAAAGGATGTCAGAACTACATGAAGTGTGGTAAACATTGCCATAGCACGTGAAATTGGTGAATCAACATTTGGTCATCAAGTACCTTGTAGCCTAATGTAATACATCCATTTGCTTCGTGAAGATTATCCTGGATTTCTTCACTTGAGATTGTTTGTTGACCTTCAGGAAAGAACTGGGCATTTTCTGTCTGATCTTCTTCCATTACCAACTCGCGGTAGCATGCTTGACTGGACACGCTAGGGTGTGTTCTGTCTGAGATATCACCATCTCCTGTAAGTTTTGATAGCAAAAATCCACATGAATCTGCATTATTTACTGCCAACTGCACTCCTCTGTGATCCTCGTCAATCGATGAGTCAAAGGCCAAAAGCTCACCCGAGGTTGCAGAAATTAAGTCCTCCCACTCACAACCAAAGACTTCATCATTGTCTTTTTCAGGATGGTGGCAATCCAGGAGCTGGATGTCAGTGGAAAACAAGCACTTCCTTTTATCCAAGGCATTCTTAGTGGTTTGGACTACTTCTAATTTCCGACATTTGTCCTGTTTAAGATCCGATCTAACACCGTGGCAAGGTGTGGTGTTGTGATTCGGACTGCCGGTATCAAATTGACCAGGTTGAGGCAAATCGTTTGGCCCTTTGGCAGAATCCACAATACCTTCATTTACTGAAGAGGTAATTTTGTGGGTCTCTTGAGTGAGAGCGCTACTGCAGGCAAACAACCTAATATCATTTGAAGATTTGGATGGCTTTCTTTTATCACTGCCGTCAGAGCAAACCTCACTTTCAGAAAATTCAGCAAAAGAGTTTCTGACAAGACAAAATTGCCAGCATCAGGATCTGTTTCCTAGGTTAAAGCTTTTTCCCACAACATCCAAAGGTATGTCTGAAAGAAAAATATGGCCATGACTTACTTGGGAAGTTTTGATTCTTTCTGCGCATTGTCATGCGGAGAAGTGAAGACGGAGGAAATGGAGGTGATGTTCAGAGATTGGTATCCCTGGAGGCTATTCGCGGAATAAGCCGACTTGAGAGGCTCAATCGGAGACAGACTATTGATGAAACTGAAAAGCGGGGAGTCCTGCACTCAGAAAGCAAGAAATCAGGTCAGTGCGAAATCAAGCTCCGAGAATGTAACAATGAAATCATCCTTTCAGCAAAAAAAACAAAAAGAAAGAAACACAGACAGAAATGACTCATTAGTTAGTAATTAGCACTGAGCAGCACAGGTTGCAATTTACATTTTAATTACATTTTGAGCATTGCTTCAATACTTTTCCTCCTAATACAGGTTGCACAAATATTAAAACAAGCGAAGAGGTAAGTAATCACTATCTACTCTTCGTTCATGTTTTAATATTTGTACAACCGTAAAAAAAAAAGCATGAAAACACCTCTCTATGCCGTCGAGGTCGCATTTCTACCAATAGAAAAGCCGGTCCTTTATCCGACTTGAGGGTATACGATGCGTGCAAACATGTCGTCTGAAATGGGCTGGTTGACACAAATAACAAATCAAATCTTCACCCACAACGGATCTGAGCAAACAAGGTGAGCATCTCCAGGCTCTAGGACTAAGTATTCTGAAGTCTGAACTACTGAATTCCTAAACCCCCTGAACTGGCACAAGACAGATAGAGCTCACTCCACAATTCCACGATGCAAGAAGAAGGACGAGACGCACTGATCTCCAAGATTGGTGACCAGATCTAGAGCGAACTATTCCTCCCATGATTCTAACTAGGCTAAACCCGCTGAGCTCCCAGGTAACCGAAGTAACCAGTTAAAATATAAAAAAAAAATCCCGAATTTTCTGGCAACCTACTGTTGCACGGCAGAAACATTTGAGATTTACCACCGGCCCGAGCGAATCCTTCCCGCCGGAACCGAATTGAGGGCAAAGAAACCGGCGAAACCCGCCTCGCCTGCCCCCGAAACAACCGAACACCCACCCAGCCAAAACCGCAACCAACCCGGCGCCGCCTCCCCCTCCGCGCGACCGGCCCGACCAAAAGCCTCTACGAAACCGACAGCACACACCACCAAGAGAAGAAAAGAAGCAAGAAAAGAACTCCCCCCCCCCCCAGCCTGCCAAGGAGAAACAAACCACCACCGGAAAGGAAGAAGAAAGGGCCGGGTGGTAGGGGAGCAGGCGCGTCACCTCCGCCCTCGATGCCACCGGCGCCGCCGCCGCGCGGTCGGGCGTGTCCATCTCCGCTCCACCTCCTTCCCGCTCCCCGCTCCGCTCCTCTCTCTACCTGGGAAGAGCGCCTTTTTGTATAGGACGAGACGACGCTCCGATAATTTTGAGACACGCGAGCGCGGGAAGAGCGCCTCTTTTGGCCTCCCCTATTTTATTTTTCTTTTTTCTTTTTTTCCTTTTCTGGACGCCGCTCGGCTCGATGTGATGTGATCCCAATCCAGTGAGGAGAGGAGTGATGACTCATCCAATCCAATGGCGTCTTCCTCTTCTCTCTTGCTTCGCTGACTCCGCTTCGACGGTGGCGTTCTGTGAGGTGGGCTACGATCGATTCTAACGAAAACTGCGTGGTTCCAATTTTCGATTTTTCGCTTGAAAACCAGGCCAGTCTTGGGCTCGGTCGTCCATCCAATATTGTATAGTACTAGTTGCAATATTTATTACATTAGTGACGGGCTATCTCTGGTTAAACTGATTATATATATATATATGGCTCTGGAGGATGCATGGAAAACCGTGGTTTTTTAATGTTTGCCGGAGTGATATTTTTATTATATACTCCCTCCTTTCGAAAACATAAGTCGTATTTTGATTTTGCACAATGATTAAGGTTACGATAAAATTAAGAAATATGTACGAGTGAAAATGACTTACATACCTCACTTCATTGATGAGAGATAATATTTTGTGTGTGGTGGTAATGAATAAATGTATGGAGTTGAGAGAGAATAAATAAGGGTATAAGTAGAAAAAGATACATTAAATATGCATGCAAGCTTTATATTTTTGAATAAGATCATTCAAACTATAAGCCTTATAATTCTAAACGGAGGGAGTACCTCTACTAGATGGGTAGTTTAATATGACACTAATATATATATATATATATATATATAGTATAATTACTTAGGACACCATGGTCTAAAAAGGATATTTTTATTATGTATTTTCATGCGAAGTTTTTTGAAATTTTTAGGATGCTGAGTTTAACCAGTTTACTAACTAGTTCAAACAAGTTTGAACTGAAATTCAAACTAGAATTTCCTTTTTTGATGATAGTTTTGTTGTAGGTATGTGCTGATTTTATATATAAATTATTAAAGCATGTGATCCAAACTCGTTCAAAATCGTTGAATTCGAGTATGTTTTTCAAAGGTATGTGTTTCATTTGAATGGTTATGGATGGGTATATACCCTAAAACTGAAATTTTTGAAAAATCTACTCGAATATAGTTTGAATTTGCGCATTTGAAATCATGGTGCCCTATTTCGGCTTCCTATATATATATATATATATATATATATATATATATATATATATATGCACGGGGCAGTTGGGACGGAACGGAGCTGTGTCAGCTTGGACGGCCAAAAGCTTTGTTATTCCATGCATGCGTCTCCGTCGACCCATATATACTTATAGTCGGGCCAGTCGGCATCGACCGATCATTTTTATACAGAGACAAGTTTCCAACCCTTGGATTATCGTTTCATTTGAGGGGTAGGTTCGGTTTATTTTTCCATTTACAAAATGGATGTACACAACCTACGCACGTCACACTCACGTACCGCACACATGTATATATATATGTGTGTGTGCACGTTTTCTCATGCGCTAAAAATTAATTGGAGGCTCCACGTCCTCCAGAGCGCGGGTACACGTCGTCCCATATACTGAACGTGCATGTAAGTGTACCTATTTTTTAGTCGGTGAGCACGAGCTACCTTCTTTCAATTGTAGGGAGATGTGTAGTCTTCAAAAACCATCTCGTGTTAAAAAAAACTATTTTCTCCATGCAAGTTTACCGTACGTATCTTTTAAACGATCATTTTCATAAATATATTGTATTTTATGTTTCAATACAAATTAGTTTGGTATTATCTTTATGTGTTTACTAAATATATAGATTTACTTAATAGCCTCTACATAATATAGTGCTTAGAGATAATAATTAGATTTCAATATCTTTTTAATCTATGTTTCAAGAAAAAAAAATACATAGTCGCTAGGTTTCTGTGCGGTGTAAAACCTCCTAGAGTGCTAGCTAGCAAGGCGATCGAGATGCATGTCCTATGTACTGAATGCACACGCATGTGTGCCTATTTTTTTAGTCAGTGAATACAAGTTACCTTCTTTCAGTTGTAGGGAGATGTGTAGTCTTCACAAACCATCTCCTGCGTGTTCTAAAAACACTATTTTCTCCATGCAAGTTTACAGTGCATATCTTTTAAACGATCATTTTCATAAATATATAATATATTTCATGTTTCAATGCAAATTAGTTTAATATTGTCTTTATGTATCTAATAGCCTCTATATAATTCAGTGCTTACAGATAATAATTAGATTTCAATATGTTTTTAATCAATGTTTTTAAAAAATATAGTCGCTAGATTTCTATGCGGTGTAAAACCTCCCAGAGTGCTAACTAGCGAGGTGATCGAGATGCACGGTGGCTGCAACAGAATCAAAGGAGACAACTGTTGGCAATTAAACGAGGAATTTATGTACTAGGTAACTCCTAGTAAATGGGCTGTCTCGGTAATTACGCGGTTTAATCACCCGCGCGCTATCCACGCATGTACCCACGCGGTTAATTGTGCAGTACACTACTCAGTCTGGCGCTGACCCGTTTTACACCGGCCCAGGCGCGCGCCGCTCGGGGTCCGAGTCTCTGACAGGTGGGCTCACATTGGCACCTCGCGTGGGGCTGGGCAGGGGTGGGGGCCGGATCCGGTGCGGCTCGCTTTTACTAACGCGGTCGTAACGGTTTGGCGCCACGCGTGGGCGCACGGGACTGCGGGGGATCTCCTGCGGTTGGCGTGCGGAGGTGTGGCCTCCGCTGTGGCGGCTCGGTGGGGACGTGTGCGTGCATTTACTCGGCGCCCGATCGACCTCGTGAGTCGGGATCAGAAGGACGGGAAAGACGCGGCGTATTGCGCCATGAATGCGAGCTCGGAACCATGGTTAATTTGGGCCAGGAAATTGCTCTCTGCTTGACAACAGCCTTCAGCCACCAACGGAATCGATCGGACGGCCAGGAGAGCCTCTGTTTCGAACCCGACGACCTAGAATTCATTGCTCATGTAGCCCTCGACAATTAATTTCTGCAAATCTAGCTCTCCTACACATAGATTTTCAAATTGGTCCTCTCCCCACCACAAAAGTTCTGACAGGCGTTATGTGCCCCCGCCACGCCCAGGGAGAGCGGAAGCCGGCCGGTCGGCACCGCGGCAGGGCACAGACAAGTGGGGCAACAGGAGTGCAGACGAGAGCAAAACACACGACAAGAGCTCGCTGTCATGCCTAGATACCACGGAAGCTATATATCATGCCGCACTGGGTCAAGCTCTGTCGGCTTCTGCGATCCCCAGGCACGGTGGGACGCGTGTTGCCTACCGCACCTTTTTACGGTGGAGGAGAGGGTACAAAATAACGAGGTGTCGGTGGCTAGATAAGCAATGGCTTCGATAGCCTAAATCTACCAATTACTCATCCGAGGTAGGTGCTTCTATGTATTACTATTTCAATTTTATAAAAAGAGCAGTACTTCAATGTTTTCCCTTCTAATAAATTTTGCACAAATCTTCAAACAAGCGAAAATATAAGTAATCACTATCTACCTTTCATTTATAATTTAATATTTTTACAACTGTTAAAAAGAAAAGAATGAAAACACATTGTAAGGACCCGAATCCACCGATTCGAACCCACTATGTTTACCGCACTAGTCCAAGGATCAACGCTAGTGCACACAGCTCAACATCGGTACATATCACATCATACTCAACGATAATAGAATATTACCCCATTTATTGATATAGCTAAGTGTATGATCTTATGACCGACTTACATTATTAAGTCACGCAGGGCAAAACTGGAAATATAAGCTAAGAATTAAGCAGCGGAAAGTAGAAAACGTAGATAGCTCATCAGTTCACCACAGTAACCGACAAGGCTCGGACCCTAATGACTCGTGTCCTCCCGAACTCCTCCTCCAACACAGTGTAGATCCTTCGACTGTTGATTATTGTTGTTGGCAAGGGTGAGTACTTAAAGCACTCAACAAGTTGTGCACAGAATGCATTTCTATGTAACTATATGCAATGCTTATTCCAATGGATAGGCTATCATGGCTATTTTGCAATAAGCAGCATTTATGAACAAATATAATAAATAGAGTGTAAAGACTGTAAAACAATTAACAATAAATAGATTCAGCATTTCTGAAGTAAACCAAGTTTCCAATTCTAAGTCAAATTCCATCTTCCACATGGCATTCCGCCATCCCAACCTAGTTGTCCATTTAATTAAGCTAACCCTTAACTGTAATTCCCGAGCATTGCTCAATACCGCGAGCACGGCTATCCGAATAGTTTCACACTCTGTAGAGGTTATGCACTTTACCCACGCGATACAACCAAACACCACCAAGGCGAGTGATTATAACAAAGCCTTTACAATGCGTTGGCTTAACCCGGTACCACCCGCTAAGGTTTCAACACTGGTGGGATTGGTTACCACATCCAGGGCCCCCCTCTTGCGCCACATGAATTACTCCATAACTCGGGAACTCACACCAACCACAATAGTACCAAAATTAAGACATTGCAAATTAATCAGCTAGGCTGGCCCACACCAGACATGTGGTTGCACGATTGACTCAGATCAAAGGCTTGCAAGGTTAAGTCCTTAGAGTGATCAAGGCAAGACTTCCACATACCCTCTGCCCATCAGGCCCACCTTGGCATACTCGCCCCTTGTCACTTGCCCCAGTCTAAGTGAATATCAACCAAGTTGATTACCAAGCATCACGTGCCATTAACAATTCAACATCGTTGCGTGACATGACTCGCCACAACAACTCAATCTCATCGTGTGATCCCACATGGCACACAAGTTCATAACATCGTTCCATATTCCATTAGTCAAGATTAATTATCAATGATTCAATCACATGTGATGACGTGGCATGGCTAAGCAACTAATACGGTGTAACCATCCCTTGTTGATTATTATTACTAACCAACTATAATGAACCAATCTAGGGTGACAATAGATTATGACATACAATAACAAGGTAAGGTGTAGATCAAATTGGTATAATAGCTAAGTCCCAATTTAATTTGAACAATTGTATACTTGAAATAATATGCAATAGGGTAAAACAAATATAGCAATTTTATAAATATGGGTTCAACATGATCAAAGCACAACTTGCCTTGGAATAGGTCCTGATCTTGATCTGGAGCTTGCTCTTGAGTTGTTGGATCTTCCTCCGAAGCGTCGCACAATTCAACGTCTACGCGTACCAAGGAGAAAAGTAAATAAATACCAAAACAGAGAGCAAATAAACTTCAAAAATCAATTAAAATTCATCATTAAATAGATCTCAATTTTACAAATTTTTAGAAATTTGAATCACTCAAATCCGAGTTAAGATGCAAAAGATATAGCCTTTTGAAGTTTGGAATAAATACTAAAATTTCAGAAATTAGAAAATCAGAATTAACAGAATTATTTTTAAATTGAAAACAGACTTATTGCGCAAGCGTGACGTCATGCTGACGTCAACCCTGATGTCAGCCAATCAGACGCTGCCACGCGTCCTGGTCCATGGACTCGGTTTACGAGACCGCCTCTGGTCCACCGCAGACACGGTCCACGGCGCCTCGCAGAACGTGCCGACACGCGGTGACACGCGAGTGGTCGCGGCGCCTGTGCGATATGGCGCGCACAGGTTCGATCGGACGGCTACGATTCAATCTGGGCTTGAACCTCGCGTCTTTCATCCAACGGCTTACCCCGAGATCCGACGGTCGAACGCGAGCGCGAGGTTACGACGATGCCGCGGCGGCGCCTTTCACCGGTGATGGAGAAGATGACACCCGGCGCGGCGCTCCGGCGGTCTTCTGGCGACGAGACGACGGGAATCCGACGCGGCACGATTTGGCGAAATCGATCCCGCAGCCCAAGCGACGGAGGCGGCTGAGCGAGGCGGCGAACGCAGAAAAACCTCGGCGACTAGAAACTCAACTCCGGCGAGCTCTCGGGCGCGTTCTAGGGCTGCTCTCGCGAAAAGGATCCGACCAAAAGCTGCGGCGTACACCTGCGAATCTCAGGCGGCTACCCCTCCCTTTTATAGCCTCGGCGTTCGAGCCCTACACGGCGAAGGAGTTCGGCTGTAAGGCCCCCATTTTTGATAAATCAATACCAAAAATGGATACCATGTGCATACAGTACTAGTCCCATGATCAGTAGCTAGTACGCACAAATACAAATTGTTATCACAATCATACACAAACTTTATTACACAAATGGAAGTAAGATTACATATTATTTTTACAATACCAAAAGTAAAAGCTGCAGATGGAGACAACATCCTGTAGTGTGCCTTTTAACCCATTGTCCCACGTGCAACCGACAAGGAAAATCCTTAGAAATAGTCATCGTTAAATTCCCGTATCCTCGCATCAACGTAAGATTCGCTTGGGAAATCTGCATTTCTTCACCTAAAAATATCAACATGGCAAGTTGAGTACTTACGTACTCGCAAGACTTATGCAAGACCTAAAATACATGCAGCCATTTCAAAGAAAGGCTATTAAGGTTAATTTGCACAAAGTCGGTTTGAAATGTAAATACGAATATTAGATTGCAAAATGAAATTTAAATAAAAGCAATTTAATATTAAAAGTGATAGAATGTAAGCATCAATAAATTACGAATGTTTGGGTATCTTGATCATACTTAAAATCATTTCTTTCCGCACACAATGAAATGACCAACACGTGGTAGAAACCACTTTTTAGGAAAATAAGCAAAACAAACTAACTATGTGATGACTTTACCAAGTGTCCATGATCATGACGCGCTAATCGATTAGTTTTTACACTCTGCAGAGGTATCTGACTTTCCCACAAGACATGGTGACTCTTTGAGCAATCGATATTTGCACACCGCCTTTGGTGTGCCGAGAGAGTCAAGTTATAATCATTACATTATTTAAGCCTAACTTTGCACCAAAGACGATGACGACAAACCCATTTTGTGGAGTAAGAACTCGAGCATAGAAATGATGGAACTACCCACAATATGGCGTACATCGTTATATTGGTAGACGTTTAATCCATGATCACCTCGGTGTGGACGTCCCGTCGAGCAATTCATTAAGAAACAGCTCGTACTACTCCGGCCTTCCAAGTGCAAAGCTAGTTTTAAATAACTTAATAAGTTAGAGCTGTCCCATACCAGCACTTGTGGTTGTATGAATATTCTTGGCCTGAAAACAACTCATAGTTCGGTCCTTAATCCGATACGGGCAATAATCTCCACCCTACACTACGTGCAAAACATGCACACACGGCTATTGCCAATAATTGCCCGCATCTAAACCATAGTTTTATTTTCATTTTCCAACCAAATACCAACCACAAAAATGGTCATACCCATTTAAATGTTATATCCAAAGTCTTTAATCATTTCACGCTTTAACTCATTTAGCTTTGGCTAAGCATTTCACTAAATGTGAGTAACCTAGATTGACATTAAATATTGTCTAAGCTAATCTAGGGTTTTCAAGGTTTTCAATTTCCTACTTATCAAGGAAGTTCTATGTGACAATAGGTACAACTACCAATACCCAAAATATAGCAGACTTTAATAAAAGTAAAGTATGCAGTAAAACATTTAATGAAAACATTTATAAAACTGGGATCAATATGATCAAAGGGGGTTTGCTTGCCTTGTTGACTATCCTCGACTTCAAACTCCTGGTCGTCGAACGTACCGGGTTCGTCGGGTTCTACACGTCGTAAGGCGACATAGAATAAATACCAAATTTCAATGAGGCCAAAAAGAAATCAGATGGAAATATTCAAATAAAATAATTTCATAATTTCAGGAATGGTTACATGAGTTATTTGTTTTCTTTTGCAATTTAAAGATTTGATCTATTTAAACCATTATTGCATTATTTTCTACTCATTTTGTAACTTAGATTTTTCTTACAACACACCCTAAGTATTTTTACAGATTCTGGTTCCTGAGATTACAAGGATTCTAATAAAATTTATTTTACTAAATTTGGAGGTTATTTGCAAAATTTCCATGAATGGCATATTTCTAACCTTTAATTTGAATTTAAATTCGAATTTCAAATAAAATTCAATTCTGAAATATTTTTGCATATTCTGAATCTACTGGATTTTAGATGAATTTAGAATTTTATTTCATCAGATTTGGTTAAATGATTTGAAAGATATGGCTAAATGAATATCTAGGTTTTGATTAAATACTAAAATCGAAAATTGCCGAAAATGGAAAATACGCTGCATGAAAACGCTTTCCATTTCGGCGGAACGCGCTTGAGGCGCCGACAAGCGGGCCCATCGGTCGGCGACCGATCTGTATTCTGGCCGACAAAGTGGGTCCGCATGTCGGGCGCGCGCTCACAGACGCGGCCGACAGTTGGGCCGCTTAGCGGTGACCAGAGCAGATCAGCAAGAAGACGAGCTCACGGCGGCGGCACGCCGGAATCACGGAATGGGTTCCGGATTCATGCTCAAGACACTTGTGCGCATCTTTGGGTGGTGGCGCCGGCCAGAGATGGCGGGAGGCTGCCGCCCGGAGAAGCGGCGGAGCTCACGGCCACCGGCGTTCTCGCAAAACGAGATCTTCCGAGCTTGAAGATCACTACCAAAAGCATCGATGGACTTCAAGGATTCCATTTATGGGTTTAGTTCAAAGAATGAGCGGCGGAATAGAGGTCTCACCGCATGCGTGGTGGCGGAAGAAGAACACGGCGGAGGAGCTTGCCGGGAAGAATGGGTTTCGTAGGGGCTCGGGATAAGTTCTGGAGGCTCTAGGATGCTTGGCCAAGGAATTGGATTGGAATGGATGAGGCGGTGGATTGCGAGTTTTGACCTCTTTGTGGTTTTTGTTGTCACGGAGAAGACGACCAAAGCAATGCGGAATGGGTTTGCAGGGCACGGCTAGGTCGGGTGCGAACGCACGAGAGGGTTTATATAGGAGAGAAAGGCGGTTTGCGCTGGGTGAGAGAAAATCGAGAGGCGACGTCGGCGGCGAGAGAGCGAGAGAGAGAGAGGAAGAAGGCGCCGTTGTCGCTGACGCGTGGGGCGAGCTGGCAGCGGCTGTTGGCTGAGGTGTCTCACTGACAGCCCGGGTCCACATGTCAGCGAGAGCGAAAAAGAACTCTGGAGAAGCCTCACGACCGAACGGGATTTCAACGGAAATTTCAACGTTCAAACGGGCACGAAAATTTATGAAATTTTTACCATAGGTCGGCAAGGATATTACCAGTCTCCTGAAAAATTTTCGCCATTTTATGATGCATGATGATTTTTATAAAATTCTGACATTACAACAGTTACTGCATTGCCTATTCTGTTTTTATTTTAATTTGCGATTTAAATGAAGTTATTATTTTACAAAACTTTTTATGATGATTTAAAATGACATTCTACACCTTATGTAAAAATTACAGATTTTAATTATTAATATTTAATTTTTAAAAATTCTGACATTACTGTTTTCCAGATTATTTATTCACTGTTTTCGAATTTTTAAAATTATAAAATGATTTATTAAATTCTTAATATTTTTACAGGAGGTTGATACTGTTTTGATGTCGGCAAGATAAAAATTTTGGGTCAGGATGATCTACAGATATTTTTACCAAATTGTTTTACCATTTTACCCTGAGATTTTTACCCATGATTATCTTTGATTAATTGTTATTTTTATAAATTCAGCTTACCCACCGACTTAAGCAAGCTGAGGAGAGCCCTCAGATATTTTTAGAAACTTTGATAAATTTTTGTTGAATTAACATTTTTACTTTTTACCATTTTCTATTTACTATATTCTTCATTTCACATTTTTGCATTAAAGAAAAGCCAAAAGAATATTCAGAAAATCCAGGAAATTCAGAAATTTCGAAAATAATGCACAAAATATTTTTATTTCATTTTTCTTTATTTTATGATTTTTGAGGTCATTCTGGATCTACCTCCTTATGTAAATCTCGTCCCGAGATTTGGAGATGACTAGAAGAAATCGGGAACTCTTGGCGAAGGTGATCTTCTCTTTCCCATGTAGCCGTCTTCAAGATGATTGCTCCATTGCACCTTCAACATCTTGATGATTTTATTTCTTGTCAGCGCTCACCTTCTTCCAAGATACTGATTGGATGCTCCCGATATGACAGATCTGGTCAAGATCTATCCTTCCAAATCGGCGAGGTCGAGGGAACACGGAGACATTTCTTAAGCCGAGATACATGGAAGACGTTATGAACGCCGATAGTTGAGGTGGCAATTCTAAGCGATATGCCATCTCACCCATCTTTCCAATGATCCAAACGGTCCAATGAATCGAGGAGCCAACTTCCCACGGATTTGAAATCGATTTAATTCCACGAAGAGGCGAGACTTTGAGATAAACATGGTCACCAACTTGAATCGAGTTCACGACGACGATTGTCGGCGAACTCTTCCGACGAGATTGAGCTTCTTTCATCGGCTTTTGATCATGTCCACTTGCTCTTGAGCTTGAATAAGATCTGGCCAAGAATTTTCTTTCTCCAACTTCGGCCCGTAAAAGAGGGGTTCGACATTTCCTTCCATACAGCGCTTCAAAAGCGACACTTGCGGACTAGATTGGAAAGCGTTATTATAAGAGAATTCGCGAAGGCCAAACTTTTCTCCCAATTAGAGCCGTATGACAAAGACACGTGCTCTTAACATGTCTTCCAAAATCGATTGGTCCTTTCCGCTTGTCCATCTGTTCGAGGATGATAAGTCAGATCTTGAAATTGACTTAGTCCCGTAAGACGGTGCAAACTTTCCGTAAACGAAGTAAACCGGGAACCTCGGTCGAAACAATTGTCTTTGGGACGCCATGAAGACGGACAATATTCTCGGATACAACTCGGCAAGCTTATCTCCGAATGAGTAGTCTTGACCAGGAATAAAGTGAGCCACTTTAGTCGACGGTCAACGATTACCCAAATGGAATCATGCCCTTTCCCGGTTCTTGGCAAACCAGTAATAAAATCCATGCTGATATCTTCCCATTTCCACTCTGGTATCTTCAAAGGTTGCAAAGTCCTGCGGGACGTTGATGCTCGGCTTTGACACGCTGGCATACATCACAGTTGCGACATATGCGCGATATCCTTTTCAAACCGGCCACCAATATTCTCGACGGAGGTCTTGATACATCTTTGTACTTCCGTGGTGAATTGAGAGGGAGACTCATGGGCTTCTTTGAGAATTAACTCTTTTAACCCCGGATTATCAGGAACATATATTCGATTTTCGAACATAAGCACTTCATCTGAACTTTCATGGAATTTGAATTCCTTTCCTTGCTTCAACTCTTCACGGATTTTAATAATTGCTTCATCTTTGAGTCGAGCAGATTTAATGGGATTTAAGGGTTGGTTGCACCACTAGGCGCCAAATAACCTTTTTCGACAACTCCCAAATTAAGCTTTTGGAAATCTTTTACCAGATCGGATTGATCGGTCAAAGATGAAACAGAAAGGCAATGAAGTTTTCGGCTCAGAGCATCAGCTACGACATTGGCTTTACCAGGATGGTATTGAATGCTAAGGTCGTAATCTTTTATCAACTCTAGCCACCTTCTTGCCTTAAATTTAGATCAGTGGGTGAAGAAATATTTGAGACTCTTATGATCCGTGAATACACCGCATTTGTTTCAATCGTAATGACGCCAAATTTTCGTGAGCGCACTACCGCAGCTAATTCCGCATCATGAGTCTGATAATTGAGCTCATGAGGTCGCGAATCGACGCGAAGCGTAAGCTACGACTTTTCCTTCTTGCATAAGCACACACCCAAGCCCATTCTTTGAAGCATCACAATAAACATCAAAGCTTTTATGGACATCGGGTAACACTAGCACAGGGGCTGTTGTTAGCCTTTTCTTTAATTCCTGAAAACTTCCTTCGCATTCAGGTGTCCACTCAAACTTCTTTTCTTTCTTGAGAAGCTGGGTCAAAGGACGAGCGATTTTAGAGAAGTTCTCGATAAAGCGGCGATAATATCCCGCCAGACCGAGAAAACTTCGAATTTTCGGAACGGATTGAGGAGCTTCCCAGTCTAAAACAGCTTTGACTTTACTGGGATCAACAGAAATACCACCTTTCGAAAGAATATGACCAAGGAAAGCAACTTCTTTTAGCCAAAATTCACATTTCTCGAATTTGGCATAAAGCTTATGCTCTCGAAGCTTTTCAAGAACCTTACGCAAATGATGCGCATGATCTTCTTGGATTTGAATAGACGAGGATATCGTCAATGAATACCACTCTGAACTTATCCAAATACTCCATGAAAATTTTATTCATGAGGCACATAAAATTAGCAGGAGCATTTGTAAGTCCGAAAGACATCACAGTATATTCATATAGACCGTAACGAGTGGTAAAAGCGGTTTTAGGAATATCTTCTGGTCTGATTTTCAATTGATAGTACCCATGTCTTAAATCAATTTTTGAAAAGATTTGGGCACCGGTCAATTGATCAAACAGATCATCGATACGAGGCAAAGGATATTTATTCTTAATTGTGACATCATTCAATGCACGATAGTCCACGCACATGCGTATTCCACCGCCCTTTTAGGCACAAAAGAACTGGACTACCCCAAGGAGAAGAGCTAGGTCGAATAAAGCCTTTTCTTAATTGCTCTTGAATTTGATTCTTTAGTTCAACTAACTCATCTCGGGGCATTCGATAAGGGCGCTTGGATATAGGCGCTGTCCCAGGGACAAGATTTATGACAAACTCTATATCCCTATCCGAGGCGGGCACTGCAACTCATCCGAAAAACATCGAGAACTCGGAGACAATTGGAATCGCCAAGATCTTTTACTATGGTGAACAAAGGGAAGCTTGAGAATTCAAGAACTTTGGATGGAAGAGAAATGAACTGGAATTCCTTCGGGCTAACCAAGGAAATAGATCGATTAGCACGATCTATGCATCCTTTAAACTTAGACAACCAATCCATACCAAGGATTACTTCTAACCCTGAGGTTTCTATAAGGATAAGGTCAGCATGAAACATAACTCCATTAATTTCAATGCTAACCTTAGGACAAAACTTAATTGAATTCATGACTGAACCAGGGGAATAGATTATCATTTTGGCAGAGAGGAGATCAACTTCTAAATTATTCTGATCAGCAAATTTCTTAGAGATAAACGAGTGCGATGCTCCAGAATCAAACAATACCAAAGTAGGTACCGAGTGCACAGGAAACATACCCAGTACCACATCTGGCGCTTCACTTGCTTCTTCGGCGGTCACACCGGCCGCCGATCTCAACTCCGAAGTCCTTCCTTCATTGTTACTAGAGGGACGAAGTAGACCGCTGGGGTCGGTGCTCGACCTTGACGCTTTGTTTGCTGCACGACGAGGCAGAGGAGGTCGAACATTGGTCTACCGACCAACGCGCCTTGGCAAATCGGGCCGACTTTCGCGCCATCCACTTCCTCTTCGACTTTCCATAACATCACGCGAACTATGCTCGGCGATTATAGCCTTGTCCACGAGTGTTTGGAAGTCGTGGAAGTCATGAATGGCGAGAAGATGCTTAACTTCATTATTCAGATTGCCCCGGAAGTGCTCGATTCTTCGGGCTTCTGAACTGACTTCTGATGACGCATAGCGAGCAAGGTAATTGAAACGGTGAAGATACTCCATTAAGCTCTGCCGTACACGCGTCGCAATCCAACGGCCACGACACGGCTCCTACGCGACGCGATCTGGTCCGGAGAGACGCGATCGGACGGCTACGGGGATTAGGGTTTCGCAGAGGAACCTGGGCCGTGTGGGTCGTCAGGCCGCATACGGTTGGGCCGCCCGACATCATTCACCGGGCTTTTTAAAGGATTTCTCATTTAAAATAATTACAGAAATTCATTTAATTTGTTTTAGGCAATAAAACTATTAGGAAAAATCTAAGAAAAATCTCAAAAATACTTTGAGACATTCTGGACTCGAATAAAATATTTTTGGCAAAATTTTATATTAAATTTACAATAATTTAAATAGATTTGAACAAAAGGTTAATATTCTTAATTTAAAATTAATTCAAATAAATCCAGAAAAATCCAAATAAACTCCAGAAGATCATAAATGCGCAATTAAGCAATAAAATGTTATTTGAGCAAATTTCGGGATGTTACACACATCTCTTATAAAAATATAAAAATATGAATAAAAGATGAACGGTGATTAACTCTTTTCTTTCTTAAGATTTATACAATGAAGCGGTACTCTCCGATTAAATACGCAGAGGCAGTACTGACTCGACTAACAGTAGTGT
This sequence comes from Otatea glauca, assembly GCA_036346275.1. Lineage (NCBI taxonomy): Eukaryota > Viridiplantae > Streptophyta > Magnoliopsida > Poales > Poaceae > Otatea > Otatea glauca. Next base: position 49,330,709 of record CM070723.1, read on the forward strand.
ACCAGCAGCTTGCAATCGATGGTGTCTTTTGAGGTACAAGAAACACTCATGTTCTCCGTTTACCCGCCCATTTTTTCGCCCCCGGTAGGTAGGTAGCTTCCCTCTCCCCTGTCCCCTCCTCGATCCTGTATGCAGGCACAGATCTAGAGAGAGAAAGAGAGGGGAACTGCAATTGCTGGCTGCAAAACAAGAAAGTACTAGTACACAGATCTAGAGAGAGAAAGACTTGGGAGTTGCAATTTGCTGCCTGCAAAAGAAGAAAGCAGCAGGTGGAAGATCAGAAGGATGCAATTGTATTGTCAGAGATGGAGGCCGCAGTCAAGTGAAAATTTTTTACATATCTAGCCTCTTTTTTCGTATTTTTTCCGAAATTAGCCTCGTCCATGAATTAATTTCAAAAATAGCCTCGTTACAGTACATTCCAGCGGTGATTGAGCGCGGTTTTTTTTTTAAATTTTTCGCCCCCTTTTCCAGCGGTCACCGACCGCATGAAAATTTTTTAAATTTTTTTCGCCAATTCCAGCGGTCGGCGACCGCTTGAAATCTTTTTTTTTTTTTGTATTTCTCCTTTTTTTTTTGCGCGCGGCGGAGGAATTTTTTTAAATTTCATGGTGGTGGTGTGAATCCAATGGTCACGATCACGGATTCCGGGACACGGCGCCGGGCGCGACGATGGCGGCGACAGTTTTTATTTTTTTATTTTTTCACAGATTCGAATAATATCTTTGTATTTATATATATGAAGATAAAATAAAATGACGCTTTCGTTTCACCTCCGCCTTAGCGTTCAAGCACCACCGGAGGGGGGCTTGCTCCTAACTATGCAAATAACGATGATGACGATGATGATGATTTCGTTTCACCTCCACCTTGGCGTTCAAACACTATCGGAAGAGGGCGTTGAAATATGAATGTATCTAACTTTGTATCTCAGTTTGTGACTTTCAAATATGAATATCAGGTTTTATTTGTTGTCAAATTTGTCGCACATCAAAAGAGCATGACGGACAACAAAATTTTATTTTTTCTGAAGATAATTGACTGACAAATAATTTTGCGAAACACTACAATAGTTATCATCGACAAATATGATTTCTCCTGAATTTATTGACCATACTTTTAACTATAGTATTCTAGCAACCGTCAAAATAACACAGACTTTTAATAATTAGAGCTCATTGGTTACAGCGATTTTTCGAATAAAATCGATGCGAAATACTTCCACAAAAATTAATTTTCCTCCAAAAAAATATGTGCATCAAGTCTGGTTAATTTTCGAAATTTCATGAAGACTATATTTCCGATTGCATTGAAAATTTTGAATTTTTTACTGTTCTAACCCGGCGCGTATAATTTTCCTCGCGATTAGACATTCATCGGATAAACAAAACGCCTCCAAATATTACAATCTAGCGGATCGCGGAATTTTAGTTTTGCAATTTCATGATCCGCATCCTCGGAAATTATACGTGCCGTGCTAGAACAACGAAAAATTCTAAAAAATTAAAGATCATCGTAAAATAATTCGAATCTGTGAAAAAAAAAAATAAAAACTGTCGCCGCCATCGTCGCGCGGCACGGCTAGCGTGTCTCGAATCCAATGTCACGATTGGATTCCGCTAAATCACCGAAATTTTAAAAAAAAAATTTCCTCCGCCGCGCGCAAAAAAAAAAGGAGAAATACAAAAAAAAAAAAAGATTTCAAGCGGTCGCCGACCGGCTGGAATTGGCGAAAAAAAGTTAAAAAATTTTCATGCGGTCGGTGACCGCTGGAAAAGGGGGCGAAAAATTTTAAAAAAAAACCCGCGCTCAACCACCGCTGGAATGTACTGTAACGAGGCCATTTTTGAAATTAATTTATGGACGAGGCTAATTTCGGAAAAAATACGAAGAAAGAGGCTAGATAGGTAAAAATTTCGTCAAGTGAAGAATTACGCCGGCCACAGCCCCACCCTCTCGCCTACATCACGTGAAAGCAGTGAATTGTTCACTCGTCTAATCCCATATAGTACTTTTTTTTTTTTTACAAATCTAACCCTTTACCGACATTTTTACAAAAATAGCCCATTTTACTACCGTGGAAGGAGTAGGCAGCGGCATCTCCTTCCACGGTCTGCGTAGCGTGGGAGGTGACGAGTGCGGGACCCCATGACAAATGTGGGTGGTCGTGTGGATGCAAGCGCGAGCGTGCGATGCGGCGTGCTACCGCGCTCCCCGTGCGCGGGAGTTGGTCAGGCCCACCAAAGGAGATAAGTGACGCCCCTTGTGTTAGATTATTATGGGATGGCCCATAATTAATTTAATAGAAATTCCAAAAGGCCCATTAGAATACTAGGAGTCATGAAATTGGTTTAGTACCATATGGGTAATTGAGAGAAGGTTTGACCAACTTAAATAGTTGAGTTGTGTGTCTCTCAATTAGCAAGGTGGAAAAGGGTAAAGGCTGTGCCACACGCGCGCGCGCGCGCCGAGCCGAGCCGAGGCGTGGCGTGGCGTGTGCGAGTCGAGACGAGACGAGACGTGCGCAGCGCGGCGGGAGCGGTTTGTTTTGCCGTTTCAGTAGTCAAGCGGTTTGTTTTGCCGTTTCAGTAGTCAATATGACCAGTAACCGCAGTGATTAATGTGACCGAGAATCGCCGTCGATTACATGTAACGGACGTGGTTGATGGTCGCATAATGGTCGTCGCCATCGTAACGGCCACCGAGTTGATGGTCGGTAATGGCCGGCTCTCGCCGCTGCATGTCGCGAGGCTATATAAGGAGAGCCACTACCGTGCTTTTCTTCACCGCAGAACTCTCCCACGCAGACTCCATTCATCCTTTGCATTCCCGCCTCTGTTTTTGCGCGCACAAGTAGCGAGAGGAGCGAGCCTCCGGAATCTCGCCTTCTTGAGATCTTGCTCGAGATAGAAGGCCGATAAGGTTTTGGGAGCGACTACGCGATCGCTTGAAAGGTGTTCTCGAGCGCATCGCGACCGCAACGCGCGTCGCCTTGCATCAACCTCTTCATCGCACTAACGCTTCATCGCGACAACCCGTGATCGTCTACCGACCGTCATGGCGAACGAGAATGTTACGCTGCTTTGTGCCAACGGTGGCACCGGCTCAAGGGTATATTAACTTATACCGTGTTTTATTCATGCCGATTTCTTGTTCATTAGTCTTTGCGTATGAGATAGATAATTTGTTATCTAGTACCTTTGGCTTTGAACAAAAATGCATCTTTGTTTAATCATGATTTACGTAATTCGTGGATTAAAATATTGAGAAAATTCCTAATATTTCCAACAATCCAAAACCTTATACTAGGAATTTTACAACTCATCGGTTTATTTGCGCTTAAGCCAACTATATATTTGGCGCAAATTACAAGCGTTGGCGCGCTAAGATGATTTTGTGGTTGATCGCCATGAACGTGTATCACGCTGCGCAAGGCAAACCACACCTGAGTGGGCTCTCTCCGAGCAGAGAGTGCCTTCACTACGCGATAACTTGTTCAGAGGCGCGTGATTAGTGTTCTTGGAGAAAATCTTGTTGATGTGTACATGATTTTGCCAAGTGGTAAAGAAATGGGATGCACTTGAGGCAAAATTCGGAGTCTCGACGCGGCGGTGAACTCTATGTCATGGAGCAGTTTCATGACTACAAGATGGTTGATGACCACTCTGTAGTAGAACAGCTCATGAGGTTCAAGCTTTGCGAAAAAACTTGAGAATTTTACATGTGCATTACCCGACAAGTTTGTGGCGGGATGCATCATTGCTAAGCCGCCACCTTCTTGGAGGATTTTGCCACTACTCTAAAACACAAGAGACAAGAGTTCGGCGTTCTTTGGTCTCATTGGGTCTCTAAATGTTGAGGAGAAAGCGAGGCAAAAGATATACGTGGGAAAGAAAGTTCTAGTGCCAATGTGGTACAAAATAAAATCTTTCAATTCAACAAGAAGAATAAAAATAAGTCTGAAAAGCCTGAGAACAAGAACAAGGCCGCTCAAACTACTAGCTTCAAGAAGAAGAAGAATAAAGGAAAGGGAAACTGCTTTGTCTATAATGGTACTGATCATTGGGCAAAGGATTGCCACGATCGCAAAGACAATAAGCGTAAAAGTCCGCTAACGTTGTTATTGGCAATACCGAGGAGGAACATCCGGGTATGTTTCAATACCTACCGTTCTATCGAGATGTCGCTCACCGATTGGTGGATTGACACGGGGCCAATATACATGTTTGTCTTGTGATCCTTATTCTCTTCTTACCAGTCGTGAGGGCTACCTCCGTGTTGATGGGGAATGGGTCGAGCATTTGTACGTGGAGTCGGCACGATTGACTTGAAGTTTACTTGAGGAAAAGTCGTGCGATCGAGAACGTGCATCACGTGCCGCGATAAATAAAAACCTTGTCGTGGTCTCTATTGTGTAGAGATGGTTTTAAGCTAGTTTTGAATCCAATAAATGTGTTGTTTCTAAAATTGGAACCTTTATTGGAAAAGGCTACGAGCGGAGGCTTGTTCCGCTTGTCTTTGACGGACATGAATAAAATTGTGAATCATGTTTGTAATCATGAGACCGATGTTTGGCATTCACGACTTTGTCATATTAATCTTGGTTGCATGATGCGGTTAGCAAGATGAATTTAATCCCAAAATTTACCCAAGTCAAAGGTTCTAAGTGTCAAGTGTGTGTGCAATCTAAGCAACCTCGCAAGCCTCACAAGGCGGTGAGGCGAGAAATTTGGCACCGTTAGAACTAGTTCATACCGATTTATGCGAGATGAGCGGGAGTTGACAAAGGGTGGTAAGAGGTATTTCATGACTTTGATTGATGATTCTACTAGATATTGCTATGTGTATTTATTAAAGTCAAAAGATGAGGCTTTTCACTATTTTAAGATCTATAAAGTCAAGTCGAGAACCAACTTGAGAGAAAAATCAAGCGGGTTAGATCGGATCGTGGTGGAGAATACTTTTCTAATGAGTTTAATTTATTCTGTGAGGAACATGGAATAATCCATGAGAGGACGCCTCCTATTCGCCCCAATCAAATGGGGTTGCCAAAGAAAGAACCGTACTCTAAGCGAGATGGTTAACGCCATGTTAGAAACAATGGGACTTTCCAAGGAATGGTGGGGTGAGGCTATATTGATCGCTTGTCATGTCCTAAACAGGTTCCTACAAAGAATAAAGAAATCACACCATTCGAGGAATGGGAGAGGAAAAGATTAAATTTCTCTTATTTACGCATTTGAAATTTGTTTGGCTAAAGTGAATGTGCCTATCCCAAAGAAGCGTAAACTTGGACCAAAAACCGTTGATTATGTCTTCATTGGTTATGCTTTTCACAGCGTAGGATATAGATTCTTAATAGTGAAATCTGGAGTACCTGATATGAATGAAGGTACAATTTTTGAGTCCAATGATGCCACATTCTTTGAGGACTTATTTCCTATGAAAGAGACACTTAGCTCATCTGGCCAAGAATCTATCTTCTCTCCTAAACCTTCCACTCCTATACAAATTGAGCCCATTTTTGAGGAAAATCCAATAGATGAGGGCAATGAAGTAACTCGTAAGAGTAAGAGACTAAGGACTACAAAGTCTTTTGGTGATGACTTCATTGTATATCTAGTGGATGATACTCCAAGAACCATTGAGGAGGCTTATTCATCGCAGATCGACTATTGGAAGGAAGCGGTCAGAGTGAGATGAATTCCATCTTGAGCAATGGAACTTGGGAAGTTGTTAAACGTCCATATGGGTGTAAACTGTAGGATGTAAGTGGGTGTTAAAGAAAAGCTAAGGCACGATGGTACGATTGAAAAGTACAAGGCAAGGCTTGTGGCCAAGGGTTATACCTGAAAGAAGGCGAGGACTTCTTTGATACTTACTCACCTGTTGCGGATTGACCACTATTAGAGTACTCACTGTCTTTGGGCTGCCTCCTACGGTCCGATCATTCATCGATGGATGTAAAGACGGCTTTCCTTAATGGAGAGTTGGAAGAGGAAATCTATATGGATCACTGATGGATTTGTAGTAAAGGGTCATGAAGGAAAAGTGTGTAGGTTGTTGAAGTCTTTGTATGGCCTTAAGCAAGCACCTAAGCGGGCACGAGAAGTTAATGAACTTTAACATCTACCGGCTTTGTTGTGAATGAAGTCGACAAATATGTGTATTACCGCTATGGTGGGGTGAAGGAGTGATTATGTGTATGCGTATGTTGATGACATCTCGATCTTTGGGACGAACCTTAATGTGATTAAGGAAGTCAAGGACTTCTTGTCCAAAACTTTGAAATGAAAGATTTGGGAGTAGCGGATGTCATCTTAAACATTAAATTGTTAAGAGAAGGTGACGGTGGGATTACTCTTGAGCATCCGTTATGTGGAAAAGGTGTTGAGTCGCTTTGGCTATAGCGATTGCAAACTGCTCCAACGCCAGTATGATCCAAGTGTGCTATTACGAAAGAACCAACGAATAGCAAAGGATCAATTGAGATATTCCCAAATCATTGGTTCATTGATGTATTTAGCTAGTGCAACAAGGCACGATATCTCGCTTTCGTGAGCAAACTAAGCGGTTTGTCTCAAACCCGGAGATAATCATTGGCATGCTCTTGAGAGAGTAATGCGCTATCTAAAAGGGACATCAAGTTATGGAATTCACTACACCGGGTACCCTAGGGTAATTGAGGGTTATAGTGATTCAAACTGGATATCGATCTTGATGAAATAAAAGCCACAAGTGGATATGTGTTCACATTGGGTGGTGGAGTTGTTTCTTGAAGTCTTGCAAGCGCACCATCTTAACGAGGTCTACAATGGAAGCAGAACTCACAAGATTAGATACCGCCTCTGTGGAAGCCGATCGGTCTGCGTGAACTTGTGAAGGACTTACGGTAGTTGAGAAACCGGTGCTCGCTATTCTTTTGAACTGTGACAATCGACGATGATTGTCAAGGTGAACGATTCTAAGGATAACATGAAGTCATCAAGGCACGTTAAGAGGCGGTTGAAGTCTGTCAGAAAATGAGAAACTCGGAGTTATAGCGTTGGACTATGTCCGACGGCTAAAAACTTGGCGATCCTTTTACAAAGGGACTATCACGGAATGTGATAGATGAAGCATCGAGGAGATGGGCTTGAGACCCACATAAAGTCATGTCTTAGTGGTAACTCATCCTATTTGATCGGAGATCCCGTGAATTAGGATGTTGAGACAAGCTAGTGGTAGTTTGAGAGGAGAGTACATCTGATTTAGCCCACTCCGTTTGAGATGTAATAACTCTCCTATTCGTATGGCGGGTTGGTTATACCTTAATGTATTCCGAGTGGCTTTGATAAGCAGAGATGTTGTCCTCTGAACATCTTATGAGGAATACACCTATACTGAGTTCGATTGCTAGTCACGATCTATGAGATTGGGTGATCTCTAGAGGCTCATGAAAGGCTAAGGAGTATGACTTATAAGCTCCAAACCGAGGGGATGCATTTAGCGACCTAGTATCGATAAAGGACTTTGGTGAAACTTGTTCGCACAAATCTGTCAATTCAAGGCATAGTCCATTGTTGATTGTGGATGAGTGTAACTTTGTTCTAGATGGAAGTTCAACTTACAGTCTCCATCGAAAAACCGGTATATCAAACTACATTGGGCGAGAGTATTTCAAATGTGTCTTTGAAATTTGGTGGGGATTGTTAGATTATTATGGGATGGCCCATAATTAATTTAATAGAAATTCCAAAAGGCCCATTAGAATACTAGGAGTCATGAAATTTGTTTAGTACCATATGGGTAATTGAGAGAAGGTTTGACCAACTTAAATAGTTGAGTTGTGTGTCTCTCAATTAGCAAGGTGGAAAAGGGTAAAGGTCAGCCACACGCTGCTGCTGAAAGCGAGAAGATCTTGAGTCGAGTCGAGTCGAGTCGAGGCGAGGCGTGACGTGACGTGGACGTGGCGTGCAAGCGCAGCGATCCGGACGTGATGTCTTTGGCGGGAGCGGTTTGTTTTGCCGTTTGATAGTCAATATGACCGAGAACGCGATGATTAATGTGACGAGAATCGCCGTCGATTACCGTAACGACGTGGTTGATGGTCGCATAATGGTCGTCGATTCATCGTAACGGCTACCGAGTTGATGGTCGGTAATGGCGGCTCCGCCCGCTGCATGTCGCGAGGCTATATAAGGAGAGCCACTACCGTGCTTTTCTTCACTGCAGAACTCTCCCACGCAGACTCCATTCATCCTTTGCATTCCCGCCTGCTTTTTGCGCGCACAAGTAGCGAGAGGAGCAGCCTCGAATCTCGCCCTTCTTGAGATCTTGCTCGAGATAGAAGGCCGATAAGGTTTTGGGAGCGACTACGCGATCGCTCGAAAGGTGTTCTGAAGCGCATTCGCATTGCAACGCGTCTGCGACCGCATCAACCTCTTCATCGCACTAACGCTTCATCGCGACAACCCGTGATCGTCTACGCCGACCGTCATGGCGAGCGAGAATACACTCACTGCGCTGTGCCAACGGTGGCACCGGCTCAAGGGTATATTAACTTATACCGTGTTTTATTCATGCTGATTTCTTGTTCATTAGTCTTTGCGTATGAGATAGATAATTTGTTATCTAGTACTTTTGGCTTTGAACAAAAAATGCATCTTTGTTTAATCACGATTTACGTAATTCTGTGGATTAAAATATTGAGAAAATTCCTAATATTTCCAACACCTTGTTCGATGAAAGTGGTATTTTTGTAAAAACGTTCATAAAGGGTTAGATTTATAAAAAATATGCTACAGAAGACTAGGCAAGTGAGCAATTCGAAAGCAGGTCCGAGAGGGAGAGAGACATCCGCCGATCAAGACGGAATCTACTAGTTCTAGTTACTACTGTCCTATTAGTTATAACAAGGACATGCATGTATGTATATCCATACAACCTATATGAAGCATTTTTTTTTGTGTGTGCGTGTGTGTGAGAACTCATATAACAGTAGGTTCGGTGAACTCCTTGACAATCTCGCCGTCGACCATTTTGGTGAATTTTAACAGGTCAGTGTACGTGTGGCCAGATCGAGCAATGTACGTACGCAGCTAGCTAGCTAGATCACTTGACCATACTTTCAGACTCCAGTGAGCTGACCAGTAAGTACGTGGTGACACCGAAAGGAAAAGAAAAGAGGAGAGGAAAAAAGATACATGCATGATTGCATGCATACATATGACTAGTAGTACTTGACAGGAACAGGCATTGTTTTCTCTGATCAAAGCAGCGAAAGAGAGCGAGGCATGCTCGTTCCGCTCGCTTGGACTTTAGGCAGGCTAGGCTTAGCCTGTCTCGCGACTTTCGTGCCCATTTGCCTCCCTCCACTGCAGATCGCAAACTCCACTGGTCCACCTCGGAGTCTAGGTAGTGTTTATTTTGGTTTTTTCTTTCCCTTAGGTGTGAAAAGCCTAAACGAATATATAGGTGTTTTTTTTTGACTGGATTGTTTTCAAAGCCTCAATCCTTTATATAATTAAAAGCTAAAAACCGTATGAGAGTATTTTTTTTAGCTTATTAAGGGTTGATTTTAGACTAATGCTAATGAAGCTGCTGTAAAATTACCCAATTCTATCATATACAAACGTTTATCAATATAACGGTGTACGTCATGCTATGAGGAGTTACCATCATTTTTATGCTCTGAGTTCTTCCACCATAGAATGGGTTTATCGTCACCGTGCTGGTGCAAAGTCAGGGTTAAGTAATGTAACGGTTATGTCATGACTCTCTGCGTCACACCAAAGGAAGTGTGCTAATGATCTGCACAAAGAATCAGTCATGTCTTGTGGGAAAAGTTGTACACCTCTGCAGAGTGTAAAACTAATCAATTAGCCGCGCCCGCGGTCAAAGGCACTTGGTAAAATCATCACATAGTTAGTTGTTTTTATTTTCATAAATATGGTTTCTACCATGTGTTGATGCGAAATGATTCTTGGATATGGTCATGATACTCAGGTTCGTGATCTTTCTTATTTGTACTCTACATATTGTTATTTCTGTATTAAAGTGCTTTTTCTTAATTATTGTTTGCATCTATTATTCTGTATTTACATTTCAAGTTGACTTTATGCAAATTAACCATAGTAGCATTTCCTTTGAAATGGCCTGCAAGTATTATAGGATTTGCAAAAATCTTGCGAGTACGTAAGTACTCAACTTGCCTATGTTGATGTTTTTAGGTGAAGAATCAGATTATCCCGACGACTCATACGTTGATACAAGATTCGAAGAGGTTAACGATGAATTTTACAAGGGTTTTACCTTGTCAGTTACCTGTAGGGATAATGGGTCAAAAATGCATACTACAAGATGTTGTTTTCACTGCAGTCTTTTACTTTTGGTATTGTAAGCATATTATGTAACTCTGCTTCTGCTGTGTAATAAAAACTTATGTATAGTTGTGATATCAATCTGTAATTGTGCGTACTAGCCACTGATCATGGGACTAGTACTTTATGCACATAGTACCTATTATTGATATTTATTATCAAAAATAGAGGCCTTACACAATACTAATGAAGTTGGTGTAAAATTACCCAATTCTATCGTATACAAGAGAAAACTTTTAAGTTGTTTAAGTAAAAAAAATTGACTTTAAACTATAGCCGGAAAAGTCTAATTAACAATAAGCGGTTACGCGACAGCTCAGTACCTATTGCGGCAGGCCAGTAACCAACTACGTATCAGACCACAGCCAGAAGATCTTACTGCACTACTAAACCACGGCAGGTTACCTGCTGCTGCGCTGTCCTCCCTCCCCGTCCTCTGCTAGGGTCGCTCACTCCACTAACTACCTCGCCGAGCGCGGATTTCCACGCGCTGCTAGCTCTGCTCCGCTCTGCATGCGCTGCGCCGCCGTCAAGAGTAAAATGATTGCAGGTCGCATCAGGTCGAGCCACTGCCCAACAAAAGTTGGGTTCCCGCGACGTGCGTGGCTGTGTCCGTACGCCGTCTTGCCCAGGTTGACAAGCGCGCGGCGTTGCCGACTCGCCGGCCTTGTGTGTTGGTTGCCAGCTCAATTTGGCGCCATGGACGTGCTCGGTGCTCTGGTTCGGCCAGCGTGGGAGAGGATACCGTTGGGTATCCGGTCAGATCGGCACGACGGAAGGGGTTGATTATTGCCTTTATTAACTGGTTATAAGCAAAAATCGCAGAGAGAATTAATGATTGGAAGACCCCGACGACGAAGCCGATCGGCTGTCCAATTAACAGCGATCATTCAAAGGCAAAAAGATGATGAAGAACTTCAACTTTAAGGGGGCCGAGCACGCAAAACCCGCTCATAACAAAGGAAGATTGATATGCTGTCCGGGAATAATATCTATATATCTAAAAATATAGGGTGATATTCAAGACACCTCTTTATTTTAAGATCAAGAAAATCCTACAATAATCCTAAGAACATATAGTGATATTCAAGGTGTTTGAGATAACTCTATTAATTTACCATATCTTTTGGTTTTATCCATAGTTTGTTACGGGTAAATCTTCTACAACTATGACTCTTTAGCTATATAAGTCATAGTGCATTGTTTCTCGTAGTTTTTTTTTCGCAAGAGTTTTTTCACGTTAAATCTCTGTCTCTATTATTATGCCAAGCATCTAACCCTAACAAGTGGTATCAGAGCCCTAACCTGGTTCAGATCTACTCGCCGTCTTCTGCGTCGTCGTGATCGTCGGCCGTCTCGACTTCCGCACGTCATCCTCCTTCGAGGCTTCCCACACCGGCTCCCCGGCGCCCCTTCGCGATACGCTGACCAACGACAGCGCTCCAGCCGCCCAGCTCTTCCCGCCTTCCCGGCCGGGCTTGCCGTGCGTCGGTCACCACCCGTCCGGTCAATCGTTGCCCGTGAAGAAAACTAGAAGAAGCTCCCGTGAACTTGTGAAGGACTAAGGGCCTGTTTGTTTTAGCTTTTGATTCTGGATTCTGGTCCCAAAAGCAGAATTAGAAACAAACAGCCTGATTCTAGAATCCGATTCTGACAATCCACCCCACTCATATACACTAGAATCCACAATCCACTTCATATGTGTTTTTGGATTCTAGCTTTCGGAGAATCAGCTTCTCAAAAACCACAATCTAAAATCAGCTTTTAGAGAATTCAAAGCTGAAACAAAGATCCTAGAAGAGCTCTCGTGAAGCTTCCAGTCCAATCGGTTTTTCTGCTCCGTCGGACCTGAAACAGATCTCATAGCTGAGTCTGATAATCCAGTTCGGCTCCAGAGCATTTTTTGGGCTTCAACTCCAGAGTTCAGCGGCTCCGTTTTTCCTGTTGGCTTCCAGGTTCCAACGGTTCCAGAGCCGATCAGCTCCGGCCCGGCTTTATTAAAGTTTCGTTGCAACTGCTTGCATGTTTTGGGGCTCAGCTTAGTGTTTTGGCTCCTGTCTTCGGTTCAGTTCAGCTGCACGGCTCCAACTCCAGTACAGCATGAGAGTCGTGCTTCAATACATGGGTATGAAGAAAGAATTACTTTTTACCATGGTTGTTCCAACAAAAGTGCATTTTTAATACAATTCTAATTATTCGACGAATATTCATGCACAATTTAGATTTTTATGCCTATTATTTTGTGCTCATATTATTGTCGGATTTCATTGCCATTCAGGCGGGACTTATCATCGGCGATTTATTCGACGTTTCGTCGTCCATTTATCATTAGCAGATTCTTGGAGATTTCTTTAACGTTTCATTGTCAACTTTGGAGAGAAAAAATAATGTCAGTTGAGGAGACAACTGCATTTGGTGTTTCATCACCATTTATTGGAATTTGGTGTTTCAACACCATTATTTCGGTGTTTTATTCATCATTTGGATACGTTGACCATTATGGAGGTTTTGGCAACGTTCTTTTAGAATTTGATGACACCCTGCTGGTAGCATTATACTCTTCGGAGTTTTTCTAGTGAAGGTTTTGCTCTAATGTCAGTTTGAGATGAAGGCTTAAAGTGCAAGGAGTTTGTTTCTGCGTGGATACTACAACGTTCTTTTTGTTGTCTTTGCTCGATATGAGGGGTCTACTGCAATTTATACTCCATTGTCAGCATGACGCTTTTTTCTTTTCATCTTGTCATTTTTTAGGAGCAGTTTCAACCATATTATGGATTTTCAGTAGGTAGTTTGCTAAATTTTATGTTTCAGATGGAGCATTCCAAAAGTCCATGTTATGTGTTCTTCGCTATCTACCCAGCACCTCAGGTGATGTCTTGGCTTATGCCATTTAATGATTGAGTGTTTGATTCATGAGATTAGTTGCACAGACTCAGACTTTACTGGGGTTATGAATCATTGAAGATCCAGATTCTTCGTCTGCTTTGTTATAGCTATCTTGGATTGACTGCTCTAGTCTTTCTCTTGACCTACTGGTGGTTTGTTCAATCTTGCTTCGTGAGAAGCGTTTGGATAAGATTGTTTCGGTATTTTCATAGCCTTTATGTTTTTTTGCACTACAAGTGTTTGGCTTGACTATTCCAGTCTTCCTCGTTCAGTAGTCGTTTCGACTTTTAACGCACTTGTATTCATGTGCTTAATTACCTTAGGGTTTTTCGGAAAATAGATTTTGAGTTAAGGGGAGGTTTGTTGGAGATAACTCAATATCTCAACTTATCGTATCTTTTGTTTCTATCCATAGTTTGTTAGGAGTAAGTCTTCTACAACTAGGACTCTTTGGCTACATAAGCTAACCCTTTGTACTTATAATCTTAAAGCATTATAGTGGATTGTTTCCCGTGGTTTTTTTCCACAAGGGTTTTTTCACGTTAAATCTCTGTCTCCATTATTATGCCGTGCATCTAACCCTAACAAGTGGTATCAGAGCCCTAACACAAGGCACCTCATTCGTTTTAAGAGAAAGAAAATCCCACAATAATCCTAAATTCTAGAAATTCTCACATTAATCGGAAGAAAAAAAGAAGGATCCTCACCACTTATTTTGGTAGGGCTAGATTATAACGGTGCAGATTAATCATATATAACAAATACAATTGTATTTTAATCATTAGAAATAGAATTGTATATAAAAGAAAGGATCTCTACTGCTTATTTTGGTGGGACCAGATTATAACGGTGCAGATTAATTATATATAAATGAGTTATATAACAAATATAATCACTACTACAGATTATACCATTACAGACGGTTCGGAACCATCATTACAGAATCGTATGGACTCTATACAATGACTGAATGAACTCTATAATTCAAGAAGCATGGCTGTCTATGGTATTCTCATTTGAAGTTGAGGATAAAGTGATAATGATAAATCAGCGCATGACATCTTTCAGGACGAACTTAGGAATTAAATGGATTTTATTTTAGAATCCATCAATATTATAATAAGAAAGGAGTTTAAAGTGCTACAAAACTTCATATTTTAAGACGATCCTGATCAGACAAGCTGTTGTCTCAATGCATCTAGGAAGTTTAGATATTCAATTACTAAATCTATAACCGGTTGTGACTTATAAATGTCGTTGCAGAAATACCTAATCAAAAGAAAATTTTGAACAATAGATACTAATGATGGAAGTTCTGCTGGGGGTGTAGGGAAAAAAAGAGGATCACATACGGTAGTGTGCTGGAGAATTGGATTAGGTAAGAAAAATTGTTTTGGATTAGGTAAGAATTGGATTAGGTAAAAAAGATGATCACATACGATACTTTTGCCACAGCCATGGGCATTAGGGTTTTTTCGAGGTGATAAAATTAGTTGGTAGTAGGAGGACAGTTATAAAATGGACATTAATATTTCGAGTTTTCAACCCACCTTTTAAGTTCTGTTTCTCTGTATATTGTTCCCTGAGCTTGATGATATCTTCATTAAACTAAGATCTTATATAATCTTTTTGAAACCAGGATCTTATATAATCTAGACAATGAAAAGACACGGCACATTAATTTTGCTCTGTCCTGGATGATTTGTGTGTGACCGTTGAATTGCGTGCAATAGAAATATCATTATATGTTTAAGTCACATCAGATATTAAATGGAAGATTTGTACTGAGATATTCACAATGCTATGCATCTCACTTCATGTTCTGCATTTTTTGGGTACTTTCCTACCACGTACGAGCTACTAGTGTAGAAAATGCTGACAATGTGGTCGATCTTGAATTTCCTTCCAATCTTCCGTCGTCACAAACTGTACTCCTTTGTGTGTCATCAGTAGGGAATTGCCAAATATGGAACTCAGTGCGAGAAGCTTCGGAAGGAGAAGGTCCTAACAGAAGGAGAATATCTATTTCATAATTGTAATTCGGATTCAGTATATGTATTAATTATTTGTAACTTGCTGTTTAATGCAATATAAAATGTGTAACTTGCTGTTTAATGCAATATAAAATGTGTGTTTTTATCTTTGATCGGGTTAGTTCTGTTCTGATGGATAAGTAGTCAAGTAAGTAGGCCTTGGGAAAGTTGCTTTACATGTCAGCTTGATGCGCAGGTTCCCTAGTGTCCAAAACCATGGTGGAAGGGATCTTTCTCTCTAGTTTTTTTTTCTTTTCTGGAAGAGGAATAATGCATCACCCTTCTAATGCTAATTACATAAATTTTGAAGCAAACAAAGAGATAAATATTCACTCTTTATTTATACTTAAATACTTGTACAACTTTTAAATAATGATACGAAGAAACTATCTCCCTGAAAAAAAAAACGGCACGAAGCTTTTGCTTTCACCACGAAAGGCTCCTTTGGAAGGATTCCCTAGGGATGGCATAGGGGATCATTATCCCGACAGTTTTTTTTGGCTCATTCCCTGGTACATATGGCACTAGGAGAATCATTGATTTCTAGTAGCGAATGTAGGGTTTGTTTGGTTTATATATTAAAATTATCATGTTTAGTTAAAGTTTTTTTTGTTAAACTTGTTTAAGGTTAGCTACAATTTAGCTAGGAAAATGAATTTTGTTACACTTTTTTTTTGAGTTAATGACGCGTAGAACCTGGATGATAAAAAAGAATTTTACCACAGATGTGACTATGAACCAAATGGTGACCTAACTCGATCAAATTTGTTTAACTTAAGATGTGGTAAAATATAGCAAAGTTTAGCTATAAAGTAAACAGCCCATACTTGCCCTACTGTGGCATCATACATTTGCGAAGATGCCATTCCAGCCAGGACATTGCCCCAATTCTAAGCTTGATGACCAACGGCGACACTAGAGAGCAACTAGGTTGTCATAACCACAATTTATCATACAATTTCGATTACGACCCTACGTAACCAGGTGGCACCACGCAAAAAAAAATTATTTGTCCGAAACTGTAATCTTTAGAAGTCATCAAATTCGGTTATCATTATTTGGTCCTTGGGCCGACTGTTAGTAGTAATTAATGCCTTGGGCCCACAGCCCAATTGCAGATACTATCCGGCATGGTAGATCTTGGGCCTGGAATGAGCTACATGGGCTGTTCAGAATAGAGAGTAAGAGGGGTAGAAAATGACACCAGAAAAATTACTTGCTTCAGTCACAAATAGTTATTATTTTGGATATTGATATGAACATGATCTTTAAAACATGGTTTTGATCATTAATTTTTATAATAATATATTTATAAAATTTAATGAAATTATAATATTATGAAATTACTTTTCGAGACAAATCTACACACATGATTATTCATGTATCCAATTTAAATATTTTAAAAGATATTAACACATCTGTATCCGAAACGACAACTATCTCTAACTGAAGGGAATATGTTACAACAGGTGCTTGGGATTGGAAGTCCCATAAACCTGCGGTATTCCAATTCGGACCAATTAAAAGCATCAAGAGTAATTTGCTATGCTCGTAGCCATACGTAGCCACGACATCATATACTCCGTATATTAAGCGCTGCAGTTTTTTCGTGCGCTCGCCGCCACCACGTCGAAGCCTGCGCGACGTGGCCGCGCGGTGGAGCTCCGCGTCGCCCGGATGCACAGTGAAGCGGCCGGTCGTGCATACGACACGCATCGCGTGCACCCACGTCGCCCGCGTGACTCAGCCGTTAATCCAGCTTACATATTTGAACACCGTTATTTCGCAAAAGCGTTCGTGCGGCGCGGCGGCAAGACGCCTCGCACTCGCGCCGTCGGTCGCAGGTTCGACTCCCCTCTCGCGCGCGCCCGCAGTGTTTTTCCCCCGCACAACGCGTGGCTCGGACGAGCGGGCAAGACGCAGGCGACGCATGCCGTTCGTTTTTATGTGAAAAAACGCTCGTAAGTTTCAAAATTACATGTAAGTCCTGTTTTGCGTGGGAAATCCGTTTTGTTTTGCAGAGAGGGACTTGAACTTCTATTTTTTTTGCAGAAAAGACTCCAAAAAATTTCTAAAATTATAGGATAGTCCGTCTTTTCCCCAAACTTCTATTTTTTTTTTTTGCAGAAAGGACTCCAAAAAAATTCTAAGATTACAGGATAGTCCGTCTTTTTTCGAAAATTCCTAAACTTACATATTAATCCATTTTTTTTCTATAAATCTCCCGAAAACAGTAAATATCTAGATACCTTTCTTCGCGTACAGATCCGAATTTCACGTTACGACTGACGCGTTGCGGCGCGCCGCGCGCTGCGCCCACGTGTCTAGTTTGATTTGAGTGTGCACCCGATCGATGGCTTTACAGTGTGCTAGTGAAGAGTTGCATAAGCCTTGCTGTTCCAAACCCTGCACTAGCCATCATCACTAGCACACAAGACTAATGGGTGATACTAATCGATACTACCTACATGAGGCTCAATATGCAGGTCCAAACGTATGTACCCCCTCCGATTATAAATACATGTGGCACGGTTTCTAAAATACAAATTTGACGATTAAGTTATATTCTAATAAAATTATAAAACCCAATAAAATTATAATATTATGAAAATACTTTTCGAGATAAATATATATATATATATATATGATTTTATTTATCCAATCTAAATATTTAAAAAGATATTGATGGTCAAAATTTCAAAAGTTTGACACCACACATACCAAAACAGCATGTATGTGTGACAGAGGGAATACTACAATACAGGGATATGGTTCCTCTGTAGTTATAAGGCAACTTTTAAGCGGTTACCATTCATGAGCGCTGTTCAATCGAAGCAACCGAAAGTCTGGATCGTCGCATAATGCACGAATACAGTAATTGCTACATTGTGCTACACAGTGTCACATTGCTACAGTGCTCATCAAACAATGCCATACAAGATCTGAGTCATCACTTTACAAAGTTCAGTAACGACTGAACTAGATCTCAGTCGACCATTAAGCTGACCCACGTATAGGGCTGGCAAAAAAGCTCGTTAAGGCTCGAATCAAAATTGCTTCGATTGTAGTAGTTGATGAGTTCAAAGTTGAAATGAGAGTCCATTTCGAACGAAAAATATTAATGAGGCTTGACTCAATAGTGGCTCGTTAGCTCGAATTTAAAATAACCACTTACATGATAAATAAAATAATTTTATGTTGAATTATGTCAATTTTGAAAGAAACTCGATAGCTAGCCCTACCCACGGACAGTCACGTGTAGGGCTGGCTATTGAGCCGACTCGGCTTGGATCGTTCAAGCTCGTTAAAAAAAGTGATTCGACTCAGCTCGTTAAGTTAACGAGCTGAAAACTCGGCTCGACTCGACTCGATAAAAAGCTCGAGCAGCTCGCGAGCCACGTAAGTTAAGATGAACTGAGTTAGCTTAAGCCACGTGAGCTAAGCTAAGCCACGTCGTAAGCACATAACACACATTAATACATATATGCAACAGGAGGACTACATACATGAAACTGTAACTAATTATCCAGCATACAAGTAAATCATAGATAATTAGTGAGAAGCCAATTAACAATCATAATAATTATATTCCAACCTAACATGGTTACATGGACATACATAATTTAAATATTCATCTAATAAAAATCTTTTACATCAAAAATTATCACGGTGAATATTTAATTACCAAGCCTTAACGAACTAACGAGCGGCTCGTGAGTTAACTCAGACTCGGCTTGTTAAGATAACGAGCTAGGAAGTCAGCTCAGCTCGGTTTGTTTACTTTACGAGCTGAGCTCATAACGAGCCGAGTTTGAACTGCTCACGAGCTTCGAGCTTTTCTGCCGACCCTAATCACGTGTTTGCTGGGTTATTTGTTAGTGTTACTGGAATCTGATCACGTGATCGCTCCACCGACAGGTTACGTACTCGAGAGAGAGAAGGCGGTTATGTTATGTGAAAAACCTCATATTCCATTCTCTCTCTATCTCTTTTTTAAGGAAATCCCAATTCCGATGTTCCATTCTTGTCAGGCAATTTGTTGAACACAAAAGAAAAAGGAAAGAAGAGACGGTTCAGAACTAGTTCTAGCAGTAGCATCTTGACCCCAAAGTGATGAGCCGAGAGAACAGTGATCTGTGACTCATTGACTGGCTGTCAAGCCACAGAACAACAAAGTGTCTCGCTCCTTTGATCCATCACACGATCGAGAACGAATCTGTTCAAGCCCATTCAAGATAAGGAGATCATCCAAAAAGGCAGCAAAAGCTTGTCTCGTTTGTTGCATTTGCATTCAAAAGAAGATCAGCGAAGAACTTTGCCCAGAATTTTAATAGTGCCATCAGCCAAAGTGATGCACATGAGTGCAGGCATTTGCTTGGATAAACCATTCTGCTTTCTGCATGCAAACCCGTTAAGAAAAACACGAGCATTTTCGATTCTAGTACTAACACACATATGTCTCTGGGCAGTTCAATCGACGGTCGCCGATGGTCGCGTCCGAGATTGGACGGCTCATGCTCAACGTCATGGCCCTGCCTCTGGCCCCCCAGAAGGGATAAGGCTCAGGCCATGCTCTATGTGCTGGAATGATTGGCGCCATTGTTGTGCCTTGGTCTGATCATTGGATCCAACATCCAAGTGCATGTTGTCCCCTCAGATCCCATGAAGCTTTGCATGCATACGTCATGTATGGATGGCGTGCATAATGCATCACACACTTTGGACATTCCTGATGAGAAGGTGTGTACTGGAGAAGGGTCTCGCTCAGTGCTATTGAGGAATGAAGGAAGGGGAGTGCAAATTATTAGTCTTACTGTTAGTTCATACTCCCTCGTTCTTCTTGAATAGATGTCATTCTAGTTTTTTTTGCACTTCTATCGAGTCATATCTACAAAAGAATACATTACCCTCTTCGTTATATATTTGGATGATGTGTCTTACTCTAATCTATTATAGTAAATGATATTGAAAATAGCTAAAAGGGAGGAGCATAGAAGAAAAAAAGGTAAAAAAATCACCTCAAAAATGTAGAATGACATATATTTAGAAACAAAAATTGAAAGCTATAATAACATGTATTTGGGAATTGAGGGAGTCCTCCAATCCAATATGAGCTTTACGCCTCTGGAGTATAATATCCCATTTCATACAGATTCTACTTCTATTAACAAATAATTCTTCCAGTTCAACACTGAAACAAATAAATGTGTCCGAGGGAACAACGTAACATTGCACTCTCTGAATTTTTGAACGGAAACATTGCACTCTCTGAATCAAGAATTAATTTGTTGCCTTGGCAAGAGGATGGGTTTTCTTTGCATTACATTTACATGTCAAAATAGTATATACACCTGGGTGACCGACGCAATATCCAAAACGATAGCCATCGGTGACCGTAGCAAAAAATAGATATTCTAAAATAATAACATAATAAGAAAATAGTATTCCCTTCCTTCTTGGCCTCTTTCTCTTTCTTCCTCCTCATCTTTTTTTTTTGACTCAAAAGGAAGAGCTACTGTATACGCCATGAGAGCACAACAAGACCAGAAAAAGCTCAACAAGGACGCCTGCACATAGCTACAAACTAAGGCGTACGTGCGAAGGGCACTTGCAAGCTAGATGCCATAACCAATGGAACAGTATCATCAGTGTCCAGCCAGAGCCTGTGTGTGTGTGGATGAGATGGAGTGGCTTGGGGTTCTCTGTCTCTCAAAGCTAGCTCTGTCCATGATCGAATGTGGGGCTATGTGTAATCGAGACAGTGATGTGCAGCAACTGCTACCATTCCCCCTACGGTTTTTTTGTTCCTCTAATTAAATGCGAATACGGCGAAAATTTTGAAATAAGACTTCTTATGGCTGAAGTTTTGAGAATCTACTGTAGTGCTTAATAGACTATATATACCATTTAAACGAATATGTTATACTTCTTTATCACTTTCATTATACTTCAATCATAATTATAAGATATTCCAATGCGATATAGTTGGAAAAATTTCATCGAAGCCCTTTATTTTTGCTATATACACTATTCCATATGTAAAAGGAGTGCATACACAAATTATACTATAAAAGGTGGAGCTTGATGAAATTTTTCATAGAACTCACTTAGGAGTATCTTATAATCAGTATTAGAGTATGTTCAAAAGGATAAAGAGGTATAACAACATCATTTAAACGGTATACTTAGAGTGGGAGTACGTACACCCAGGAGTATAGAATCATTTTTCTATATATATATATATATATATATAGTGCAAGATATCAGCGCATAGAATGGATGGTACATGAGTAAAGCTTTTATTCTAAGTTGTTGCTCGATGTCTCGACCTACAAGAGAGGTGTATGCCAATATTGCGACATAGCATTCGTACATTCGTAGTACTAGGCATAATTGCAATAAAAGATATCATATATATACGGTAACCTTTATGATGTTGCTTGACCTACCAAAGAGGTATACGTCTATAACAATAATAATTTAAAAAGCACACTTATTTCCAATACATAGGCTCTGTCCGACGAGAGAGGCACACCTGAAAACAGGTATTTATCAGTGTTCCTTGGAGATGTTTTTTTTTACCAATTTAGCAATCGTATTCGTACCCGGCAACAAAGCTGAGAGGCGGATCAAAGATCTCTCGCCTTTTCAGAAAAAAGCCCAGCTGATGATTAGCCGAAGTGCTACATACTCTGTGTTAATAACCATGGATCGAGATTGTGCCTGTCTACACCAAACACCACCTCGAAAACCTTCTAAAACAAGTTAGAGATCACAAGTGTCACGATCTGATTCGCGCCCGTACTAATTAGCACGGCTATCGATGGTACGCCGTACACATGGACCAACGGCATTTTGCTGTTGTACTTAACAAGTGTCCCCAAAGCGAGATCCTGCATCCATGGATTAAACTAGTGACAGTGGGCAGTAAAAAACACGAAAACCAGAGATTAATTTATGCATTAGAGCCCGTGGACGGCAGGCACAGGCACAGTGCTACTGCTGCGTGCGACCATGGCAGGCAGGGAGGGATCTGGATCTAAACGATTTATGCAGCAGAGGTAGCTGGGACTGGGACTGGGACTGGGACTAGCTAACCTCACATGGGCACGTGTCCTCACATCGTGCAAGCAAATTCTGCAGGTCAGTTCTACAGGAGAAATTGTGAATGCAGCAGGTGATACGTGTCGTCTCTTTTTTTCTTCTGTGGTCGAGAAAGAAGCTATATTTATACATGGCATCGGCTCACAACGTCAACTCTGCAATTCAAGTTTTTGTTTCCCACCTATTTTTCTACCTAAAAAAAATCGTAAGCTCTGATTCGACTGCACTCTTGAAATATAGAAATTTCATGTGAATTTTACAGGAAACAATATAATTCCTGTAGAAATTAGAAACCGTCATTCTCGTGTTGTAAACAAGATCTTATTTGACGTTTGTTAGTAAGCTTTAGCTTGATGCGTCTCGCAATTTTTGTAATAATTTCTCTCTGTCTTAAACATTCAGTTTTGTTGCATAGTTTTATGATACAGAAACTTTGTTGCGCTGAATGTATATCATCGATCCTAAGCATGGTCAACAGTTACAATTAGCAAGAGATGTCTCATTCAATCTGGAAATGGTTAAGCACACCATGTAATGTCAGACCATATATACCTACTTCCTAGCAGAAAAAAAAACTAAAAAAGAAACAAAGGAAGGAAGACGCTATCTACCAACTAAATTTTGGTCGCATGCTAATAGACCATGTGGAGGTCTATCTATATTTGTGATGAGTATTTGATCTTATTTGATTAAGGTGTGTTCAGTTTTGAGTTTGATTTGAATTGATTTATAAAATGAAGTAATTTGAGTTGTGTCTGTCTTAGGCGGCACTACCGGCCCTGCGAGGCGGTAGTACTGACCTGCGGCACTACCGAACCCAGCGACAGTAGTGCTGGCCTGCGGTTGTACTAAGTTTTCCTCTGAGTTGAGTTAAGTGGCACTACCGGACCCAGGAAGCTATCTCTTAGAAATAATGAACTTAAACTACATGCCCTTAAGAACTAAAACTTGACAATGATGTCTTAAATGTCAAGTGTGCCGAACTTGCTAAGGACTTACTATCTAAGTCACAAGAAAGTTGCTTACGATGTACTGAGATTGAGGGGGACTTGGATAAAATCTAAGTCGAGCTTACGAAGAAGCTATAGGCCCAGATTCTTAAGATTAGGAATGCCCCATGCGTATCTTGTGAGGTCCTCAAAATTAAGGCAGTCGTGCTTAGAGAGAAAAATGGATGTGCTGGTCGTTCTTCCTTATCTGGATCTTCTTCATCTTCTTCCCCGTGTTCTTCCTATGCCTCTCTCTTCCAGGAGTGTGAGTACCTCACGAGCACTCTTGAGAAGTTTGTAGAAGGCAAGAAGAAGCTCAATATCATCCTAGACCAATCTAAGATTAGTAGATTCAATCAAGGTCTAGAATCTGACTACTTGAAGCACGCTCGGTCGCATCCTCTCACCATTGTGCGTGGCTCTAAGAGTGGAGAGATCGTGGTAGCTCCCAGGGTGAGCCCCACTATATTTAGGTCTGCTGGGTTGTCTATATGATCTCTGCACAGAAGGTTGCTTCTCCTGCTACTTCTGCCTCTAGCAAGTCGGAGTATATATGCACCTTCTATCAAAAGGATGGACATCTTGTAGATTTTTGCTTCAGGCGTGCTAAGATTGCACATCATGAGTATGATCGTGCTCTTAGGGGTATTCAAGGTCATCCTTAAACTCGGAGTGCTCCTAAGACATCCACAGCTTCTAAAGAGGGCAGCGTTTCTCCTGTTTTTGGGCGGTATCCAGGACTTGGTCTTCAGGCTGTTCCTTTTGGTTTTCGTCCTGGAGCTACTCGTGGTCAGTCTCTTCATTGTACTTTTGATATTCCTTGTTCTTTCCATCGAGGTAGATATCAGCGGTATGAAGTATTTTCTAGTAGAAGATTTGGGCAGCTTAACTGAGATGGTCCGGCTTTTGTATGACGGCAGGCCAACCCAGCTCTAGCTCCCAGATCTTCTTCTAGCGTTGCTTATGGATTTGTGAGAGTTGAGCGTCAGAGAGACACTAGAGTCTAGTCTTTTGTTCCTGTAGTTGGCACTTCGGGGCGTTGTGTGATTCAGCATTGGGTTTCCAGATTTGCTCTTATTTGTCCCAGTACTGGGTCACCTCTCTCTCTTTTGCGTTGATACAGGTCCGTAGGATGGGAAAGGGAGAGGTATGGATCATTGACTCCGATTGTTCCCATCATATGACCGAAGACTCGTTGATTCTCTTCCCTAGTCCGAGCTCTCGGTGATGAGTTGATCACTTTTGAGGATGCTTTGTGAGGTAGAGTCATCGCTAAAGGTACTGTCTGAATTAATGACAATTTTATTTTTAAGGATGTTGCCTATGTGACTAAGTTGCAATACAATTTGCTTTGTCTCTTAGCTTATCGATGACAGTTTCGAGGTAAGTTTTAAGAGTAATGCCTGTAGAATACTTGATTCTTCTAGGGGATTAGTTTGTGGGATTTCTAGATTTGGGAGAGTATTCCGTGCTGATTTTTCTGCTTCTTCTTGAGACTTTTTTTTGTTTGATTGCTTCCGAGTCCTGTGATCTCTCCTTCTGACATAGGAGACTTGGTCGCATTGGCTTCGATCCTTTAACCCGAGTTAGCAGTCATGATCTCATTTGTGATTTGCCCAAACTTAAGATGGTCAAAGATTTAGTTTGCTCTCCTTGTCGATAAAGCAAGATGGTTGTTGTTTCTCATCCTCCGGTTGCTGTTGTGATGACTGATGCACATGACAGATTTTACATATGTGCACTGTTGATCTAGCTAGAGTGCAGTCAGGGGGTGAAAAGTGGTATGTTCTTGTCATTATCGATGATTTTTCGAGGTATTCTTGGGTATTTTTTATGACCTCGAAGGATAAGTCTTTAACCCATTTCAGGGGTTTGGTCCGTAGATTGTTTGTTGAGCTCCTTGATGCCTTACGAGCTATACACAATGACAATATCATGAAATTCAAAAACTCATACTTTGAGAGCTTTTGTGAGGAGTTAGGCTTAAAGTATCAGTTCTCCTCTCTATACGTCTCTCAGCAAAATAGCGTAGTGGAAAGAAAAAATAGGACCTTGGTCGAGATGGCCAGAACAATGGTAGATAAGTATAGTACCCCTATAAAGTTTTGGGCTGAGGCTATAGCTACTGCTTACCATGTGTCTAATCGAGTATTTTTTAGAGCACATTTACACCGCACTTTTTATGAGTTGAAGTATGAGTGAAACCCAGTGTTTCTTATTTTCATGTGTTTGGTTATAAATGTTTCATTTTGAAGTCTATGAATCTAGATAAGTTCGAGTCTCGTTCTTCTGATGTCATTTTTCTAGGATACTCGACTTTCTCTCGTAACTATAGGATCTGGAGCCGTGAGGCGAATAGGATTATAGAAACCTGTGAGGTGATCTTTGTAGGATCGATATATACTAAACTAGCAATCAGAGGGGGGTGAATGATTGCGCGGAAGCTAAAACCAAATTTTTGATCTACTAAAAATTCATCCCAATTCGGACTCAAATAATTGCTTCGTATTCAACAAAACAGAGTTAGATGCATTCCGTAAATCGTAAATTCCTGGAGATCCAACCGTAGGATTGACCTGAAATTTTAACTTTAGAAATTATATTCTAATAAGAATCGAACAAAAAAAGAATAAGCTCGATCGGACCTACGGATCAAAAGTTATTAACCTGTGACAGATTATGACGAGAACTGATCAAACCCTATTTTCGTGATTAATCACAATCTACAAAAGATTAACCAACGAAACTTTGAGAGACACTAAATTAATACTTTAGAAAGGTTTTGAATGGATCAAATCAAGATTAAACTCGTTGTATCAAGAGAGACGATGAATCAATCTATAAAAACCAAAACAGACAAACAAAGCAGAAACTGATACTGTAGCAATCATGCATGAACAGCACCACGCGAGCTACTGCAGCTTCGCGGAAATAACGCAGTAATGGTGTTTACTGTAGCAAGCATGGATTACTGTAGCGCCGAACTCTTTTTGCTCGCTTCGCTACGGTCGCCGTCAAGAAAACCAGGCGCAGGAGATGTACCGCCACCCAGAACACAAGCCGCTAGATAATTAATCAAATCTCCAGCCGCATGAACCATGTACGCCAGGGACCATCACGTCGCAAGGACTTTCCAGCCACAACGATCTTAGGCGCCGGGGAACAAAATCGCCAGGAAGTATTTCGGCTGTAAAAAATGTTTTTTATTTCTTTTCTGTCTAATCTAGTTAGAGTACTCCCAACAAAAGAGTATAAACCTTAATACTCAGCTCTCTCATCTAAACAGGAGACATCCTTCTCCTATTTATATTGAGCAATAGTTCGCATGTATATCCACCTGGTCCAACACGACCTAATACATGCAAACTACCCAAAATTCACACATGCACGTGTACGACCCACCTGCCGCACTCACGTGACTAACCAGCCTTCATATGCACCGTTCTCTAGTCCGAACGTCCCGCATGACATCCTTGACCACTACGACCTCAGTTCCTCCCTGAACCTAATCCCGAACCTCAGTTCCTCTATGAACCTAGTTCCGGTCCCGTCATCGACCACATTCGCCCTCAAGCAACACCTGCACATGAATAAACAAGAAACAATTCCGAGCACAAGTCCACGACTTGACTCAACATCAGTCTATGCAACCACTCACACGAGCGCATTGCATTAAGCAAAACTATTACTATGCTATCACAAGCATATCAAGTAAACATCTAAAACAGCACATGCAAAAGAACCACACATGCCATGAGCACAACCACTTTACAATGCCAATTTCATCACTAAGCCAATTTTTCAGCACATGATTTCACAATCTTTAATGAGGCTAGTCCAGGAGCTAGACCTGACATATCAGGCTCATCTTCCCTCTTCGAGACCATCTTTGTAGATGATGAGGATGATGGAGATGATGGTGTTCCACCTGATTTAGTCCTCTCTACATGTAAAGTACCTCCTATTTCTATCTCTATACCTTAGGGAGACCAGTCTTTACCTTCAGACTCTCCTGTAGTAAGTGGCTCTGATCTTGCCTCTTCTGTTCATGAGGTAGAGACCACTTCTGCTTCTGGACCTCCCCGCCATATTCAAAGGTGTCATCAACCAGATCAGATCATTGGCGTTCTGTTTGAGCGATTCACGCGCTCAAAATCAGGCTTGTCCCTTTTCTGTCTCCACCCTACCTTTGTTGCCTCCTTTTAGCCGAAGTATGTCTCTTATGCATTATCCGATGAGTCTTGGAGTAATGCTATACATAAGGAACTTGAGAACTTTGAGAGTGTGAAATCATGTGCTGAAAAATTGGCTTAGTAATGAAATTGGCTTTGCAAAGTGGTTGTGATTATGGCATGTGTGGTGCTTGCATGTGCTATGTCTGATGATTATTTGATATGCTGGTGATAGCATGATATTGGTTTTGCTTGATGCAATGCGCTCGTGTGAGTGTTTGCATGGATCGATGTTGAGTCAAGTCGTGGACTTGTGCTCGAATTGTTTCTTGTTTATTCATGCGCAGTGTTGCTCAAGGCTTAACGTGGTCGATGACGGACCGAACTAGGTTCATGGAGGAACGAGGTTCGGACTAGATTCGAGAGAGGAATCGAGGTCTTGGTGGTCAAGGATGTCATGCGAACGCTCGGGCTAGAGAACATGCACATGGAGGCTTGTTAGTCACGTATTTACAAAGATGTAATGTACATGCGTGCAAGAGTTGTTTTTGGCCATGTTGGACCAGGTTGAGATGTATACAAACCTTTCCATGTTGGAAGTAGAGTTGTATTCAATATCTTTATGTTTGCTCAGTATAAATAGGGGAGGTGTCTCCTGTTTATTTTTGAGCGCTCAGGTTTTAGGGTTTGTATTCTTTTGTTTGGAGTACTGTAACCAGACTAGACAAAGAGAAATAAAGATCGATCTCTTCAGTCAAGCGATCCGAGCGTTGCCAGCGACTTGATAATCTCCTACGGCGGCTTGAGACTTTCTGGCGTCGAGTACTCCCGGCAGCTGGAGGCTTGTAGTTGCATGTGCTGCCGCCTTGAGTGATCCAAGCGAGAAAATTTCTGGTGCTACACTAATCCACGATGCTATAGTAATCGGTTCCTGCTTTTGTTTGCCCGGTTTTGTTTTTATAGATTGATTCATTGTCTCTCTTGTTTCAACAAGTTTAATATTGATTTGATCTATACAAAACCTTCCTAGAGTATCAACTTAGAGTTCCTAAAAGTTTCATTGGTTAATCTTTTGTAGATTGTGTTTTATCACGAAATTAGAGTTTGGTCAGTTCTCGTCATAATCTGTCATAGCTGCTTGCGAGGTTAATAACTTTTGATCCGTAGGTCTGATCGTGTTGATTCTTGCTGGGTTAGATTCATAATTGAATCTAGTTTCTTTAGTAAAAATTTCACACAAATATAACAGTGGGATCTTCGGTTAATCGCATTGTTTGAGTTTGGTCCGTAGCTAGTTTGATTTGGTCCGTCGTTGTTAGATCGGTTTTCGTTTCAGTCGTCTTGCAAAGAATATAACTCCAGATCTATAAGTCCGATTGAGTTAATTCTTTTTGTGTTAGCTTCGGAATTGAATCTAGTTTCTACAGTTAAAATTTCATATCAATCTAACGGTTAGATCTTCAGAAATCTTAGTTTTAGTGAACATATGTCAGTCTGTCTCGTTTGGTCCGGCGTGAATTGATTTGGTTTTGCTACAGTAGAAATTTGGTCCGTAGTACATGTGAAAATTTGGTCTGGCACGAAGTTTGGTCCGGAGTACAAGTAAAAGTTTGGTCCGACGCAATAAGGTTTCTGTTGAGTACAAATTAAGCGATCTAAGTTTGTTTGGGGTGTTTCAAAAATCACAAAAATTTATTTTAGTTTCCGCGCAATCATTCACCCCCCCTCTGATTGCTAGATCAGTATATTTCGATCCTACAGAGGGGAACAAGGCTTGACAGTTTGTCGAGCCCCCATCTGGTCATAATATCATTGGGACCAAGTGGGTGATCAAGAACAAGCAAAGTGACGATGTGTTTGTCATTAGAAACAAGGCTATGCTAGTTGCACAGGGTTTTACTTAGGTTGAGGGTCTTAACTTTGAGGAGACCTTTGCCTCTATAGCTAGATTAGATGCTATTATGATCCTGCTTGCATTTTCAGCATCTAAGGGTTTTAAGCTTTATTAGATTGATGTTAAGAATGCATTCCTCAATGGGTATATTGAGAAAGAAGTTTATTTCAGGCAGCCCCTAAGATTCGAAAACTTCAACTACCAAAACCATGTCTTATCTTTTTAGTCAGGGTTGTAAAATGGGTAAAGTAGACAAGACTTTGTTCATCAGACACCAGGATTCCTATTTTCTTCTCGTCTAGATTTGTGTGGACAATATCATCTTTAGTGGCTCTTCTCACTCTCTTTGTTCATCAGACAATTTTCAGATGTGATGAGCACAGAGTTCGGATGAGCATGATGGGCGAGTTGAGGTACTTCATCAGCTTCCAGATTGAACAGACTCGGGAGGGCATTTTCTTGCATCAAGGCAAGTACACTCGAGACCTCCTGAGACGCTTCAACATGTCTGACGGGAAGCCATTGATGACTCTTATGGCCACCACTGTTGTCCTTGAGCCTGATGAGGATGGTGAGCCAGTTGATCAGAAGGAGTTTCGGAGTATGATTGGCTCCCTTTTGTATCTCACTGCCTCGAGGCCGAATATACATTTTGTTGTGTGTTTGTGCGCTTGATTTTAGGCTTCTCCTCGCTCCTCTCTCTACCAGACGATGGAGCGTATCTTCAAATACCTTTGAGTTACTACTGACTATGGTATTTGGTAATCTTTCTCTTCTTGTATGTCCCTTTGTCTTTTTAGATGCAGACTTTGCGGACTGTAAGATAGGTAGGAAGAGCACTTCTGGAACTTACCAATTTATTGACACTTCTCTTGTCTCTTGGTCATCTAGGAAATAGTCTAGAGTTACACAGTCCATCACTGAAGCTGAGTACGTTGCAGCCGCTAGTTGCTACAGACAGGTGCTTTGGATAAGATCTACCTTGTGGGACTTTGGGTTAGACATAGATAGTGTTCTACTTTTCTATGACAACACTTTTGCCATTTGTATTGCCAAAAACCCAGTGCAGCACTGCATGACCAAGCATATAGACATTAGATATCACTTTCTTAGAGATCATGTGGAGAAGGGTGATATAGTGCTCTAGTTTGTGGAGAGTGGCTACCAGATTATCGATATCTTTACCAAGCCTTAGGATAGGTTTAGGTTTGTAGCCTTGAGGGGAGAGCTTGGAGTTGTGTGCCCTTACGGCATCTCTTGAGGGGGAGCTGGTTTTGTATATTATGTATTATATATGTTTACTTCTAATATTTTCTTTATTTTGCATCTTTTGGGTGATATTGGGCTTATTCTTAGAATTCTGAGTACACTTCACTTAGACTTCTGGAATACTTTGCATTGACCTCTTATCTTATGCTATAGGTTACTATCATGCACAATTAACTGTTCTCTCCTCTCTCTAGGTTGAGTTCCCTCGCAATCTTATAGGTCTAGCAGATGTTGGGCCCTCTGGGTAGACAGGGTCTGTGTGTACTCCCTAGCTTAGGTTTTATAGTCAACTTTTCTATGTCAGTCATTAGGGAATATGAGAGCAAGTCTAAGCCATGGTGTTCTCTACCATCTTTTCTATGTTCTATAGCCACCAAGTTTGTAGTTTCTCGACTTCTCCTCATTCTGTGTTTCTGGTTTTTGTTGAGCTCATTTAGATATTCTTTTAGCTTAATTCTGCTAAGAGCTCAACTTAACCAGATTTTTGCATAAAATTGATTCACTTGTTGAGGAGAAGTTTGAGGAGCTTTTCATGCATTGTATATAGAATTTATTTTTCTGTTTTAATGAGCTTTGTCTATTATGCAAATGAGCTATCATTTATGCTATGCACCTTGCTACTTTTCTGAAGATCATTGCTAGCTTAGATATGTCCAAATTCATTTTGCTTCATCATGCTAAGCTCGCTAAAAATAAAAATTAAGTTTTAATGAAAACTTGATGAAACTTGTAACTTTTACTTGCTATGTTTCCTCACTAGGTGTATATGCCATGATTTTTTAAATCTTGGATTTCTACTAGAGTCCATATATCAACTTGGGTGAAACTAGATTGATCCACAATAGAGTCCTTCACATGCTCATGAATCAAAGTGCTGAAATGATAAAAAATTTGACTTTTGTGTGCAAATTGATCTCAACACTTTACATTCACGAGACTGCTTCCTTTTGCACTTGGTATGAACTTGAAATGTATCGTGTATAATCAAGATCATTCTTTTAAGAGTCTTTCTTGAGATGGTCGACGATGGTTTGAGTCAATCACAATTGTAAAATGTAAATAAAAAAAAAGTGGGTAAAGAATGCAAATAATGTTAAATATTTGCACCCCACTATGTGCATTAATGTTTTGAAACAAAAATTTCCATTAAAGATGACTGAGCACGAAGGATTTTTTATGCACATCTAGCTTCTCCAAAGTGTTGACTATGTTTTTATTGGATTTCAGGAGCTTTTGTGGAAAACTTTTTCTTTCTAATGTATTGATCTAAAATCCTCCTTGTCAACTTGGTTATGATCTTATTTTCTCTTGCTCTGGACCAAGTGTTGCTTTGCAATCAAATTGCTTTCTTCCATCTTTTTCAAACTCAAATTTGTACTTTTTGAGTGATTTGTCAATATACTTATCAACGGGAGATTGATAGACCACGTGGAGGTCTACTTATGTTTGTGATGAGTATTTGTTCTTGTCTGAACAATGTGTGCTCAGGTTTGAGTTTGATTTGAATTGATTTTCAAAATGAAGTAATTTGAGTTTTGTCTGTCTCAGGTCACACTATCGACCCTGGGAGGCGGTAGTACCGACCTGCGGCACTACCGGACCCAGGTAGCGGTAGTGCCAGCATGCTGAGAGCATCTAGGCTCCCTATTTGTGTAAATTATGCTTATTACATAGGTTTTGGTGTTGATGACTAAAAATGATACTTAGTGATAACCGACAACAGATAGATTTGATGATCAAGGCTAAGGTGTTTTTCTAGTTTTAGCTTGGGAGTTGATTCAAGTCATATAGCTAGAATCACCGTACTATTAAGAGGGATTATACATAAGAAATAATCTTGGTTCATATGCAAAATCGCTAAGATTACTTGGAGCATAGGACTTTTCATATTTCTCACTCAAAAATTCAGAGCTTTATCTTCTTAGCCAAAACAATTTTTCTGGACCAAACTTCATTCTTTTTAGGCGCTCAAAGATCCTAAGTTCAATTTTCAACCGAGCGTACACCATGTACGCCGGACCGATATTTTTCGGTCCGACGCTGAAAAATTCTCTTCGCCGAGCGTTTTCCATGTACGCCGGACTGACTTTTTCAGTCCTGCGTTAAGAATTCCTTTTCAACCAAGTATACACTATTTTCGTCGGACCAATCTAAATTCTTTCTTTAATTTAGCCCGGCATAAGTTATATTTCCACCATAAATAAATTCTAGTCTGTGTTAAGAATTATTTTGCTTAAATCTTAACCACAAATATGAAGTTTGATGCAGACCAGAACTATATGTGTACGCCATACCAACTTTCTCGGTCCAGTGCAAACCTGTTCCGCTCTGATAAATTCAGCCATTTTTCAATGTTCGTCGGACCAACTTTTTCAGTCTGGCGCAAACGTTATTTGCTGGTGCTCAAAAGAAACAAAACCATGTGTACGTCGGACCAACTTTTTCGGTCCGGCGCAAGCATTGTCTTTATGATATCAAAATCAAACCATGTACGTGTACGACGGACCAATATTTTCGGTCTGGCGCAAATAGGTCACTCTGAGTACAATTATGCTTCTCCAATCCTATGTACCCCGGACCAAAAATTTCAGTCCGGCGTGAGTGTATAATTTGACTTATGACTCATATACTCTAAAATTCATATAAAAAGGGCAGCAGTTGACCTACCCCATCTATCCTACCAACCTCCCAACGGGCAAATGACAGGTGTAACAATTATTTCTATTCAGGATCTATATATAGAATGCCTGGGTACACAAACAAAACATAGAGCTTTGCACTTACACATCCTTGAAATCCTGAACATCTTTGACATCGTTCAAATCATATACAACTCTTTGATCTGTAGAATTCCTGAGCTTCATTTTCATCAAAGAGTTTGAACTTCAACTCAGAAAATCACAAACATTCATTCTGAATATTTAGAGTGCTTGCTCCAAGCTAAGTCTAGTTTGCATCTAGCTACTGAACCAAGAGACAGGGCTTGTGGATAGTCTATTACTCTTGAAATTAGATGCTCCTAGATGGTTAGAGAAGTTGTTGGTGAGACCTATCCAATCGAGATTGTGGAAGGCCACCATTGCTGTGGAAGGTTGAGAGTCACCTCACTGGAGTAGTGAAAGAGTCAAGATAGTGGAAAATCAAAAGCCATTGAGATTGGCTATTTGGTGGAGCAATACTTCTGGAGAAGTGCTCTAACGGGGATGTAGGAGTTTGAGCTCTGAACCTTGGTGAAAAATCCTTGAGTTCTCCTGTTATTGTTTCATATTTGTTTATTCGTCTTGCGTTGTTTCTCATTTCAAATTCCCCTTCTAAATCTTACTTAAACAAAGTTGTGCTGAATCTATATTCTAATTGCTTCCGTTTCTATTTTTTTATTGAGAAAAGTTTTTCATAATATTTGAAAAGGTTTTAAAGTTGCCTATTCACCCCCCTTTAGGCCAACTTGGTCCTTACACATGCTGTTGTAGTGAGTTTTCCTCTGAGTTGAGCTAAGCGGCACTACCAGACTTTGGAGCGGTAGTACCGGGGTAGCGGTACTACTGGCCCATAGATGGCGGTAGGTATTTTCCAGAGAAGGCCTTCGCACGAGTTTGAGAGCGAGCGGCACTACCGACTACTGGGGAGCGGTAGTGCCGGCCGGTGGTACTACCTGTCCCTAGTAGGCGGTACTGCTGATTTTGTCTGCGTAGTTGAGAATTGAATTTTGAATTTGTACGAGATTTGTTGTATATCAATTTGGATATTGCTAGTAGGCGGTAGTGATGTGTTTCCTTGTTTTTGATGGTTGCAGGAAGACGGTGCTAGGTCTTAGTGAGACGGAGGATGATCAGGACTAGGCGAGGTGCGCTAGAGGTCTAGACGATCGAGAATCGCCGGAGGATGATCGGAGACGGAGTCGTTGTAAGCCTAGAAGACAAGGGAACATATGAGATGCTAGCTTGGAGCTGCCCGAATCAAGGAGAGTCGTTGGATTGCGATTTAGAGGATAGAGTAGCGGTCAAGTTAGCTTACTTTGAGAAGCGTGTAAAACCCGTTATGTTACTGGGTTGCAGGTTAGCCCATGTATAAGTGATAGAGTAAATCTCAACCCTTGATGAGGTTACTTGAGGGCCAAGAAGGTCATGCATGGGTGGAGATTGCTCTGAGGTTGCTATAAATAGAGGAGATGAAGGTTTTGTGTGCTCCTTTGAGCTTGCCCACTTTGTTGTAAAGCTTTGTAAACTTTCCTTCCAAAAAATAAAATTGTATTTCCTTACTATTCTTTATTTAATTTCAGCATTTACTTTATGTCTTAAATTCAATATTTAAATTACGCACTTTAAATTCTTGCAATTTACTTTCTGCACATTTGGATTTGCCTTCCCTTCTTCTAAATGCTTATGGATCTTATTCCAAGGATGAATAATTGATGGTTGAATCTTCTTCAGATCATATCCCAATTATCTAGGCAAACCTTGTGCTTTTCTTTGCAAGAAATCGATCTTTCGTACTTGAGAAGAACTATTCTTGTAGATCATGTTTGTGTAGTTCTTTTCTTGTGTCCTTAATTGCTGTGACAAGTGGGAGGTTATCCAAGATCACCTTGATCATCAAAACCCCACGAGTAAGTCCAAGACCAAGATTTTGGTTTTTGCCAGGTTTTAGTGCACTCTTCCTTCAATTGAAAAAAAAGATCGAAACTTTAACATCAATCCTAGTGATTGAAGGTTGGAATAGGTTCTTGACCACCATTAGAAGGTACATACAAAATTTCATGGGTGTTGGTCCAGTCGATCTAAAGTTTCATCGTTTTTTATTTTGAGATCGTGCTGTTTTTGCCCTCTGTTCTTAGAGCAGGCATTACCGCCCATACACAGCGGTAGTACCGCTCCTCCGGTACTACCGCCCCCTGTGCTACGGTAGTATCGGCCAAAGTGAGTTTTCTTTGATTTGCTCCTTTGCGCTTGAGTGTTTTAAGTGAGGTTTTGGTTGGATCATTTAAATAGGAAAAAAATTAATTGTGATCATTCACATCCCTTTTGATCGTCATTTCGGTCCTACACAAGCACTAGATCTTCACAGTAGTTAGGATAATCTGCATGTAGTAGTGTACACAGAAGAAAAATAGAAGTTATGTTCAGTGCTGCTGTGTTTCCTTGTATTACAGGGGACGACAGATACGGTGCTTTGAAAACCACTAGAAAAAAAGCTACGAGACTTAGAGGATATTAGAAACACGATAGTCAGAGCCTGTATTCTAGCCACCGGATGCGTGCTCTCTTGTTTAGAAACATATTAATTCAACCTCATGTTGTCGATCAAGCCGGCCACCTTACCATGCATGTGCAGGAACAAACGGTTCCTCCTGATTAAACTTGTCAGATCGATCACAATTATACACTCGCTGCGTCAATTTACAGCGAGTGGGTCTAATGTGTCAGTGACCACTCCATGTAATTGAAGGCCTAGGATGGTCGTAGATGGGCCCAACATGTCAGTGACGAGCTAATTGAAGGCCTAGGTTGGTCGCAGGTGGACCCAACATGCCAGTGACTACTCCATGTAATTGAAAACCTAGGTCTAATATGTCATGACCACTGCATGTACTCACTTCACTTGATTTCCTACCTAGCTTACACACCATGAATACTGTCGAGCTTGAAAAGCTGAGAGAAATGTTGAGCACGAGCGTTCACGCCGAATCATAGCAGGGCAGCAAACACGCCTGTGCAAGCCGGGAACGAAATGATCACTGTTCTGCTCCCTTTAACAATTTTTTTTTTTTTTTGCAAAAGTAGTTCCCTTCAAAAATAGAATTGCAAATCTAGTCATTTACCCACCACAGAGGCATCTTCCACACTCTTCTACTGTGGAAGGGCCTCCCGCACTTCCACTCCACCGCACCGCTCTCCCTGCATGCCACGCGTTGGCTCCTGCACATGCCACGCCTGCTCCTGCGCTCCCCGTCCGCGGTGCCGACTCCTTCCACGTCTCTAGAGCACGACAGCCACCTGCTGCCACACTCGCCAGCAGCTCCTGCGCCGCCCGTGTTTCGCACCGCGCCTGTGCGGTACCCTGGCCTCCTGCATTCCCTAGACGCTACCAGAGGAGGAGCCAGCGGGGGGCTTGGTGGGGCTCCAGCCCCCCTGCCCACCACGAGACAACAGTCGGCAGATCTCTTCTTTCAGGGGCAGCACACAACAGTAGTCAGCAGCCTGCAGATTTTATTTGTCAAATCTCTTCTTTCAGACGGTAGCAATGTAAAGTAATTTTTTCTCCTTGTATATTTACATACTAATACTATATTACATTCATTTAAATTTCAACTATAATATGTCGGCTTGGTTCAGCTCCCCTCTTGAATGAATCTTGGCTCCGTCACTGGAAGCTACATGTGACAAATGTTGCCTACCATGACTTCTGCTGTAGGGAAGGATGCTAGATTTACAAATTCTTTTTTTAAAATGAGTTATTTTTTGAAAAAAAAAGAGAAGAATATAGAAACGAAAACTATGATCGATCTATGCAAGACGAGAGGGGAAATGCCACTAGATAGAGAGAGAATTTTAGAGAGGGAGACAAATACATGCACGCATGGAATTCGTGCAGAGACCAGCTAGCCTATGCTGCCGCCCAACAAGCATTATAACCATGTCCTCCCTCCGTTTTTACTCCTTATGTCAGTTTGGTGTTTGGTGCGCGAGATTTTTTCCCCGTAAAATTCATACGTTTCAAATAGACTCTTACTCGAGGTTCTAGAAACATTCCGACAAACTTTTTGTCGATAGGTTTAAAACTATCTAGATTGACTGTATGAAAATTATATAACTAAATGTGTTGTTAAAAATACTCATAATACCATAATTTTATCAATATATATTAATATAAAGTTATAAAAAGTAACCATCAAAATCGTATCTCGGAAACCGTAAAAAAATTAAAATATAGGTAAAAAAGATCTAAGATAGAGCATATACTACTGCTACTGTGTATCAACCGTTCGTGTAGCCTAGTGTAGAGGACCCCAATCACGGAAGCAGCTAAAAGCGAATAGTACCACGGAATGACCCCACGGAACCCATTCTCCCCACAGCCGCTCCCACGCACGCCATGCCTCCTCCTGCCTGCCCCCTCCGCGGCAACCCACCTTCCACGCCTCCGGAGCGCGGCAAGCAGCTGCTTCCGCGCTCGGTGTCGTCTACCATGTGGCCGCTTCATGCGGTCCCCTAGCGCGGCATCTCGACCTCTCGTGCTCCCTTGACGTGGAAGGAAACAGGTGTTACCTCCTGGTCCTTTCGCAGCAGTAAAGGTGGCCATTTTTGTAATTTTATTCGAGAACAAGCTATTAAAAAAAGAAAAAAGAAGAGGGCCAAACAGGTGAACAGTAGCTCTAAAAACAACTGACTCTCGTCGAGCGTACATACACGGCTGCTGATATGCATGCATACTTTGGAACAATTAGGGTGCGTTTGGTTGGGTGAACGAGGATGAACGGGATGGGATGATATAGGATAGATGGGATAATCCTAGATAAGATGGTACGGAGGGTGTTTGGTTGTCTGAATGGAATGATACATGATTTTGTTTGGTTGCTTGGATGGAATAGTACAGGATGGTACGAAATGATGTTTGGTTGGATGGATGAAGTTAGTATGGTAAACTTTATCACTAGTGGTACGGGATGGTATAGGATGGTTCAACCAATTTAGAGGTACGGGATGGTACAACATATTTGAAGAATATTTCTAAAATCTGTACCACTTCGTTCCGTACAAGATGGTTCCATACACTCAACCAAACGTATATATCAAAATCTATCATGTATCATCCCATCCCGTTCATCCTCATTCATCCAACCAAACACACTCTTACTACACAACGTAGCATTGCAGCATAGCTAGCTGGACGTGTGGTGCAGCTGCATGTATACATAAAAGTGTCTGTTTGCTTTCCTTTCGTCTGGGCCTGTCCGCCTGTGACGACGACGAGAAAAAGGCCATGCAAAGTTGGTTTTGCGAAATAACGGTGTATGTCCTGTTAGATCGCACACTTTTTATTTATGAATGTATATATATATATATATATGGACGGATCATTTTAAAAATATAAGAAACGCTACAATATCATTTTTGAATATGTCAAATTTGTTAATTAGATTGGTTCCGATTTCGGTGGTTTGTGATTCTTAAGTTCTTAGAATTATTTTACTGCACTTTTAACAAATTTCAAATATATGTGTTAGACCTACGATGTTACAAAAATAAATCTTCTAGTTTCACCGCTACATGCGTAGGATTCGGACTCTTATTAATACTAACTGTCCAAGCTGCAACCCAGATCGCTTGCTCAGTGTAGACGGTGAAAGCGTCCGTGTATGCTATGCTAGCTGACACACGTACATACGCACTGTATAAGTCTTCGTGTTGGGTACAATGAAGAGTAAATTTTGAAGGGACGGATGGAAAAAAAATTAGGTCATGGGCGTTGCTATAGCTCGAAATTACAGTGAAGTGAGTTTTCCGACAATATATCTATACTCAGCTCTAGCCGGCTTAAGTCGCAAGTCGAACCGATTCAAGCCGGCTTAAATCGATATCCAGATCAGAACTCTCTCAAATATAATAGAGGTATGATGATACGAAAAATTTACTAGGAGGCATCACTACAACAGTAATATATACCTGGTGGTTAACCAGCGTTAACCATTGTACAAGAGCAGGACGGATTTCGGTACCGAAGCGTTGGGGTTGGTTGACCGCAGCGACTTCTTACCGATCTATCCAATCAATATTGTTCGAAAAATCGTGTGGGCACATAGAAACTACAGTACCTATGTGCTACAGTTTTTCCTTTTTCTTTTTGATTTGTTTTAAGCGACAATTTAGTTGATTTTTCCCCTATATATATCCACTTCCACGAGTATTTGAATATTTAGAGCTTATTTAAGTAGAGTGCATTTGAATTCAAATCTCTTTTAGAAATCACTTACGGCAACACGCGGAATTTCAACTGGTCAAGGTTGTAGTAGACATAGCGTATCACGCTTTGTAAATAAGTAATGATCCTTGTATTCCAGTGAGAATGAGCCCAGTGATATTGTTTTGAATCTTCCTCTGTCGCGAGAGGTTACAGCTAGCCAGATTCAGATTCCTATCAGGATATCATCTTGCTATCTAAATCGGATAGTGACACGGTATTTCGCTGTGAACTGAAACTCGGAAAATGGAGAGGATATATATGGCGGAAATCCAGCCCTTCGATCAGTCCTGGACCAATCATTGCGTGTTCATATGGTATAAAATGTATTTTTTAATAGTTTTATCTATAAATATAGAGCGTATTTTATGTTCTAATACAAAATTAGTGTGATGTTTCCTTTATAATCCTAATAAATATCTAGCTTTACTTTATATTTTCTACATGCATACATTATGTTGTTTAGTGAGAATAATTAAAGATAATCTAGTTATTTTTTTTGTCTATATGAAAAAAGAAATATGACCTGTACACTTGAACAAAGTGAGTACCATGTAACTTACCCTTCGAGCGTCTTGAGATCGAGTTGTGTCAAGTTATGATTTATCTTATTTCTCTCTCTCGATTAAGATAAAACCTTACCCTCCAATCATCCAATGACCCATCTAAAAGCTTTGTGATCAAACATCTCTCGAGGAGAACCCAATGAAGAACCCTCTGGTACTATGCCTGATGGAAGCTGAAATTTGATAATATACTAGAATCCAGGTTCTAAATCTAATCGAAATTTCGATAAATCTCGACAAAATTTTGGATTTCGGTCGAGGTTGAAATTCTAAATCTCGATGAAATTTTGATAAATATCGATGAAATTTTGGATTTCGGCCAAGGTCGAGATTCCAAATCTCAGTGGATTTTTTTTTTGAAAATTAGGGTTTGCTACAGAAGTTTCATTAATTTCGATGAGATTCATGGTTTTTGGACCAAATTTTGCACTAATTTTTTAATGAAGAATTGTAATGCCTTTTATGAGTAATATATGTAAAAAAGTTTGAA
The DNA here is from genome assembly GCA_036346275.1 of Otatea glauca. NCBI lineage: Eukaryota > Viridiplantae > Streptophyta > Magnoliopsida > Poales > Poaceae > Otatea > Otatea glauca. Next base: position 49,371,431 of record CM070723.1, read on the forward strand.
AAAAATACGTATACAAATTATATAACCCTAAACCCTAACTTGGATTTCAGCCTAAACCCTAACTTGGGAATTTTTTGTGCAAATGCTTAGTATTTTGCATTCAAAGAGACATGAAATGTAGATAAATGTTGGTATGATTTTTTCATATTTTCCCCCATTTTTTAAGACTCCAGAGACCATATGGTGTTGAAAATCGCCAAAATTTCGGTTTTCTTGATTTCAAATTTAACAGATTTCAAATTTGCTTTTTGAATTTTGTCCGGATTTCAGCCGAAATCTCGCTGAAATTTTGGATTTTGGCCACCTTCGAGATGTGGTCCGAAAACAAAGTTTGAAACCTTGCTAGCAACTAGACTTGAGCGTTGGGTCGGGCTTTTTTGGGCCGACCTGTAGTGTAGCAGGCATGGCATGGCACGCATGCGCACGAGCAGGGCAAGCATAGCATGAATGACAAGGTTGTGCCGGTCCTCGTAGTCAGGCACGATGACCGACACGGCACAACACACTTACATGGGCCTTGCTTGGGGTGCACGGCATAAAACAGGCCTGGTGGGCCAGAAGCAGGCACAGCACGTGGCAGGACACTCTGTCGCGACATTGGGGCATGTTTTGGTTTGCCCTATGGTCGGCGTCGTTGTGGTTGTCGCATGTGGAGGAAGGAGTGACAACAAAGATGCTAAAAGGTGGATAATGGAGACCGGAGAGTACATGCTCACCAACACCGAGTGCGTGCACCGAGCTGACTCTCTGCACTGGGATGTAAGATTTTTATTGAGATATTAACTATGTACCTGTTCAAGAGTGAATAAAATTTAATTCTTTTCCCCCCAATATTTGTGTCCATTGCCTCAGCTATGTACATCTTCAGTTCCTTTCCTCTCGTCACAATAGTTTAAATGGATCAAGCCTAGGTCGACACGGCACGAAGTTAGTACAAATCGCAAATAAGTCATGCCTTCAATTAGCCTAGCTTTAGCAACTTAACTATGCAATGTACTTAGACACAGACACGAAAAAAAAAGAAAAAAGAAAACATATATCCGGCAACACACTGTTCAAGTTTAAGGCACACTCCTTTGATTAGGTCATCATTACAACAGCTAACGCATGCAAAAATCCAACTCTATATCTATTTCAACAATGTACTACTGCTATATTAAACTCTCTCTAAAGAAAACAACAACTACTATGTTAATTCGTGTACTTCTTCTTCACTGAAAAGGTTCAGTTCGTCATGACGACCAAGATTCATCCAGCATTTCTTTTTCCCTTTTCCTTTTTTTTTTGGGTTGATTCTCACCAATCTTTATGCACTTTAATTCGCTTTAACTACCAGAACCCTACGAGCAGGGAGGCCTTCTCCCTAAATCAACGTACGTCTATGGCAATACGACGAACTGACATGTGGGACCCACATTTCGTTGTCTCCAGATGTCAGCGGCTGAATCTGTACGTTCGTGGGTGCGCTTAGTAGGAGTGCACACGACCAACTGACTGTTGTCAGGGAGTGGGGCCGGTGCTGCACTCACTGCGCTGAGACCCATCAAGAAGGGCAGCTGCCATGTGGGCCCATCTAGCCTCGGGGTCCAGCCCCAGACTGTCCGCGCATCATTTGCATCCTCCTTTCCCTTGCAACAGTGTTTAGTAGCTAGCTTAGCTATCTATCTATCTATCTATCTATCTATGCCTTTGCTGGTTTTTGGGGTTTCTTGGCTGTAGGTCCATGTTTCTTGAAGGTTTTGCTCATCATTGTTTCTCCGGTGTTTTATTTTTGCACAGAAAGGTGGCACCAGATTTTGGTGATCTTTTATTGATGAGTAATCATATATTTATGAGAAAATAAAAATTATATGTTCATCTCTTTATTATGCCTTTTTTATTTTGTAAAATATTATGATCCGACAAACTATCCATTAGTTATTTCTGGTAGTTTTCTTTATGAAGTACGGGGATTTTTCGTCTTTCCAAGTTTCTGATTTCGGGATTTCACCCGAGGAGTTTCTTGCATCCTATGAAGCCCAAGAAGTTGCAGTACTTGTGCCATCCTTAGGCTCTACAAGTGCTACTGCGTCGGCAAGCACTAGGGCAAAAAAATCATGACGCAGTACATCGTGAGTCTGGGAAGATTTTGAACAGATTTTTGAGACATCAGCGACGTTCCGAGCAAGTATGCTATTTGTAAATATTGTAAGCACAAATTAACTGCAAAATCTACAGGTGGACCGGGGTATTTGAAGAGACATGCTGAGAGCTGTAAAAGAAAAGCGAATGTGACTTTGAGACAGACGCAGCTACAGTACAACCCCGAAGGTACGATACGTAACTGGGATTACAATCTCAAGGTAGCTCGTGAATCTCTTTATCTTTTAATTGTTTCTCAAGATCTTCCTTTTAAACTTTGGTGAGTTACCTGCATTTGAAAACTATATTAGGATAGCTCATAATCCTAGATTTTATGCAGTTTCTAGATAGACAATAACTAGAGATTTGATTAAATACTATAATAATTGTCGTAGTAAACTAAAAGAGCAATTTAATACTTGTACTTTTTATGTGTCTTTGGCATCAGACATAAGGAGTGGTAGGGTTAAAAAGGATTAACTTAGTGTAGTTGCTCATTATGTAAACAATGATTGACAACTAAAGAAGAGAATTATAGGATTCAAATTAATTGATGTAGCATATACTGGTGAAAATATTACTGGTTGTATTGTAAAAGTTGTGAAAGATTTTGACTTTACAGAGAAAATTTTTGCAATAACATTAGATAATGCTTCAGCAAATATTTCTGCCATGAGCATTCTTACTCCGCTTTTTAATTCGTATGCCGAATCTTTCTTATTACATCAGCGTTGTGCTTGCCATATTATTAATCTTATAGTTAAATCTGGTTTGAAGAGGTTAGACCCGTATGGTTAACCTTTTCGCACTGCAGTATCTTTCTTAAATAATTCTAATCAAAGAGTAGAAGCATATAAGACTTATTGTATTGAAATGCAGGTACGACCACGTAAGTTTGGTTTTGATATGCCTATTAGATGGAAATCTACTTACTTGATGATTAAGTCTCTTATACCCTATAAGAACACATTTTCTGATTTTATTAACACGCATTATCGTAGTCAGAATGGTCAATCGCTACTTACAGAGCAATATTAGTATGTTGCTGAATACTTGCTGTCATTTTTGGACTTTTTTATGATTCCACTGTCGCTTTATCTGGAGTTTATTACTCAACATCTCTTTTAATTGTGCATCATATTTTAGAAATTGCTACCCATTTAAGGAACAACAAAAATGATAATATTTTGTGTGCATCTGTTTATACTATGAAAACTAAATATTTGAAATATTGTAAAGAAATTCCTATGTTATATGCATTTGCATTTATTTTAGATCCTAGAGATAAAGTTCGAGGATTTTCTAGTATTCTCTCACTTCTAAGTGATGCGGTGGGTACTTGATTATTCTAGTTATTTTTCAAATGTCTGTGATAACTTATCTCAAGTTTATGCTAAGTATGATCAGAAGTTTGCTGGAGTTTGCATGCAGCGACCTCCACCAGCACCCACAACAGGTAAGAAGAAAACTGTGTGGGAAAATATATGGGGTGCAGGTGGCTCTTCCTCAAGGAGTTCAACTACAACAACGTTAAGTGCAGATACAACAAGTGGTGGGGAGCTATCTGTCTATCTCAACAGCGACACTGTCAACTACCAAGATCAACAAGAGAAGGACTTCAATATTTTGCAGTGGTGGCACGAGCACAAGATAACATATCAGGTGCTTTCCATATTAGCACGGGATGTGTTAACATTTCTTGTCTCTATGGTTTCTTCGGAGTTTGCTTTCAGTCTACCCCGAAGAATAATCGAGGAGAGAAGTCTACCCCGAAGAATAATCGAGGAGAGAAGAACAAATCTAACAAGTGAGATAGTGAAAATACTTCTCATTGTAAAAGATTGAGAACAAGCTGATCAACGAGCTCAACATACTACAAAAAAATGTTGAGCTGGCGGAGACGTTTAAAAATCTTTATCTAGATAATCAGGAAGAATAATTATAATCTTCACTTTTTTTCCTGTATCACTGAGCTATAGGGTGTACTCTTTTTTCTTTGCCAAGGTTTTCTCGTGTCGAGTTTTTACTTGGCAAAGTTTTTAACGAGGCAGCTAAACATCAATAAAGCTCATTATTTTATTCCAATTATTTGTCTCATTTTAGAATTTATTTCATATTTTACCCTTTTCTTAATTTACATATTGTTTTAATTTTTTTTCTAATTATTCTAATTTTTTTCCATTTTTTCTGTATTTTTCATACCTTTTCTATTTTCTATTTTTTCTAACATTTTTTCTTATTTTTTGACGCTAACGGGCCAGTCCGGCCCGTCGACCTGCGACGACACCAGGCCGATAGGCACGGCCCGTGAGGTCACCAGGCCGTGCTTGGGCCGGCACCCGGCACGACACAACCCGTTTATTAGCTGAGCCTAAACGAGCCGTGACTAAATAGGTCGTGCCGCTTGTTTAACGGGCCGGACCGGTCCACCTATCTGGCCATCACTGTATGTAAGGAACCTTTATATTACATTTTGGCCTTGCTGCCTTAGAAAAAAAGGTTTAGCAACGCAAGTTTACAGATACCTTGTTGCCAAGCGTACATTTTGTTGGGAAACCTGATGGCCCATTGAAGGCCCATGCTGGTCCCTTAGCCTAAACCCTAGGTGAGCGCTATAAAAGGAAGAGGGGGTCCCCCCTATGTACAAGCAATCATTAGCAATAAAAGAATTCCGCTGTTGCTCTCTCTAAACACGTGTCTCTCTCTCTTTCTGTTCTCCAATTCAGATCTGTTCGGAAACCTCGGACTATTCGATAGCGAGGTTCCTTAACACGTTATCAGCACGAAGCTCTACCGGAGATCAGTTTTGAAAAGGTGAGAAGAGGTGAGAATCGGCGATCGAATCTAAATGTTTGTTGATTCTACGCATGCATCTATCTTTTGTATCTCGTACTGTTTGTCGCGTGGCATGAAGCTACGTGGATATGGCTCGAAGCTACAGTACAAGACGATTTTACAATTGAATTTACGATTCATGCAAGAAAACAAAAATCGCTGTTGCTTCGGCTTGCGCGCTTGCAGCGTGCCGCCGTTGCCTCGGTTTGCACGCCCACCGTGCGTCACCGCTCCGGCTCGCAGCCACCGAGCGTCGTTGCCGGCTCGCCCACGACTTGGTACCGACTCGGCCTCGCGCGCGCGCGCGCGCGCCAAGAGCGCCGGATGGCTCGCGGTGCCACGCGCGGCCCGCCGCGGCTCGTCGCACCTCACGGAAGAAGGCGCCACCACCGGCGCGCGCTTGCGCGCTAAGCGCCGCGCGACCGACCCGCCGCCGCTTCGCCTCCGGCTCGGCTCGCCGTGCGCCATGGCCCGGCCAGCTGGACGCCGCTGTCGCCACCGGTGATGCGCTCGCGCCGCTGCGCCGCCTCGCGCCGTACGGCGCTTCGCCTCGGCGCGTGTGTGCGCCGCCCGGCCTCGGCCCGCGTGCGTCGCCGCTGACTCCGTCGGCGCAGAAGACCGCCCGTCGCCGCCATCTCACGCCGACGCCTCGGCCGGCGCGCTGGCCGCCGCTCGCCTCGGTTTGACGCCGCCCGCCAGCGCCTGGTACCGTCGCTCGATCCTTGGCTCCGCGGCTCGAAGCCGACGCCGCGCCACAAGGCCGACGACGCTTTGGCGGCGCCCAGCCTCGGCCCGCCGTCGGCGGTGCCCGCAGCGGCCGCTCCGCGTGCGAGCAGCGAAGGCGGCAGCGAGCAGAAGGCGGCAGCGCGGCGCGGCGCGCGAGCACGGCAAGGCAGTGCGCGAGGCGCGAGGCGCAAGCGAGAGAGCAAAGAAGCGCAAAGGCAAAGGAGGCGGCGCAAAGGCACAAGGAAGCCGGCGCAAATGAAAACGCATGGGAAAAGAGCTCGCGCACGGGAAAGACAATGGCGGCGGCTAGGGGAAACCCTAGCCGCGCGTGGTTTTGGGCCAGAAAAGGAAGGCCCACCCGGCCGGCTCGGCTGGAAAGAAAAAAAAGGGAAAGAAAGGAGAAGAAAAAGAAATAAAAGGAAAAAATGCAGAAAATTTTGAAAAATTGCCAGAAAATCCAGAAGATTTATTTGGCTCTGTTTTTAATTTTTCTAGCTTTATTTCTCTGTTTTATGAATATTCTTTATGAATTCTTGAATCTGTTGCTTTATTTAAAATATTGCAATGCATAGCAATTTTATTTTCTGCACTTTGTGTTTTTGCAACCATTTTCTATCAGATTACACGCAGTAATCTAAATCGGAATTTTGAAATCATGCAGATGTCTAGCATTGTGAATCGTGAGTTTGAAGAACTAGCCCCGCACGGTCAGAACTACCTCACTTGGACATCGGACGTAAAGATTGTTCTTGGGGGCAAGAAGCTTCGTGCAGCGATTGGTCTAGGGTCCTCGCAGGACGCGAAACCTCCGCCGAAAGCGAGCGATCAAGCCTCGCACTTCCTTAGGCACCACCTCTCACCACTCGAAGAATGAATATATGGTGAAGAGAGTGCACTTGAGCTTTGACCGCACTTGAGCGGTTCGAAAGCTCAAGTACACCATCTTGCCCCAAGCACGCAAGATTGGGTGCGCTTGAGATTTGCGGACTATAAAGCGGTGGCCAAGTACAATTTCGCTTGCAGAATTTGTACCAATCTCTCCCTCGTGGCAAGAAGATCAGCGATGAGGAGAAGATTGAGAAAACCCTCTCCACCTTCCACCCAAATGCTATCCGAGTGCACGCACTATCGTCGGACGCATACAAGGAGTATAGAGGCGATTGATGTAATACAAGTTGCGAATCGCAAGGCGATGTTCTACGCAAGAACTACGTCTCGCGACCACTGGACGAGGCATCGCACGTAAGTCAATGCCAATAGCTACAAGGTGAAAGCCCATTCATAGAAAGAAGGGCAAGCGGGTGGAAAGAGAGGCCCGTGCCAAAGGAAAGTCCAAAGCCCCTGTGAAGAGGATGATAAAGAAAAGGCGCACGCCAAGCCGTATGGACAGCAGAACCAAACGTGCTTCAAGTGTGGCACTTGGGGACATTGGTCGAAGATATGTCGAGAATCCAAGGAAGTGATCAACGCATATCAGGCTAAGAGGAAGGCAAAGGAAAACGCCCCCGCAGAAGCACACTTCGCCAACATCGGTGATGATGATGTCATGGATGTAGATACCCCACTTGCCTCATCCTCACAGAATAGCCTGGACATCGATGCTGCAGCCATTATTATGGCAAATGAAGAGAAAACTTCTGCCGATGACATAGAAGCAAAAAATAAAGCATATTTTACAGATTCTGTTTAATGCATTTTCTTTAGATTATGGTTGTTAGCATTTTCTTTGAATAATGAATTGTAAGCTCTAGAAGAGCATACTTCTTTCATGAATAAATACGCAATTTATTCTTTATTCCGGTATTCTTCAAATTTGCAAGCAATATTTGGATTGTTTTTGCCTCTATCTGATTAGAATTATATTTCTTTTATCTAGAAATCGTGTAGCGCCCAAATGGAAGAGATATGCATTGTTGATAGTGGCACAACAAATACCATCTTAAGAGAGTTTAAGTATTTCCAATCGATCACGAAGAACGCTGGAAAGATTACTACGATCGCAGGAAGCGACTCATATATAATCGGCTCAGGAAGAGCCACTATTATATTGCCTATGGGTACAACTTTGGTAATCGAAGAAGCCCTTTTGTACCCTGAATCAACACGCACTCTCTTAAGCTTTAAAGACATCCGCGCCAATGGTTTTCACGTAGAAACCAATGAAGAAAATGGCAAAGAATACTTGTGCATTGTGAAGCACGCGGTATGTGGAAAAATGGTATTAGAAAAATGTCCCTCATATGAATCTGGGTTGTACTACACGAATATTCATGCACCCGAAGTGTATACTTCCTTGAAGATTGTTTTTAGAAGCTCTGAGTTATTTTTCTTTATGGCATGGTAGATTAGGTCATCCTGGTCTTAGAATGATGAGAAATATAGTGAACAACTCACAAGGTCATAGCATTAATGTTAAAAATTTCCCAAATCATGAAGATTTTATGTGCCCTGCATGTGCCACCGGGAAATTAATAACTAGACCCTCTGTCATGAAAGTGCAAAGTGAAATTCCTGCATTCCTGGAACGAATCTAGGGGATATTTGCGGCCCGATTTAGCCCTTGTCAGGGCCGTTTCGATACTTTATGGTGCTCATGGATGCTTCCTCGAAATGGTCGCATGTATGCTTATTGTCAACAAGAAACCATGCTTTTGCAAAGCTGATCTCGCAAATCATAAGAATTAAGAATGCTTTCCCTGATCATCGCGTGAAGTCCATTAGAATGGACAATGCCGGAGAATTACTTCAAAGGCATTTGATGATTATTGCACAACAACAGGGATAGCAGTTGAGCACTCCGTACCGCACGTCCATACGCAGAATAGACTAGCAGAAGCACTAATAAAGAGGATTAAGTTCATTGCCAGACCGCTTTTGCAGAGTTGTAATTTGCCCAACACTTGTTGGGGACACGCAGTCCTGCACGCAGCAGTTCTTATCAATTTCAGACCGTCAGCCTACAACATCCATTCCCCTATGCAGCTTGTGCACGGGATTATCCCGAAGATCTCCCATCTTAGAAAATATGGGTGTATGGTATATGTACCTATACCACCCCCTCGGTGATCGCAATGGGCCTCTTCGCAAGTATGGGATATCGTTGGTTATGAGAGTGCATCCATAATCGGTATTTGGAACCCATGATGGAGACTTGCATACTGACCCGATCGATGATTGCATCTTTGACGAGGATCGTTTCCGTCATTAGGGGAGAAATCAACCTTTGGATGAAAAATACCGGAAATCATATGGCATTCCACTAGGATCCCCGCATGACCCCGAACTAATGAAGCAAATCAAGAAGTCAGAAGATAATTGATTTGCGAATTTAGCAAATGAACTGCTGATCATTTTTGTGATCGAAGGCGTGGTTAAGTCGCATGTACCGCAAGGAATGCACGAGAGAGAGGTGAAAATACCAAAGAAAATAGAAGGTATCCTCAACTGCTTGAGGCCTCAAAGAAAAAGAGCAGAAACCCGGCTCCTCAAACCCAAAGTACCCGGAGGCGTCGGAGAAAAGCGGCGAGAGGACTTACCACAACCAATCACGAGAATGCCCCAAGGAAAGAAGGAGCGGTTGAGACACATCCTTTGGAAAGAAGCCAACGGAAAAGGCAATTCGGACTTGAACCTTCCACTGCAGAAGCCGCGGAAATAATGTGCGCACACATAGGCGATGAAAGCTAAAGGAACTTGCTCTGCGATAGGGAATAGCAGAGAAGAGCAAGTAGAAGTGCATGAAGCACCCCATGAAGAAATGGCCATAAACTTTGTAATAACAGGAGAATCTCTGAATAGAGCAACAGCCAACGTTGATGCATACTTTGCAAAGAAGATTGCCTCGATCATTGATCATAATCCCGAGCCTGCATCTCTCGCAGAGTGCAAGAAAAGGCTAGATTGGGAAGAATGGAAAAAGGCAATCACTACAGAGTTAGTTTCTCTGAACAAGAGAGAGGTGTTTGGGCCCGTATGCCGTACACCTCCCTATATAAACCCCGTAGGTCACAAATGGATCTTTGTTCGGAAGAGAAATGAAAACAACGAAGTTGTAAGGTACAAGACAAGGCTCGTAGCTCAAGGTTTCACTCAACGTCCTGGAGTTGATTATGAAGAAACCTATTCTCCGGTAATGGAAGGAATTACCTTTAGATATTTGATCTCAATGGCAGTCAACTTGAAGTTGAGAATGAAGCTAATGGATGTTGTCACAGTATATTTGTATGGAAACTTGGATTCGGAGATATACATGAAAGTACCGAAAGGAATTCCTATCCCGAACCAAGACGGAGCAAATAGAAACCTGTACAATGTGAAATTGGAGAAATCACTGTATGGGCTAAAGCAGTCAGGAAGAATATGGTACAATCGCTTGAGTGACTTTCTCTGCAAGAAAGGCTACACAAACAGCGAAGATTGTCTATGTGTGTTTATACAACGATCCCCGAATAGATTCTGTATAATCTCCGTCTATGTAGATGACTTGAACATCATTGGGACGGATGAAGAAATTGAAGAAGCATGCTCATACTTCAAGTCTGAGTTTGAAATGAAGGATTTGGGTAAAACCAAATTTTGTTTAGGCTTGCAGCTTGAACATGTCCAAGGAGGAATCTTGGTACATCAATCAACCTACACGCAGAAAGTGTTGGAAAGATTTGGATTTGAAAAAGCATATCCTGCAAGGACTCCAATGGTCGGAAGGTCGCTCCAAGCAGACCAAGATTCATACAGACCTAGAGAAGAGGGGGAGGAAGTCCTGGGAGCAGAATTCACATATCTGAGTGCAGTTGGAGCGCTCATGTACCTTGCGAATAGCACTAGACCGGACATTGCGTTTGCTGTGAATTTGCTAGCCCGGTACAGTGCAGAACCCACCAAAAGGCATTGGAAAGGGATCAAGGACATCTTCCGCTACCTCCAAGGAAGCAAAGATCTTGGTTTGTTCTTTAGAAAAAATAATGAATTGAATTTGGTTGGCTACGCCGATGCTGGGTACTTATTAGACCCGCATACTGGCAAGTCCCAAACTGGCTATGTTTTCATATGTGGAGGAACCACAATTTCTTGGAAGTCGTCTAAGCAGACTCTCGTCTCAATGTCGACAAACCACTCGGAAATCATTGCTTTATATGAAGCATCTCGTGAATGTGCATGGCTCAGAAGAATGGTTCACCACATCCAGAAGTCGTGTGGCTTGAACATTGAGCAAACTCCCACGATAATCTATGAAGATAATGCAGCTTGTGTTGCCCAAGCACAGATAGGTTATGTGAAGAGCAATCTCACGAAGCATATCAACCCCAAGTTCTTCTATGCTCACGAATTGCATAAGATGAACGAGATCAAGATATTGCATACTAAGTCATGTGAAAATCTTGCAGATTTGTTCACTAAATCACTCCCAGCATCTACCTTTGAAAGGTGCGTGAAAGGAATTGAGATGATAAGACTTAGAGAAGTGCAGATTTCAGGGGGAGATATTTCACATACTCCCACATAAATCTCGAAGATGAATTATGAATACCCAACATGAATCTCAAAGACTAGCAATTGAAGTTGGGAGAATTGTACTCTTTTTCCTTAGCAAGTTTTTCATGAAGTTTTCTTGCATAAGGTTTTAACGAGACAATTCGTGCAACATAATAAGTGTATGCTATGTACTCTTTCTCTAAGTATTTTTTCCACTGGGTTTTTCTGGAGTTTTAATGAGGCATATGCATCTCGCGGCAAAGGGTCCAAGGGGGAGTGTTGGGAAACCAGATGGCCCATTGAAGGCCTATGCTGGTCCCTTAGCCTAAACCCTAGGTGAACGCTATAAAAGGAGGAGGGGGTCCCCCCTATGTACAAACAATCATTAGCAATAAAAGAATTTCACTGTTGCTCTCCCTAAACACGTGTCTCTCTCTCGTTTTGTTCTCAAATTTAAATCTGTTCGGGAACTCCGGACTATTCGATAGCGAGGTTCCTTAACATATTTTACAAAATATTCGAAAAAAAGGCAAAGTTTTTATTACTTCCCCTTATTTTCCTCGGGCAAACTGCTTTGTCCGCACCAGTCCACTGCCATTTGTGCTTCCCTCCTTGCTTCGCTTCACCACCCACCCTCCCCAGCTTTGCTCCTTGGCTTAGCCCTCCTTCGTCTCCTTCCCCCTCCCTGGATTTTGGCGACAAGGCCGAGGAAAGAGGGGGGAGAGAGAGAGAGAGGAACAGAGAGGAGGGACAAAAGGGCAGCAAAAGGAGAGAGCACACAGCAAACAAGCAGCCTCAATCTCTCTCCTCTACTTCCTTTTCTCTCACCTCACCTCAGCGCACACAAACATTTTCGTTCTGCCGTCCTGCTCTCCCGTCCCATGTCCTATCTACCTCGCTTGTGCCAGTACAACTACAAGTAGTAATAGGAGGAGGAGGAGTAGTAGGCCTTGCCAGTGTACCAATCCTAGCTCCTGCGTCCTAGCTAGAGGCTAAGGTGGCGGGGAGCGAGGTGGTGGCTGCATTGCCTGCAGGGGAGGGAGGTTCTTGGGCTTTGCTGTTCTCCCACTGGTTGGAAGATTTGTGATCCTGCCATCAGAATCCCATCTTGGTGCGGTTTGCGGCGGCGAGGCGGCTGATTGGCCCTTCTTGGGGTTAATTCGGTCCAAGATTTGAGGTCCCCGGATCAAATTCCTGCCTTCGGGATTGCTTCGGTCCTGGATTTGAAGGTTCTTGCTGCAGAGATCGCAACTTCTTGCGGTGGCCGGATAGATCCCTCTTGCTGGCTGCGGAGGTGGAGGGGTGCTTAGGCTGCTGTGCCCCTGCAGAGGAGAAGCTATGCCTATGAGACAATGAGAGAGGAGAGCACCAAGAAGAGCAAGGTAGTGTGCCCGGTTTGCTTGATCACATAGATCACTGCATCTTGCTGTTTCTTGTTGTTGAGCGGTGTTTTGATCAGGTTGCTGATGTGTGTTTCTTTTTCTCCCTTTTGTTCTTCTTCGTTTGTGTAGCTTTCATGGTCCAAGTCCCTCGTGAGGAAGTGGTTCAGCATCAGGACCAAGGGACAGGACTTCCATGCTGATGTTGATGTCAGCCAAGGTATGGTTAAATGCCCCATTTTGGTTGTTCAAAGATGAGTAATTGCAGCTTGTTTTTTTTGTTTGTTTGTTAGGATTTATTTTTGTGCATTTATTTTGGTATTAATAGTGCTCCAGCCCCAAATGGCATCCTTTCCCCTTTACCCTTCTTTGCTGCTCCTGTGTGGTTTGGGCAGCTTGCTCATCTGATCCAAGAAAGTTCATTGCCCGGGAGTTATCCTATTGTCTTTGTAGTTATCTTCTTATCCAATCCTTTTAGTCTAAGTTCCTGGTCTTGGTTCAAAGTTAGATGAGCAACTAATTGACATGTCTCAATCAGACACTATTTTCCTCATGGATATTTACGTTTCAGTTTCAGTTTCCAGTTTCGATCTAGTGATGCACAAGCCTTTAAAAGGTCCCAACCAACCAACATCCTTTTTGCCAGCCAGCACATCCTGCAATTTTTTTTATGTTGCTTGGAATGATCCTTCTGTCTGGATGTTCCTCATCTATATCCCATTTTCTCCGGTGTACGTTTCCAGTTTATGATTTAAGGACAGGGAGTTCATCAAAAGATCACAAGCAAGCAGCTTTCCCATTGCATTTGTTGCAGCCTTTGTTTAGTATTGTGCTGAACTTGCCGTGTGATCCAGGAAGGTTTGGTGGTGGAACACGGAGGGCCAGCTTCTCAGCGAGCGAAGCAAGCACAAGCACAGCCAAGAAAAGCAGGACAGGTACAGTGAAAAGAGGCATTTGGACCACACCCCTCTCTCTTCTCACACTCCTCCACGGATTCAGCTTTCTCTTTCCACAATTCTGTTTTGTCCTGCTTAGTTTCCTCTTTGTCAAGCTCCTTTGAATCTTTCTCTACAGCATCAACTCTCTTCTTCTGCCAAGTTATCTGATCGTTATTGCCTGTTGTTTGCTTATTGGCCGGTAGACCGGCCGTCGAAGCGGAGCGCCGATCGCGTTCGCCGAGGGAGGAATGATTTCTATGTGGCACGCCTGACAGAGGTTCAAGATTACAGGTAGGTACCATTGATTCACCATGCGTGTTTATCTGCTAGGGCCATCAGGTCTGTTGTGTAATGTCAGTGTCGTAGAATGGATGGAATCTGGCATCTCTGCCTGAATATCATTTTTCCACATTGCTGTTAGGTAGTTTTTGCAACTTGACTTTGCTACATTATGTTGAAGGAATCTGATGGATTATTCTTTTGCTTCCTTTTGCATGTAGAATCTTTGCTGCTACGTGGAATGTCGGTGGTAAGTCCCCACCAAGGGGGCTAAATTTAGATGAGTGGCTCCATTCTTCCCCTCCTGCCGATATCTACGTGTTAGGGTACATGTTCAATGACCTTCCTTCAGAGCCAGTTTGATTTACGCGGTGTTGATTTCCAGCTATTTTTGTTAAGTTGATTTGTCAATCTTTTGTAGATTTCAGGAGATTGTCCCTTTGAATGCTGGAAATGTTCTCGGTACTGAAGATAACATTCCAGCAACGAAGTGGGTATCCCTTATTAGGAGGACACTGAACAAGAATCCTGGGGCCAGTGGTTATGGTGGCTATCATACGCCATCACCGGTCCTTGATCCGGTTGTAGAACTAGATGCTGATTTTGAGGGGTCCGCAAGAAGGCAGGATAACTTCTCGTTCTTCCATCGTCGATCGTTCCAGAACCTCAGCCGTAGTTTAAGAATGGATGCGGACTACATGTTCCCACAGCTAAGGTTGGATCGCAGGTTTAGCGTTTGTGATCCAGTTAGCTTGGGAGGCAGACCAAGTGACTTTCACGGAAATCTGCTGTGGGTTGGTTCTCCAGATGAGGAGAACATCGATGAGGAAGTGAACAACACTGCACAATTCTTGCCATTCCCTTATAGCTACAACACTTCAGGACCTACTGAAGAAAATGATGAGCAATCAAACAGCTCTAGGTATTGTGAATGCTCTCATAAGCATTGGTAGTTTTTACTTGGATCTGATGCGACTTACTCTAAATTTTTCTAAATGTTGAGCTTAATGGTACTGCATTTTTGTGCTTCTTAAGTTCCTTGGAAATTAACTCGTCGAAAATACCTGTGGCTTTTCAGGTATTGTTTGGTTGCCAGCAAACAAATGGTTGGCATATTTCTCGCTGTTTGGGTACGCAGTGAAATAAGAGATGATGTGAGAAGCTTGAAAGTGTCTTGCGTGGGTAGAGGATTGATGGGTTATCTTGGAAATAAGGTGCCATAGAATCAATAAGGATATAGACATCCCTTGTCTGTAGACATTTAATCATTGTTAATATGCTGTAAATTTCTTGTAGTAAGGTCCTTCCCTTTTATTGCAGGGTTCTATATCAATAAGCATGTCTTTGCACCAGACGAGCTTCTGCTTCGTCTGTTGTCATTTGACCTCAGGGGAAAAGGAAGGGGATGAATTGCGCAGGAATTCTGATGTTTTGGAAATTTTAAGAAAGACCAGGTTTCCACGGGTTCGTGGGGCCGGTGATGTTAAGTCACCTGAAACAATTCATGAGCACGAGTAAGTGACTTATATTTGTTTTTCAGCACACTAATGTAGAAGTTGCAGCAAACTTGTCTAATAATTGGTTGCCCCCCTAATACTAATTGCAGTCGTATAATATGGCTTGGTGATTTGAATTATCGGATTGCCCTGACCTATTGCTCAGCAAAAGCTCTTGTTGAAATGCACAACTGGAAGCAATTATTAGAGAAAGACCAGGTAATTTGCAGTGCACTATCAAGATTATTCATTTCTATTGCTATTGTGTGTTCATTGTCAGGGTGCTGATTTTGTACCTTAGTAAACTACAAAATGTTTGGATGATTAAAATGTTTCAGACCAAAAAGCCTATACACTTGTTTTGGTAGTTATGAAGAGTACAATAAACCTTTGAATTTACCTCTTATGGAGCAGCTTCGAATGCAACAAAGATATGGGCGAGTTTTCCAGGGCTGGAAGGAAGGAAGGATTTATTTTCCTCCCACATATAAGTATTCGTTCAACTCAGATCGGTATGCTGGAGAGGGCATGCATCCCAAAGAAAAGAGGAGAACACCTGCATGGTAAATTTACTTAGTTTGTGACTTCTTTATTTTACCTTAGATTATTGCTTACTGACAGTCTCTCTTCCCTTTTGTTTTCGGCTTATGGACTAAAAGGTGTGATCGCATTCTTTGGTATGGTAACGGCCTCAATCAGCTATCTTACGTTCGTGGAGAGTCTCGCTTCTCCGACCACAGACCAGTGTACAGTATTTTCATGGCAGAGGTTGAGATTGTCCACCAGAGGAGGAGAAACATTGGCTATTTCAGCTCTAGAATTGAGGTGGAAGAGCTTTTACCGCATTCTCAGAGCTACAGAGATATAACCTCGTACTGATTTGACTTATCAGCATGATGCAAGGTACACTAACTCTTCTTGGAGGTCGAGAAAATTCCAATGATAATACAACTTGCACTTTTGTTCTGGTTGCACTAAGGTCTATACATGATTACACTACTTTGTTTACTTGTATTCCACCTTTAATTACTCTTCTCCTTGCGTCATGCTGGTGCAGGTTAGGAGCATGCAGTGTAGCTTAGGAGGTTGGCCGAAAGTAATATATGTAGGGTTAAAGATTCAGCTCATCAGATGCGAGTTTGACTAATTTTTTTGCCTTTGACTCTTTGTTTGCTGACTTGAGACATGCTTAGTGTCTAAGATACGATTGCCAATAGTGGTGATATGATCTGAGACCTAATGTGCGTCCATGCTTTTCTTTTTTACAATTACACAAATATTAAAGCATAAAGGAAGGGTAGATGGTGATTACTTACCCTTTCGTTTGTTTTAATATTTGTGCAACTTGTATTAGGAGTGAAAGCATTGAAGCAATGCTCACATGTTTATTTGGCATTCCTCATGACAGATACTCAAGAAAGAATGTGCAAATACTAACTTAAAGGTACATTTCTGAATTATCCAGACATAATTAAAAACTCTTGCAAACACTGACTTGATTAACATTGTTTTGTGGTATCATTGCAGGATATTTTGGGCAATTTTGCAGGCAACCATTATGTCAACGGAAAAGTATCAGCCCATGTCACTAACTATACACTTGATCCAACTCTAGCATCTTAGTTTCTCTGAGCAAATTATTGCTTACAGTTTTTTCGTTCTTTCTCATTGTTTAGAGTGTTAATAAACACCATATATTCTTTAGCTTTGTAAACCAGCTAGTGTATCCCATGCATGTCGTGGAAGAATTATTGCAAAACATGATACTTGAACTTAGCTTTAGCAGAACTGTTCCTAGCCTGAGGGAGGAATGATGGATGTGAGATGTTTGAATAGTTACAATCATGTGTATAACTTTTTTTTTGTAGTGCTTGAGCAGTTAACTGAGGCATGCATTTGTTGTAGTCATTAATGTGTGAAAAAGATTGGCTCCCTCCATTATGCTCCCAGATGGCTTTGCTCTGTGTAATGCTCCTCGAAATCTCAGGCGTGGGCGTTTATTTATCAAATCAACGTCGTGCCTTCCATTTCTTGTACTCGTTGCATTTGCAACATGGCAAAACGATGCTTTTTCCATCACCTCACCTCAAATGGCATGGACACTGGCTCTTGGAAGAGCTTGCTTTGTTCATTGATGTTCATAAAACAAAAGGAATTTACTGTATGTATGGTTCTTGATATGTTTGGTGTGGCACTGGTCGTAGACTATGGTTAGTCTTGATCTTACCCAGATCACGGAAATAATGCCCCTCTGGTATTATAAGCATATTGGAAGAACAACTTGCCCTCGTTTTGGTCTCTAGCAGAATGGAATCATATGCTCTGTTCTCTCCTCCCCATGTTCATGCGGCCATTGCCAAATGATATTGGAGCCAAGTTGCCCATGTTCATGCATCCATTGCCAGACGATATTGGAGCCAAGTTGCGTCGTCTCTGCTGCTGTTCAAATGGCACATTGTGCTGTTCTCAGTGCGCTTGTTGGATAAAAAAATTGTACAGTCTGGAGAAATTCAGCTTGAGAATTTGTCTTCCACATTGCATTTAGCTGATATAGACATAATATGGCAGTTGCATCAACAGCAGAGCATGATGCCGATTAATCCAACCTAGATCCAGAACTTTGGCCTAGATTGGGAGTTTTGTCTCCTTGCTTCAGAGCTCTGGCTCTTTGTGCTCTACTCTAGAAGAAAAAAAAGATACCTTTTTATTCCCTGCTATCCATGTGAAGAGAACTAATATCATTCAGTCTATGCTTTGCAGTGTGATTAAAATGTTGTTATTTTGCGATTAGTTTTTTTAACAGATTACAGAACAGCAGCTCCAGCAGCTTAAGTAAATCAGAAAGCAAAAGAAAGAGGGGAAGAAATGCTGTTCCAATAGTGCAAGTAAAAGATAAAGCGCAGGGTAGGAAGAGAAAGGAACAGTCACATCCAATAAACCCAAGTAGCACAAGCAAAGCATCTGCATTGACACTTTTTTTTGGGGGTTAGTTTTATGTATCCTGAAGGCCGAAGTCACAGCTTGTTTTTGTAGATCGTAATCAGTATGGGCGTTGTCTCTTGGCATGTACTATATTGTCAGAATCAAAATATTGTCTTGTCTCTTGGCATGTACTATATAGCAATAGGATCTGCATAAGCGCCACTGACCTGTACTGTCCGGCCGTTGCACATTTGTCTCTCTTCAGGCCCAAGGTCAAGGTGGCATGGCCGACTTGCAAATTTGCTGAAACTAGGGTCCGCTTCGTTGGAAGCTAACTTTATTATTACTAAACTTAGATACGTGTGATTAGACGTACTTTTGGAGCCAATAAAATTTAGCGTTACAAGTGTGACAAAGTTTGATAAAAAAAATTGAGAGATTGTTTGATTCAAACCTAAATTTTGCCACATTTTGCCATGTCTTAAGTTAAACAAGTTTGACCGAGTTAGACCTCCGTTTGGTTTATACATGTGAGAAGATTTTTTTTCTTGCTATCCAGGTTCTACACGTTATTGACTCAAAAAAGTATGGTAAAATTCATTTTCCTAGCCAAAGTGTGGCTACAATTTTGATAACCTAACTTTAGAAAGTTTGGCAAAAAAAACTATGGCTAAACATGGCAACTTTAGTATATGAACCAAACATTCCCTGAATCTATGACACATTGAATATAGGGCTAAGAAAGTGTGGCAAGCCACAGTTGTGACAACGAACCAAACAATTAATTGTCTAAGAATCTATAGCACGTCTAAGCTTAAGCATGACAATTGAAACTTTCAACCAAACAAACCCTAAATCTATCATGCACATCACGGAGTTAGATGACAACCTTGTAGTACAACAAATGTTAGAGATATGGTTTCCTCGAATATCTAAATAGTTGGTTAAAGATAAGGATTTCTCAAATATCCAAAGTAGGAGCCCAAATCTTAATCGATTTGAACTCAATTGGCTATATAATGCCACATCTATGTACATGTAAATTGAAATGCAATTAGTAGATTTATCTCCTGTGGGTTTTTTTCTCCTTTGTAAGGGTTTTCATGTTAAAACTCTATGTCTCGTTTTTGCATCTCTAATCATAATAATTGGTATCAGAGCTTAGGATTTAAAATCTAAATCATTACCCTTGGGCGGAGGCAACTCTCGTGGGTGGCACTAGTACGGCAACAGGTGGCATGGGCAGCAGCAACTAAAAGAGAGGAGCGCACAACATGAAGCTCCCCACAGCAGCAGTCGCTTCCCAGCTTCTCTGAGCCCTCGCCGCCACGGCTAGTGCTTCGATCAGGACTATGGCATAGGCTACGTGAAGCAGGTCCTCTCTGAAGCCTCCTGCTTCGCCTAGAACGTCTTCAACCATACGAGGCCGCGGACCATAGGCAGGGTTTACATTGTCGAATCGAGGTCGGAAATCGCCCTTCCGGGTATCGATTTTCGTCGAAAATCGATTGAAACCGAACTAATTGCAAAATAAAAACTTTTTAAACTCAGCGGTCAAACAGCGGTCAAACAAATAAAAATCGACCGGTTTTACCGATTTTCTACCGGTTTACATCGAAATCGGCACACTTAGTGAAAATTGAAAAAAAAAATCAAAGAAAATTGGAAAATTTTGAAAAATGCTGAATATTCAAGCAAAAGTAATATGAGAACTCAAAACAATGGCCTCTTATACTAAAGCTCTGTTTTGTGATAATATGATAAAAAGTTAGGGCATTTGTAAGACAATCAAGGATACTCGATGAATGGTTAGCACTACTGGGAAAACAATTATTAACGACGCGGGATGTGTAAGACAATCAAGGATACTCGATGAATGGTTAGCACTACTGGGAAAACAATTATTAACGACGCGGGATGTAGTCATTAAAAGTTATTAACAACCACAGAATTATGGTCATTAGCCATCGTTAAAGGCTCCACAGTTAATAGTACTAATGACCACGCACACTTTTTTTAACAACGGGATAGGTGATGTCATTAATTATGAAGAAACGATGACCACTTTTCTAGTATTAATAACCACTTTTTAGTCACTGCTCTGCTTGATATTGTTGAGTATTAATGACCACTTTATAGTATTAATAACAACCTATTCTTTCATCACATACCAAATTTATATTAAAAAATAGTCCAGCTATTTTATTCATGATCATTTCTTAGAAACAAAGACATAATTCTGATTCCGTAAAAACATCCCGGATTAATACCATGAACCAAAAATTATATTATTGCATCTAGAATGTACAATTAGAATGTATATTTATCTATATACATGAAAGTTTTTCTTTTTTTCCCTTTTCTATTATCTATATTCGGTTTTGCTAAAAAGTATCTCACAAATTCAGTTTTTCAACAAATTTCCAAGCCAGATGTCAAAAAGATATTAATACTAGTTTTAGGAAACTTTTGGATAAATTTCCCCAAATTTTTTGAATTTTTTGAATCTGAATTTGAATCGACTGATTTATCGATCTGTTTCGTTTCTCGAGCCGGTCCTATATGATTGAAAATCCTTATTTTCGAGTGATTTTCGTTAATATTTCAAACCCTGACCGCAGGCTCGTGGACAGCATCAGCACCCTTGTCGTCAACGACATGACGGCGTCGCCTTCACCGACGGCAGCACCATCGAACTCAGCTCTCGCTACATTAACAGCTACACCGGCGACGTCAAGGCCGAGTTCATTTGCACCTTCATGATGGGCTTGGTATTCATTGTCCAACGTAAAAAGAAATGCAGGCCAAGTAGCAGCAGGGGCAATGTAGTAGACCTTCCAGCAAGCATCATCCCTACGAGGCTATCACTGGTTACGGTCTTGGCGGTTCTTATATGGCTCTTTACGGCCATGCAGTTGGTCGAATTTACACTTACCTGTTGAGAAGGCAACTGAATTTAATATTTAATCATCGTTTGGATATGTTACAAATCTTATATCGCTTGCACGATCATTATGAAGATTTTGACAACATTAATTCTTAATAATTTAAAGACACCTTGATACTAGCTAGCATTATAATATAAACATCAGTGACAGTATTTAAAAGATCTAGACCATTAAACGATCCAGGTGGAACTGGCCCCTTATTTGTTTTTTTTTCTAATAGCACATTCTTAAAAAAATTATGAAAATAGACCCTCTTTGTGCTACAGTACATAGGGAGGAACCATGTGGTACTGTAGCACAGATTGCTATAGTACCAAGGTATTTTTCCCCTCGAAATTTGAGTTGTCGTGAGTGTCTGTTGACCCCGAGCGTGGGATTCTATTTTCCGCTGAGTGGAGGGGCGAGAATTGCGATCTTTCAGAGATACGGTGGTGCGGCATTCAATTTTCCGCTCTATGGTAGTGTGGTATTCGGTTTTTCGTAGCGAAACGGTGCACTGTCCACAGGAATCGCTACGTGTCATCTCGTAGTATTTTCCGCAACCGGTAGGCTAGGAGGTTATATTTGTTAAAAGAAATCGCAGGAGTAGTAGTTTTAAATTTTTATTTCAGCTACAACAGTGGAGAGCTCGTCCATATCCACATGTCAAAATTGCAGTCACTCTCTGACTACATTTGATGTTTTTCCGCAGCTATAACGACGATGAGACGAGCGCACTGCACGGCGCGTTGTCGAGAAATCAGAAGTGCCTTTGCAGGTGGCACGTCGTACGAGGTGGATGGTGCATGGGGCAAAGAGTCGTGCAGACCTGCGCTAGCTAGCTGGAGCCTGAGCTGTGAGCTGCGCACGCAGACTGCAGCGGCCACTTCGCCCGTACTAGCAACTCCAGTCCAGTCCTCCGCGGCCCACACAGAGATCCGGTGCAGTTTGAGTGGGATCATCAAGTTTACGGTCCTCAATTAATCGTTCGATCGAAAAACACGAGCTATATATTTTAAGTCCTGTAGCAAGATACCATAGCAATCTTTTTTTTTCTTTCTGATCTCGACTATCCGTTCTCTCCATGCAACGATTGGATTGAGTGGGGATTGCCAACTGCCAATGATCCCTGTCCCTAGTCTGTTATGTTACCCTGTTTTGTTTAACAGGGACATGTATAATCTAATAATAGTCTCTTCTTCTAGAGGTCACTCTAAGGTTTTATTTATTTATTTATTTCTATCTATGTATACCGATAAAAAATTATATTACTCCTTTTACTTTGGATGATATATTTACTCTAATTTATGGTATTAAATGATATTGAAAATAGCTGAAGGGAGAGAGGAGAAGAGAGAGAAAAATAGTAAAAAGTTACATTAAAATTATAGAATAACATATACCTAAACATGAAATTTTAGTGAGTGTAAACTTTTCTTATACTTAAGTGTCTTATTGGGCTGGGGTACTAATGAACTTTAGTTTTGGTTTTTATATCGTGGAACCGCGGGAGTACATGATCGGTATGAAACTTTAAATCGAGTGCACGCACGCACGAGCGCATCCAACGCACATGAACTTACGGAAGCATTGACTTGATCTTAAAGGCGCGTACGTACGTGCGACAGAAGCTAGGCTATGAACTTACGTGGACCGTACGTATCCTTAATCTGCACGATTGGCGACACGCAGTCCACGACAAGATGTCAAGATGAGCCGACACGTCATGAATTTAATCCAGAGCTCGGACAGCACGCACGCATGCAGGACCTACGTACGGTACGACTATATATATATATATATATGCACACACTAATACTATACGTGCTGACGTGTACTGTAGCGTGGTATACATCGAGCTGAAAAGACTGACACCAACCAGCTGCAGTTACTCTTGCATAGCACCTCCATTACGTAGTGGTACGTACAAGCTATCTACGTTTGCATCATCATTAAGGGCATGTTTGTTTTAGTTTTGAATTTTTTAAAAATTGATTTTGAATTATAGTGATAGAGAAGTTGATTTTTTTAAAAGTTAAAATAAAAATATATAAATTGAATTGTGGATTCTAGTGTATATGAGTGGGATGGATTGTGAGAATCGAATTCTAGAATCAACCAGCTGGATTGTTTTTTATTTTGCTTTTGGAGACAAAATTCAGAATTAAAAAGGTAAAACAAGCATGTCCTATTACATGAAGCTGCATGCTGAGTCGGTGACCATTTTTGGGAACCTGCACGAATGTCGTGCGTCACAAACTCACAATGCACGCTAAGCACGTGTCAGATGCGCATGTTCCGGCCGCTCACTGCAGTGTGCACGTACTGTGATTTCTTGTATTCCGTGCTCCGTGCTACTGTGATTTCTTGTATTCCGCTGTACACGTACGTACATTCGCATGCATGCAGTTGCGTACGTACGTACGTACGTACCCCCTGCCAGCTGGGACACAGTAGCTGTATATATACGAGAGAAATATGCATTGATCGACCAGCCGATACGTACAATACTGTAAAGGCTACGTACAGACGAGATATATATACATGCAACGAGTAGCTATAGCTAATCCACGTACGCAGTAAGTTATATGTAGTGCATGCGGGCAAGAGCAGCAAGACGTACATGATGCAGAGACAGGCAAGGTGTACACAGTAAGTTATTTGTTGACTGAATTGGCTTGGTTTAGGAGTGGTTTTAATATCTTAGAACTATTTGTATAGTATTTTTAGCAAGTTTCAATTATATATCTTAGATTTATAATGTTATAAAATTATTGTATAACACTGTAGAGTTGAATATGTGAAGTTTGCACCTCCGTATAAATGTTTCTAGTCTTGCTATTGTGTACAGTACGTACATGGAGTGGATTCAGGATTTCGTCGAGTCCTATGCTGAACTTGAGTAGGCTAACGTTTTAGAACTAACGTATATTACACTACTACTTCATTCTAGGCCAAAACTATCTATGCTAATTGCTATACATCGCTAACATTATCGCGTTTCGTACCGAAACTCACGGGTTTTAAATCCGCCCCTGCATACGTGTATATATACGTACTTTTATGCATTCAGAGTTCATTTGCTCCAAGTGCTAGCTAGCTGCATGGAGTTATTTTTTAAAATAATATTTGAAAAATAAAAAATTACAGAAATAATATACCAAAATTAAAAATTACAAATATACCTCTCTGTCGCTATTTGTCGCCTGCGTTCGCTCAGTAGAAATGAAGCCTAAAATTGCTCTATGTCGCTATTAAATAGCGACAGAGAGTCTATCGCTATTTGGAATAGCGATAGGCCTCTGTCGTTATTCCAAATTGCGACATAGAGGTATATTTGTAATTTTAAATTTCGGTATATTATTTCTGTAATTTTTTATTTTTCAAATATTATTTTTAAAAATAATTCTAGCTGCATGCATGCAACTGTTCAACCCCAGTTGAGGTTATATATGTATATCACCATTCTCCTGTTTGCTTCTGGCTAGCCGGCCGGCAACCGCTGGTTCGCATGCAGCGAGGATACGACGATGGAGCTGTATATATATAGGGGTCTACTCAACAATCTTCTGAAAATTAATCAAATCACAATTACTCTTGTGTACTATTGGATTTTGATCTAACCATATAGATCTCTCCCCTCTTTCTCTCATATATTTAGCCCCTCTAATCCTAATCTTTGTCGTTAAATAAATTGACAACATGGTTTTATCGCCAATTGAAGCCTCAGCTTGTCGACCAAATGAATTCATGGTACGAAACAATATGTCGGTCAATTCAATCAGTGATAAAATAGACATATGATACCAATTCAATTGGCGATAGAATAACGACAACTAATTCTGTCATCAATTCAATTGGCGGCAAAGGTATATTTTTATAATTCTGTCATCAATTCATTTAGAAATGTATTATTTTAAAAAAAATCCGGCAAGGCAAGATGTTCGTTGTCAGTAGTGTATGTGTGCAACAAATATCATTGCTGTATAATACCAGGGCCTAGCTACCAACACATACAGTGGAAATTAATTGACTAGACACAATAGATGGACCCACTAGTAAGCCTAATGGATGTGCTACAAATTGATGGCCGGGAAAGGAGTATGTTGGCTAACTTGGTCCACATATAAGTCTAAATCTCTGTCTCTCTCGTCCCTTCACTTACTGCAATGCATGCATATGCGAATGATTAATGTTTATGTCATGGCCAAACCATGTTATCGAATAAGGATGATGCTACAATTAATAATTGTCGAATTCGCTGTAAACCCATGAATCGCGAACTCGATTCGTCGAAACCAAACCGGGAATCATGGCAAAATGCTTCCTTGACCTCCTGTGCATTGGACCTCTTCATATCAAGTCCTTCCATTTTCTCGGATTCGAACTCACCTCAAACAATGCATTTTGCTTCCTTGCTTACAAGATTCAAAACAGCTAGAAAAAGCACTTTGCTTTCTGCTATACCAAAACTAAAAAAAAAACATGAACTCACAAATTCGCAGAAAAACACCTCTTTGATGAAGACAGGGGTGCCGTACTCTTGGGAGACGGTGCTTGATCTTGTTGAAACAACCCAGGACAAAGCCTGATAACTGAGCAACAATGCAGAGCAAAATCTTCAGCTCTGTCTGAAAAGCCTTTGCCGATACAGAGTCCAAATACTGAATTCAGAACAAAAGTATGGCAACAGAGGAACAAACAGCAGAAGAGCTTTTGCGACGTGAAAATAGCACACGTCTTTTCTGGTTTTTATTCTCTATATATACTCAAGATCACAAGTGTTTGGATAATTATCCAGCAAAGCAAATCAGAATCGAAACTAACTAAACTAAGTCTTTACCGATATGTATACTGTAGCCTATCCGACAATTAAACGCAGCTTAACTGACTTAACTGAATACTTAACTAACAGACCGACTCTGAAATCTGAAACTACAAGATTAAACTAACAAAACTCCCCCTTAATCTTGTACTTCTGATTTCACATCCATAATACCGAGTCTCTGCCGTAACTTTGTGAACTTAATTCTTCCTAGAGCCTTTGTTAACAAATCTGCAATTTGATCTTAAGGAATAATATCCTCAGCTTCAACCTCACCATTTTCAACACAATCTCAAATATAATGGTACTTAGTATCAATATGTTTACTTCATTTGTGATGAACTGGATTTAGGCACAGAGATATAGCTGACTTATTATACTTTGAGCAGCACTTTTTCAACCTACTGATTCATCAAATTCGCCATCATTCTTTCAAGCCAAATTCCCTGACTTGCTGCGGTTGTACCTGCAATGTACTCGGCTTCATAAGACGATAACGCAACAACCTTTTGTTTCTGTGATGTCCAACTAATCACGTTTGCTCCAAGGAAGAAAACGATACTTGAGGTACTCTTCCTGTCATCAACATCTCCAGCAAAGTCACTGTCTGTATACCCAACCAAACCGGAATTGCTAGCAGTGGAGTATAAGCAGCTGAATTTCAATGTCCCTTTTACATATCTCGAAATCTGTTTTACGGTAGCCATATGCTGAGTCCTTGGCTTCTCCATAAATCGACTAACAATGCCAACCGCATATGCAATATCCGGTCTAGTATGTACCAAATATCTAAGGCTGCCTACAACGCTTCTGTATAAGGTTGAATCAATAGGAGGGTTCTCACTAACCTTGCTCAGCTTTATTCTTGCCTCCATAGGAGTGAAAGTTGAATTGCAGTATTTCATACCACATTTTTAACTGCAGCTTTGAACTTCTTAAAGCACTAAAGTGCTTCATCTTTGCTTTTGAGTAATTCTACCCACATATACTTGCTATAA
This sequence comes from Otatea glauca, assembly GCA_036346275.1. Classification (NCBI taxonomy): domain Eukaryota; kingdom Viridiplantae; phylum Streptophyta; class Magnoliopsida; order Poales; family Poaceae; genus Otatea; species Otatea glauca. The sequence goes on from CM070723.1 coordinate 49,398,349, forward strand.
TCACAAGTAATAGAAAGTATTGATTACCTGCAGGCATGATGGGTGTAATCTTGCAGTACAGGTCGCCATGTACTAGACCCAATTTCTCCTCAGCTCTGAACACAACAGATGATGGAAACGGCTTCCTGTGTTGTTTACCAAGTTGAACAGCCTTTGCAAAATTGCTGACATGATCAATCAAAGGCATTCCTTCTACCATCTTCTTCAATCCGAGGCTCCTCAAAGCTCGGAAATTCAGATGTCCAAATCTATTGTGCCACAACCACGCAGTATCACTTGCTCTTGACAGAAGACACAAAGGTTCGGTTATATTCAAGTCGAGTGCATACAACCTATTTTGGGACCTTTTTACCCTAGCCAGGAGCATCCCTTCACGGTCATAGATGCACATGACTCCATCTTCAATGATTATCTTACTCCCATTCTCATCTAGCTGGCCAAGGCTAATGATGCTACTCTTGAGTTTTGGTATATAATAGACCTCAGTGAGCACATTGTGCTCATTATTCCTGCAGTTCAGTAGAACCGAACCAATCCCACAGATGTTCACTACCGATCCATCTCCAAATTTTACCTTACCTTTTATTGTTTCATCAAGTTCAGCAAAGAGATGTTTGGATCCCACCATGTGGTTACTAGCACCTGTATCAAGGTACCACCTTCCTTCAGAAGCTCAAGCTTCATTACTCTGATCAGGAAGCTCTTTATCTTTATTAAGCATCACTAGATGTCCTTCACTCTAGACGACTTGTACAATATTGCATGTCTCGGCCAACAACAATGCCGGCTCCATGTCATCCTTCTTCTGGATATAATTTGCTTGTTCTCTCCTTAGTCTACGGCATTCACTTCAGAAGTGCCCCATCATGTCACAATTATAACACTTAATCTTTGATTTATCAAACTTCTTGTATTTTCTTTCTTCACCATCATCACCATGGTTTCCTTCATGATCACGACCATGGCCTCATCCCCGACCATGGCCCCGGCCATACGTTGCTCTCATACCAGAGTTTGTGGCCTCGCCATGTTTCTTATCCTTCACCGATAGACTTTCCCACTGTGCATGGGTAAACATTAGCTGCTTCCCATCCTTCTCACCATGTCCACGGCGCCTTCCTTTTGAGCTCTCTACAAACGCCCTCAAGCGTCTTATTGCTTCCTGTAAGGACATACTCTCAACATCACCAAATTGTTCAATCGTGCCAATGATTTGCATGAACTGATCTGGCACAGAACTAAACAACTTCTCCACAATGGTAACGTCTTTCAACTCTGTACTGAGTGATCGTATCTCACCCACCACAGCGGTCAGCTTATGTGAGAATTCCACAATGCTCTCCCCATCGCCCATGATCAGTGGATCAAATTGGCGCTTCAGTACTTGCACTCTTGCTTTTCTGACACGATCTTCTCCAATGCGCATATCCCGGATTGCTCCCCATGACTCCTTTGTTGTTTCCTTGCCAGCAATAGCCATCATGACATGGTCTGGAACAGATTGGGAGATCGCGGCTAGAGCGCCCTGATCCTTGTCCTCTTCGGCCAATGCATCGCCTTCTACCACTCCCCATACGCCAACTGAATTGGAATTCCTCTTGCTACTGCTTTTATACCAGACATGGACAGGTCGGTTAGAGCTGCTCTTACCGGAAATTGATCTCCCGTTGCTGCTGTCGGTGGTGCGTTGTCGCCCATTGTCACGCGTGTAGTCAGCTCTGATACCACTTGTTGAAATAATCGAGGACAAAGCCTAATAATTGTGCAACAATGCAGAGAAAAATCTTCAGCTCTGTCTGAAACGCCTTTGCCGACAGAGTCCAAATACTGAATTCAGAACAAAAGTACGGCAACAGAGGAACAAACAGCAGAAGAGCTTTTGCGACGTGAAAACAACACATGTCTTTCCTGATTTTTATTCTCTATATATACTCAAGATTACAAGTGTTCGGATAATTATCCAGCAAAGCAAATTAGAATCGAAACTGACTAAACTAAGGGCCTATTTGTTTTTACTTTTGATTCTGGATTCTGGCCCCAAAAGCAGAACAAAAAACAAAAAACCGATTCTAGAAATCGATTCTCACAATCCAACCCACTCATATACACTAGAATCCACAATTCACTTCATACGTGCTTTTGGATTCCAACTTTTGGAGAATCAGCTTCTCTACGACCACAATCTAGAATCAACCTTTAGAGAATCCAAAGCAAAAAAAACAGACCCTAAGTATTTATCGATACGTATATTGTAGCATATCTAACAATTAAACACGGCTTAACTGAATACTTAACTAACAGACCGACTGACTCTGAAATCTGAAACTACAAGATTAAACTAACATATCTCCATGGAGGTGACTTGGAAGGTCTCAGTGGCGCTATGGATACTGGATGGAGTCAGTACGGTGTGCCATTGGGGATTGCGACGCGGCGCAGAGAGGAGGAGAGAGGAAGACTGGCATTGGACAGTATCGAGGAGTGCGGCGGTAAGTTCCCTCGGCACCGGTGGGGAATGGGGACTTGCAAAGGTGTGGGGAACCAAGGTTAGGAGTAAAGAGGCGGGTCAAATTTACCAGATTTTTTTACTATCTTGAGAGGTACTCCCTCCGTCCTGTAAAGTAAGGGACAGAAGAAATTTTAGAATAGATTATAGTTTCTGCCAAAAGACTCTAATGCCCCTATTTAATATTGTGTCTCTATTAATTGGCAACATGCATGCATTAATTAATCACGATTATAGAGAATGACCTGCCGCGTTTTTCTTTTAGAATATGTGTGGTCGCATGTATCTGCGTGTATCTGCATGCATGGGCACAATTTGAGAACACAATTTAAGGGGGAGAGCTCTCAATCTCTAATATTAGAGGACACAATTTGAACGCTTCTCTCCCTTACTTTCAAGGACGGAGGGAGTACCAAACTACTCATGTCCATTTCTGAATAAATGATGTTTTAGAATTTTGCATTTCAACCAAGATACTAGTAGAAATGACTAAATCGTCCTCATTCATTAACTTACTTATTGCTCTTAGATAGTATGTGTTACTCTAATCTATAATAATAAATAACAATGGGAGTATGCATGGTAAGAGTATGCAAAAGAAGAAAAAATAGTTAAAAGTTATATCGAAGTTGTAGAATAACATGTATTTAGAAATAAATTTGAAAGCTAGAATGACATATATTTAGGAACGGATGGAGTATCCATTAAGTTAGCACCATGAGACCAGTTTAAAGGAAAAGAAGTACTGAGAGTAATTTGGTGGTACCTCGTAGCAGGGTTCCAAATATCGATATCACGATTTTTGAATGAACAATATTTTTAAAAAATAAAAAATAGCTCAAAATCAGTAGAAATCGAATAAATTCGAAATCAATTTTTTCGAAATCGACGGCAAAATTCATCGAAAAAATCTAAAATCGATCGGTGAAAGCGATTTTCACCATTTGAAGCGATTTTTACTGATTTTTGAGCTATTTTTTATTTTAGAATTTGAGCGATTTTATACGATTTTCTGCACAATCAAGGAAAATTGAAAAAAAAAGGTAAATAGGAATTTTTTTAGAAATTCATAATAGATCCCAATTAATCTATAAAATTCCTTAGAGAAATTTCAATAATTTTGAATTCATTTATTGATTTAAAAAAAATCAAAAATAACAATTAACGAAAAGGAACAATGACACTTTCAGATTTTTATAACAAATTAAAATTTTGATCATGCTCTGAAATTTATGGAATCATAAATAGTTACCAAGGATCATTTAGTAAAAATTTTCAGAAGTATTAGACTTCATTTACTGCCCTTATAAAATAAATAATTGAAGAGCATATATTCTAATAGTAGCACTGTCAAAATTTTAAAAAATATACAGATCTGATAATAATCTTAAAATTTTAAATAATCATTATAATTTCGTTAGAACATCACAAAAAAAATTCAAAAATATTAGACTTCATTTATTGGCCCCTAGAAAATCAAAAACCGAAGAGCATATACAAAGATAGTAGCACTGTTAGAATTGTTTAAAAATATAAATGTCTAATAATGATCTAAAAATTTTACAACATCATTAGCATTACCTCAGAACCTCACACAAAAATTTCAAATTTTTTAACACTTTTTGATAAAATTCTTCAAATTTTTCGAATTTTTAAATTTGAACTTGACCGGTTTGCCGAGCAATTTTTAATCATGAACCGCCGATACACGTGAAAATCGTGATTTTCGCTTGATTATGATCGATATTTGGAACCCTGCCGCGTAGTACCTTTCAAGGGTGGTAAAATCTCTCCACGTTTATACAGGAAAGGAGTAGAACGATGGGCATGGTTAAACATCCATTTCAACGATGTGCTTTGGGCCCCATGCATCCAGCTCCTGGGCCCACTCACAGACAGGCCCATCATTGGCTCACCGCAAAGGAAGGCCACTTCCTCCTCTGCCTCTGAGCTGCTGCTCATCTGAATTCGCTTGTTTTGTGTCCTACTCACTTACTAATCTACTAGTTCTTGCTGCGTTAGGCCAGAACTCAGAACAAACTCTACTGTGCTGTTTAGCAGCTACGCTCACGTGAAACCATGTTCACAATGTCGTTAGGCTTCTGCACATAGCAGTATTAGTATTAGGCTGTGCTGTACTGTGCATACAAAATATATTCCCTACTTCCATGCTCTGTTCTTCGTTCTATCCCCCAGGTCGATTAATCCGTTGTGGCTGTGCTGGTTGGTGGTACTGGTACTGCTGCTTCCAGGAACAAAAGAAATGTAGAATCTAGAGCCGTCACAAGATTTTGCTTTCTTTCTGATTCATGAAATGGAATATTGTTTTTTTGGCGGGCAATCACAAGACTGAGAGTCTGAATGTCTGGGTTTAGCATATACTTGTGCGTTTGACTTCTGTTCCTGTCCTTAGATCGGTACAGCCGAATATGCTGCAGTACACGGGTGCAGTTGTTTCTTATACTCCCTCCCTGTGTTGATGAATTGAAGACGTTTTAGGATTTGCACTTCGACCTAGGCACGTGTAGAAATAATCAAATCGTCTTCCTTCGTTAGCTCACTTATTGCTCTTGGATAATACTCTATTCGATAGTAATAAATAAAATTAGGAATAATGAATAATAGGGGTATGCAAAGCAAGAAACAGTTAAAAGTTATCTAGAAATTGTAGAATGGCATGTGTTTAGAAACAAAATTTGAAAGTTAGAATGACATGTATTTAGAAACGGAGGATGTATAAAAGAAGAAAGATGGTTACATGCTCCTGGATTTGAAATTAATAATTGAAACAACAGCAGGCAGATATGTTTCCTTAAAAAGAACGAGGTGACGAATCAAGTAGAATAAGCTCTTGTGTAACGGTACAATTGGAAGCAGAAGCCATGCAAGTGTTGAAGCACAAAAGCTCAAGCCTCCGTCTTCCAAACTCACACCATCGCCATCGCCATCACCAATGGAACAGCTCTCAAGACAAGCCTGATCAGACTCCTACATACACACGCGAACCAATTCCCAAACCCATGCTGAAGCTGCAAATGCCATCGCTGCTGACAAGAAGAGAGGCCGGGTCAGATCACACGGCGGAGACGGCGTGCACCACGGCGGCGATGAAACAGGCGACCAGGCCTGCCGAGCCCCGGAGCGACTCGCCTCCGTTCCCCACGTTCGTCGTCGGCGTTGCCTTGGACCCTGCATCCGACCCAGACATGAACGTCCGTCAGTGACCACAATTCAGACACGTCATCAACTTGGTCGTTCGGTGTTTAGTCGTCTTTACCTGTGCCGGCCAAGGTTGGCGTCTGTCCCGCCGGCGTCCCGGACGATGGCGACGTCGGAGCTGCGGCACCTGCAACGATCACCGTCAGTCGCAAGATCTAAGAACGGTTTCTGAACTATGGATGCAGTCCAAGAATTTCGTGGATGGCATACACTTACTTTTGCAGTCGCTGACCGGCGGCGTCTTGACGTTGCACAGCTCCGGGAGGCCGAGCGCGCGCGTCTTGTTGATGTTAAGCCCGAGCGCCGCCGGGTCGGTGTTGAGCGCGACGCAGAGGCACTGCGGCTGCGACTGCACCACGGTCCCGAGCTGAGAGCAGCACGAATTGGACGGCGCCGTCTCGTTCCCCGTGATGTAGTTCAGGCACGTCGACAGGCTGATCAGCGTCTGCGTGCACCCGTTCCCCGTGGACTGCGCCGCCGCGCCGCCGACGAAGGCCACCACGACGAGCACCGCCGCCGTGAGGATGGACACTGCCCTTGAAGCCATATCTTGAATCTTGCTTGCTTTCTTCTTGCCTTCTTGATAATACCGTCAGAAATCTGTGTATTACTCTCTAGGTGCTTGTAATTTGTGCTTGATTTGTGTGGTCTTGTGAGTTGTGATGGTTTTATAGCGGTGGTTTTGAGGGGGAAGGTGGCAGGAGGAGGACAGGATGGGTTAAGCTGGTGAGCTGAATCTTCCTACTCTTGCAAAGGAAATTAGTTTTTTCTTCTCTTGCAGGAGTTGTTGTGCAGTTAGTTAGTACTAGTATGTCAGAACTCAGACTAGTATATACTTCCTTCCGGTTACAGATATGCCATGTTTTGCATATCGATATAGTCTTTAAAATAATACTTTGATCACTAATTTTTCTTATAACATATTTATAAAATATAATAAAATTATTAATATTATGAAAGTAATTTTCGACCTACACATATGATTTTCATGTATCCAATTTAAATATTTAAAAGATGACAAATAGTCAAAGTTTTAAAAGTTTAACGGTATATATATCAAAGCGACATGTATTTATAACCGGAGGACATGTATCTCTGAGTCGATGGAGTATTCAGCAATATATCTTTCAGATCAAGTGGTGTTGTTGCCTTGTTGGTCATTGCATTGCCGTGTTGGAAGAAGCTAAACGAACAAGTAAACAACGACGGCATGCGTGTCGATCATCAGTCACAAGAGTACTTTTGGACGGTTAATTGGTGTGATTAAAAGATGAAAAAAATTTGGATCTTTTCCTTGAAACTATGAGGACAAAGTTGCTTCTGAAAACTTGCTTTCGTGAAGTGCAAGTGCTTTGAATTTTCCAGGTTTTTGAAGCATTCAGAAAAAGAAAAGAAAAATGAAATGCCGCGTTCTTCCCTCCTTTTTCTTTCCGATTTTGAGGGAAGCTACTCGCATGCAGAAACAAAGGTCCCAAATGTGCTAGCTTTTGTCTCGTGATACTTTTAGCTAGTTCTTAATTTCTTTAATGAACCTAATTAAAGAAAGTAGAGTGGTATTGCAAAGCTAATGATTGCGTTTTGTTTAATCACTAGGCACCGGTGATTCTGGAAGCTGCATGGGAAATGGATGAAAAATTTGCAAGCTCCTTTTTTCTTAGGGGGAAAAAATGGATGTAAACTACAAAATCATTCATGAGTCCTTTGTTGTGGTGCTATCATATCTTCCATGTTTTCTGTTGGTCGGATGTATATACTTGCTTCTTTCTTCCTCTTCAATCAAAAGTTGTTAAGCAGTGGTTAAAAGTAGTCTGCTAGTTCACTTTAGCAGTAGCGGTATTCGCTTGTTCACGCGTTGCAACAGCGATTTAAATTTCGTTTTGGATAAGATTTCGCCCACGACTGAAATCCGAAATTTCTGCGAAGTCTCGTTATTTCGGACAAAATCCGGGCAAAATTCAAATTCGGAATTTTTGGACGAAATTTCGGATTTACGGTATTACCGAAATTTTGGAAAATTTCAACTGAACGAAAATGGTTCAAACGATGTCAAAAAAAATTCAATTTTTTTGGAGGTTTTTGACACATCAGTGATGTTCTCATAAAAATTTCATATAATTATCACGTCTAAGGAATTTTTAACAATTCAAACATTGCTACCGTCCTGATAAAACACTGACTGACAAGTTTGATCCGAATGAAAAATGATACAAACCACGTTAGAAAATTTCCTGTTTGATCCTAGACTTCTTGAGATAGTACCATAAATTTTTTATAGCATAAAAAAGCTTCTTACATTTTATAAAATTCGAACAGTATTTCTACCAAAATTTTAAAATGTCTCAAAAAAATTGGGCAAATTATTATCAAAGATCACTTTCTTATGGTTATTGATGTAATTGAAGTCAAATCCGGCCATAAAAATGCAAAATACGGATATTTTTTCGCCGAAAAAATGGAAGTACTATAGCATTCCATTTTTTCCCCGGCCGGTACTTTAGATCTCGTGGAGGTGCGAAATCCGAGATTTCAGTGAAATTCGACGAAATTTCAATCCTTGATTGCAACCACCCATTTGTAGTTTCATCTTGTTTTGTCTGTCGTCAGTTCTTAGACCTACAACCATTGTTATCAATACCGCACCGATACCGGCTGGTATATACCATTTTATCATTTAAATTAGTACAAAGTAGGCCTATATACTTTACCGGTCTTGATATTGGTCAATACTAGCTCGATAATGGTCATACCGGCTTCATTACTGGACAATACCGGTCATACTGACTTCGATACCATATAATAACTGTCATATCGGCGGAATTGATAATATATGATATATTCGAGAGTACCACTATGTATTTAGAGCAATATTATAAGTAAAAACATGTTTACTTATAAATATGTATTATTATATTAAATCCAAAACGGTACGTTGGTATGAACCAGTACAAGAATGGTACAAGAGCCAAACCGATATAACCTCCTGTATGGTATTAACAACTCTGCCTACGTAACAAATGACCACATCTGTTTGTGCTTACAGATTCAGATTTCTTGTGTCGTCTAGTTTCGATTGGCAATCGGGGAAGATAACTCTGCATATGGACTCTACTGTTGCTGAATCCTCTAGTGCTGGGATATCTAGGCCGTTAGATAATGATTGGATGGTGGATTGTAGTGCACTGCAAATTAAACTTCACAGTAATTAACAACAGTAGCTGTTGCAGAGGAGCCGTGCCTGCTATGTGACTCTTGCTGAACAAGAATAACACGATAATTCACTTTGTTCTTTTGCGGTTAAAGTTAGATGCAACCACCAATTTGATGCGAGCGGAAGATGGGGTGTTTACAGTTACCAGTGCTATGTGTGTTACATCTTCATAAACAAAGGTTTGATTTGTGAGCATAATTGTAGCTTGTCACATTTTCTTCCGTAGTCTATGTGTTGTAGCATCATCCCTTTTTATTTTGTCTTTTTGGATAGAGGAATAGGTTCGGTTTTTCTAATTACTTCACGAGCAGTACTTCAATGTTTTCCCTCCTAATACAAGTTGTATAAATCTTAAAGCAAACGAAGAGATAAGTAATCACCATCTACCCTTCATTTATACTTTAATATTTGTGCAACTGTAGAAAAGAAAAGCATGGAAGCACCTCTCTTACTTCACCACATTCCTCACTGTTATAAGTAATTTTTTTATTTTTCATGGACATGCAAAAGCTTTGCGTGTCAATGTGTTACCAACTAAAATAGGCAACGTGGTAGCCGCAAATAGCGCCCCGGGCGTCCCGAAATAATAGAATGCTACAAGGAATATAGTAGGCCAATGTTTGTCTAATATTATGCGTGGCAAAGATAGCTATAAAAAAATATCTAACACATAAATTTCAGTAACCCTACCCTAATGCACCAAGAATATCACAATTCACAAACGCTGTTGAAGACAAAGAATCATGTTCCACTGTGACATCACATTAATAAGCTCATTCACAATGTGATAATGCTTGCTCAACTCGATCTGATCAAGCCAGCGTGGCTAGCTCCAACTGCAAGCAGCACTGCAAATGCTGGCATCACGGACACGTGGGCAATTCCCCTCCAGGCAGAGCTGGGCAGCACCAGCGGCCTCGTCTGCCCCTGGCTGGCCGGCGTCGTCGTCGTCGGCGGCGATTCGGGCTGGACCGACGACTGCGGCGGCGGCGACGGCGCTGTAAATTGGACGCAATTCATGACGTTCATCGGTGAAACTGCGACAAAAGGAAGTCACGAAACTTAAGCAAGGTTCTTACGCAGACGAGGCACGGAGGGAGCGAATGCAACGGGGCCTGGAGCTGGGATCTGAGCTGACGTGTCTGCAAATCACCAAATCAACGGAGCAGATAGCTTAGTATATATCCATTCATGCCATCAGTAGTCCTTGATATATTTAAAGATCGATTACAATATTAGCATGTTTGGAGTACAGAAATTCCACGAGAAACGGTTTAATTCTCACAGTAATATATGACAGTCCCTGTGCTTCTAATAGGCTGTATATAGTATATAAGACTTTTTACCATTTTCAAAAGGTATCAAAATTTACGTTGAGATCGTACCAAGATGTCTTAGGTATAATAAAAAGTCAGATTTTTTTTTAATAATACATTTTCTGAAAGGAATTGCGACATTAATACGCGAAACAGAAAAATTGCAAAAATAATACCCCGTTGCCAAACGGTACGACGAAATAGCAGTAGTCATCAGCGGGCTGGATGAAGACCCTATTGTCGTCATACGGTATGACGATAACTCTTTAATCCCATACGGTATGACTACAAACGCGGGATTAAGAAGTTGTCGCCATACTGTATGGCAACAACTCTTTAATCCCGTGTGATTAAGGAGTTATTGCCATACGGTATAGCGACAACTTCTTAATCCCGTGAGATTAAGGAGTTGTTGTCATACGGTATGACGATAATAGGGTCTTTGTCTAACTCGTTGGCGACTACTTTCGTCGTATCGTTTGGCAACGGGGTATTATTTTTGTAATTTTTCTGTTTCACGTATTAACGTCGCAATTCCTTTTAAAAAATGTATTATTAAAAAAAATTCAAGTCTCATGGTATATACCTCGGCACTGCAGGGGCACAGACATGGAGTTGCACGCCCGGGGTAGCGTGACGGCGAGCGTCCGGTTGATCGGGATGCCGAGGGGCACGTTGCCGGTGAGGATGAGGCAGGCGCAGCTCGTGCCCGCGTTGATCACGTACGGCCGCGAAGGACCGGCAGCAGTCGGCCGTCGGCGACCCGCCACCGCCGTTGGTGACGAAGTTGAGGCACGGTGCGAAGCTGGTGATGAGCGACGCCGTGCACGACGCCACAGCGCCCTGCCCGGACACCGGCGCCGGAGCCGGCGCGGCCAGGGCCAGCAAAATCGCTGCCGCGGCGAGCAGCTTGAGGTCCATCTCTGCCTGTCACGTTTCGCAACTTTGCACGGGCACGTTTTTTGGAGGGAGAAGTAGTGTGGATCGGTGAGGTTGCGGTGCACCGTCGAGTTTGTGCTGCGTGTGTTTATATAGGGAGGTAGGGATGGGAGAATTGTGACGTGTCATGTTGGTAGGTGAGTAGTTCGTTATGTCAGTGTAGCTAACATAATTAATCTTATATTCTGTCGACTGTCCATGTGCGTCAACGAAGGTCAACTAGAAAACTTTCGAGCAAGATGCATATTTCACACATACAATTCTATAATCTTATATCGTAATATTATAAATCCAACACAAATATTTAAAATTTGCTAAAAGATCGTTATGTCTTTCGTGAGGGTTGGAACTTACCCGACAAGGTCGTTATGGATTGGTACCAAGATCAAATCCAAAGTAAGCGGACCTAATTTTATTCGGATAAAGAATTGCATCTGCCACATTAGAATTACTTGCATCTGCCACATTAGAATTCACAAGCAATACAAAATAGTTCTAAGGTCTTACAAACATAACCTATCAAAATTGAAATCAATTCAATCAACAAATTTGAATCATTGAAGATATCATCCTGAAATTTTTCATTCTGCCCGTGCATGTCATGGTGTTGAGGTCATCGGGTAGGAAGGGTTCGTCACCAAATGCTTTGCTCTCGGTGTAGCACAAGGCAAGTACGCTTTGTTATTTTCTTTGAGAGGGCTTCTCCAATGTGGGGGCATATGTTGACCATCCATGTGACATGGGATAGCTACAGGTAATTAATGGGATATACACACATATAGCATGTTAGGTTCTCTCTTTAATTTGTTCTTATTATTTTTCTCATGCATGGCATATTATGTTTCGAGAAACTTTATGGTGCGTTATACTGGTAGTATACAGTGGGTAGTAGAAATCAGATCTAATCGTTGATTTGTTAAAGGTATTTTTACTACTTTACTACCAAGAAAGTATAAATAAATTCTAGCTAATCTGATTTATTGGTTCGAAACGAATAAACAGTTTATATTGTATTTAGTGTACCGTAGAAGAGCACTATTTTTTTCCCGTTTCGAACGTAAAAGAAGGAAGAACACATGAAACGAGGAAATAGATCAATACAATCGTATACGAATTCCGGGTAGCTTTTTGCAATTTTTGCCTTTAATTAATGTGGATGATCTCTCGTATGTACTTGAAGCTGATCCTCGCCATTATAATTTGGGAGGTGGGTTATCTAATGGAAGCTTACGATCTTTTCTTTCTCTTGCAGATTAACGAGAGAATTTCTAGTCTTTCAAAGCGACGAGATACCTTTGATCTCACCGGTTGTTCGAGGACACGTAGATTCAGCCGCCTAATCTTGAAATTCATGTTGTGATGTTATTGATTCGTATGCGTGATGGCAATGTCAGGCACCCACTGATCAGAGACAAGGAGGAGGTGATCGCCGTCCCTGATGAGCCTCACGTCGTCGACCTCGGCGCCGTCGATCGTCACCCCCCTCGTCGGCACGAACCCGAATTTGCTCCCACCGAGCTCAAGGAGCTGCCTCATCGTCTCCGGCACGAACACGAGTTTCTTCTCGACAGTGCCACTCCCTCGCTGCTCAGGGCATGAGATGGTCACCCTGACGAGTGGGCTCTCCCTCTCGTGGCGGAAGCAAAGGCCACCGCCGTCTCCCTTCAAGAGCGAGCTTCCGTCCCCGCCGTCTTGCCGGCGTGCGTGGGTCGACGAGGAGATGACGCCGAAGAGGGAGTTCCGAAAGCTGGCCATCCGCTGAGGAGTGCTGCGCGAGGAAGAAGAAGGCCGGCCCCGCTTCGACGACGACGGCGACGGCGACCCGACGCTGTCGCGGTGTGGGATCGCCGGCGCGGGCGCGCTCTTGAACCTCGTGATCGGTGGAGCCGCTGCCGTCGGGTGCTGCTCCACTGAAGAGCGTTGCTGCAGCTTCGGGTTCAGCGCTTCTCGGTGTGACGCAAACAGGAGCTGCATGTCGCCATGGCCGTGACGATCGGCCATGGCCCTCGGGGTCCAGCCATTGCCGTCCTCCCTGTCAGCGTCGGCACCGTGCTCGAGCAAGATCTTGGACATCTGAACGTTGCCGTCGAGGACAGCACGGTGCAGGGGAGTGGTACCGTCGCTGCTGCATGCCGCGGTCACATCTCCACCGTACCGGACAATCTCCTCGAGCAGCGCGGGGTCGTCTTCCTCGACAGCAACGCGAGCACAGGAAGCTGCATCGCCGGAGGACAAGTCTGCGCCAGCCTCCACCAGCAGCTGCACGACGGATTGGTGCCTCCGGCATAAGGCCTCCCACAAGGGCACTCTCCCTTCTGGGCCTGCACATTAATTGCAAGATTTGATAGTGCTGCTTAGATTTCATAGGAAACTTTTGCAGATGATGATTTGAACTAGACACCAAAATTGCTAAATCATATGGCTTTATAATATACGGAATGACTTGTGTTCCGTCCGTTTTTTTCGGACGTTTGCAACATTTTTTTTCCACGTGTGAAACATTTTCTTCCTACGTGTGCAACATTTTCCTTCGATGAACAGTTGAAATATCTACGCGAAACAAAATATTGCAGACGTTGAAAAAAATATTGCAGACGTAGGAAAAAAATGTTGTACGACGTGTCCGAGGAAATGAACAGTGATCAGACGTCCGATTGCTAGTATCACCCATACATACATACATACATACATACATACATACATACATACATACATACATACATACATACATACATACATACATACATACATACATACATACATACATACATACATACATACATACATACATACATATTCTAGCTTGCAAAAGGAATTTGCAAAGCATACCTCTGGCATTTGGATCAGCCCCATTCTCTAGCAGAAGCCTGACGCATTGGTCACTCCCACTGGAAGCTGCTACGTGCTGTAAAATCAAATGAGCAATGAACTCTGTAAGTTTCTGATTTAGATAACAAACAAGTAGAGCAAACAGCACAGATTGCATCAACTGAATAACAAGACATCCTGAGTATATAGGGCTGGGGCTGGCTAAAAAGTTGGATAGGACTCGAATCAAAATTGTTTTGATTACGGTAGTTATTAGATTCAAAATTAATGTCCATTTTGAAAAAAAAAATCAATGAGGCTCGGTTTGACAGGCTTGAATTTGAAATAACCACTTAAATGATAAATAAAATAGTTTTACATCAAACTATGTCAATTTCGACATAAGCCCGATAATAACTCGTTAAGCTCGATAGGCAGCCTATACCAGTGCTGTGTGGCCATAGTTATCTAATTCATTTGGGTCCAGGCCACCCTTAAGAAGCTGATTCAGCAAAAAGCCATCTCCTTTGGATGCTGCAAAGCAGAGCGTGATAGGGAGGTCCAGTTGGCCTCGAGCCAGCATGTGTTCAATCTCCTTCGTCACGCCGGCGATCACGCTGCTGTCTTTCTTCTCTTTAAGGTACTGCAAGATCGAGAGAGACGAGCTCTTAAGATCTAAATTTTCCCTTTGTTGATCTCGGTCGCATCGCGGTAAATTGACCTGGAAAAGGTTGTTCATGATTATAGTTCCATCGCCAACATTGGACTGAACAATCCTGAGGAATGCGGTCCGGTCCAAGCGCAGGAGCTGGCACAGGGAACTTGTTCTGGCCGTGAAGAGCTGAGGCCTGTAGCACAGAACTCCGATTTCGCCGACGACATCTCCTGCCTTAGCCATCCCAGCCAGCTGCACATTACGTAGGAAGGAAGATTATAAGCAGCGCTTGGTGCTTTGTTCATGTCATAGTTACCGGGAACGGCTTCGTTCGAGGGTACGGGATTCGGGTTCACGGTTAGCCACCTTTTCTTTCAATTTTCACCACGAACACGAATCCCGTACCTTAAACCGGTTCAGGTTCGACGAATTCTGTTCGTGATTCGCAGGGTTTTACAGCGAATCTGGTAACTATGATTCATGTATGTACTCGACCAATCTATGCAGTATGAATTATGAAAGGAACAAAGGACTGCCTGTTCTGCGCCATTCTGGAGCTCTAGCAACTCCTGCAAATTCGTCACTCACATGCATCAGCATCAACTTCTTTTCTGATTTTTTTATTCACCAGCAGTACTAAATTCTTTGTTATATAGCCACAAATTGGGACCAATTGTGGAAAGAACAAAGGTAATTACGGACTAGAGAATCATGAAAAGAGTGATTTTACCACACTACCAGTGACTAGAATGTAGAAATCTGCCGGTGCTTCGTTCTGTAGAACGACGTCCTCTCTCGGCGCGAAGTACTCGGCATTCATCTCGGAAACCTTCACAAGTAATTACACAACAGGGAAAAAAAGGTAGCTAAGCAAATCTACAAGGAACCATGAAAAACTATCATCATCTTCATTACCAGCTGAAAGATTAGGTCATTGGAGACCCCCTGAAACAGGTAGACATTCTGGACAAGACCGAAGAACAGGTGGTGAGAGATGCTGGACCTGATGGCCTTGGGCAGCGCGTCGAGGGTCTCCTGCTGCTGAAGCCCTTCCGAATGTGTCCTGAACTTCAGGCTGAGATGGGAGATCATCTGATCCTGCAGCCGAGCAGGCAGCTGGTGCCGTAGCGCGAAGCTCGTCGCCGCTTGAATTGTGTCCCTCTTTAATCAGCCCAAAGACATCAGATCAAAACTAAATGTCAGAGTGAAACTCGACTTTAGCAGCAGTAAAAAAAGAGTGTCTACCCATCGTTTGCATGGTTTATTTGGGGCAAATCATTCGGATTTCTGGCCATTAGATCTTTAGTCAACTGTCCATATCTACCCCGTCTCTGCATTATATAATCACCACAACCCAAGCCCACGCAACTTAGAGTCGCCGCTGAGGTTTCAAATTTTGTTTTCGGACTATATCACATAGGCAACTGAAATCTAAAATTTAAACGAGATTTCGGAATTTCGAATGAAATCAGGACGAAATTCAAAAAGCAAAATTCAAATCCAGAATTTTTTGGATCGGGATTTCTGAGATTTTGGTCGAAATTGCCAAAATCTCGGTAAATTTCAACTGAATGAAAATAGTCAAAACCACGTTAGAAAATTGTTAAAAAAAATTTGGATCGTCTTGACGCATCACTAATATTCTCATAAAATTTTCAGATGATGATCAAGCCTAACGAATTTTCAAAAATTCTGATAATGCTACTGTCCTGATAAAGGCCAAGTATATGTATTGCTTCCATAGATTTGATTGAGCAACCAAAATAGGTTTAGAATTTTTAAAATTTTTACAGAAGGGTGCTGAGCTAATTCTTAAGCTCTCCTAAAAATTTTGGATTATGATCATACTCGAGCAAATTTATAAAATTCTGACTATGTTACTGTCTTATTTATGTTCCTTCAGTTTTTTATTTTTCAAAGATAACAAATGAAGTTAAATTCTTTTGGAAATTTTTTTGTATGATCCTAGACTACTAAAGATGGTACCATAAATTTTTTTAGAGCATGATCAAGCTTGTAAATTTTTATAAAAATCTGATAGTGCTTCTGTCATTTTTATAAAACATCTCAGAAATTCTGTTTTTAAAAACAAAATTCATATCATATGACATTCTTAAGAGGTATTGTCCTAAATCTGGTCAAATCCAATCCAAAAAACTTTGAAATCTAGTCAAAATACCTATTGTTTTGGTGAAATTTGCCGATCTTTTCGCTGAAAAGTTTGAAATCACTGTAGCAATTTGAATTTTTTTATTCTACCCGAATTTGTAATCTCGTCCCTGGTTGAAACTTCATTAGGATTTTGAACCTTGGTCGTCACCCTCATCCCTGCTCCTGCCTCCCTCGTCGTTGTCGTTTGCATGGTTTATTTGATGCAAATCATTCATATTTCTAGCTATTAGATCTCCATTCAACTGTCTAGATCTACCCCCTCTCTGCATTATATAATCTCCACAACCCAAGCCCACACAACCCTAGTGTCGCCGTCCTCATCCCCGCTCCTACCTCCCTTGTCTTCGTCGCCATTGCACGCCGGCTCCCAACTGCCCCGTCAGTGTCACTCCTAGCATCGGCGAGCCTCCCTCGATGAGCCCCTCCCCCAACGCTGTTGCCTCCCATGCCGTCACCTCCCTCTTCCTTCTCCTCTATCGTATCTCCACCTCCCTCCTTTCCCATCTTCGGCAGCTACCATCGTCGGATTCACAACCACCATCCATCACCTCTTGATTTCTACTCGTTTCTCGTCGCCCCTGCTGACCACCATCGTCTACCGCCCTTCTCAAACCCACGGTAGATGGCGCCACTACCATCGCCTGACCTCCCTCTATATCAGGCCCCGGTGAACTCCTTACTCTAATATGGCGAACTGGAGCCCTAACTTGCCGCCGCCGCTGTTGGAGAAGACGAAGCTACCGGAGCCTCGCCGAAGGCGGAAGTGGACAGGATCACAAATTGTGACGCAGATTACATGGTTAGAAATTAGAATGATTTGCAAAAAGAAATTATGCGTATGACACGTAGCAATTCCGAAAATAAAAAAGAGTAAGCATATCGACAAATCGGCATGACTTTGTCCCGATGAAGACCAAGAGGATATATACAACGATCACTCACATATTTCCTTGTACGGCTGGTTCCATGGACAACAAGGTTGGTCATGTTCCCGATCAGGTAGGCGGTCAGGCCGAGGTTGAAGAGCATGTAGAAGGTGCTGAACACCATCTCCCTCGTGTTCACGGCGTGCATATCTCCATATCCGACGGTGGTAAGCGTGGTGATCGACCAGTACATGGACGCGACGTAGCGGTTCCATAGGCTCTCGCCGTGGAAGTCCGGCATGGAGGTGCTGATCCAGGTGTTCGCCGGGTCCGGGTACCGGTCGGCGAGAAGGTAGTAGAAGCAGCCTGCGCAGTGCACCGCGAAGAGAGTCACCTGCAGAAGGAGACCGTGATCACGAACTGAAAATTAAGGGGATCGGTGGAAGTAATTTGATCATTAGTAATATCAATCTGATGCAAAAAAAATTAGGCAATTGGAAGGTAATTGATGAGCAGTCTGACGCTTTCAAGCCACTTACGCAGACGAGCTTTGCGCATCGGACCCAGAAGTAGCTGAACTTCCTGTCCTTCTCCAGACTGGGAATTCAGGAATGTGTTAACTAGTTCTGTAGATTTCAGGAGCGCCGGGAAGATTCAGAAGCGAGTGATCGGTGACGTACTGAGCAAAGAGAGCGCCGACTCGCCGGAGGCGCCAGAGGCGGAGCATGCCGAAGAAGCCGTAGGACCGGAGGTCCGGCGGGAGGATCCTGCGGGAGAGCTCGGTGGGGACGGTGGAGGCGACGTCGAGGACGAGCCAGCTCGTGGCGTAGCGCCAGGCGATCTTCCTGGGGTCGTCCTCGAGCAGATGGGTCTTCTTGTCGGCGTAGGCGACGAAGAAGGCGAGCACGATGTCGACGGCGAAGAAGGCGTTGACGGTGTTGTCGGCGACGGCCAGCGCGCCGTCCGGGTTCTGGAGGAAGCCGAACTCGAAAGGGGAGACCCACGCAGAGTAGACCACGAGGGCCACGAGGAAGTGCTCCCAGAGCCGGTACCGCGGGTCGTAGGGGGAGACGATGAACCGCCGGAGCCGGAGCCGGCGGTTGCTGCTGCGCGCGCCAAGAGACGGGAGGATGCCGCTGGTGACGCTGAATCGGCCGTCGCTGCCGTGGGTCGGCGACAGGTCCCAGCCATCGCGGCTGCCGCCCCACGGCCCGCACCTCGACGGCATCGTCCGTGCGTTACGATCTGTTAGTTCTCCAGCCTATCGGCGGTCGCCGTGCGTCGCCGGCGGCGAGCGTTTCATGCGACGTCGTTCGCTTTCGGCGCCAAATCTTGCGGGCGTTCGATCATTGCGCGCGCGGCTTTGATCTGCTTCCCCGCGCGGTTTGCTTTATTTAGGCACGCACGCCAGTGGCTTTGGCGCGCGCGCTGCGGGGGAAGCGAGCGGCCGTCGTTGCCGTGGATCGACAGGTCCCCGCCGCCGCACGGCCCGCACCTCGACGGCATCGGGCGTGCGTGCGATCGATCTCCTGTCTACCGCCTTCTATCTATAGGCGTCGAAGAACACATCAAAAACCAATAAATCGAAGAACACCTATCAAACTCGGCACAAAGAACTGAGCTAGTTCTCAACCATCACAACAATCATGTCCAACTTGGCACAAAAGCGTCCATGCTGTCGTCCACGAGACGAGAACAAAAAATTGGAACAGTACTTCGGACACCATCACAATAACACGAAAATTTTGAATTGCAAATGTTTGGGGTGCGTTACAGTGTACTGTCTGGTTCGATGTCGTACACACTATGTACACGGTTTGATTCAGTGGGAAGCTAGTGAAACATATTTTTAAACCAAATAATCAAATATATATATTTATAAAAATAAAATTGCACTCTTAAGTTGCCACAGGGAGCGAGAGTAAGGAATGACCTGACTAGGAGAAGCGGGTGTGGATGAAAAAGGAGAGATGTTGTTGGTTTTTTTTTATTCACGGGAGGTGTAGAGAGTGTCTCGCGGTCCATGACGCATATGTCGTGAGCTACTTTTATTCAAGAGGAGGAAAGTAAGGATGGATTACTAGCCCTAACTCATATTTTTATATATTAATATAAAAGGTGTGCCGTACAAAGTATATCAATTAAGAATAGAGTTTGCATGTCATAGGTTAACAGATTTTTTTTACGTCTTTACATGGTATGTCACAATTTCGATAGGCTAGTAGGCACTAGGCAGGGTCTTGTTTATCTCTTCAATCCTAACCTAATCTACCTTCTCTCTTACAAAATGCAAATGTTGATCAACTCCAAGCATAGTTAACAATGGATCGACAAGCTGGAAAGTGCACATCTTGTCAGATAAGATAAAAGATATATAGCATATTATTCAACTAGACTTCCTAACACCTTAGAGGTACGCATGCATAGTGCTTCCAACCTCTTAATCTTGTTCCAACATAATAAGTTATTTTGCCTTCATCATCAACCATGGCATATTCCCAGCATACACCCACTCTTCAACATCGTTGAAATGATCTTCGAAGCCCCCACAAAGACCACTAGCTTAACCTAAAGATAATCAATTCGTTGAATGCAGTGCTCATATCACTACTTTACTACACATACGTAACAGTTCGTGGATCTCACGAGGAAAGGAATGGGGTAACATGGGAGCTATAGCTTTTCTGAAAAACTGCTTTTTAGTTTTCTAGGTTAAAAAGTAACTATAGTTTTTTTATGAGAGATCGTTTGACAAATAGCTAATCTTCCTTAACAATAAACTGTAAAATCAGGTCCAGCCCAGCTTTAAACTTTTAGCTTTTGCTAGTTATATATGGCTTATAACTTATGCCAAAAACCACTTAAAAGCTGAGCTATTTGGAAAGGTTTATTAGCTTTTTGAAAACTGAAGCTGATTTAAAGCTAACCCTAAACAGGGCCTAATTATCTTCTTTGGATTCTTGCTATCTTTCTTTGACTAATCTGTCCCTGTCGATTTCATTCAGAGCTCATGGTCTCATACTCAGTTATGTTTCCTTTAATGCGGCTGTTAAAGGGATTATCGTTGGGCTCCCCGGATTGTCCTACTCATCGCCGAATATTGGAATCGACAGTGATACCGATATCACTACGGTCGCAAGTCGCAAGTCACAAGTCACGCGATTTTCGCGCGAAATATGCGTGCGTGCGGTTCGTGACACTCGAACCTGGGACCACTCACCTCGTGTGATGCTTCCTTACCATCTCACCTAACATGCACTTCTCAACTACTATAAGATATATTTTCCTTTTATCCCTTTGTATACGAAAGTTTCAACAATTATTTGGATATCTAAATGACTTCAAATAAAAAAGTCGTCAACTACAAAGTTGTAGATCTCATCGAGAGCTACAATTTTCATATAAATTTGGTCTCCATTCGACTTCGTATGAAAAAGTTATGATTTTTGAAAAAATATTATCACTGCGGGTTCGGATTTCGAACCGGCAGTGATAGTTCCTCCATTATCACTACCGGTTCTTAAGAAGAACCGGCAATAATAGTATCACTGTCGGTTCTTTTTTGGTCGAGCATTTGTGCCGGTCTAGCTTATGAACCGACAGTGTTATTACTCCCAGTTCTAGTCGAATCAACAGTGATAGGTCGGCAAGAAAGGAGTTTTTTTTAGTAGTGTACGGGAGTTTTTGGGGCTTATTTTTTTTAGCACATGGAGCAATGAGATATTAAAAATAACTAAAATATCCTTAATTATTATCTAAGCATTATACTCAATGCATGCATATAGAGGATATCAAGTAAATTCGGATATTTATTAGGTATATAAAGGGAACATCACGTTAATTTGTATTGAAATATGAAATGTGTCTTATATTTATGGATAAAATCATTAAAAAATACATCCTATAAACTTAAATAGAGGGAATATATGTCGTCTATAAACTTAAATGGAGGGAATATATGTTGTCCTATAAACTTGAATTGATAGAGTACATGCCAAAGTGAAGATGGTATCATGATCATGTATTCATCTGCCATATTTTCTCTTCTTTTTTTTTCTTTTCTAAACGTTGGTTTCATTGGTTTTATGTGCATGGCTTTTGAAAATGTCCCTTGCATTCTGTGTGCACCGGCCAAACGGGTCATTGCTCACAAATGATGATAGCTGCATCAATTCTTAATCATTTGATGACCCATACATGAATGCTAGCTCCATCACTTAAAACGATAATGGTTGTCAAGAGTTAAATGGGTTGATTGATGACAGTGCCAATTTCATAGTGGTATGTATAACCTAATTTATGACCCACCGATGTTGTATCGAGTGTGCAATTTATGTTGATTTTTTTCTTTATAGCAATAATTCTAGGTAGTATTTTGTTGTGTTTTTCTCGCAAATGTTGATACCTAAGCACTCCTATTAATTGTTCTTTGATTAGGAATAACTAAGTTGATGCTATTTCTTGCCCTCTTGTAAATATAAACTTATTTTTAAAATTCGCAGAGGGCCTTTTCGCAAAAAAACCATGACACGTGGCATGGCTGGTTGAGCTCCATTCTCTTCCGCTTTAATAGATAACTAGTAAGAGTAGCGCGAGGTTATAATAATACTCATCTTTGTAAATAAATAGGGCACAAAATAGTCCAGGAATCACAGTTCACACACAACACATATAACCAACCGGCAACAAATCTATAATTGAATGAAATTAAATGTGAAAGGTCTAAAGCCGAACCATAAAGACAAGAGTACAATTAATATAGAGGTAATATGAAGCAAAATACATATTATAAGCCTTGCATTCAGTCACTCGTAAATCGTAGTCTGTAATGGGGGTAGTGAAGTTTGTGTTCGTGAATTGATGACTAAGAGTGTAACATCTTTAAAACGCTACAGCAATGGCACATATTTTATGAAATGATGTCTGGAGATAATCGACACTCAAAGTATACAGTCCTACGGTTCTAGGCCAAGAGCCTTCATCTTTAGGTGTTCGCGGTTTTGACGATCTAGACCAATCTTCTTATCAAGAGCGCTTAGTCTACTATACACATGAGAAAATTCTAGTTGAAGTACTATATCTGTTTTAAAAAAGGTTACAATGCTATTCTATTTCTACTTGTCTAATTGTTGTTCAAAACAAAGAAATATTAGGAAAATAATGAGGTAGGATCCTTATCTGTGAGAAAACAGAATGATTCACACATAACTTCATAAATTATATTGAAGAAATTGGCTGCCTATGTTTTCACCAATCCACGGACCATGTCTCTCAAACAACGACAATAATGACTCAATCTTCTTGTGATGGAGATAACAAAACAACATTGTGACCCTACAATTAGAAAAATATATCTTGCTTAAGTATCTTTAGAAAGAAGTCATTATAATCTTGGACTGAAAGGCACAAGTATGCTAGAACAATCACTATGAACTTATGTACGATGCTTTCAACAATAACATGGATCATATGGTCTTGGGGATGACATGTGCTGGCGTAGAGTAAAATCATTTTTCCTCTCAAATGTACGGATTGGCCCATGATGACATTTATATGAAAACTTTCTTCATATTGTTCTCTTTGATCAAGCACCTTCAAATATTTTTCAGATAGAAGAAACGAAAGAAAAGCATTTGAAGTGTTTTCTATGCTCTTTTATCTCCTAATATGAGGCTGACTGATTATCACTCTATCAGTACATAACAATGGGTTGTATTTTTTTTCCTAAAAAGATCGTGATAGTTTGCATTCACCAAATAATCTATGACATTTGGTTGTAAAAGAAGATATTAACGGAAAGAGAAGAACTGGAACATCAAATACAATGGAAATGGAAATATTAAGACGATGAGCTCCCTTCTATGTTATGTAATAGGGAAATGTTACCAACATAGTCCCTAAGCTGATGTAGGATATAAAGCGTAAAATTTAGCAGGCCCAGGGAACCATGGCTGTAGCCCACATAGCAATTTAGAATAGCCATGAATATAGAAAGCAGCCTGACATGTTACTGTGATAAAATAAACCCAAGTATTTTAGCAAAAACTTGGTAAAAACTAAAATAACCACCTGCTGGGAGAAAGGCAATATTGTTACATAAGATATATCTCTGGAACTGCCTGCTCCCAGAAAGCCAGAGAATGTAAGTTGTGTCTTTTATAAATGGAAATGCAAGGTGGATACTATGCAGTAAAGCAAGGATCTGTCAACTTAATCTAAACAGGGCTTCCTATATAACAGAACAAAACAAAACCCTGAATAATATGATGGAGATCTATGCAAATCATTTGCAATTTTCTTTGTAAGTCTGAGGCCTACATTTGTACTCCCAACGATATGGAAGTGTAGATAGTAGTACCATGATACCACGAACGATCTCTTCAAAGGACACTCGCCTCTCGGTAGTTCATGCTGTAGATATCAATACCCACCACATGGAAAGTGGTAAGAGGACAAAGATTGTAAGCATGGGATAAATAGTGAATAGTATACAAATCCTTAGCTAGCATGAAACTGGCCATGAATATGCAAAAGCAAAGTAGAAGCATAGTTAATACATATGTGATTTTGAACTATGAATATATGAGGTATCGCTAATTATCTTATTCATTAGAAAACTAATAATGAGAATACAGATCATGGTCATGAATAAGAAAGACTAATGACAGAGCAACAAAGCAAAATCTTACATAAATAATTTTCCTACTGAATCCTAGTTATATAATGGAACCTCCTTTTGCCTCAATTCCTTCAAGATAGAAGCAAGTTTACATCCTCATGGAAATATAGAAATTATTGACACAAAGTAGGTAGCCCAACTTAGCTATATAATCAACAGCAAGAACATACTATAATTGAATTAGACTCCTGTGAAGCAGATACAAATTGGAGTTGAAAATCGACAAGTGCTAATGGAAAACCTGATGATATAATGCGTAGAAAGCACCTTCCCCCATGACCCTAAATCCCACTGGATCCAATCTTTTTTACAGGGTTATATCCAGGACTTCTTTTTGTATGTTACTGATTTATGCATTATGAATTTGCACATTACACTCATGTCAAAATTATACTTATATGCCATAAGGACATGGAAACATGCTTGTTTTAGCTCAAATTAACTTGAAAGCATGAAAGATCACAATAATAGTTGAGACTTGGGAGAATTGGCGCTAAATCATCATCAGAGCAACACATAGATAACAATGGTCAACAAAAAACTGATCAATCAAGACCAAGCTTGGTAAGTCTTTGCTATAGGAACCTCACTTTCACTTGGGATATATAGGCTCACTATACTAAGCTACTATTGTTGAATACCTTCAAAGTTGAATTAAGAAAAATCAATGAGATATATATATATATATATATATATATATATATATATATATATATATATATATATATATATATATATATATATGCTAATTGCTAAGCACAAGATCAACCTGGTAATTCAAATAAGGACCTGGCTCCCACTCCACTTGTCTTTGCTTCCAACGAAGCATTATTGCAAGGCAGATTTGCAATGTCTGTCGGATTATTATCTGCTTGCGTATAACTAACAAGAGGGTAACAGACAGTGTGGGAGACCATCAAGAATGAAATAATATACTTTCTCAACTTGGTTCTTACAAACAAGAGAAAACAACATTAGAGAGCCACGATACAAGAACAATCAGAACGAATCGAGAAAACATCACAAATTGTTCCGACGAAGTAGAAGAAATTAGCACCGGAAGACACAACGGGTCCGAACAAGCGGCTACCTTAGAGGCGCTGGAGGAAGGGGGCACTACACCGGAAGGAGAAGCAGCGGCTTCGTCGAAGAAGAACCATCGGCGAAGCAGGCCAGGCCACGAGCCTAGGCGACAGTGCCTAAGAGGAATGGTGGACCGCACTGGAAGGAGCGACGCCCCTGAAGAAGAACCACTAGCGGAGCAGGCAAGGCCGTGAGGCAAGGTGTCGGGGCCCGGGAGGAAAGGGGGAGCACACCGGAAGGAGCGGTTACCTCGAAGAAGAACCAGGCAAGGACGCCAGCGAGGGTGAGGGGCGGCGCTGGTGAGGGGACAGGGTCGAGGATGAAGGCGGCACGGGCGGAGGTAGGCTTGGGTTTCGGCAGGGAGGGGCGTGGAGGCAATCTGGGTCGGGCATCGTGAAGCGCATGGTCACACCGATTTCGTGGCCTCGTATGGGCCGATCCCAATCGGACGATCGTGATCAGATGGGCCACGCATCCGACAAGAGGCTTACTAGCGGAGTGCTCCCGCAATCACGGAAATGCAGGGGCTTGGGCGCAAAATCGGCGACGGGCCTCGCATGAGCTGATCGCGACCGGTCGATCGTGATCGGATGGGCCACGCGGCAGACATACGGCGCGCCAGTTGAAGTGTTCCAGCAATAACAGAAACACAGGGGGCCTGGGCGCAGAATCAGCGATGTGGGAGGCCTGGGAGCTCGGCATTCTCTTCTGCTATAAGGTAGTTATTACTAGCTTGTGCTGCGCGCTACGCCGCGCCGCTGCGTACATGATTTATCGGTGAACCAGAGAAAGAAGATATACCAGCACATCGTGGGGGTTAATATCACTGATTTCAAGAACTGCAGTAGGAACAAGTTGACCTTGAGTAGTGGGTTGGCCAGTCCATCTAACAATATGTGGCACATCTGCAAAACTACATCATGGATATTCCAAAGTAAGTCCGTTTTTCCTCGAATGCTCACACTGTAGTATGATCACGAGCAAAAGAATCAATAAGGTTAACGAACATAGAAGCAGTTCTTAACTAGGCAATGTAAAATACTCAAATCACAGAGACTGGGTGGGCTAAAAACTAAATGCTATAGCAGCTGTGATGTATAAATACTATGAAGACAATCAGGACTCAATGGAACAAAGTATAGATATCTAAAATTAGCTAACAGAACACGAAGGGAGATCTGGATACGCTATGTATAGATGTTTAGGCCACGTAAATATTAGACCTGATTTGCAGAGAAGCAACTTCCGGGATGGCGATATTTGTATACCACTTACAAATAGTACTCCCCTGGAGTGACAACTGATCTGCAAGTTTTAAACACTTATTTTTGTCAAGAAGGGCACGGGATATGGAGTCAATACTAAACGAAAGGAGTAACCAAGGGCTACTGCATAGATACATATAACCGAATAGAGAGCAAAAAAGAGGGACACGAGGAGTACATACCATTGTGCAACTTAACTATTAACCCAACCAGCAGTAAGACAACTGGACCTCGACGTGATTCAATTTGGATAGCATCGGCATCGAACTTGATCGCATGCGGGCCCCATAGCGTGACCTCTGCATTTTGGCTAGGGATGGCAACGGGTCGGGTCGGGTGCGGGTTTGAAAAAACCTGACCCGAAAGAAAACCCGAATTAGAAAACCCGACCCGAACCCGAATACCCTATCGGGTAAAAAATTATACCCGAACCTGAACCCGACGGGTACCCAAAATCCGACGGGTACCCGACGGGTTTGTGCATATGGGTGGCAATAGGTTGGGTTGGGTATGGGTTTTGCAAAATCCGACAAGACAAGAAACCCGAACCAGAAAACCCGAGCTGAACCCGGCGGGTACCCGAAACCCGACTCCAAACCCGGCGGGTACCCGAAACCCGACGGATATATGCGGTATTTCGGATATCTGATGGGTACCCGCGGGTAAAAATTAGAACCCGAACCCGACCCGAACTCATCTCGGGTACCCGACCCGAAGAACCCGCGGGTAAAAATTAGAACCCGAACCCGACCCGATCGGGTGCCGAACCCGCGGGTACCCGAATCCGCGGGTTTGATTGCCATCCCTAGTTTTGGCTGTCACAAGGAAAGCGTGATCTCTGAATATGTAGCGACCATAGCGATAGAATTTAGCACAAAAGTAGATTCTATAGAAATAGTAAAGGGACGATATTTGTATTTGTTATCAGTCTAAAAATACTACTGTTCTTAGAATAGTTCAGCAAACATAGTTCTATGTAGTGGTACCTGCCATCCATGAGTTGAATGTTTTGAAATGATCACTAACTATTATCCAATCTAACACAACAAAGCCAATAAAAGGGCAGTGGAACATCACCTTCGGGTAGCAGCGATGGAGACCAATCCCGGGCACACGACAGAGTGTGCCCAAACGACTAACAAGAGCCTGCACCGAAACAATAGAACCAGTTAAGAATGCATAAGCCTCTCGATACACAGGAAAACAACAATAGAAACAAAGGAGCGACGAAACAATAGAAGAGGAAACGCGGAAGGACTGGCGTCGAAGTAGCCAAACACGATGCGGCGTGAGAGCAGGCGATGGGCGACGCAGGGCAACAAAGCGCAATGAGAAGGGTACGGCATAGAAGAACAGCAAGAACAAATACCAGAATGAAGCCTACACACAACAAATCGGAACCACAAATAAAACGCTGACGAAACAAGAGAAGGGGAGAAAGAGGAAAAACGAAGGGGAAAAACCCAGGCCGGAACAACCGAAGGGAACCCAGGATGAGCATCGGGAGCAGGCGAAGCCGACGGACGTAGCAGGAAAGTAGGGAGCAGGGGAGACCAAATAGGCAGGCGCAAGCTCCGTCCTTGGAAGAGCGAAACCCCTCTCCCTGGAAACGAATCGGTGACGTGCGCAACAATGGACGTGTCGATGCGCCCGAGGAAAGGCTGTCTAGGGGAAAAGGGTGGAGCGGGCGAGGCGGACCACAGTGAACGAGCTCCCGCCACGGCGCATAGGCACGAGAAACGAAATAGCGTCGGCAGTGAAACGAAAGCCAACGGACGGAGCCCCTGACCGCGCGGAACGACAAGACCGAGAAGGCACGACGCGTTATCAATCATTGACGGCGTAGCCGAGACCAAAGAATGAAAGGAGACGCTCACGACAAATGAAAACGAAGAGACGCCAGCAGAAGACGGCCATCAGCTAACGGAGACAACACAGACCTCTGGTTGGATTTGTACGACGGCCTCTCTGAGCGCTCGAAATCTCTACGCTATAAGTATAGACTAGGATGGATAGCGCACTACGCCGCGTCGTATGATCTAAGGTAGGCGATAGATAGTAAAGCGGCCGTTGGATATGTATAATTAGTAATTATAAAGATGAGAGGATCAGCCAGGTATGGTGCACACAAAGTTGCCACAGATGCTGTATATATGTGGACATGTTATATATCGTAATCAACACTGATTAAACATGGATTGAGTGGTTTGGCGTCATACATACGGCTATGTTTCTTTTATTGTCTCTTTTAGAATTAGAATTAGTACGGATGCCTTGAGTAGGTACTATGATATATCATGTGAGATGTATAAAGCGTATTAGAAGACTGATGTAGTGTAAAAAAACCCCCGAAAATAAGAACCAAGAAAAGTGCTGGAAAATAACTAACCTCAAATGATATGACGGAATTTTCGCTCATTGCCATGAAGGTCTTTTGCAATCAAGTCTGTCTTTGGATCTTTCTTGAGTGAAATCGTACATAGTTGTCAAAGGACATTCGAACCACAAATGGTTTAGTTTACTTGATCGAAGAACAAACATATCCATTCAAAAGATGCAGACAAACAATCGCTAATCAACAAAGCATACCAATGGAGGAAACAATGACTCAATTTGCTCGACAGGAACAGAGATTCCACTATGTTTCTTACAGATTAATGTTTTGCAAAAATAATTCGTTGGTTGTTTGCTTCGAAGGCCTAATTTAGCGGTATAAATGGGTCCTTGAGCTCTTGTTGCAAAGAAAACCAAGAAATATAATATAAACTTCTTAGATACAAACAGAAGCATACAAATAGACGGTAGTTAGAAATTCTTCAACATTTCAGCCTAATCTTTGTAGCAATCTGTAGTGAGAGGAAGAAGAATAACCTTTTCATTGTGACCTTGAGGAAAACACAACACCGAGTATTGACTGCAGTAACGGAACAAGAGGCCCGCACAAGCATGCCATAGCTCGTAATTAAGGCACTGTGCTCTTCTCATGATTGGAAAGGAAAAATCATTTGAGTAGAAGAAATAACAAATAAGGTCATCTAAGAACAGCAGCTGTAGGGATCATCTTATAAACGTATCCATGCCAAGTTCATACATGATTTGTATATCTTATGAACAATACGGTTTCTACATACTTATAGGGGAGAAATGATTTTTGCCAACAAAAATCTGCACTAATAAATATCGCACACATTTGTTTACTAAAATGTAAATTAGCAGACTGCAGAGAATAAAAAATCCAAAAACCTTCATCATGTCCCTTTGTCATAACACCAAGAGAGATGGCAGAATTCAGCTGCCTTGTAGCACATCATAGTTCCTAAAAAGCATATCAAAATACAAATGGGCTAACAACTATTAAGGAACTACGAATATATGCAATGCCTATATAGCAATGCATGCCACATGCAAATTCCAAATATTAACCAACGTTCTAGATTTATTAACAAATCCTATTATCACTTACTTTTCCTCTTGCCAATTCACAGAACTTTGCACATCTCTTCTTCAGCCACAGGTCTGACCTTAAAGTACATAAATTGCGACAATATGTAGTAACCACCGATTGAAACAAGTAGGCAATAATAGTTTGCATTGACAATTATCTTGGGCAAAGGAACATCCTCCTATTCACCAGATTTTTCCTTCCTCTTTTGCTTTATCGTGTTCCTGAGAACCTAGATTTCACAAGACATCAATGATCAACGCAACAGGAAGTTTCGTGTTTTCACAAATTCAAAATCAGCTCGCATGAAAAAGCATTTAACTTTGAACATCTCTTCTTCAGCCACAGGTCTGACCTAAAAGGATATAAATCGTGACAATATTTAGCCACGATAGGCCTACCACCAACAGCAGATCATTGATGAGGTTTGGTGCTAAAAGAAGCTAGTAATGGAAAGGTAAGACTGGGAACAACAAATACAATGCAAGCAAGACTAATTAGGAGAATGAAAGTACTTTTGCATGACATAATTTTAGAGCATATAATGTCGTGGATTAGCAGGCTCAAGGATCATGGCTGTAAGCCACAGAGCAATTTAGAACAGACACGAGTATAACAAGCACCCTGACATGCGACAGAGGTAAAATAAGCAAAGATATTCTAGCAAACGGTCCTGTCTACGTTGATAAAAGATATGTGTCCGTTAAAAATAGAAATAATTGCTTGTTGCCAGAAAGCTAGATAATGCAACAATATGTGTTCTTTATAACCGAAAACACAGGTAAGATATGATGCACCAAAGCAAGGATCTACCAGCATATATACAGGGCATAAAAAAATAGGCCTGAACAAAACCCTCAAAAATATGATGTAAATATATGTAAACCATATGGAATTTTCTCTGTAAAGACTATGAAAGGAGCGCAAAAGAAACAAAATAATTAGACAGTAAAAAAATGATCGATCCTAACCTTCCTTACCTCAAGAATAAATCCTGCCATCCCATGCAGATGTGTTGCTTCGCTGAACAAAAAGGTAAAAATGAATGTCTATCCAAAATTAGCAGCAGTAGCACGGAACAATCGAAGGTTCCGTTGGATTAGCCATGGAACATGTATCTAGGAAGCAACAAAACACTAACCTAGCTAGAGAATTTGTATATTTTTGGCAGTGATAACAAAAAGACATACTTTAGATCACCTTAGGTTCTGGACATCCGTATTCATTTATCCTACAATATCGTCATCCGCTATGAAACACATGCTATGTTAAATAAAGATGTTCTCACGGATTGCATTAGCATTAATACATCTTAGAACTAATGTGGCTCATATTCGAACACAATGCTAACCAAAAGCAAAAAAATGAGAAGAGGTATGTTATAAAGCACAATGCCTTGTTGAAGCTAGCTTTCCACCTCAAACACACTATAAAATCTAGGAAGAACAAACACAACTATCTGACCAAGCTAAATATCCTAATTAAGCGAGATACATCTATGATTACGCCTGACTCTACTGAACGCAAAAAAAAGGACACCCGTATAGGTATTTGTCGCATACTATATTTTTTATCAGCTTCGGTTCAACATCAATCACATTTTCCTTTATTACCTATATCATTTTTTCCACCCATGGTAACTAACAGAAAAGACAAACGCTCTCCTCCCTAATTGGAGGACAACATTGAAAAAAGTAGAACATAATATCTACCAAGCATTCAAGCCAATGGAGGAATGGTACATAAAACAGTACCTTTTGTGCACGGACCAATCTAATCTGTTTATCTGAACCTCAACCTTTCATCAGCGAAGCCTGTGTTTAATCTGCGACAATAAGTCAAAAGAAATAATGACATGAGTAACTCTACCACTAACCTGTAATTAGTTGTCTACAGTAAAAGAAACACATAATAATAAGCTGCTGAGTTTTTAGTATCTAGCTTAGATTGTATTCCGATTAGATGAAGCATATCCCTGGTGCAGGCCACAAAAGTTCAAGTACTCCACGAAGGCACGAACTATGAAGCAAAAATTCAAAAGTAAAACTAACATGTAACTAAATCGGTGGAGGAAATAATCCTCATCAAGCTCCAAAAAACTTGGCCACTCTATCTTCGAAGCTGGTGGGGAAGAAGGGGAGCGAGGGAGGCAGGAGGGTAGCTTCAGTAGATCTTGATGGCAATATCATCTCTTATGAGATAATTGATTCTCAGATATTCATAACTATTTATGCAATGAATCGTAAAGGAGCAGACTCTATTACTTTTGACCATCATCATCCTTTTGTCTTCTCTAAGCCCCGGTCATGATGTAAAACATTGATATAGGCTGGAGACATTACTCTGCATGAAGATCTAACTACAGAATAGGTCAATCGCAAGACATGGGAACAAATTCACAAACCCTAGAATCCAAAATTGAAACCAGAATCCTACAAACCAAAGCTAAACCACTAGGAAAATAAGAACGCCTACGAAACCGAAGAAAACATCACGAAGAAAAATAGATCGTACCTTTGGAAAATTGCCTCCCAAAGAGCCTTGCACTCCGGTCGCCGGTTGAGGATGAGGCAAACAGAAATCTGGCGCCTGCACGCAACAAGAAGGTACCAAGCAGCTGGAACCAGAAATCATTGCCGGGATGGCGCTGGCCGGCAATCGTCATCGATCCAAGCAGGCGGGGGCTGGGAGGAGGGAAGCGCGGTGGCGACGGCGAAAACGAAGGTTGCCCCTCGAGGGCTCCGTGGTGTCACATTTCACGGCGCTTTACAGGCTAGGGTGCGTGGACGGCCGGATCGTCACCGACGCAAGGCAGGGACGGCGGCGAAAATCCGGACGACGTGGAGCTCTCGGCTGCGCGGAATCTCTTCCTCTATTAATATGTTACAAGCTAGGGGAGTCGCGGGGCGGAAGAAGCAACGGAGGAGGCAGTCGGAGGGCGATGGACGCACGGACAAAAGCAGCAGCGACAGAAGGGGGAAGGGGAGGAGAGGACGATGGGGCGAGGGCGGCACCGGCAATGGGAGGGAGGAGGGCATTGGGCAAAATGGGAGGGGAAGGGGAGGACATGACGGCGGTGCGAGAGCGAGTGCTGCGCGCGGCGCTGGCAATGGTAGGGAAGAGGCCATTGGGGAAAATGCGAGAGCCTTCTCGAGGACTCCGCAGGCCCGAATTCTTGGGGACGCAAGGACCGGCACTCGGGACACGTGGACGGGCGGATAGGCACAAACCGAAAAACCGACGGCCTAGGCAAAGGGGGTCTGTACGCAAATACGAAAAATAGAGGGTTTTCCCCGCGCAAAGCGTCGACGTGGCGCAAGCGAGTGACGGCCGATCTCTCCCACTGTAGGATAGTTAATATATATATATATATATATATATATATATATATACATTAATATATATAAGTTATACATATGGCTAACTTTCAACCCAACATCAAACCTTGCCAATGGCAATGACTTGGCAGATAGTGTGCATATTACGTTGCCAAAGATTTGAACGCAAGATCGATATATGATGCGAACGATGACTTAAACGGGTCCCTGCGGTGAAAGCGAACATATTATTACGCCCGTATTCGCACTGTCTCAATCGATATAGAATTTTCTTTTAATTTGGCTTTTAATCGCAACCCAACCTGGACCAATTAATCGATCTGCTCTACCCTGATGTCACCATTAGACTGGTTCAAATTAAGATAAGGCCATAAACTCGTCTAAAAAAATGAACATATTTGGTCTTCGAGAGGTGCTTCTATGTATCATTTTTTTTATAGCTGCACAAATATTAAAACATAAATAGAAAATAGATGGCGATTACTTGCCTCTTCGTTTGCTTCAAGATTAATGCTACTTGTATAGGAGATGATCTTTTACATTAATAAAGAACATACATTTGGATATTGGATTTTACGACGAATTCTACATGAAGCAGGACAGATTCTCCAGTTTTTTTTCCCAATCCCTGTGCTACCCCCAATTTACCGTACATCGTATACACCCTTGAAATTAAATGAGTTGATCCATATTGTAATTCATCAATATTTACGTACGGGATGACAATCTAGTGTGCTCACTTTTCACAAAGGCAATTGCAAATCCTGATCTCGATCAGATGATCCGGTGGTACGGTGTCTCCTCACTCCCTGGCTAAGTGGATGCATGGCCTAACTCTATCCACGTATGGTGATGTGTGATGCATCCTGCTGGGGCAGGCACTGTTCCTGTCCTTGGGTGTACCATCTCCTTCACCCTGTTGCTATCCAAGCATACACAGGCGCCAGGGAGTATCATGCAGCTGCAGTAAACAAAGAGACTTTTTCACAGGTACTAAAATTTACATCGAGATGGTATTAGAAGGTGTTAAAGTTTTTTAAAAATGATAAAAAGTCTCGTAAGTAAAACATCAGTGTTTCTTCGGTACCATTGAAATACCACCGCACCACAACAATCAATCGGGTGCGTTTAGGTCTCGATAGGGCCGCTTACAATGAAATGGCAGAGGATCCGATTCCCTAAAATACCGTCTTTTTTAATCCTAAGACTCCATTTGAAACACGGGAATTGAACTGTTTTGCGTGAAATTTGACTTACATGTTCATCGCTATATACGATCTAGCGTACTAAATCAATTGTTCAGCTTCTTATTTGTTTGAGCTCCTCTAGTTTTAATTTCCTAGAGGAATACATAACCACTGAAAAGGGGTAGAAAGGAAGCCTTGCCATGCATTAGAAAGGTCTCGTCATGGCTAGCCGCAAAGTTGACCTTACATTTATACGACATGCAAATAATGGAACCTTAATATTCCTGCAGGAACTATGACATACTCCCTCAGTAGATTTTTATAAGGCATCAACACATTTCAAGATTATACGTTTGTAAACTTTGAATAACAATTAGTCCAGCAATATACAGATTATATGATAAAAAAAATGACACTGTCAAATTCGTATTTGAAATTATTTCTGTTGTTATGATTTTATAATCATGAACAAAGTATTATAAAAAATTAATAATTAAAGTTCAACTTTTAAAACCTCACCAAACCGAACCATATCTTATAAAAATCAACGGAAAGAGTGTATGGACACACAGATGGATGGATAGATGTATGGCCTGCGAGGGCACGTCAAATCGATCCATTTTTCTCCATCAAAGTTGAGTGAGTCAGTCGAGTCGAGTCCATGGTGAGAGATGTCCATTGGGGTGGGGATCATTGGTCCACTTTGGAGCACTTTTGCTGGGGGAGACGTTGGCTCCATGCATGGCAACCCCAGGACCAGCCGTGGCCTTTTTCGTGTCCTCCATGGACGCGAGGGTGAGCTTTTTTGTGCTTCACTCTTCCTAGATGCTGCATAAGTTATAGAAAATGCATGCCTATCATGAACAATACTAACTAGTAATATCACACAAGTTTTCAGTCTCCAATGAGGAATGGAGGATTAAGAACAGAATATCCGTGCAGTCTGATCAGCGATAGTTAGCGTAGGTGTTGACAAAATAAATTATACGTGCACTAAGATAGAGATAAAGAAATTGCAAACCGAGCAATGTTCCTATATATATCTCTCTAATACAAGTTACACAAATAAGTAAACGAAGTGGCAAGTAATCACCATCTATCTTTCGTCTATGCTTTAATATTTGTGCAACTTTTATAAAATATTTCGTAGAAACACCTCCCTTACAAGTATTGACACCGTAATATTACTAATAATTCATATCACAAAAGGTGGTATGGAACTCGAAAGCTCTAAGGTTTGGTTCCTCTTTGTTTCCGGTCCGCAGTCTTCTCCGAGAACTAGTGAAAATAGCTCCATGAAATTCCTTCGATTGACGGTCTAAGATCAAACATGAATTAATCGAATTATCAGGCAGCAAGAGCAGGTTTTGAATCACGTTGGATCGTAAGGCTGAGCTCGAACTCGACTCAAACCAGCTCAAGCCGTGACGCTGCTTCGTTCGCGCATCTTAAAAAAAATCTAAAAGGGGAAAAAAGAAGAGAAAAGCGAAATAGGAATTTAACCACATTTGGCACAGTGCTTTTGATTGGACTTCTCGTGCCGAAACCCCCCTCCGCTCGCGGCGTGGGGGCTGTGGACTCTATGACATGGTGGTCCCACTATGCTGTATGGCCCATGGGCCAGTTGCGGAAGGGTGAAAATGAGAGTACGTGGGGTTTTCTTGGCCTCACTGCCTATCCACGTCCTCGTAAACCGGGCGGTAGTTTCCTTTTCTCTATAGAAATTACTATTTATCTAACTTTCTCAATCTCGTTTTTTTTTTCATAATCTAGCATCTACTTGCATGTATCTGTTGTGAAAGACTCGGCAGGCAATACGTATCTTGAGCCACGACCAAAGAGCGTAGAAGCTGATTGATGTCGTGGCAGGTGTGGGAGCAAGTGCACAGGCGAGCGCGGCAGGAGCTTACTGTCGTGCTCGGGTAACACGAAAGCCACCCTGCCGCAGTGCACCACATTGCACTCGTGGTCGATCGAGCTCCATCGGCTTTCATGCTCCTCGACACAGCAGGGAACACATGTTGTCTATCGCATCTTTCGCGATGAGGGAGAGGACAAAATTTACAAATGTATATAAAGAAAACTAAATTTGAAAACAAAAATGCATAGAGCTAGACGAGCGACGAATTCTTCTCCAGAGATCGTGAGAAGATAAGAGGCTATTTTGCATAAAAGGCCAACCCACACTTTGTTATTTCTGTGCGTGTCGTAAACTTATTTATTTTTTATTGAGCTTCTTTTGGTTCTGCTTGTTAATTTTTTCCCGTGCAATGGGCATGGATTTTGTGTTTAAGATGTTTGGATACGATAGCACTAACCATATTTGATACTCCACTCGATAGACTGTGAGTTAGAGGTGGCCAAACAGGCCGTCCGGCACGACACAGCCCATTTAAAAATGGGCACAACCCGTTTAGGCCCGGCTAGTAAACGGGTTGTGCCGGGGTGGCGGCCCAGACACGATCCGTTGGCCTTTCGAGCTGTGCCGTGCCGGTCCGATCCTTCGTGGCCAAACGGACCGGGTCGGTCCGGTAGCCCGTTTAATGCCGGAAAATTTGAAAAAAAATCAAAAAAATTAGAAAAAATTAGAAAAATAGATAAAATATGGTAAAAAAATGCAAAAAAATATGAAAAAATCAAAAAATAGACGACGGGCGCGTGCGTGACGCTCCTCCGCCCAAGCACAAGATGTCGGGTTGGGCGCGTTGCGTCTTGACCGAGCCCACAGATTGTGTCGCGTCTTCGCCCGTTTGGCCACCTCTAGACTGTCTTACGGATTTACATCAATATGTGTGGCCATATTAATGCTGAGGTAGAGTTGTTGTTACTATGGCTATGGAATAAGCATAGGATGATTACGCAAGGAAGACGGGATAGATTAGTCTTTAGGGAAAAAAAAAGGAGAAAAGGAATGGTAGTCTTTTTATTATTTAATCACACGACCTACGAAAAATTCGTGGCTAGAAAACAAAGAAGATGTCATTAAAAAAATCTATAGGTCGACAAGAAAGAAAAGAAAAATACAAGTTATTACTACTCTAACAGTCGACCACTTTCTTCCTTACCATCATGCCAGTTAGCCACTGACCATTGTCCATACTCGATAGCCATACTTGTGTTTTGGGCATGGATGCAAATAAAGAATACGTGGATGGCCTAATTTTTAGAAGGGCGACTTTAAATAAGGCCCTCGGATTCTGGCGTCTCTCGGTGAGCGGCATAATCTCCTTCTGGCAGCTCTTGCCTGCACTGCACAGTGCAAACCAATAACGTACACACCATTGTCATCATCACCATCACTTCACAGTTCAGAGCAGAGAGCTCTAGCTCAGCTCAGCTCAGCTCAGAGAGAGAGAGAGAGAGAGATGAAGAGACAGCAATATCTATGATAGTTTACATCTCTTGACAACCTTGTTCTTGCTCTTTTGCTTACGCCATATATATATATATTTTTCTCCTCGCAAGGAAGACCAAATTTTGCAATCTGGTATGTTGCATGCTATCTTCTCTTAACTGAACAATCTTATACCCATGTTAGTTTTTTTGTCTTTAACACCCTGGGTTTAATTCTGATCCAGTACTCTTTCTGATGGCGAAAATTGATCGATCTCTTGTCCCCTCAAGCTTGTGCGCTTCCTTTGAATCAAAGGCTTTGATGCGTTTAGTTGAGTGGTTCTGACCTTGTTCTGTTTCTTTCATCCTTGCTCTGCACTATCAGTTAGTGTATCTGTTCACTTAGCACCATCCCAACCAAGCTTTGATCACTGAAAACAGTACCTTTGGTGAGTCCTCTCTTGCAAACCTTTTCTTGTGTGCTCCAACTGATCACACTAATGGATCAATCTCTTCTTTCCACATGCAGACTTAATTTGCAATAGATTAGATCAGATCATACTAAGATTTCATCAAAATTTCGGGATTGTTAATTATCTGCAATGCTGAAGAAGGCATCAGGGTCAGGAGCAGCAGTTGGGAGCAAGCCAGAGCCAGGCCTAATGGGGTGTGACCCCCAGGCACCCTCACCTCTCACCAGCAGCAAGCTCGCCAGGCACAGCAATGGCGGCAGGCCTTCTTCCTCTCTGCTGCTGACCCCGAGGTCGCTCCCAAGCTTCTCTCCGAGGAGCCTCTTCTCCATTGACGCCCCCATGAGCCCCACCTCCATGCTCGAGCAGTCCAAGAACCCGCCTTGCTCCAGCCCAAGAAACCCCACAAATGGCTCCGGTTCCTCCCATTCTTGCGGCATCGGCAGCCCGGTCACCGGCCTGGCAGGCGTGCTCGTCGCCGGCGAGGCCGAGCCGGAGTGTTGCAAGAACAGCAGGGTGCTACGCCTCAGGGTGCAGCTGCCTCCTCCCAAGAAGGGGTTTGGCGGCGATCTGCTGCCGCCGAGCTCGCCGATCGAGTTCGGAGTCAAGAACAGGGACTCCCAGCTCGCGTTGCTCTCCCCGGTGCAGCGGTCGCCGTTGTCGTCAGCGGCGAGGGCGGCGCAGAGCGAGGTGGAGCTCGCCGAGGACTACACCTGCGTCATCGCCCGGGGGCCCAACCCCAAGATGACCCACATATTCGACGACCGCGTCGTCGAGAGCTGCTGCGGCGGCGGCGGCGGCGGCGGCGATGGTTGCTGTCAGTTGAGCTCTTGCTATGGGTGCAAGAAGAAGCTGGGACAAGGCAAGGATGCTCTATTTTTGCACAGGTAAGGCAAAGACTCTGAATCCCGATGATTTGCAGGTTGCACATCAAATTTCATGCTTGTCAGTAAGATTAACTCACTTGATATTGCTAATTTTAGCACCAGGCATGATTTGTGGGATTTTGGTTCAGAGGTGAGATGGTTAGTTTGATGAATTTTGTAATTTATTCAGTATTGAGCGCGTAATTAGTCGCAGTTTTCTGACTAGTGGTTTAGGTGTCTTGGTTAGTTCCATGTAACTAATGTTCAGAGATAATTGAAACGCTTTTAAGTACAAGATAAGATCATGGTCATACTTTATTGTCAACCCACTTAGTGTAAAGAGACGTCTTTGGCTGCAATCGTAATGTACATGGTCTATTGTCAGCCACTCCAACAAGACTTCATTTTCATTTGCCTGAAAGCAACATGGTTTCTGTAAATAGTTAAGGCACAGCTTGTAGCAACTAGCTTGTAAAGTATTTGATGCTGCATTGCTTTCATTGTGAGCCTATGAGCGACATCAATTGATCTCAGGTTTCAGAAAATGGATTAAATACTGACTTTTTTGTGGTCCCTAACATAACATTTATAGACAGATTGTAGATCTGGGGTCCCCAATCTTTGTCAGTCATTTTGTTACCGGCCCGAATTTTTCTATGAACGGTGACGTTTCTGTCCCCTTGAATTCAGGATCCCTGGTGTGAATGGGATGGACCGTAGATATTGCTACAACAGTTGTGTGCTAATTATTAGAGTTCTTGGATGCATTGGGTTAACCATTTGTGCTCTTTTGAACTTTCTTCTAACAAAAAGTTCATGTCTCAGACTCTCAGTACAAGCATGTCTTGGAGGATAGCGTTTTTCATCAACTGATCGATCGACATAAATTACATTTCTGATCTTGACTTATATTCTACATTCAGTACATATCCTGTGTTCATTAGGACAAAAAGCATACACCTACTAGTACTATAGTAGTATATATGCAAAACAAAATTTGAAGCCGTTACTTATCACACACAGCTTAGATTCTTTTTTGGGGGTTCTTGTTTTGTAAAAATCATTTGTTGATTCATCCTAATTCATCTTTCAGAGGTGAGAAAGCATTCTGCAGCAGCCAATGTACTTTTTGGTAGAAGGATCGGCGATGCACCTGACGCATCAGTGAAATTGAAGTCCTGAACCTAGTTTCAGCCTCAACATTAGCAGACATCTGCCTACGAGTGAGAAATCATTATTCGTCTAGTAATTTTTTTTGGTCTAAATGGATGTACGATCGGTATGATCAAACCAGCTGGGATTTGCCCCTATTTTTGCTGCAATCAGAACAGATGACCTTGAGCAATGTTGAGCAGTCTTGCTGTTCCTTCAACTCAGCTGCTGATCCTTTGCTGAGAAATGTTCTTGTTTCATACGCTCTTGTTTCTTCAGTTAAGGGTTGGATTGAGAATCCCCTGTCAACTGGAATCTGGCACAAAATTTATCATTGTGTCGAGAATTCTGCGAAAATCCATTCATAACCGTCACTGCTGGTGGTGCCCGGTAAATCATGGAATTTGAGGGAGTCCCACTTGCAGTGACCATTAAAAAAATGAATGTTTTTTTTTAATTTTTGCATAAATCTTTCAAGACAGAATCTTTTCCCTCAGTTACTTTCACCTTTTTGAGTGAGGTTTGATTGACAGCAACATGCTAGGACAAAGTTATTTGGTGTTACTTTCGGTTGTGTTTGGATCTCTGGGTGCGTGAACAATGGCAAGATCAGATGGTCATAACTCATAAACTGATGAATTTACTTCATAAATTTACAATCTATACCTGATGACGTCACTGTAGATTCAATTTTCGCACTGTGATCCAAGTAAAATGATCGGTGCTTCAATTCTCACAAGTATATATCTAGTTGATCTACGAGTTAGATAACAGTTTAGTATATATGTGGTTATGATTTATGACCCGACGATTTTATACGATATATATAGCAACAAACGTCATTTGCACAAAAGAACAGACTTTCTGAGTAATAAACCAGTGCATATGACATGCATTTTGCATGATTGCATGATCACTGACCAAACCTAAATCCTTGCGCATGCTGTGTATGTAGAATGATATTGGTCAAGATAAATGTGGAACTATGCCTATACGAAACCTTGAGAAGGAATATTACTACTTAAAAAACTGAAATATCACCGGTATATCTGCAAATTGTTTTGACTAAATTCCCATACATATAAATTACCCTTTTTATCCTTGAATTTTTTTTTACCCTTTAGGGTAAAA
This sequence comes from Otatea glauca, assembly GCA_036346275.1. NCBI lineage: Eukaryota > Viridiplantae > Streptophyta > Magnoliopsida > Poales > Poaceae > Otatea > Otatea glauca. Next base: position 49,439,984 of record CM070723.1, read on the forward strand.
TAGGGTGAAGAACCCAATTCTTGGTAAAGTAGAAAAGTTATGTCAAGTGAGAAAAAGGCATGATTTTCGTAGTTCACAAAATCTTCCGCAAAACATATCTTCATGACTTCATGCTAAGAGTGCCCTCATAGTTCACCAAAATCTCAAGCGTGCTGTTGCGTGAACTCATGCATGCTTGCCAAATGCTACTACGGTACCAGGTTATACCCTTAAGATGTGTTTGGTTGTTTATACTAAGTAGTATATATATATATATGAGATTGTTCGAGAAAGAAGTTATCTGTGTGTTTGGTTACTTGAATAGAATCATCCTATTCTGGATGGTGAGATACAAATTTGAGAAATATTCTCTATAGATGCTGGACCATTTCATTCACCCAAAACAATAGAACCAAGTGGTACAAAACCATCCTATTCCATTCAACCTCATCTCACTAACCAAACACACTATTATTTTTCTACGTCTCTTTGTCTAGGCAATCACAACAAAATCAACAATTAACGAAAAATCATACCCCTACTTTTTCATATCTATTCAATGAATTCCAGTTTTATCCTCTGAACAACATCTAGCGGGTAGATAACGCCTCCTTACGATAACGTAGAAGATAAAACTTCCATATTAATTATCACAAATACCAAAATGCAAGAAAAGAGATAAGGAACAGATATAAATATGATAAATGCACATTACAATTTTTTTGACAAGTAGTCGACCTAGGCATCGGTGAACTCATGGTCCACCTGTTAGCCAGGTCTAGTATGAATTTCGCCCTAAAAACTTGCCACATGCTGGTATACTAGGCTCCACTATTATTTCCATTGTTACTATAAACTTTTATTAATGGAATATCACACCCCACTATATTATCTGTATTCAAAGAATGCCAGTGTCCTTCACTGAATAATACTACCGGATTTAAACCTGGGAGCTTTCGCCGACGCTCGCGCCGTCCACGTCGCGCTCGGGGCATCGTGGCCGCGCCGTGCCTCTCCGCGTGGCTCGCGTGACCATTGAACCGGGGCGTCGTTCATACGGCGGGCAAACCGTAGAGCCACGTCGCCCACTTGATTAATCGAGTTGCCAGGCTTAAATAGTTAATCGCAGCGTTTAGACTCAAACGGCGCGGCAGCGCAGCGGTAGAGCGCGCGCGTTGTGAGCGAGAGATCTCGCGTTCGATTCCGCCTAACCGCGCTCGCCTCCGAATTTTCCCGGCCGATGCGTGGCGCCAGCGTTCGGCTCTTCGGCTGAGCCCGCGCGTGGCGCGTTTTTTTGGCAAAAGACCCTCCAGTTTTTTCAAAATTACATACAAGTCCTTTTTTTTGTACAAAGCCCTGGAATTTGCGAGGAGGCCCTTGAAACTTCTGGATTTTCGCGGGACAGTCGCTGGACTTTTAAGAAATTACGTATTAGTCTATTTTTATCTGTTTTATATCTTTTTTTACGGAAAGCCCTTTTTTTAGAAAGCCCGGATTTTACGAAAGGACCCCTTTATACGTTAGTCTATTTTAATCTATTTTAGGTCCTTTTCTTTGCGGAAAGACCCCCCAGATTTCGGTTCTTGCGGGATGAGCGACCCAGGTTTTGTAAAGCGGTTTTGTCTATTTTTTTTACATGTTAGCCTTTTCCCCCGCCGTGCAAAGACATGTTGGTTTTTTGTTTACAGGAAGCGAGGATTATATGATTAGCTCCAGAGATTTTCAAAAAATACATTTGCGTCGCTTTCTTCGCGGAGAAAAAACCCGGATTTCATATTATGGCTGTCACGTTGCGTCGCGCCTTTATGACTGCTTGTTTTTTGATGCCCTGTTTTCTACGGAGACGCACTCAAATTTTACCGCGTTTTTTTTTGTTTTTTTTGCACCCATTTTGTACCGAGGCGTCTTCCGCAATTTATTTTTAACACATCGTTTCTCACGCAGATTTGCCTGAGACTTTCAGAAGCTACATATTTATCTAATTTTTCATTGTTAAACCCCCAGAACTCATGTGATTTTCACTGTTTGTCTTGTGTCGTCTGGCCTAAAAAACACGCTGAAATGTAATTTGAAATATCTTAAATTTTACATCTAGCTCGGTTCTCTGCGATAGTGCGCTCCAAAATATCCTTATATTTTTTCTACGATTCTTTTCATCGACCAAGATCTACGCGGCGAGGCGTGCCGGCGCGCAAACCTACCTAGTCCCTATTGCAGGAGCAAGTTCCTTTAGCTTTTCATCGCCTATGTGTGCGCACACATTATTTCCGGCGGCTTCCTTGATGGAAGATTCAAGTGGAATTGCCTTTTCCATTGGCTTCTTTCGGTGCAGTCTCAACTGGCTCCCTTCTTTCCTTGGGGCATTTTCGTGATTGGTTGTGGTAAGTCCTCTCGCTTGCTTTTCTCAGACGTCTCCGGTACTTTGGGTTTGAGGAGCCGATTGCTCGCTCTTTTCTTTGAGGCCTCTGAGCAGGTTGAGGATACCTTCTATTTTCTTTGGTATTTCCACCCTCTCGTGCATTCCTTGCGGGTACATGCGACTTAACCACGCCTTGGATCACAAAATGATCAGCAGTTCATTTGCTAAATTCGCAAATCAATTATCTTCGGACTTCTTGATTTGCTTCATTAGTGCGGGGTCATGTGCGGGGATACGGTGGAATGCCATATGATTTCCCGGCATTTTTCATCCAAAGGTTGATTTTCTCCCCCTAATGACGGGAAACGATCCTCGTCAAAGATGCAATCAGCGAATCGGGCTGTATGCAAGTCTCCAGTCATGGGTTCCAAATACTTGATTATGGATGCACTCTCATAACCAACGTATATCCCAAACTTACGGAGAGGGCCCATTGCGATCATTGAGGGTGGTATAGGTACATATACCATACACCCAAATTTTCTAAGATGGGAGATCTTCGGGATGATCCCGTGCACAAGCTGCATAGGAGAATGGATGTTGTAGGCCGACGGTCTAAAATTGGTAAGAGCTGCTGCGTGCAGGACTGCGTGTCCCCAACAAGTGTTGGGCAAGTTACAACTCTGCAGAAGCGGTCTAGCAATGAACTTAATCCTCTTTATTAATGCTTCTGCTAGTCCATTCTGCGTATGGACGTGCGATGGAGTGCTCAATCGCTATCCCCGTTGCGTGCAATAATCATCAAATGCCTTTGAAATAAATTCTCGGCATTGTCCATTCGATGGACTTCACGCGATGATCGGGAAAGCATTCTTAATTCTTATGATCTGCGAGATCAGCTTTGCAAAAGCATGGTTTCTTGTTGACAACAAGCATACATGTGACCATTTCGAGGAAGCATCGATGAGCACCATAAAGTATCGAAACGGCCCTGACAGGGGCTGAATCGGACCGCAAATATCCCCCTGGATGCGTTCCAGGAATGCAGGGATTTCACTTTGCACTTTTATGACAGAGGGTCTAGTTATTAATTTCCCGGTGGCACATGCAGGGCACACAAAATCTTCATGATTCAGAAAATTTTTAACATTAATACCATGACCTTGTGAGTTGTTCACTATATTTCTCATCATTCTAAGACCAGGATGGCCTAATCTACCATGCCATAAAGAAAATAACTCAGAGCTTCTAAAAACAGTTTTCAAGGAAGTATACACTTCGGGTGCATGAATATTCGTGTAGTACAACCTGATTCATATGAGGGCATTTTTCTAATACCATTTTTCCACATCTGCGTGCTTCACAATGCACAAGTATTCTTTGCCATTTTCTTCATTGGTTTCTACGTGAAAACCATTGCGCGGATGTCTTTAAAGCTTAAGAGAGTCTTGCGTTGATTCGTGGTACAAAAGGGCTTCTTCAATTACCAAAGTTGTACCCATAGGCAATATAATAGTGGCTCTTCCTGAGCCGATTACATATGAGTCGCTTCCTGCGATCGTAGTAATCTTTCCAGCGTTCTTCGTGATCGACTGGAAATACTTAGACTCTCTTAAGATGGTATTTGTTGTGCCACTATCAACAATGCATGTCTCTTCCATTTGGGCGCTACACGATTTCTAGATAAAAGAAATATAATTCTAATCAAACAGAGGCATTATAATTCAAATATTGCTTGTAAATGAAAGAATACTGGAATAAAGAATAAATTGCATATATATCCATGAGAGAAGTATGCTCTTCTAGAGCTTACTATTCATTATTCAAAAGAAAAAGCTAGCAACCATAATCTAAAAGAAAATGCGATTCATGCATTTAAGCGGCGAAGGTAAGGCTTTGATTGTTCTGCTCGATGGTAGGTTTCGCATCCTGCGAGGACCCTAGACCAATCGCAGCACGGAGCTTCTTGCCCCCAAGAACTATCTTCACGTCCGATGCCCAAGTGAGGTAGTTCGACCGCATGGGTCGGTTCTTCAAACTCACGATTCACGATTCATGATTTCAAAATTTCGACATTAGATTATCTGCGTGTAATCTAATAGAAAATGGTTGCAATAAGCATAAAGTACGTAAAATAAATTCATATGCATTGCAATATATTAAATAAAGCAACGGATTCAAATTCATAAAGAAAATTCATAAAGCAGAGAAATAGAGCAAGAAAAATTAAAAACAGAGCCAAATAAATCTTCTTGATTTTCGGCAATTTTCAAAATTTTTCGCAATTTTTCCTCTTTTTTTCTTTTCTTTTCCTTTCCTTTCCGCTCGGCCTCTTGGCCCATCGGGCCATGCCCTTTACTTTTCCCGACCGCCTCATGGGCCTTTGGCCCATTTTGTCGCCCAAAAACCTTCTCGCTAGGGCTTCCCGCGCCGCCATTCCATACGCCGCGCCGCCTCCTGCGGCGTCCTCGCGCCTCGCGCGCCGCCGCTTGCGCCGCTGCGTCTCGTCGCTTCGCTGCGCCTCGCGCTTCCCTTCTCCGTCGCGCGGTGGAGGCCGAGTACGGTGGTACGTCTTCGCAGCGGGCGCGGCGGCACATCATCGGGCCGTCTCGGCGCCGCGAGCCGGCACGAGGCAATCGTCGAGCGCGGCGTAGCGGCCGGGGGGCGCAACCGTCCGAGACGACGGCGCCGCGGCGCGGCTGCGGCGCGAGCGGCGGCCGACGGCATGGATGGCGGCGCGAGGCCGAGCCGCCGTGCGGTGGTTGGCGCGAGGCCAAGACGGCGGCCGTGCGGTGCCGTGCACGCGACCGAAGCAGCGTCGGCGCCGTCGCGGTGCCGGCGGCGGAGTGCTACGCCGCGGGCGCCAAGCGGCGCGGCAAGACGGAGGCGGTGGCGCGGTGCGTCGCGGCCCGGACGGATGCAAATGGCTGCGTGCAGCGGCGGCGACGATGGCGCGCGGCTCGACGCGGGCGGGCCGGTGCCGACTTCATGCGCCGGGCTCGAGGCGACGCGGCCGGCCGGCCGAAGCGGCGGCTCGAGGCGACGGCGCCGGCCGCGAAGCGGCGGTCTTGGAAGCCGAGAGGCGGCGGCGTCGCGCGCGCTTAGCCGGCGACGCCGTGCGTAGCGCGGCGGTCCGAGCCGACGGCGGCGGGGTGGCCGAAGGCCGCGAGCGAGCGAGGTCAGGTCGCGGCCGGCCGCGAAGCGGCAGACGGAGGCCGAGGCCGGCCGCTGCGGCGCGGGCGCTTCATGCGCGGCGAGCGCGCGAGGCCGAGGCCGGCCGCCGTCGCGGCGTCCGGTATCGAACCGAGGCGGCGAGGCGACGGCGGCCGTCGGCGATGCGCTACGTCTTGCCAAGACCGAGGCAAGACGTCGATTTTCCCCTTTTTCGTGGATGATGCATGTCGCGATGTCGCTCAGAGCCGTGCCACGTGGTGCAATCATAAAAGCAGATCTGACGATGAGATGCATGCGTAGGATCAACAACGATTAGAATCAATCGCCGATTCTCACCTTTTCTCACCTTTTCAATCTGAACTCCGGTAGAGCTTCGTGCTGATAACGTGTTAAGGAACCTCGCTATCGAATAGTCCGGGGTTCCCGAACAGATCTGAATTGGAGAACAGAAAGAGAGAGACACGGTATATGGGGGCGATTTTAATTCTTTATTGCTTTCTGATTGCATTTACATTAGGGGGGACCCCTCCTCCTTTTATAGCGCTCATCCAGGGTTTTGGCTAAGGGACCACATGGGCCTTCCAATGGGCTATTAGGGTTTCTTAACAGATCCAACGGCTCCACGACACATTTGCAAGGAAGCTCGTGGATGTCTGTAGACTAGCAAACGCCACTTTCATTAAGGGCATGTACAGTGATATAGACGGTGGCTATCTATAATACACATCCATGCCATCTATAGACAGCACTAAAGATAATTCATACAATATACTGTCTATAAAGCTGTCTGTAACGATCTCTCATATAATTAATAGACTATCTGTAGAATGGTATACGCAATATCAAGTTGTCTATAAGCCCGTTTGTTAAATACTCCCTCCGTTGATAAATATAAGGCATATAGTTTCAATGATCTTGTTGAAAAATATAAGGCGTGCATGTAGATTTAATGAGTCTTTCCACATATAACCTTATTTATTCTCTCAACTATATGCATTTATTTATTACCATCTACACAAAGTATTATCTCTCATCTTTCAAGACAATTAAGAGAGATATGTAAGTCATTTCCTCTCATGTTTTTCTCAATTTCACCACAACCTTAATCCTTGTGCCAAGTCAAAATACGCCTTATATTTATCAATGGAGGGAGTAGTAGACATCATTATTCTCTCTTATCCACATCATCCAAAATCTTATGTAATATACTCTTATATACAACATACGTGTATCATTGTACATGCCCTGATAGATATCAATGGCTTACTGTATCCTTTAAATACATTCACCCGTGGACACGTAAGGACATGTTTCAATGGCTTATTATGGATTTTTATAATAATTGTCATACATATCAAGACATGGAAGGCATTGATACAAACGAATTTCTTTACAAAATAGTCATTAACAAGTTGGCCGACGCTACACACTGGTAGAACTTACGGTCCCACTTGTCAGTCAGTCCTAGGAAGATCAAAAAAGGAAGGGGGAAAAATAACAATTCTCTTTGAGTAGTATTGCTGGCAGGATTAAAAGGGACAGGGACGCCCGAGGCAGGGAAGAGCGAAAAACCAGACGACAGCAAGAGAGGGGGGAAGACGGCGGAGGGGGAGAGGGGGAGAGCGGCCGGAAGATGCCGCCGATGAAGAAGTCCAAGAAGGGGAAGCGCAAGACCAAGGACTCCGGCAAGCTCAAGAGCGCCAAGTCCGGGGGCTCTTGAGCCCCACCTCCATGCTCGAGCAGTCCAAGAACCCGCCTTGCTCCAGCCCAAGAAACCCCACAAATGGCTCCGGTTCCTCCCATTCTTGCGGCATCGGCAGCCCGGTCACCGGCCTGGCAGGCGTGCTCGTCGCCGGCGAGGCCGAGCCGGAGTGTTGCAAGAACAGCAGGGTGCTACGCCTCAGGGTGCAGCTGCCTCCTCCCAAGAAGGGGTTTGGCGGCGATCTGCTGCCGCCGAGCTCGCCGATCGAGTTCGGAGTCAAGAACAGGGACTCCCAGCTCGCGTTGCTCTCCCCGGTGCAGCGGTCGCCGTTGTCGTCAGCGGCGAGGGCGGCGCAGAGCGAGGTGGAGCTCGCCGAGGACTACACCTGCGTCATCGCCCGGGGGCCCAACCCCAAGATGACCCACATATTCGACGACCGCGTCGTCGAGAGCTGCTGCGGCGGCGGCGGCGGCGGCGGCGATGGTTGCTGTCAGTTGAGCTCTTGCTATGGGTGCAAGAAGAAGCGGGGACAAGGCAAGGATGCTCTATTTTTGCACAGGTAAGGCAAAGACTCTGAATCCCGATGATTTGCAGGTTGCACATCAAATTTCATGCTTGTCAGTAAGATTAACTCACTTGATATTGCTAATTTTTAGCACCAGGCATGATTTGTGGGATTTTGGTTCAGAGGTGAGATGGTTAGTTTGATGAATTTTGTAATTTATTCAGTATTGAGCGCGTAATTAGTCGCAGTTTTCTGACTAGTGGTTTAGGTGTCTTGGTTAGTTCCATGTAACTAATGTTCAGAGATAATTGAAACGCTTTTAAGTACAAGATAAGATCATGGTCATACTTTATTGTCAACCCACTTAGTGTAAAGAGACGTCTTTGGCTGCAATCGTAATGTACATGGTCTATTGTCAGCCACTCCAACAAGACTTCATTTTCATTTGCCTGAAAGCAACATGGTTTCTGTAAATAGTTAAGGCACAGCTTGTAGCAACTAGCTTGTAAAGTATTTGATGCTGCATTGCTTTCATTGTGAGCCTATGAGCGACATCAATTGATCTCAGGTTTCAGAAAATGGATTAAATACTGACTTTTTTGTGGTCCCTAACATAACATTTATAGACAGATTGTAGATCTGGGGTCCCCAATCTTTGTCAGTCATTTTGTTACCGGCCCGGAATTTTTCTATGAACGGTGACGTTTCTGTCCCCTTGAATTCAGGATCCCTGGTGTGAATGGGATGGACCGTAGATATTGCTACAACAGTTGTGTGCTAATTATTAGAGTTCTTGGATGCATTGGGTTAACCATTTGTGCTCTTTTGAACTTTCTTCTAACAAAAAGTTCATGTCTCAGACTCTCAGTACAAGCATGTCTTGGAGGATAGCGTTTTTCATCAACTGATCGATCGACATAAATTACATTTCTGATCTTGACTTATATTCTACATTCAGTACATATCCTGTGTTCATTAGGACAAAAAGCATACACCTACTAGTACTATAGTAGTATATATGCAAAACAAAATTTGAAGCCGTTACTTATCACACACAGCTTAGATTCTTTTTTGGGGGTTCTTGTTTTGTAAAAATCATTTGTTGATTCATCCTAATTCATCTTTCAGAGGTGAGAAAGCATTCTGCAGCAGCCAATGTACTTTTGGTAGAAGGATCGGCGATGCACCTGACGCATCAGTGAAATTGAAGTCCTGAACCTAGTTTCAGCCTCAACATTAGCAGACATCTGCCTACGAGTGAGAAATCATTATTCGTCTAGTAATTTTTTTTGGTCTAAATGGATGTACGATCGGTATGATCAAACCAGCTGGGATTTGCCCTATTTTTGCTGCAATCAGAACAGATGACCTTGAGCAATGTTGAGCAGTCTTGTTGTTCCTTCAACTCAGCTGCTGATCCTTTGCTGAGAAATGTTCTTGTTTCATACGCTCTTGTTTCTTCAGTTAAGGGTTGGATTGAGAATCCCCTGTCAACTGGAATCTGGCACAAAATTTATCATTGTGTCGAGAATTCTGCGAAAATCCATTCATAACCGTCACTGCTGGTGGTGCCCGGTAAATCATGGAATTTGAGGGAGTCCCACTTGCAGTGACCATTAAAAAAATGAATGTTTTTTTTTAATTTTTGCATAAATCTTTCAAGACAGAATCTTTTCCCTCAGTTACTTTCACCTTTTTGAGTGAGGTTTGATTGACAGCAACATGCTAGGACAAAGTTATTTGGTGTTACTTTCGGTTGTGTTTGGATCTCTGGGTGCGTGAACAATGGCAAGATCAGATGGTCATAACTCATAAACTGATGAATTTACTTCATAAATTTACAATCTATACCTGATGACGTCACTGTAGATTCAATTTTCGCACTGTGATCCAAGTAAAATGATCGGTGCTTCAATTCTCACAAGTATATATCTAGTTGATCTACGAGTTAGATAACAGTTTAGTATATATGTGGTTATGATTTATGACCCGACGATTTTATACGATATATATAGCAACAAACGTCATTTGCACAAAAGAACAGACTTTCTGAGTAATAAACCAGTGCATATGACATGCATTTTGCATGATTGCATGATCACTGACCAAACCTAAATCCTTGCGCATGCTGTGTATGTAGAATGATATTGGTCAAGATAAATGTGGAACTATGCCTATACGAAACCTTGAGAAGGAATATTACTACTTAAAAAACTGAAATATCACCGGTATATCTGCAAATTGTTTTGACTAAATTCCCATACATATAAATTACCCTTTTTATCCTTGAATTTTTTTTTACCCTTTAGGGTAAAATAGGGTGAAGAACCCAATTCTTGGTAAAGTAGAAAAGTTATGTCAAGTGAGAAAAGGCATGATTTTCGTAGTTCACAAAATCTTCCGCAAAACATATCTTCATGACTTCATGCTAAGAGTGCCCTCATAGTTCACCAAAATCTCAAGCGTGCTGTTGCGTGAACTCATGCATGCTTGCCAAATGCTACTACGGTACCAGGTTATACCCTTAAGATGTGTTTGGTTGTTTATACTAAGTAGTATATATATATATATGAGATTGTTCGAGAAAGAAGTTATCTGTGTGTTTGGTTACTTGAATAGAATCATCCTATTCTGGATGGTGAGATACAAATTTGAGAAATATTCTCTATAGATGCTGGACCATTTCATTCACCCAAAACAATAGAACCAAGTGGTACAAAACCATCCTATTCCATTCAACCTCATCTCACTAACCAAACACACTATTATTTTTCTACGTCTCTTTGTCTAGGCAATCACAACAAAATCAACAATTAACGAAAAATCATACCCCTACTTTTTCATATCTATTCAATGAATTCCAGTTTTATCCTCTGAACAACATCTAGCGGGTAGATAACGCCTCCTTACGATAACGTAGAAGATAAAACTTCCATATTAATTATCACAAATACCAAAATGCAAGAAAAGAGATAAGGAACAGATATAAATATGATAAATGCACATTACAATTTTTTTGACAAGTAGTCGACCTAGGCATCGGTGAACTCATGGTCCACCTGTTAGCCAGGTCTAGTATGAATTTCGCCCTAAAAACTTGCCACATGCTGGTATACTAGGCTCCACTATTATTTCCATTGTTACTATAAACTTTTATTAATGGAATATCACACCCCACTATATTATCTGTATTCAAAGAATGCCAGTGTCCTTCACTGAATAATACTACCGGATTTAAACCTGGGAGCTTTCGCCGACGCTCGCGCCGTCCACGTCGCGCTCGGGGCATCGTGGCCGCGCCGTGCCTCTCCGCGTGGCTCGCGTGACCATTGAACCGGGGCGTCGTTCATACGGCGGGCAAACCGTAGAGCCACGTCGCCCACTTGATTAATCGAGTTGCCAGGCTTAAATAGTTAATCGCAGCGTTTAGACTCAAGCGGCAGCGGCAATAGCCGCAGTAAGCAGCAGCGTTGTGCGAGCGAGAGATCGCGTTCGATTCCGCCAACCGCGCCGCCCCGAATTTTCCCGGCCGATGCGTGGCGCCAGCGTTCGGCTCTTCGGCTGAGCCCGCGCGTGGCGCGTTTTTTTGGCAAAAGACCCTCCAGTTTTTTCAAAATTACATACAAGTCCTTTTTTTTGTACAAAGCCCTGGAATTTGCGAGGAGGCCCTTGAAACTTCTGGATTTTCGCGGGACAATCCTTTTTTGTAGAAAGCCCTGGAATTTGCGAGGAGGCCCTTGAAACTTCTGGATTTTCGCGGGACAGTCGCTGGACTTTTAAGAAATTACGTATTAGTCTATTTTTATCTGTTTTATATCTTTTTTTACGGAAAGCCCTTTTTTTAGAAAGCCCGGATTTTACGAAAGGACCCCTTTATACGTTAGTCTATTTTAATCTATTTTAGGTCCTTTTCTTTGCGGAAAGACCCCCCAGATTTCGGTTCTTCATGGGATGAGCGACCTGTGTTTTGTAAAGCGGTTTTGTCTATTTTTTTTACATGTTAGCCTTTTCCCCCGCCGTGCAAAGACATGTTGGTTTTTTGTTTACAGGAAGCGAGGATTATATGATTAGCTCCAGAGATTTTCAAAAAATACATTTGCGTCGCTTTCTTCGCGGAGAAAAAACCCGGATTTCATATTATGGCTGTCACGTTGCGTCGCGCCTTTATGACTGCTTGTTTTTTGATGCCCTGTTTTCTACGGAGACGCACTCAAATTTTACCGCGTTTTTTTTTGTTTTTTTTGCACCCATTTTGTACCGAGGCGTCTTCCGCAATTTATTTTTAACACATCGTTTCTCACGCAGATTTGCCTGAGACTTTCAGAAGCTACATATTTATCTAATTTTTCATTGTTAAACCCCCAGAACTCATGTGATTTTCACTGTTTGTCTTGTGTCGTCTGGCCTAAAAAACACGCTGAAATGTAATTTGAAATATCTTAAATTTTACATCTAGCTCGGTTCTCTGCGATAGTGCGCTCCAAAATATCCTTATATTTTTTCTACGATTCTTTTCATCGACCAAGATCTACGCGGCGCGGCGTGCCGCCGCGCAAACCTACCTAGTCCCTATTGCAGGAGCAAGTTCCTTTAGCTTTTCATCGCCTATGTGTGCGCACACATTATTTCCGGCGGCTTCCTTCAGTGGAAGATTCAAGTCTGGAATTGCCTTTTCCATTGGCTTCTTTCCAGGTGCAGTCTCAACTGCTCCCTTCTTTCCTTGGGGCATTTTCGTGATTGGTTGTGGTAAGTCCTCTCGCTTGATTTTCTCCAGACGTCTCCGGTACTTTGGGTTTGAGGAGCAGATTGCTCGCTCTTTTCTTTGAGGCCTCTGAGCAGTTGAGGATACCTTCTATTTTCTTTGGTATTTCCACCTCTCGGTGCATTCCTTGCGGGTACATGCGACTTAACCACGCCCTTCGATCACAAAATGATCAGCAGTTCATTTGCTAAATTCGCAAATCAATTATCTTCGGACTTCTTGATTTGCTTCATTAGTGCGGGGTCATGTGCGGGATACCGGTGGAATGCCATATGATTTCCGGCATTTTTCATCCAAAGGTTGATTTTCTCCCTAATGACGGAAACGATCCTCGTCAAAGATGCAATCGACCGGTGTATGCAAGTCTCCGATCATGGGTTCCAAATACTTGATTATGGATGCACTCTCATAACCAACGTATATCCCAAACTTACGGAGAGGGCCCATTGCAGTCCGCTGAGGGGGTGGTATAGGTACATATACCATACACCCAAATTTTCTAAGATGGGAGATCTTCGGGATGATCCCGTGCACAAGCTGCATAGGAGAATGGATGTTGTAGGCCGACGGTCTAAAATTGGTAAGAGCTGCTGCGTGCAGGACTGCGTGTCCCCAACAAGTGTTGGGCAAGTTACAACTCTGCAGAAGCGGTCTAGCAATGAACTTAATCCTCTTTATTAATGCTTCTGCTAGTCCATTCTGCGTATGGACGCGTGCGACGGAGTGCTCAATCGCTATCCCGTTGCGTGCAATAATCATCAAATGCCTTTGAAATAAATTCTCCGGCATTGTCCATTCGATGGACTTCACGCGATGATCGTGGAAAGCATTCTTAATTCTTATGATCTGCGAGATCACTTTGCAAAAGCATGGTTTCTTGTTGACAACAAGCATACATGTGACCATTTCGAGGAAGCATCGATGAGCACCATAAAGTATCGAACGCCCGATGCGGGCTGAATCGGACCATAAATATCCCCGGATGCGTTCCAGAATGCAGGATTTCACTTTGCACTTTTATGACAGAGGGTCTAGTTATTAATTTCCGTGGCACATGCAGGCACACAAAATCTTCATGATTCGAAAATTTTTAACATTAATACCATGACCTTGTGAGTTGTTCACTATATTTCTCATCATTCTAAGACCGGGATGGCCTAATCTACCATGCCATAAAGAAAATAACTCGAGCTTCTAAAAACAGTTTTCAAGGAAGTATACACTTGGTGCATGAATATTCGTGTAGTACAACCTGATTCATATGAGGGCATTTTTCTAATACCATTTTTCCACATACTGCGTGCTTCACAATGCACAAGTATTCTTTGCCATTTTCTTCATTGGTTTCTACGTGAAAACCATTGGCGCGGATGTCTTTAAAGCTTAAGAGAGTGCGCGTTGATTCGTGGTACAAAGGGCTTCTTCAATTACCAAAGTTGTACCCATAGGCAATATAATAGTGGCTCTTCCCGAGCCGATTACATATGAGTCGCCTCGCGATCGTAGTAATCTTTCCAGCGTTCTTCGTGATCGATCGAAATACTTAGACTCTCTTAAGATGGTATTTGTTGTGCCACTATCAACAATGCATGTCTCTTCCATTTGGGCGCTACACGATTTCTAGATAAAAGAAATATAATTCTAATCAAACAGAGGCATTATAATTCAAATATTGCTTGTAAATGAAAGAATACTGGAATAAAGAATAAATTGCATATATATCCATGAGAGAAGTATGCTCTTCTAGAGCTTACTATTCATTATTCAAAAGAAAAAGCTAGCAACCATAATCTAAAAGAAAATGCGATTCATGCATTTAAACGGCAGTGCAAGGCTTTGATTGTTCTGCTCGATGGTAGGTTTCGCATCCTGCGAGGACCCTAGACCAATCGCAGCACGGAGCTTCTTGCCCCCAAGAACTATCTTCACGTCCGATGCCCAAGTGAGGTAGTTCGACTGCGAGGGGTCGTTCTTCAAACTCACGATTCACGATTCATGATTTCAAAATTTCGACATTAGATTCTGCGTGTAATCTAATAGAAAATGGTTGCAATAAGCATAAAGTCTGTAAAATAAATTCATATGCATTGCAATATATTAAATAAAGCAACGGATTCAAATTCATAAAGAAAATTCATAAACAGAGAAATAGAGCAAGAAAATTAAAACAGAGCCAAATAAATCTTCTTGATTTTTCGCAATTTTTCAAAATTTTCTGCAATTTTTCCTCTTTTTTTCTTTTTCTTTTCCTTTCCTTTCCTTTCGGCCTCTTGGCCCACTGGGCCATGCCCTTTACTTTTCCCGAACTGGCCTCATGGGCCTTTGGCCCATTTTGCTGCCCAAAAAAACCTTCGGCTGCTAGGGCTTCCCCATGCGCCGCCATTCCATACGCCCGCGCCGCCTCCGCTTGCGTCCTCGCCTCGCCGCGCCTTGCTTGCGCGCTGCGTCTCCTCGTCTTCTTCGCTGCGCCTCGCCGCTTCCTTCTCTCCGTGCGCGTGGAGGCCGAGTACGGTGGTACGCTTCAGCGCGGCGCGGCACATCATCGGGCCGTCTCGGGCGCGGCGGAGCCGGCTACGAGGCAATCGTCGAGGCGGCGTAGCGGCCGGGGGCGCGACCGTCTTGCCGAGACGGCGCCGGTGGCGCGGCTGCGGGCGAAAGCGGCGGCCGACGGCATGGATGGCGGCGCGAGGCCGAGCCGCGTCGGCGGTGGTTGGCGCGAGGCCAAGACGGCGGCCGTCGCGGTGCCGTGCACGCGACCGAGCCAAGCGTCGGCGCCGTCGCGGTGCCGGGCGGCGGAGTGCTACGCTTCGCGGCGCCAAAGGCGGCGGCAAGACGGAGGCGGTGGCGCGCTGCGCGCGGCGGCCCCACGGATCTGTGGCGCGGCTGCGTGCCGGCGGCGCATGATGGCGGCGGCTCGACGCGGGCGGGCGGCCGATTTGCGCACTTGAGCGGGCGAGGCGACGGCGGCGGCGGCCGGCGAAGCGGCGGGCGAGGCGGCGGGCCGGCCGCGAGCGGCGGGTTCGGTCTTGAGAGGCGGCGCATGGCGTTCGCGCTTAGCCGGGCGACGCCGGCGAGCGCGCGGCGGTCCGGAGCCGACGGCGGCGGGCGGGCCGAAGGCCGCGAGCGGGCCGAGGTCAACGGCGGCCGGCCGAAGCGGCGGCAGACGGAGGCCGAGGCCGGCCGCCGCGCTGTGGCGCTTCATGCGCGGCGGCGCGCGCGAGGCCCGGCCGGCCGCGCGGCGGCGCGTCCGGATTTAACCGAGGCGGCGAGGCGAGCGGCGGCGGCCGTCGGCGATGCGCTACGGCGCCAAGACCGAGGCAAGACGTCGATTTTCCCCTTTTTCGTGGATGATGCATGTATCGATGTCGTCAGTAGCCGTGCCACGTGGTGCAATCATAAAAGCAGATGCGACGATGAGATGCATGCGTAGGATCAACAACGATTAGAATCAATCGCCGATTCTCACCTTTTCTCACCTTTTCAATCAACTCCCAGAGCTTCGTCGCGATAACGTGTTAAGGAACCTCGCTATCGAATAGTCCGGGTCCCGAACAGATCCGAATTGGAGAACGAAGAGAGAGACACAGTATATGGGGAGCGACGACGAATTCTTTATTGCTTTTCGATTGCATTTACATTGGGGACCCTCCTCCTTTTATAGCGCCATCCAGGTTTTGGCTAAGGACCACATGGGCCTTCCAATGGGCTATTAGGGTTTCTTAACAGATCCAACGGCTCCACGACACATTTGCAAGGAAGCTCGTGGATGTCTGTAGACTAGCAAACGCCACTTTCATTAAGGGCATGTACAGTGATATAGACGGTGGCTATCTATAATACACATCCATGCCATCTATAGACAGCACTAAAGATAATTCATACAATATACTGTCTATAAAGTCGCTCAGAACGATCTCTCATATAATTAATAGACTATCGTAGAATGGTATACGCAATATCAAGTTGTCTATAAGCCCGCTTGTTAAATACTCCTCCGTTGATAAATATAAGGCATATAGTTTCAATGATCTTGTTGAAAAATATAAGGCGTGCATGTAGATTTAATGAGTCTTTCCACATATAACCTTATTTATTCTCTCAACTATATGCATTTATTTATTACCATCTACACAAAGTATTATCTCTCATCTTTCAAGACAATTAAGAGAGATATGTAAGTCATTTCCTCTCATGTTTTTCTCAATTTCACCACAACCTTAATCCTTGTGCCAAGTCAAAATACGCCTTATATTTATCAATGGAGGGAGTAGTAGACATCATTATTCTCTCTTATCCACATCATCCAAAATCTTATGTAATATACTCTTATATACAACATACGTGTACCATTGTACATGCCCTGATAGATATCAATGGCTTACTGTATCCTTTAAATACATTCACCCGTGGACACGTAAGGACATGTTTCAATGGCTTATTATGGATTTTTATAATAATTGTCATACATATCAAGACATGGAAGGCATTGATACAAACGAATTTCTTTACAAAATAGTCATTAACAAGTTGGCCGACGCTACACACTGGTAGAACTTACGGTCCCACTTGTCAGTCAGTCCTAGGAAGATCAAAAAAGGAAGGGGGAAAAATAACAATTCTCTTTGAGTAGTATTGCTGGCAGGATTAAAAGGGACAGGGACGCCTGAGGCAGGGAAGAGCGAAAACCAGACGACAGCAAGAGAGGGGGAAGACGGCGGAGGGGGAGAGGGGGAGAGCGGCCGGAAGATGCCGCCGATGAAGAAGTCCAAGAAGGGGAAGCGCAAGACCAAGGACTCCGGCAAGCTCAAGAGCGCCAAGTCCGGGGGCTCTTGAGCCCCACCTCCATGCTCGAGCAGTCCAAGAACCCGCCTTGCTCCAGCCCAAGAAACCCCACAAATGGCTCCGGTTCCTCCCATTCTTGCGGCATCGGCAGCCCGGTCACCGGCCTGGCAGGCGTGCTCGTCGCCGGCGAGGCCGAGCCGGAGTGTTGCAAGAACAGCAGGGTGCTACGCCTCAGGGTGCAGCTGCCTCCTCCCAAGAAGGGGTTTGGCGGCGATCTGCTGCCGCCGAGCTCGCCGATCGAGTTCGGAGTCAAGAACAGGGACTCCCAGCTCGCGTTGCTCTCCCCGGTGCAGCGGTCGCCGTTGTCGTCAGCGGCGAGGGCGGCGCAGAGCGAGGTGGAGCTCGCCGAGGACTACACCTGCGTCATCGCCCGGGGGCCCAACCCCAAGATGACCCACATATTCGACGACCGCGTCGTCGAGAGCTGCTGCGGCGGCGGCGGCGGCGATGGTTGCTGTCAGTTGAGCTCTTGCTATGGGTGCAAGAAGAAGCGGGGACAAGGCAAGGATGCTCTATTTTTGCACAGGTAAGGCAAAGACTCTGAATCCCGATGATTTGCAGGTTGCACATCAAATTTCATGCTTGTCAGTAAGATTAACTCACTTGATATTGCTAATTTTTAGCACCAGGCATGATTTGTGGGATTTTGGTTCAGAGGTGAGATGGTTAGTTTGATGAATTTTGTAATTTATTCAGTATTGAGCGCGTAATTAGTCGCAGTTTTCTGACTAGTGGTTTAGGTGTCTTGGTTAGTTCCATGTAACTAATGTTCAGAGATAATTGAAACGCTTTTAAGTACAAGATAAGATCATGGTCATACTTTATTGTCAACCCACTTAGTGTAAAGAGACGTCTTTGGCTGCAATCGTAATGTACATGGTCTATTGTCAGCCACTCCAACAAGACTTCATTTTCATTTGCCTGAAAGCAACATGGTTTCTGTAAATAGTTAAGGCACAGCTTGTAGCAACTAGCTTGTAAAGTATTTGATGCTGCATTGCTTTCATTGTGAGCCTATGAGCGACATCAATTGATCTCAGGTTTCAGAAAATGGATTAAATACTGACTTTTTTGTGGTCCCTAACATAACATTTATAGACAGATTGTAGATCTGGGGTCCCCAATCTTTGTCAGTCATTTTGTTACCGGCCCGGAATTTTTCTATGAACGGTGACGTTTCTGTCCCCTTGAATTCAGGATCCCTGGTGTGAATGGGATGGACCGTAGATATTGCTACAACAGTTGTGTGCTAATTATTAGAGTTCTTGGATGCATTGGGTTAACCATTTGTGCTCTTTTGAACTTTCTTCTAACAAAAAGTTCATGTCTCAGACTCTCAGTACAAGCATGTCTTGGAGGATAGCGTTTTTCATCAACTGATCGATCGACATAAATTACATTTCTGATCTTGACTTATATTCTACATTCAGTACATATCCTGTGTTCATTAGGACAAAAGCATACACCTACTAGTACTATAGTAGTATATATGCAAAACAAAATTTGAAGCCGTTACTTATCACACACAGCTTAGATTCTTTTTGGGGTTCTTGTTTTGTAAAAATCATTTGTTGATTCATCCTAATTCATCTTTCAGAGGTGAGAAAGCATTCTGCAGCAGCCAATGTACTTTTGGTAGAAGGATCGGCGATGCACCTGACGCATCAGTGAAATTGAAGTCCTGAACCTAGTTTCAGCCTCAACATTAGCAGACATCTGCCTACGAGTGAGAAATCATTATTCGTCTAGTAATTTTTTTTGGTCTAAATGGATGTACGATCGGTATGATCAAACCAGCTGGGATTTGCCCCTATTTTTGCTGCAATCAGAACAGATGACCTTGAGCAATGTTGAGCAGTCTTGTTGTTCCTTCAACTCAGCTGCTGATCCTTTGCTGAGAAATGTTCTTGTTTCATACGCTCTTGTTTCTTCAGTTAAGGGTTGGATTGAGAATCCCCTGTCAACTGGAATCTGGCACAAAATTTATCATTGTGTCGAGAATTCTGCGAAAATCCATTCATAACCGTCACTGCTGGTGGTGCCCGGTAAATCATGGAATTTGAGGAGTCCCACTTGCAGTGACCATTAAAAAATGAATGTTTTTTTAATTTTTGCATAAATCTTTCAAGACAGAATCTTTTCCCTCAGTTACTTTCACCTTTTGAGTGAGGTTTGATTGACAGCAACATGCTAGGACAAAGTTATTTGGTGTTACTTTCGGTTGTGTTTGGATCTCTGGGTGCGTGAACAATGGCAAGATCAGATGGTCATAACTCATAAACTGATGAATTTACTTCATAAATTTACAATCTATACCTGATGACGTCACTGTAGATTCAATTTTCGCACTGTGATCCAAGTAAAATGATCGGTGCTTCAATTCTCACAAGTATATATCTAGTTGATCTACGAGTTAGATAACAGTTTAATATATATGTGGTTATGATTTATGACCCGACGATTTTATACGATATATATAGCAACAAACGTCATTTGCACAAAAGAACAGACTTTCTGAGTAATAAACCAGTGCATATGACATGCATTTTGCATGATTGCATGATCACTGACCAAACCTAAATCCTTGCGCATGCTGTGTATGTAGAATGATATTGGTCAAGATAAATGTGGAACTATGCCTATACGAAACCTTGAGAAGGAATATTACTACTTAAAAAACTGAAATATCACCGGTATATCTGCAAATTGTTTTGACTAAATTCCCATACATATAAATTACCCTTTTTATCCTTGAATTTTTTTTTACCCTTTAGGGTAAAATAGGGTGAAGAACCCAATTCTTGGTAAAGTAGAAAAGTTATGTCAAGTGAGAAAAAGGCATGATTTTCGTAGTTCACAAAATCTTCCGCAAAACATATCTTCATGACTTCATGCTAAGAGTGCCCTCATAGTTCACCAAAATCTCAAGCGTGCTGTTGCGTGAACTCATGCATGCTTGCCAAATGCTACTACGGTACCAGGTTATACCCTTAAGATGTGTTTGGTTGTTTATACTAAGTAGTATATATATATATGAGATTGTTCGAGAAAGAAGTTATCTGTGTGTTTGGTTACTTGAATAGAATCATCCTATTCTGGATGGTGAGATACAAATTTGAGAAATATTCTCTATAGATGCTGGACCATTTCATTCACCCAAAACAATAGAACCAAGTGGTACAAAACCATCCTATTCCATTCAACCTCATCTCACTAACCAAACACACTATTATTTTTCTACGTCTCTTTGTCTAGGCAATCACAACAAAATCAACAATTAACGAAAAATCATACCCCTACTTTTTCATATCTATTCAATGAATTCCAGTTTTATCCTCTGAACAACATCTAGCGGGTAGATAACGCCTCCTTACGATAACGTAGAAGATAAAACTTCCATATTAATTATCACAAATACCAAAATGCAAGAAAAGAGATAAGGAACAGATATAAATATGATAAATGCCCTTTACTTTTCCCGAACTGGCCTCATGGGCCTTTGGCCCATTTTGCTGCCCAAAAAAACCTTTGGCTGCTAGGGCTTCCCCATGCGCCGCCATTCCATACGCCCGCGCCGCCTCCCTTGCGCGTCCTCGCGCCTCGCGCGCGCCTTGCGCCGTTGCCGCGTCGTCCGTCGCTGCGCCTCGCGCCGCTTCTTCCTGCGCGCGCGGAGGCCGAGTACGGTGGCACGCTTCATACGGAGGCGGCGGCACATCATCGGGCCGTCTCGGCGCCGGCGAGCGGCCGCGAGGCGTCGTCGAGGCGTAGCGGCCGGAGGGCGACGGCTTCTGCCGGAGACGGGCGCGGCGGTGGCGCGCGGCGGCGGAGCGGCGGCCGACGCAGATGGATGGCGGCGCGAGGCCGAGCCGCCGTGCGGTGGTTGGCGCGAGGCCAAGACGGCGGCCGTGCGGTGCCGTGCGCGCGACCGAAAGCGGCGCGCGCGGCGGCCGGGCGGCGCTTCATGCGGTGCCGTGCACGCGACCGAGCCAGCGCGCGCGGCGGCGGGCGGCGCCGGGCGGTGCCGTGCACGCGACCGAGCTAAGCGGCGGGAGTGCTACGCTCGCGGGCACAAGTGCGCGGCGCCGCGGAGGCGGCGGCGCGGCTGCGTCGCGGCCACGGATCTGTGGCGGCTGCGTCAAGGCCGGGCGACGCGCGGCGGCGGCTCGCGACGCGGGCGGGCCAGCGCCGACTTCATGCGCCGAAGGGCTCGAGGCGACGGCACGGCCAAGCGGCGGCGGGTTCGAGGCGACGGCCGATTATGAGCGGCGGGCGCGGTCTTGAGGCGGCGGCGCGCGTCCGCGCTTTAGCCGGCGACGCCGGCGCGTAGCGCGACGGTCCGGAGCCGACGGCGGCGGCGGTGGCCGAAGGCCGCGAAGCGGCCAGAGGTCAACGGCGCCGGCCGCGAGCGACAGACGGAGGCCGAGGCCGGCCGCTGCGGCGTGGCGCTTCATGCGCGGCGGCGCGGAGGCCGAGGCCGGCCGCCTGGCGCGGCGCGTCCGTGGGTGAACCGAGGCGGCGAGGCGACGGCGGCCGTCGGCGGCGCGCTCGGCGCGAAGACCGAGGCAAGACGTCGATTTTCCCCTTTTTTTCGTGGATGATGCATGTACCGATGTCGTCAGTAGCCGTGCCACGTGGTGCAATCATAAAAACAGATCTGACGAGAGATGCATGCGTAGGATCAACAACGATTAGAATCAATCGCCGATTCTCACCTTTTCTCACCTTTTCAATCAACTCCGGTGAGAGCCGTCGCGATAACGTGTTAAGGAACCTCGCTATCGAATAGTCCGGGGTTCCCGAACAGATCTGAATTGGAGAACAGAAAGAGAGAGAGACACAACGACGACGGAATTCTTTATTGCTTTCTGATTGCATTTACATTAGGGGGGACCCCTCCTCCTTTTATAGCGCTCATCCAGGGTTTTGGCTAAGGGACCACATGGGCCTTCCAATGGGCTATTAGGGTTTCTTAACAGATCCAACGGCTCCACGACACATTTGCAAGGAAGCTCGTGGATGTCTGTAGACTAGCAAACGCCACTTTCATTAAGGGCATGTACAGTGATATAGACGGTGGCTATCTATAATACACATCCATGCCATCTATAGACAGCACTAAAGATAATTCATACAATATAATCGCCTATAAAGTCATGCATAACGATCTCTCATATAATTAATAGACTATCTGTAGAATGGTATACGCAATATCAAGTTGTCTATAAGCCCGTTTGTTAAATACTCCCTCCGTTGATAAATATAAGGCATATAGTTTGAATGATCTTGTTGAAAAATATAAGGCGTGCATGTAGATTTAATGAGTCTTTCCACATATAACCTTATTTATTCTCTCAACTATATGCATTTATTTATTACCATCTACACAAAGTATTATCTCTCATCTTTCAAGACAATTAAGAGAGATATGTAAGTCATTTCCTCTCATGTTTTTCTCAATTTCACCACAACCTTAATCCTTGTGCCAAGTCAAAATACGCCTTATATTTATCAATGGAGGGAGTAGTAGACATCATTATTCTCTCTCATCCACATCATCCAAAATCTTATGTAATATACTCTTATATACAACATACGTGTACCATTGTACATGCCCTGATAGATATCAATGGCTTACTGTATCCTTTAAATACATTCACCCGTGGACACGTAAGGACATGTTTCAATGGCTTATTATGGATTTTTATAATAATTGTCATACATATCAAGACATGGAAGGCATTGATACAAACGAATTTCTTTACAAAATAGTCATTAACAAGTTGGCCGACGCTACACACTGGTAGAACTTACGGTCCCACTTGTCAGTCAGTCCTAGGAAGATCAAAAAAGGAAGGGGGAAAAATAACAATTCTCTTTGAGTAGTATTGCTGGCAGGATTAAAAGGGACAGGGACGCCCGAGGCAGGGAAGAGCGAAAAACCAGACGACAGCAAGAGAGGGGGGAAGACGGCGGAGGGGGAGAGGGGGAGAGCGGCCGGAAGATGCCGCCGATGAAGAAGTCCAAGAAGGGGAAGCGCAAGACCAAGGACTCCGGCAAGCTCAAGAGCGCCAAGTCCGGGGGCGCGCCGCCGCCGCTCCCGCCGGAGCTCCGCGGCCTCGACACCGAGTGGTGGTACGCCTTCCTCCACAAGCACGCCGAGTCAGGTATGCATACACCTCTCTAATCGCCCCGCTTCCTCCCTCCCTCCCCACCGTTTCTTGGATTCTTGTCCCCGCGTGCTGCATTCCCCCAAATTCGCTCCGGTCGACGGGCAATTTGTTGTGCCTGTGCGTGTATTCTGCTAAGATTTGGGGTGGACCGCCGTGTTCTTGACGGAAGGCTGAATCGTTTCGATTGATTCGGTGCGAAATTGTGACCTTGCAGTGTGATGCTATGACGAGGTGAATCTTGGTCCGACCGTGTGAGGTAGAATTTTGAGTCTTGATTCACTTTGATGGACAGGTCCCAGTGCGCCTTCAGATGAGGGGGAAGCATTCAGGTACTTCTTCAGGACTTCGAGGAAGACGTTCGACTACATCTGCTCCATTGTAAGGGAGGATTTGATCTCGAGGCCACCATCTGGGCTGATCAATATTGAGGGGAGGCTACTTAGCGTGGAGAAGCAAGTGGCGATTGCCATGAGGAGGCTGGCATCCGGGGATTCGCAGGTGTCGGTGGGAGCTGCTTTTGGCGTTGGGCAGTCTACTGTTTCACAAGTGACTTGGAGGTTCATCGAGTCCATGGAAGAGAGGGCTCGGCATCATCTGGTGTGGCCGGGTCCAGAGAGAATGGAGGAGATCAAAGCTAAGTTTGAGGCTCTGTCTGGTCTGCCGAATTGCTGCGGTGCCATTGATGCCACCCACATAATCATGACGCTTCCTGCTGTGGAGTCATCTGAAGATTGGTGCGACCCGGCGAAGAACTACAGTATGTTCCTACAGGGGATTGTTGATGATCAGATGAGGTTTATTGATATTGTCACTGGTTGGCCTGGCAGCATGACATTTTCACGATTGTTGAAGTGCTCCGGGTTTTTCAAGCTTTGTAAAGCCGGAAAACGCTTGGATGGTCCTGTCAAAGTTTCGGCGGAGAATGCAGAAATCAGGGAATTCATTGCTGGTGACGTGTGTTATCCTCTACTCCCATGGCTTATGACTCCATATGAAGGGAAAAGCCTGTCTGCCCCAATGGTCAACTTTAATGCTCGGCAAAAAGCTGCAAGGGCTCTTGGAACAAGAGCATTGGCACGGCTGAAGGGTTCCTGGAGAATCTTGCACAAAGTCATGTGGAGGCCTGATAAGCATAAGTTGCCAAGTATAATTCTTGTCTGCTGCCTGCTTCACAATATAATTATAGATTGCAAAGATGAACTCCTTTCAGATGTACAACTTCCAGATAATCATGATACTGGTTATACTGAAGAGAACTGCCAACAAGTGGATCCTAATGGCAGAGTGATGAGAGAGATCATTACAGGACATCTCCAAAGTTATGAAGCTTCCAATTGAACTGAACTAAGCTGATTCGAAGTATTGCTGGAGTTGCGATGATGTGTATTTTTTTCTTATGTTATTTTGGTCAGTTACCCTTATTGTAATCGGACTCTAGATTCTCCAGCAATGGCGTGATTCGTTCCTTTAGGAATTAGCTACCTGGAAAAGAAAAGAACTACCCTCATGCTTGAGTTAATGTTCTCCATGGTGATGATAATCCATTAATCCCATCATTTCGAGTTGCATGATGTTTCTATGGCCATTTGTTTTGAACGAAGGAAATCATCATCATACTTTTATTTTGGAAAACATGGAAGGGAATAATCTTTGAGGAGTTATTGTCATGCAACTTTGTAATTTGCATAATATAATGGAATTCATGGTAGTTAATTATGGAAGCATGAGCGTTCTGGCCCTTTTAGTGGTTATTATATATGTGAAATGTTGTGGAGAGAACTATCCATGAATGCTTCAGTACCTCATTTTTGGTTGATCACAATGCCACAGTTTCTAAAACTAGACCTTTTCTTTTCTGTTTTTGACATGCCTGATGCTGATTTACCGAACCGCCGATGATATAACTTGAGATTGCATGCTTTTCTTTTTCTTTCGGTGATTTACTATTTGTTTTCATTGATAAGGTGGTCATTATGTCATTTATTGATTGCTCCTGCTTAAATGGCTTAACTGGAACTCTTTTCGTTCTTGCATAACTCATTACTGCAGGGTACAAACAGGATAATGAATTCTGACAATGTTTGGTGAGACTTGTCAGAAAGGCACATGGTTACCTAGGCGACCCAAGCAGCCGAAGGGGGGCGCCATGGCCCAACACCCCGCCTGGAGAACGCCAGGCGGCTGCTTGGGGTGTTGAGGCATCGTGGTGACGGTGACTAGGCGTCTGGCCAAGCATCTAGGCGGCCGATTGGACTAGAGGGCTGGAGGCTAGGTCATTTGAGGACGGGATAGGGGAGTTACGGGAGGGCTGGACTTGCGTTGTGTGGAGCCGTGTTGACCGGAGAGGACGAACTCTAGAGTTGCGCCTCCATCGATCGTCGATCGGTAATCCCTTCAGCCTCCCCTCACCTTCCCCTCCGTCTCTGTCACCCCCGTTGCCAGCAGCGCCTCCCCCTCCACCTCTAGTGCTACCGTCACCCCCGCTGCCAGTAGCGCCTCCCTTCCGCCTCTGGTGCTACCACCGCCTCCGTTGCCAGCAGCGCCTTCCGCGGTGAAAAAGCTCTCCCGTGAAAGGGTAAGGCTGGCTTGCTCTCCCGTGAAGGACAGAGAAGAGATATGGATAGAGAAGGGATAAGGTTGGACCAAGTGACTTATCCTTGGAAGTTGGAATATTCTCAGTTTACTTGCTGCTGCATATGCATTATTTTGGTAGTCTAACTGTCGCCTAAGCAGACGCCTAGGTGCCTAGACGTCTAGCGTCTAGACGCCCTAGAGGCGACTCGCGTCGTGATAACCATGGACAGGCATATAGTACAAATTGTATTGTAATCTTTTTGTAATGAAGAATCATATGGAAGGTCATAAGATGTAAGTTTGCATGGTGACATAGCCAGTGAAGATGAAGTCTTGCAATACTTAGAGAGCATAGAGCAATGCACAAGCGGGAATAAGCATAGTGACCATTAAACTTGGTGCATTCTTTGAGTATATGGAGCTCGATGTTGCGTTAGATTCCGCGCTTCCTGCATCAAATTGACTAATCTAGTTAGGCCAGTGCGTATGAACTTCTAATATATGAGAACGAAGCTCTTGCTCTATCCTTCAGACTAAGAGCTATATTTATAAGGCGTACAAAGAAGACTTTACGTAGGAGTAGAACTGCATACTTGGAAAGGAAACAAAACCGAAACGAATTCGGATCACAAACTCAACACATTTTGCACTGTGCTGGAAACAATTTCTTTCGAATATTGCTATATACTGATCATCAGAACTTCTGTCATCTATGGTCATTTGGCAAATACCCATCTATTGTACAGCAATATGAAGCAATATTTTCATTCAACTAGAGATGGGCAACACATGTTGATGCAAAATTTGGTCCTCCATTTTGTACTGGAAGAATAATGAACCATATGAAATAAACACAATTTATATTCTTTCGTTAGGTTTATCAACGACTTCACCTTTAGGTGCATCTGCGGCTTCTGCGCTTGTTGCTGGCGACTCACTAGAAGGTGTTGCTGCAGGTGTTGTTGTTCCTGGTAGAGCTGGAACGCCTGAAATTAAACAGCCATCCAGTTTGGTTTGGTGAGGTTTTTTTTTTCTTTTTTTAAAAAACAAAATGGTTTGATGGGTTTAAGAAGTGATATACTCACTCCGGTCACAGCAAATAATTGTCGTTTTGGATATCGACATGATCCCCAAAACTCAAATTTGACAACTAATTTCTATTATAATATATTTAAAAATTCCAATAAAACTAAAATATTATAAAATTATGTTTCGAGACAAATCTACACATATGATTTTCATACATCGAATCTAAATATTTTAAAAGATATCGATAGGTAAAGTTTCAAAAGTTTGACTGCACGCATCTCAAATCGAAAAGTTTTTTTGTGAATCGGAGGGAGTACTGATTATGACATGCATTGGATCGTAACATACCTGTGCATTGGCTAATTGGTGGTGCTTGGACCTTGCAGACACCGGGCAGTTCCAGCGCCCTCGTATGGTTGATGGAAATGCCGAAGGACGCGGCGCTGCCATCCAGGACCATGCAGAGGCACCGGGGGTCGGACTGGACGACGCCGGCGAGCGTGGTGCAGCAAGCGAATCCAGGGAGCAGGGATTTGCTCGAGATGTAGTCGAGGCACGGGGAGAGGGTCATCATCACGCTTGAACAGCCGTTGTTCTGCGCCGCGGTCTGGGAAGCCAGCATCATCACCAAACCCAACGCGGCGGTGATCTCCATCTTTCGCGACGCCATTCTCAGCTGAGCTGCCGGCGGTCCCTCCGCCTCAACGAACAACGCCGGTAAAGCGAAGCCTTGTCCCCAAAAGAACTCTGATTGCCCAACAGAGAGTGGTTTCTAAAGAGGTTGAAGGAGGAGACGTTGTATGCATGCTGCGTCCGTGCCGAAATTGTTAGGATGCTATACCAGGGTCCAGGAAGGTAGGAAGCTGCTATGTTCTCCTGACCACACAGCTGTTTGGTCATGGTGCTAAATCTGAATGGCCTTTGATGCAGCATTCTATTCATAGTTACCGCCGGAAACGCAGTTTGTCTGAGTAGCGGCATGGTATTTGGGTTCGTGGGTCGTTATTTTTTTTTCTAATTTCTACTGCGAATATGAACTCATGCCTTAAACCGGTTCGGGTTCAACGAATCCGGTTCGTAAGGGTTTACAGTGAATATGGTAACTATGATTCTATTCATGGGAGGAAAGGGCTCGATGTATATGCACAAATTTAGAGGGTTTGGTTGCTCCCATCCGGGTACAAGCAGTTGCAGTTCTTCCTTTATTATTTCCTGAGTCTGAAGTGTCAATTTGTCCTTACATTTGTAGGAGGGATGCTGAAACTAATACGCATCGATCCAACTCATACTGATGCGATTTTGTTAGCTGTTACAGTATTTGATTGTTTTGAGGATTAGGTTGCATCAAATTTTGTTTTTTTAGTTCTGAAAATACAATATGAATTCAAGTGCGAAAATACAGGAATGGATAACACATCTAAACTATAGAAGTGTAGAGAACAGTTGATTGGATAGTAGGTAAGAAAAACATTAGTTTTTTTTGTTTTTTAGGGCACACAACACGACTGACGTTGGATATGCATGTGTGCATACACACGCTAGGGATTGCAGAGGTGGGGAACTGGGGATAAATTCACAACCATACGAAGAACACACCGGCACGTTAGTTGGCAACATTGAGGAGAACCTAGGGTTCGATATTTGATGAAGGGGGTGACCACTAGCCAAGCGACCACTACCGTCTTGAACAGTGATGGAACTAGAAATTTTTTAATAAAGATGTATACTTCACGTGTACAACTCTAGTCTCGTACAATATCTTCGTAACATCATAAATCCAATATATATATTAAAAATTTGCTAAAAATACAATACAAATAGTTCTAAAATCAACAAATTAGAACTAATTCAATCAACAAATTTGACCCATTAATAGATGATCTTCCGATATTTTTCAAATTATTTGAGGTGCGGATGCATAATGGTTGAAAGAGCATGTGGAGGTCTACCCGTGATGGTGATGAGTTATTGACATCATTTAATCACGTGGTGCTTGAGTTTGAGCATAATTTGAAGTCTAATTCGAATTTGAAGCAATTTGGAGTGCCCAGAAATTGCGGTGCTACCGGTCATGGGGCGGTAGCACCGGGCCTTAGGCCGATGTGATTTTTCCAGAGGGCTGATTTTTTGGATTTCTTGGAGGGCGGTAGCACTGGCCCTTATGAGCGAGAATGAACTAAAATTTATGATTTTGATAATATAATTGTATATCTTTTTGGACATTGCTATGTGATGGGTATTTCTTGTCTTTGATGGTCGCAGGACGACGATGCTAAGTCATGGTGAGGCAAAAGACGACCGAGACTAGGCGAGGTGCGTCAGAGGTCTAGACTGTCGAGGATCGTCGGAAGATGATTGGAGATGGGGTCATTACGAGCCGAGAAGACAAGGAATGGATGAGATGCTAACTTGGAGCTACTCGGATCAAGGAGGGCCGTTGGATCACGGTCTAGGTGATAGAGTAGCGGGTCTAGTTAGTATGCTTTGAAAAGCGTATAAAAACCCGATATGGTTGTTGGGTTTCGGGTTAGCCCATGTATGGCTGTGTGAGTGAGTCAATCCTAGCCCTTGAGATGATCATTAGGGTTGAAGTAACTCATCTAAGGGTGGAGGATGGCTCAAGAGTAGTATAAATGAGGGGTAGGGGTATTTCTCCCCTCTTTGAAGTTTTTGAAGTTCTTGTGCTCCTTTGAGCTTTGCCTACTTTGTTGTATGGCTTTGTAAACCTCCCTTTCAGAAATAAAAGTTTAATTTCCTCAAGTCTGAATTTATTTTACGTATTTACATTATGCTTTAAATTAAGTCTTTAAATTCCACAATTTACATTCTTGCAATTTAATTTCTGCACATTTGGATTTGCCTCTCCTTCTAAATTCGTGTGGATTTTGTGCCGAGGATATATGATTGATGGATGAGTCTTCTTCAGACCATATCCCAATCATCTAGGCAAATCTTGTGCTCTTTTTTGCAAGAAACCGATCTTTTGCTCTTTAGGAAATCATTCTTGGAAGATCGAGTTTCTGGTATTTTTGACTTGTGTTCTTGCTTGTTTTGACGTGTGGGAGGCTATCCAAAATCATCTTGATCATTAAAACCCCACGAGCAAGTTCAATATCAAGTTTTTAGGGTTTTGCTCTTACTTGGTGCATTCTTCCTTCGATTCGAAAAAGGTCAGAACTTTGACGTCAATCTCTTAGATTGAAGGTTGGAATAGATTCCTGACCTCCATACGAAGGTGCATACTAAGTTTCATGAGTTTTGAATCAACCGATCAAAAGTTGCATCATTTTTTCTTTTGAAATTGTGATGTGTTCTTTGCTGATTTTTGAGACCCGGTGCTACCGGCCTCCCAGTGGTAGAACCGGCCCTATAGGGTAAATTGCTCCCTCTCAATTTCTCTTTTTGATTGTTTCGACTAAGGGCTTGTTTGGATCATTTTGAGTGGGGGAAAATTTTATTTGGGATCATTCACCCCCCTCTGATCGCCATCTCGGTCCTTCAATTGGTATTAAAGCCCGATTTTGCTCTTTCATAGATCTTGACCAGTCTCAAGAGTCATGAAAACGGACAAATATTCCACCAAGCCTCCTATCTTTTCTGGAGTTGATTTTCCCTTCTGGAAGTCGAGAATGGAGCCGTACATCACTGCCCAGGGCTTCCTGATTTGGTAGAAGGTAAAGCTCCCATATGAGAATCCTGCCGATGAAAACGTTACGGCCGGCAATATGACTCATGTTGAGGCGAACGCTAAGGCAAGGAACATCCTCATACAGGCCTTAGCTGCAGTGAGTACGATAGGATCTCTCACCTATGATCCGCTCATCAGATCTAGGTGACCCTCGATGCTTACCATGAGAGCACCACCCACATCAAGACGGTGAGACAGGATCAATACAAGCGTGACTACAACAAGTTTGAACAACACGTTGGTGAGACCCTTGATGAGTGCTTTGGTCATTTTACAAGGATTTTGAGTGATCTCCGAGCAGTTGGTTGCACATACCCTGACTCAGAGAACGCTTGACACTTCTTGACCGCACTTGATCTTTGAGGTTAGGAGATGAAGGTGACTGCCACTAAGGACACCACAGACTTATCGATCTTGACTCTTGACGAGCTTTACTCCCGGTTCAAGACTCATGAGATCGACATTGTCTCTTGTAAGACAAAGTCGCAGTCGATGGCCTTGGTCACCGATCCCATTGGCTCCTCTTTTGAGACTCCAGTTAGTTTCTCTCTTTGCACCCTTTGTGAGCTAAGCGATGAACAGCTAGAAAATTTTCAAGAAAGTGAGATTGCTCTTCTAGCTCGCAAATTCTCTCATGCCTACAAGAGGGTGAAGGAGAGAAAGAGAGGTGGCATCATCACCTGCTTTGAGTGTGGTGGCTCCAACCCATTCGGGCAAACTGCCCCAAGTTGGGGAAAGGCAAAAACGACTCCGGTGGTTCGGGAAAAATCAACTACACCGATAAGAATTGAAATCAACATAATCTAATTTAATACCATTTTGTTGATGGTTTCGAAGTATTTTTAGAATCGAGCTAACTAGCTGGTCACTAGCTAGGGGTGGATATCGATTCAGGTACCCGTCTTATCGAGCTTTTCCCGAAATCGATTTAATTTGATTTAATATCACTTTATTGATAGTTTATAAATATTTTTAGAATCGATATAACGAGCTAAGCCAATCTGAGTTAATTGCATTTGATTTAATATCATTTCATTATTATTTTGGAAGTATTTTTGGAATCGAGCTAATGAACCGACCACTAATATCGAGCCAGTCCTCATTTTATCGAGCTTTGATTCAATATTGTTTTATTGGAATTTTGGAAGTATTTTTAGAATCTAGCTAATGAGCCAAGCCAAGCTGAGTTAATTGAATTTGATTTAATATAATTTCATTGATAGTTTGGAAGTATTTTTAGAGTCGAACTAACGAGTAGGCCGCTAATATCAAGCCAGGTCCGCATCTTATCGAGCTTTTCCCCGAAATTGATATAATTTGATTTAGTATCAATTGATAGTTAGGAAGTCTTAATAGAGCTAAGGAGGAGCAGAGTCACCAATTAAGACAGTAATTAAAGCAATTTTGAACCATGCCCCACTAACGAGTTTTTTTCCACGCCTACTAATAGGGAGCTTAATAGCCAAAGAAAAATTACCCCAACCAATCAATGTTTCAAATCTCATTTTTGGTTGATATCTCATGGTATTCTTTTGCTCCTCCATGATTGTATAGTTGGGGTTGTCCAAGAGAACCTAAGTGTTTTTTTGCTAAATAGCACTCAAATTCTGAGTTTTCATATCTACTCCTATTTGAATACTATTTTATCAAGAGTACTCAATTTTTTTAGATATTAGGTGAGGGACATTATTCTTTTTTATATGGCCTTTTTACATCAATTATATGCTAGTTTTACACAAATTAAATTATGTAAAAATATGTGAAAATTTGTAAAAAGAGAGAATATTATTCTTTATGCATGGCCTTTTTTACATCTTACATACTAATTTTACACAAATTAAATTATGTTAAAAATAATATGACAATTTGTTAAAAAAAAAGAAACAAAACAAACTATAAGGAACACAACAAACAAAAATATGGATCACAAAGTCAAATATAGATAAAGTACAATGTGGATCACAAAGCAATATCTAATAGACAAAAAAAATTGAGTGCCCACAAACAAAAAAAAAATTAGTATCTAATAGACAAAAAAAAGTAGTGCTCACAAACAAAAAAAACACTTGAGTGCCATTTAGCAATTCCCTATATACTTTGTGCAAAATAATGAGCTTGTTTCTCCTCTGCAAGTGACATTTGATCATGCACTGTTTATTGAAAACAGAAATGGAATTAGCTTTGTATGATGGTGGCTTATGCTTTTGTGCCTTGCATTGCTGTTTTTTATTTTTATTTTTTGTGGGAACAGGCAAGTAGCATAGATGTTTACCGTCCTGGATAACAACTATAGGTTAGCCATGATGTTTGATAACATATCCGTTACAATTTTGTTACTTTCTCTTGTCTCACCTAATGTGTAATAATATAATAACTTATATTATACCGGAGAGAATCGGTCGTCGGTCAGGCACGCCATGTCACCATTTTCACGAAAAAGTCCTTCCAAAATTTTGAAATTATGTTTAGCTCCTCCCGTCGGTTTTTCACAAAATGGATCTAAAAAAACTAAAGTTACATTTAGGTCCCTCTATGGTCTTTCCCAAAAAGTAGCCCGTAGTTTCGTAGATTTACCGACAACTCCTAGTAACCCAGTTTTTTAAAAAAACCGAGAAAACTAAAATTACGCAAAAAGGAACCCGCGGTTTCATAGATTCGCTGATGACTCCTAGCAACCCATTTTTTTAAAAAAAACCAGAAAACCAAAATTACGTACAGGTTACAGATTCGCTAACAACTCCTAGTAGGCCATTTAAAAAAAAACTAGAAAACCAAAATTATGTACAGGTCCTCCCGCAAATTTGCTGATGACTCTTAGCAACCTATTTTTTTGAAGAAAAAAAACCCGAGAAAACCGAAATTACGCAAAAAGGAACCCGCGGTTTCGCAAATTTGCCAGCGACTCCTAGTAGCACATTTTTTAAAAAAAGCCTAGAAAACTGAGGCTACGTTGACGCCCTCCCGCAAATTCGCCAATGACTCCTTGCTAACATATTTCTTAAAAAAAACCCGAGAAAAACAAATTCGCCAACGACTCATAGCTAACACATTTTTAAAAAAAAAACCCAAGAAAAATAGAAATTATGTTCATGTCCTCATACCTTTTTTTCACATGTAACCAAATTTCGTACCGCACAAAGAGGATATATGGTGCCGCAGATTCGCCGATGGCTTCTAACTAGCACATTTTTGGAAAAAAAAAACCGAGGAAAAACGAATTTATGTTTCGGTCTTCATACCTTTTTTTCCTAGAAATAACCGTCGGACAAAATTTTGAACGGCGCAGCGTAGCACGCGATCGTGACTAGTTTTTCTTTAGATCACAAAGGGTCTCTACCTTTTTGTTTGGTAATACGGCTTTGGTGTTTCTCGTTTCAGCTACAAATATGACGACCGTGGCACCATGGATTTACCAGGACATTGTTCAGACCCTCACCTCTCATGAGTTGGATATGCTCTGCTCACGTTGGCTTCGGGATCTAGGCAATGAAGATGCGGGACGATGGATCACGGCGGATATAGGTGGGTGCTAGGTATGCTCTCGTGTCTTTAAAATTTTGGGAAGTGCTGTAGGACCAACTCTCTAATGGTTGGAATTTGTTGATCGGATTGGTTTCGATTTTAATGGTTTAGGGTTTTAAGATCTTATAACTATTTATATTGTACTTTCAAAAAATTTCAAATATATGTGTTGGATTTATAATATTATGAAATTATTGTACAAGACTATAGAGTTAGAGGTGTGAAGTGTGTATCCCATCGAAAATTTTCTAATTCCGTCACTGTCTGTCCAATGTGCAAAAAGACATGATCCTCCTCAAAATACTTTCGACAACCTGTATCATCCTTCGTGCGAAGAAGGTAAACCCCCGATCCAGGTTAGCTTCTAAATACTTCTGGGGAATAATTCTCCCATTGTTTTCAACTCGATGATTTTTTTTATTATTTTGGAGCAGAATAAAAGTGCCCATAGCTTTTCTTTGCTTAACTGTTTAATCGACAACACATGGAGTGTCGATTTTGAAGTTTTTGATCGAGCAAGGACCGGTTACTGCTGTGTCTGTGCCACTGCTAATATTACCAATCTTATAGCGGAAGAGATTTCGGTCTCCTCGTGCGCCGCTCTATAATAACAATAATAATAATAATTCTCTTAAAGTGCCAAGACTTGCTGGCAGAGAGGACATCCATGTCAGTAGATTTACATAAACGTGCGAGAAAAAAAAACCTATAGTTTCGCAAATTCACATTTAGCTCCGAACCAAGCCTTTTTACAAAAGAAAAAAGACATCGTAGTTTCAAAAAATTGCGTTCAGATCTTGACCGAGCCCTTTTGCAAAAAGACATCGTGCTTCCAAAAAATTGCATCCAACCTCGGAATGAGCACTCTATCAATTTTCGTCTGGTGCAGCGTAGCACGTGGCTCTACCTAGTGGTATTAATCTGTCAAGAAGAATGCAGGCAGCAGTTAAGGTACGGGCAATGTGGCAATTGACCACGATAAATTTGTTGAAGAGCCATGCATTCATCGTGTGGGTAGTGACTTTGGCCTGGAGCCGTGGCATCTTGGTGGACGGCTTTACCTACCAAGCGCCGTGTTGAGTCATGTGACAGCATTGGATTATGGAACATTGAGGTCAATTTCTTAAACTTTTCTTTTGCGCTGCCTTTTCATGGATTTTTTTTCCCCTTTTCTTTTCATGGTTTGTGAAACTTATAATGAAGTATTTGTCCCCCTGTATGATTTGCAGCCTTTGACTTGACTCTACAATCTTTTATATTATAGATATAATCTATAATATAAATCCATTGTCTTGAAAAACGTAGTCTCATAATATAAGTCTATTGAGATATTTAAATCAAGTGTAGTTATTGCAATATTTTCTCTATATACCCTTTTTTATACTAAAAAAATGAATGCATAGTTGTGCTATGGGATTTATATGGGTATGTATATATATAGTTCAATGATATTATTTCTTTTATTGTATTTAATGTCTCCTATCCTCATTACCACCACTAGTGGTGGGCACATGGGCCGTGCCTCGGTGGGCCGGCCCGGGGCACGGAGGGCACGGCACGGCCCAAGCCCGGCCCGGCACGTTAACGGGTCGTCGCTTGACCACCTATCATCAGAGTTCGTGCCGTGCGTGCCCAAAACTCAAGACGACGGCGGCACGGCAGTTTGGGTCGTGCCCCATGTTGGCCCGGCCCGGAGAAGAAACGGGCCAGAGAGACGCCCGCGGCACACCCGCGCGGGAGGCAGGCACGCGTGGCGAGACGTCGCGCCTCTGCCGCGCTGCGCTTCGCCGTGCCGCTCGCGCTGCACCGCGCCCGCCGCTCCGTCGCCGAGCCGCACTGCGTCGCGCCGTGTTGGTGGGTGTCTTCTTGCCGCCCCGCCATGGTCGGGCCGGAGGAGAGAAGCGCGCGACGAGTGAGGGGAGAGGAGGGAGGCCGGGCGGCGCGGCGAGGCTAACGGGGTGTGCCGCGAGGGCGGGCGGGGAAGCGAGCCAGCGAGGAAGAGGGAGAGGGAGGCCGGCGGCCGACGGGCGAGGCGGCGGGCGGGCGGGGAAGCGAGGCAGGGAGAGGAGAGCCTGGCCCGTGAGAGAGGGAGGGGAGGAGGCGTGGGCGAGGCGGGCGGGGGCGGGCGGGGAAGCGAGTGGCGAGGAAGAGGAGCAGAGGAGGCGGGCGGGGCGAGGTGAGTGAGCAGTGGGGGCCGGCGAGGCGCGGGCGAGAGAGAGGAGCCTCGGCGGGCGGGCGAGGAGAGGGAGGCCAGGGCGACCGTGGGACGAGGCGCGACGGGGCCGGAGGAGGGCGGGCGGGAAGCGAGCCATGAGGAAGAGGAGCGGGAGGTCGGCGAGCGACGGGCGAGGCGGCGACGGGGACCGGCGAGGCAAAGCGGGCGGGGAAGCGAGGGGCGGGGAGAGGAGGCCTCGGCCGTGGGAGGAGAGGCGAGGAGGCCGGCGAGGCGGGCGAGGCGAGGCGGGAAGCGAGGTGACGGGGCGGCCACAGAAGGGACTCGGCGCGCCACGCGTGGTATGCAGCAGCGAGGATTCTCTCGGGAGAGAAAAGGTAAGGGAGAGAGGGAAAAAAAGAGGGGAAGCGACAGGCAAATTTAGCTTTTTGTGTGTATCAGTGCATGCATGTCCGGAAATTTGGCTTTTATGTGTGCATGCATGTCAATCGATCCTCACGCTTGAATTTGCAACGACGTAAAGCATTCAACTAGCACGGCCGTGCCTCAATTGAAATGACGTAAAGCATTGAAAGACATAAAGCATTCAACGAATGAATTTTCGTCATGCACGAGCACGGCCGCGCCTCATTTGAATTTGCAACTACAGCGGAACAACAATTTGACGCGTGACATGATATAAAGTTGCTTTGTCATATTCGTACTGTACTCCCGTGCGTCATTTGAATTTACAATGACAGCAGAACAACGGTTATTTCGCTGGACACACTATAAAGACAGGGGATGGCTTGCATTTGTTCTGCACAACTCTATCGCGCTCTCCCTTCTTGCCCATTTTTGCTCAGGCGCTCAGCACAATCTGCACATCTCTCTCTATTTGCTTTCTTTTCTTTGCTCTCTCATTGTGAAATAAAATATTTCGCAAGAGCAAGAGCAGGAGAGCGCGGGCTGCTCTCCTAGTCCCCCTCGTCAGGATCAAGAGATCGACCCACGCCAACTCTCCCCCAGCATGGGAGACTACGGCATGGATGACCGTCATCTGGACGGCACGCACGGTATCGAGGATGCCTCATACACTCCGGATGCACCGAGCTAACACAACGGCTATAGAGCATCTCTCACCGCACCTGGAGACTTATATTGGAGGTTTTGTACTCCACCAGAGGTGCGTATGCCATATTATTAATCTCATTGTACAGGCAGGTTTGCATGTAATGAAACCTACTTTGGAGGGCATACGTAGTGCTATCGATTTTATTACTAATTCACTGTAAAGTTTGCCCAGCCTCTGAGTAATCGCAAGGCCAACAATATGAAACCAAGAAGATTCAACCTTGATATTAAGGTTAGATGGAACTCAACTTATACTATGCTGCGTAGGTGCGAAGACTACGAGCACATTATCACTATCTTCGTCAACTGCAATAATGGTGAGGTATTGGTTACTGACGCGGATTGGATAATTGCTAGTCATTTTCGTAATTTTTTTAAAAAATTTACGACACAACTAACAAATTATCCGGTGTGTACTACCCAACTTCTTGCTTAGTCATCGAGTGGCTTTGGCTTATTGCTAATGCTTTTAAAGAAAATAGAGATAATTATGTTTTACGTTCCATTATAGAACCAATGGAGCAAAAAAATTTAAAATATTTTCAAGCTATTCCACATTTGTACTGTTTTGCTGTCATTTTGGATCCTCGGTGAAAATTTTCTGACTTGCAGGGCACCTTCGAGGGAATAGGTGAGACATTCGATCTTGATTTCTCCAAGGCCTATACTCATGTTTATAACGAGTTTTTCAGAGTTTTCGACAAATATTACGAGAAGTTTGGCACCAGAAATGAAGCACGAAGATCTACCTCAACAACGCAACAAGCACGAGGCAGTTCGATCGCTTCAAACATGTGGAAGAAGCTGAAAGGCAAATCGTCTGGTTCATCTTCTGAAACGTCGAGCAAGCCGCAATGGAATCCACGGGTAGAGATCAACCACTACCTCGACACGCCTTTCATGGAGTCCGAGCTTGACATGGACGAGGAAAATCAACTTAACTTGCATTTGTGGTTGAAGAATAACCAACGTATTTACCCCGTGCTATCCCATTTCGAAAGGGATGTACTTACGGTTTCGGTGTCCACTGTCTCGTCGGAATCCACTTATGCCGAGGAGGTCGTCTCTCACACCTGAGATGGTTGAGGCAATTACATGCCTCAAAGACTGGGAGCGTGCAGATGAGAGGACACAACATCAGCCAGAGGATCAGAAGATCACGGACGTGGTAGCCGACTTTGACAATCTCCGCCTCGGGTAGTCTATGTATATAAACGTAGTTACTGTACTCTTTTCCTTACCAGGGGTACCCCACACCGGGGTGTAAGGTTTTTAACGAGGCAGTAACTCTGTACATATCCAAGATTTAATAAAATTTACTTCTTTTTCCCCCAATATTTGTGTCTATTGCTAGCAATACTGATATCCACACACGATGTTTCTTTCGCATGCTTTCATTTAGTCATTGCTTTGCGTGCACATTTCTTCTTGTCATTTATTTACTTACTTTGTTAATTTGTCCAGAGATACACAAGAGAACGAATGCGTGTTCGCTAATAATGATTTAATTAATTGGCATAATGCATGGCCCCAATTTATTTTGGATGATCTAAGCGAATGCGTGTTGGACAAGGGTCCTATGAAGTTACTGCAGCAAACTGTAGCAATTTACTGTAGCAAAAGCGTTTTATCAATCTGGATCGTCGATTCGCTCGATCCAACGGTTGGATGCCCTGCAACTGCAAACTTGGCAGTCACTATTGTGACTGCCAAGGATCTCTGTCCATGCGTGTTGCTCGATTGTAGATTTACATATTTCTTTGATCAAGGTGGCTATACATTCGCTGCACCGTAGCATCGCGTACGCACGCTACTACAAGCAAATTTGGGTCATTTCCTCTCGTCGCAATAGTGTAAATGGACCGGGTCTAGACCGGCACAGCACAAAGTAGACACGAAGTGTAAATGGACCATGTTTGGGCTCGCCGAAGGTGAGCCGTGGCGGGCGCTGCCCAAGACGGTCCCGCCCGGCACGATGGGCTCATCGCCGGCCACCGACCAAGACGACGCCCACCTCTAACCACCACGAACAGGTTAATGCTACTACAAGAAAAGGTTGGAGGTGTATGATTGCCATCTTATATGCATGATATCATTCTATTTGCAATTTAACCCAAGAATAATCCATGTTTGTGCGGCAATCTAGCATTGAAGAATTAAACAATGGCGGTGCCATCTCTGTAATTTGCCCCTTCATACTGACTTTAATCACTTTACTTACTTTGTACATGGTTTGGCTCTGCCTGGCCTAGGTTTTTCATTCTTCGCTGATTTTGTTTCTACCTAGATATGTTCAAATGATTATGCAAGGTACCAAACAACCAGCATCCATTTCTAAACTTTTAGAGTTTGTTTCTGTTATGATATAGATAGAATCCCAGTCCAAGTTTGAAAGGACTTTATCTATTGATGGGTGAATCTGAATCTATCTCTTGCTATCTTCTACTATATATTGGGCACCCCCCTTTACAAGAGATCAATCTAATAAAACGAGAGAGCTATACCCCCTACTTTGTGTGTGCTCCAGTTCCGTTCTTGTGCTTTCGTTGACATGTTGTTGATTGATCGTGGGTGAACGACTACAACACGTTATCAACACGAGACTCTACCAAGGCTACCAATCGAGATCGTCTGCCTGCGACAATCTACACGACATCAAAATTCATCCTGCTACACGCGATCATCCTACTTCAAGCCCTACGTCAGTTCGATTTGCATAAATCGCACTTATACAAGATATAATCCTACAAATTATGCAAAATTGTCAGAGATTAATTAGCTAATCCAATATTTCAATCATAGTCTCTGTTCATCTAAGAAAAAACAGGGAAATCAAAGAGGATAAGTGCAGGAGGAATGCGCAGCCGGCGTCGCCATCCGTGTCGGCCGCCGGTGGCGTGCCGAGCTCCGCTGGTGCCTGTCACACCCTGCACCCGGCGGCTCCCACATGCTTGCTACGTCGCCATCCCCATCGCCGATGCCGTGCTCGGCCAGAAGCCGAGCGCATCGTCAGCCAGACATGCCGCGCCAACAGGCAGGCGCCATCGCCATCGCCGCCGGCTCGGCCCGCCACGCTCAGAAGCGTGCCGCAATACGATGCCCAAAGCACCCGGCGGCGGCGCCCATGGCGGCGCTCACGCGAAGCCCAAGTTGCGCCCGCACGACGCCCGCGTGGCAGCACCCTTTCGGCTCCCGAGGCAGCAGAAGCAGCCCCTTCGGCTCTCGAGGTGACAGGGATTAGCATGCGCAACGAAGCGCCACCAGTGGCGCTCGTCGTCGGCTGTGAGCTCGTAGCTCACCCACCACTGGTCGCCACCGTGCCCGTGCGTCGCTCGCCTGCCGCTCGGCCGTGAGCTTGTAGCTCGCCTGCCCGCCGGCCGCCAACGCACCAGTGCATCTCAACTCGTCGGTCCGCGCCAGTCGTCGTGTCGCCTCGTATTCCGCGCCTGCAGTGCCAACGGTGTCTTCAAAACTGGCGCCCGTTGCTTCTTTCTCTGATCTCGACCGCCGCCTTGCGTCCCGCTCCCGGCAGCGCCCTTGCCCGGCCTGTGGCTCCTGCAAAGCCACACCCGAGGGTGAAGCTCGCGCGACGGAAGGAGCAAGATATGGCGGCTAGATTTTCCTAGCTGTCGGCGCTCTTTTTGCTCACCCCGTGCGGGCCGCCTGGCAAATGGGCCGAGAGAGTTGGCCAGCCATATGGGCCAAGCCGACTTGCATGGGCCATAGTAGCCCACTCGGTTTGTTGTTCCGAAAAAAAAGGGTTTTCGGAATTAGCTAAAAAAATATAGAAAAATGATAATAAATACTAGAAATTGAATTTCTAAGTATATGGGCTTCCATCAATTTTGA
Organism: Otatea glauca; assembly: GCA_036346275.1. Taxonomy (NCBI): domain Eukaryota; kingdom Viridiplantae; phylum Streptophyta; class Magnoliopsida; order Poales; family Poaceae; genus Otatea; species Otatea glauca. The sequence goes on from CM070723.1 coordinate 49,481,425, forward strand.
TAAAATTAATTTTTAGCTCACATTGGAAGTCCCATGCTCTGGGTTTATTTTTCTAGCATTATGCCATGACTAAGTCATGTTGTGATTTATTTCTCTATTATTCAGTTATTCTGAAAATTGCTTGGTAATTAACAGAAAATTATGAAAAATGCTAGAAAAATTTTATATAGCATATTGAAAGCTCCATATCTCTGGATTTATTGTCCTAGCATAACTCTATATTGATATATTTTTAGATTTATTCTATTATATGGTAATTCTGAAGATTGCTGGATAATTAGCAGAAAACCATGAAAATTGCTAGGAAAATTCTGGAAAATTTTAGATAATTATCTACTAAATAGATTTAGACCAAGCTTTACTGATTGAAGAGTGAACATGCAATATAATGATTTTACGAGTAGTAAAAGTCATTTTGCATAAATAGAAAAAGGATATGTTGGGCATCGCAAAGAGGGAATTTATCAAACTTGCCCTGAATGGCAACAATTACCTTACCTAGGCCAGGGGCTTTCAGAAACAAGATTCAGCTAAATAAGGCTACAAACCCTGAATAAACATGTTTTAGGTATGGATGCACTGGCCATTGGTCGTGCAATTATCGCATCCCGAAGTATGTGGTAAACCTTTATATGAGATCCACTGGAAAAATCGATAAGACTCGGGAAAACAATGCTCATTCGTACTTCACCGTTCAACCTGTTGTTGATACGGAAGTTGAGAAGTATGATGATATACTTCTTGAAACTATTGAGTTCGAGGAGTCCCAAGAGAACACCTACGTCTCATATGGAGACTTGGCTTAATCTCCTAAGTATTCCTTCACTTTGCTAGTCGATGTCACATATTCCTTATAAGTTTCCTTATCAGTTTAGCCTTAGCTCCTGAATGAGCATTTGGTCTATGCTCCTGTTGAGCAATTATCATTCAAAAATTGAATAAATTGATATTTCCCAGATATTTGATTAATTGTGCTATGTTTGTTCTATGTTCTACAATATGTTCCTGATGCAACAATCGTTTGATTTTTAAATCATACTTCCAATATAGAACAAAGTATAATCCAATGGCGGAGGAGAAATTTGTCTAGAAGACAGTTGTACCACACTAAGTGAATTAGAAATGTTATGACTATCGCCAGAAGCGATACTCTCATAGTTGGCACGGGAAGAATGTCATATTATACTCTAAGTCCAGTCATACTCCCTTAAGTTTTAAAGACATTGGTCTGAATCGTTTCCATATAGAGACAAAGAATGAGGATGGTACAGAATACCTACTCATGACTAAGTTTAATGGGTGTAATAAACGTGTGGTTAAAAAGTTTCGTTCATTCTCCTCCGGATTATACTATGCACATATAAAACCTGAAGTTTGTGTTACGATGAAAAACCTAGAAATATTTCAGATCTGGCAGATTTACTGGGTTACCCTGAGTTGAATAGTATAAGAAGAATAATTAATAGTTCTGCTGGCCATAGCATAAAGTCTTTCCTAGACCTGAAGTTTTTCTTATGCTTTGGTTATGCTAAAGGAAATCTCATTCTTAGATCTTCTTATCTAAAAAGTTAGGGAAGAATCGCTGAATTTTCTGAAGAAAATTCAAGGTGATATTTGTGGACTTATTCAGCCCTTGTCGGGCTCCTTTAAGAAATTTTATGGTACTAATAGATGCTTCTACTACATGATCCTATATATATATCTCTTATCTATTAGGAATCATGCTTCTGCACAAATTATTTGCCCAAATTATTAAGTTAAGAGCCTACTTTCCAGAAGAAAGGATCAAGTCTATTCAAATAGACAATGCTAGCGAGTTTACCTCAAAAGCATTTAATGATTATTGTATGGCTCTGGGAATTAATGTAGAGCATCTCGTACCTAATGTCCACACTTAAAATGGCCTTGCAGAGTCATTATATTAAAAGAATAAAAACTTATTGCTTGGCCGCTCTTGCAGAATAGTAGGCTTTTCACCAGTTGTTGGGGCCACGCAGTGCTGCATACTGCGGTATTAATTCAACTCAGACCAACTGCACATCATGAAATTTCCTCGTTGCAGATAGTGCGTAAAAAAGAATTAAGTATTTCCCATCTACAAAAATTCGGCTGTGCCGTATACATGCCAATCTCTCCACCACAGTGTACCACCATAGAACCTCACCGGAAGTTGAGGATCTATGTATGGTATGAATCTCCATCATGTATTAAAATACCTAGAGCCTATGACAGGGGATTTGTACACGGTTCGGTACATTGATTGTACTAAAGACATTTTTCGGGATTAGGGGGAGATAAGTACCACATTAGAGAATACCGAGTCCTTAGATCCACGCACTATAGAGACCAAACTTGAAGTTCAGAGGATAATAAATCTGCAATAAATAAGCTTATAATCTCCCAAATGCCTTCACTGTTCATAAGGGAGTGAAAAGATCTCATATACCTGCAGTATATGCACCTGAAAGAGTGAAAATACACTAGAAGGGTATTGAACCCACTCATGACCCTCATGATAAAAAGAAGGGGAGGCCTCCAGGTGCACGGGACTCAATTCCGCTTTGACGTCCGCAGAAGTAGAGAACCAAACAAATGAGAACACTACCTGTGACGGTAGAAGAAGCTCAACCTGATGTTAAGAAAATCCCTGAAGTGAGCCATCCTGGAGATGGTAACATCCCCGAAGTGATCCATCCTAAAGATGATAACCCCAGCGTATATTTGCGCGCGCAATCCAACGCTGGGAAGTCGGAACACCCAGACTCCATCGTTGTAGGAAATCACGAGGAGCTGAAAGAAATTAATAAAGAGATATCCTTGAAGTGATGCAGGAGAATTGCATAAAGTAAAGACTACAATTGTCGATATATATTTTGCCTCTAAAATTGCTAAAAGCTAGATCCAGAACCAAAATCCATGGCAGAGTGCTAGAAGCGCTCAGATAGGGTCAAACAAAAGAAGCAATTGAGGCAGCACTCGCTTAATAAGAGGAAAGTTTTTTGTCCTATTGACCGAACATCTCCTAAAGTGTTCCCTGTAGGATTAAATAGATTTTTCATCCGAAAGAGAAATGAAAATATCCAAGTGGTGAGATATAAAACGAGGCTTGTAGCACAAAGGTTCACGCAGAGACCCGACATCGATTACGATGAAACATATTCTCCTGTAAAAAGTGAAATAACGTTCCGAAATTTAATATTAATGGCAGCAAGCTTAAACTTATCAATGCAGTTGATGGAAGAAGTGACCTCATATATATGGGTCACTGGATACGGATATTTACATAAGAATCTCTGAAGGAGTTACAATTTCGAATCCTAATAATCGCAACATGTATAGTGTCAAACTGAAGAGATCGCTATACGGATTAAAACAGTCGAGGAAAATGTGGTATAACCGACTTAGTGAGTTCCTCCTAAAGAAGGAATATTGCCGCTGTGTGTTCATAAAGAAATCCCAGAATGGATTCTGTATCATCTCAGTTATATGTCGATGATCTGAATATCATCGGAACCACAGAGGAGATAGAGGAAGCAAGTGCTTACCTCATGAAGGAGTTTTGAGATAAAAATTTTTGGGTAAAACCAAATATTGCTTAAGCCTGCAGCTAGAGCATTTTCCCAGAAGGAATTAATATACACTAGTATTCTTATACCCGGAAGGTATTGGAAGGTTTAATATGGATAAATCGTATCTATTCAAAAAACCCATAGTCATAAAATCCCTTGAAGTGGATAAAGACCCTTTCACACTAAGGATGGAAAATGAGAAAGTTTTAGGACCTGAAGTCCTATATTGATGTATCTTGCGAATTGCACAAGGTCTGATATTGCATTCGCTGTAAATTTGCTAGTAAGACACAGTGTAGTCCCAACTAGAAGATATTGGACTAGTGTCAAGACATTACTCAGATACCTCCAAGGTACTCAAGATCTTAGATTGTTTTTCCAGAAGAACCAACACTTAATCATGGAGGGATATATGGATGTTGGCTATTTGTCTGATTTCCACAGTGCCAAATCTAATATTGGTTTTGTATTTCTCTGCGGTGGTACAGCCGTTTCTTGGCGGTCTTTTTAAGCAGACCTTAGTAACTACTTCTACCAACCACTCAGAGATTATATCTTTATATGAAGCCTCACGTGAATGTGTTTGGCTGAGGCATGTGATTAACCATATCCAGAAGTCATGTGGTTTTAACACTGCTTGTGTTGCACAAATGCAAATGGGTTATGTGAAAAGCAATATCACAAAACATATTGCTCATAAACTTTTATATCCTCACGAACTCCAGAAGAACGGTGAGGTAAAGATTTTGCAAACTAAGCAATGTAAAAATCCTACAGATTTATTCACTAAGTCCCTACCTAAATCCATATTTCAAAGATGTGTTAAAGGCATTGGAATGAGAAGACTTAGAGATATGCAAAGTTCAATCATAACCTTTTGCATGATCCAGAAGGTCATATTTTAAATCCTGAAGATTATAAGCTGTACTCATTTTCTCTTAATGAGTTTCTCTGAAGTTTTTCCACATGAAAGTTTTTAATGAGACAACTGTTGTAACATGCAGTCTTTTTTCCCACTAGGTTTTTTAGAGGAGTTTTTTGACGAATCCGAATCTCTACTATATATTAAACACCTTCTCTTGTACTAAAGATCAATCTAATAAACAAGAGAGCTATGCCCCTACTTTATTTGATTGATCGTGCTACCTAGATAGTATGATCACTGATTTTGTTTCTACCTAATATGTTTAGCGTGGCCCTCTGGCACCGAAGAATTAAAAGCCAGTTCATCATTGTTATTTGTCCTTTCATATCGACCTCAAAATCATCACGGTCTGCATGGCATTGGCTCTTCAGTCTTTACTGATTTGTTTCTACCAGCATATGTTCAGAATATTAAGCATGGTACAAAACTATCAATATCCATTTCTGAACTTGCTAGAGTAGTCAACATTAAACTTCAACGTACGCACATCACAATATCTGTGGACAAAGTGACAACATATCAAAATAACCACATCAAGAAATCGGTGGAGAAAACAGAGAAGAGAATCTACTAGAAACATATCAAAGGAAAGCAAGCTACGCATTGCAACGCGAAAGATAAGCAAGTTACAATATATATATAGTCCCATATCCCGCAACGGACGATCTATCCTAGACCATAATATCCTCCAACAAAACTGTCTATCAAGAAGGGCAAGGTTTACATCATTAAGGCATCTGAGGATAAGGCAGCATATTGTGTCTGATGGATATGGAGTTTATCTCTTCTTGGAGACACCAACAGTCTTTCCCCTCCTGCCAGTAGTCTTGGTGTGCTGGCCACGGACGCGGAGGCCCCAGTAGTGACGCAGACCACGGTGGTTCCTGGATAACAGAAAGGAGTATTAGATGCAATGTATTATCAGAAAACAAATATGTGCAGCTGTGCATGCGGAAAGACATTTTGTGTGAACAGAAGTTGAAAGTCTCAGACACCAATAAATATGCTTCAGCCAGAGATTGTTCATAACCATGGTTGGCTAATGCTGTGAACATCAAACTAGAATTCAGCTAGAATTTTTCAACAATGCAAAGCTAACATGAAAATGTACAACTACAGAACTCCTATGCAAGCAGGTTACCAATAGTGGCAATAAGGAAGCCTAGACATGTAGTAGATGAGGACAAAAGGCATCATACTGTAATAGTATCATCAATTTAAGCAGTGGACTGACCTGATCTTCTTCAGCCTCTCAAGGTCATCCCTGAGCTTCATGTCAAGGGCGTTCGAAACAACCTGGGAGAACCTACCATCCTTGTAATCCTTCTTCCTGTTGAGGAACCAATCAGGGACTTTGAACTGGCGGGGGTTTGCCACCACGGTCATGAGGCGCTCAATCTCATCAGGAGACAGCTCACCAGCCCTACACAAACATAAAATAGAAGCATCGCCATAAAAAAGAGATCATAGAAGTTAGCATTTTCGCAGTATTGCACACAATTATTAATATCACAAACTTCTGTTGCTTATCAATAGTGCATTCATATATGGATGCTTTATCCCATCTCAGATAACTGGTAAACATGGGAGTAGTACTTTGTAATTGGTCACACAAGCCATTGACTTCTCTATTTATTTAGAACCGGTTTGAGAGGGCACTGGTCAAGATTCACTACATTTTCTCAAGTAGCATTGGGATTAAGAATTCAGTATAACAACCTCAGACTGATGTACTGATGGTAGCAACAATATTTTCCCACTTGCCAAACCTAGCCTATGAGGGAGACCAAAAGGGCCAAATCATCTGTCCACCATTTACTAACCAAACTACGCTAATCAGAAAAAAAAAACAACTTATAGCTACTATTAATCATAATTGCCACTTGCTAAGATAGAAAACTCCTTGGCCAACTTGACCAGGCAACCAAACACGCCCTAATTCAGATCCAAACAACATATTAAACCACTTCTTGTCCATGATTCTTAAGAGAAACAAGCTGTGACACTATACGGCATGTACAACATTCTAATACAAAAAATAAACACAGCTTTGTATATTTAACTAAGTCATAATTCTATTTCAAGCTTATATTTAATAGATCTACAGCTCTAGTGCGAAGCAAAAAAAAATCAGTCCCTAAAATCACAGCATTACTGATTCATGCATATCCACGCTTCTAATAAATTCAGGACTGTTTGAATCCCTGGCCAAGTTGATGAAATAGTTTTCTTACAATACCTTACAATATAAGTGCCACATACCCACTTTGCTTGGAGCTCGCTTAGTTGGCAAAACATAATATTAAACTAACAAGAGATACCCATAGAGAAATTTCCATTCATCACCCAACTCTATCTTATGTACATCCCTCATTTTTTTCCATACGACTTCGAGAACAGAACAAGCAAACCACCTCCCTGTCCTTTGCAAGGAAGCCAGCTCGGTTTGCCAAACAGCATTCAAGGAACAAAAGCCCATACCAATCCTCTTTGGGCGAAGACAGTGAGCAGAAAGATTTTCATATACCATTACCACGTCACTCAAACACACCACATAAAAACCATCATCCCTCCCACACTTTTCACTCACTACAGATCACTCTTTAGAAAATTTCTAGCCAACCTAACCTTCGAATACTTAGCATCAGCAAAAGGAACCAAAGAACCAGTCTCTAAACCTTACACCCAAATCTAGACCTTACCAAGCTACAAATCTTAAGCTGCTCGCCTACCCAATAATCCACATACCCAAATGAGCTAGTTTTCCCCTATTTGCCACGAACCAACCACACATCAGACACTGATCATTCACGGTACCTAACCCTACAATTCAACTACACGCATCATTCCGGTACATGAACAGCAACACAAGCCATCAAGAATCCTTCCAAGTAGACGAGCCGAGGCGAGATGCAGTGTTTACCGCTTGTTCATGTCGATGTCGGCCTTCTTGCAGACGATGTTGGAGAAGCGGCGGCCGATACCCTTGATGGAGGTGAGCGCGAACATGATCTTCTGCTTGCCGTCCACGTTCGTGTTCAGCAGACGCAGGATGTGCTGGAAATCCTCCCCCGCGATCAGCGACTGCAACCGCAACCGCGCGTCAGATCGGTCGGACCAGGAGGAAGCAGCTGAAGGGGAGAGAGAATAGGAGCGGAGCTTACCATGGCGGCTACGGCGGCTGGAGCTTGGGCTCTCACAGGGGGGAGGAGGAGGCGGCGGCGTGGCGCGGTGGTGGTGGGCTGCTTCGGCTGCGAGGGGAGGAAGGGTTTTGGGAGGCGGCGTTGAGGGGAGCGTTTATATAGATGGGGGTGTGAGGGTGGAACCCTAGGTACTCTGGATCGGACGGCTGGGAAGGATGTGAAGTGGGATCTAGGGTCGTGATTCCAATGGGCTTCCACTATTCTATTGGGCCTACAGATCAGCCCATTGAACTCTATTTTTCTCTTTTTTTTCCCTTCTTTTTTCCCCATACTAGAGCTCCATTTGTTATTGGTTTTCCAACGTTTGATGAGCTCAGTACAAAAGGATGAGAATTTAGATTGGCTAACCCAGTAACCCCTGAAGTGCAAGAACTGAAAAAAAAGAAATGAAATGATGGCATTTTCAGGACCAGGAAATCCACAATGTGCACAAGCAAATGGTGGCCGGCTGGCTCTTGATATTTACATGTAAATCAAACAATATGTACTGCTAATTTAAGCTACCAAACAGCTAGTCTCTAGTTTATTCTCTCTGTTAATCATCGTGTGTTCATGTTTCCGTTCATTTTTTAACAGAAGTGATAGAAGCACACATCCAGCTTAACAAGGGATAAGGAAGATTGCAGGATCGAAGTTTTCGTTCAGGCTTTCAGCCATGCACCATCATTGCGTATACAGTAGAACAGTCACTACTGTACGATCTGGACGCTAGATTTTAGCCAAGATGCTCACTTCATCAAGAATTCCAAATTGAAGAATCGGCAAGGGAATCGAGCATACAAAAGGGCTGGATTGCATATATTTGTACAGGGTAGATAACGAAAGTTTATGTCTGTATTCTTAAGCATGGCTATTGACCATCTTCAGAGGGAGATTTCAGCTTTCAGGTGCATCAAAGATTGTACACAAAAAATTGACCCATTTTGAGGGTCGTATAGAGCTTCTCTGGTGCCAACAACTTTTGCCTACTCCAAAAAAAAAAAGTTTCATGATCTACTACAGCCTCAACTGAAGCAACCGAAGTTCTGAAACTTCGACGAGCCATAGCTGCAAAATGCAAGTCTGGTTGCTTCGTTATGGCCGTTGAGAAGAACTGAGACATGCTCCTTGCAGAAAACTAGATCGTCCCCTATTGCTCCGCACACTGCCAGCATAAAAAATAAGACAATATCTTTTAGGCTCAGACCTGGTGAGGATCAAACAATGAATGCAAAAGGATCGCAAGTTCAATAAAGTCCCTTTTAATAAGGAAAAAAAAGGTTTGAACTAGAATAGCGCCTCATGAGAAAAAAAAAACTAGAATCACGCCAGATCATCTAAGGGTTTGATGTGCTTATGGGGGAATACAAACTCCCATCCCATTACACCAGATGATGTTGTCTAGATAATTTTATTTTCCTAGTAATTTAAGTCATACCCGATTACTCAAATAACAATTAGCAATAGTTTTAGGCTACAAAGATTGCTAAAAATTAATTACATTACAATGCTCTTGTGCTCTTCATATGTTTGTCCCCATGTCAAGGACAAAGAAAACAAGAAAAGGGATTTTCAAACATGGTTTTATTGTTACTCCTTTTCTCCTAGCAATCTTTAGGCCGTGGATAAAGAAATCTGTATAGATTATAATAATCGGTAGTAAATTGGTGTGGAACATAAAGCAAAAGGTGGTCTAAAATAGAACTGAGTTGTAGAAATTGTATCCACATTTCAAGTATCAACTGTCTGATTTCCACTATTATGTTGGATCCTAGCTGTAACAACTGAGTGAAGTGATACCTGGCTTTTCAAAAAAGTTAACCTGATTATAGTTTATTGCTACATCATCTACATGACCAAGAGTTGTGATGATTGATTCTATTAAAGTAAACACAATGGCACATGCAGTCTACTTTTACAAGATTACTGTGACAACAGATGCATGTAAATTATGGTAACCAGAATTCACTTATAGTGATTAACCTACATCAAACAAAACATCAGAATTACATTTCATGGATCAACTATTCGATTGCATTTCAAGTTCTAAAAAATCTTTCGAATAACTCTTAAGTGTTATGTCATTGATGTGACAGTGTGAAACTATAATATTTGCAGCCAGAAGTGGATTTTGTCAAGAAAACCGTACCACTGATTTTTTTTTTCCAGGGAAAACAGACATAAAGGGCAGATGAAATGAAGAATTTATTATATAAACAATATGATTATCATAGGATAAGCTCAAATATAAATTGATTGCCTTCTTTAGAAGAATACCTTCAGCATTTTGCAGCAGAACATACAAAGCTCATGCATTAACTGGTTCTCTGGAAGCTACGTCATCTTCCATGCTATTACTGTATACCTCTCCATGAAGTTGACCCTCCCCACAAGTTGAAGTAGGCTTAGCCATAACTTCACCAGAGATGTCATTTGAGATGTCAGGTGCAGAAACTCTTATTCCTGCTTCATTGGAGCTCTCAACTGCGGTTCCCACTTCAACAGTCGTGTCCTTCATTTCAATCTTATCACTTTCAACAGTCTTTGTTTCATCCAATTTCTCCAGCATGATTTTACTAACAGAAGAACGTTTCGAACCTGGAAAAATTGATCCAGTTTTGTCCTTGACAACCTCATCCTTTTGTTGCACAGATCTCTCCATTGATACTTCAGGGTCAACTGCAGAAACACTGTCTTTTTCAATAGTAGCAACAGTATTCTTAGTTACACTGGCAACAAAAATATGGTCTTCAGTTGTATAGGCATCTACTGATCTTCCACTTACTGTATCAGCTGTATCTTCCAAACCTTTAACCTCTATTGAGCCTTGAATATCACCATCAGCAACGACTGTTTTCAACTCATGATTATCAGGCTTCCAATCCATAGTGACTATAGGAACTTTAGTATCAGCAGTATCCACAGAAGATTTTTTATCTTCTTGTTTCGCATAGAGGCCAGAGATGGAATTGGAGTTCAGATTAGGTTCAGTTTTGTCTCTTACGAGGACAGCTTCAACAGAAAGTTCACTAGATGTGCAGTTTTCACCTTTACCAAGCTCATTAGATGAACATGAACATGGATCCACTGTCACTGGAATAGCAGATGCATAGCTGGAATTCGATTTATCTTCAGGCTTCTGTTCTGCGACAATGTTTTCAGCAATCAATGTCCCATCTGTTTCTGTATATTTCACTTCAATGTTGTCAGATTCAGTTTCAGCCTTGCACTGCAAGTTGTCATCACCAACTCCTGGAACTGTGTGCAAATTAACATCATCTACAGATAATGGAGATGACCATTCTAGTGTTTTTTCTTCCTGAACAGGAGGCATGTTGGATGCCAAGCCAGCGGAGCTCCCAATTAAAGCACAAGAATTCTCATGGTCCTTAATTTCAAGATCATCACCCACAGCAAATTCACGAGAAGCATGAACAGGTGTCAGAGATCCATTTGCTTCGCCAAATGTTTGAGCAACCATCTTATCGCATCCAATAGCATTGACTGCATGAACAGCAGAGCATTACTGAGATATAAAACTACAGCATTACAACACTCTTAACAAGATAATTAGAAAAAATCTTCTCAGAATAGTTTGGTATTTTCACCTGTCCCAGCAGTGGTCTGTTGATTCACTGTGCCTGTTGGCAACAAATGCTTCTCTAGAAGACCGGTACCATGGATAATCAAGAGATTCACATACTTGATTTTTTGTTTCTTGGGAGATTCAACTGGCTTAAAACCAAAAACTGTAGTCCAAGTATTCTGCAATTCAGGTATGGCGGGTACTACCAGACTTCGAATATTGAGAGAGCGAAGGACCTACGAAACAATAAAATTAACCCCAAAACATGTTAAAAGTTCATGTGAAATAAAAAAAAATACAAACACTTGTATATGAGTATATCCAGTTACTCAGAAAAAACTTTTGGTTTGATAACATAGAATCTAGTTCGTTTAGGTCAAACACAAGGCTAAAGCTTGTCATTGTAAGTAAACAAATAGGTATGAAAAGTCAGTTTATTGATCCCTTCTGCTGATCAACAACTAAAACTGACACTACACCTCATACTTTTCTACAATATGTTTTTCGCTCACAAAACATAAGATACTTTAATGCAATTCCAGAATACCTAAAACCATTTTGCACGTTGAGCAATACGCAACAGTTGTAAAAAACATCCTTATACCCAGGGTTTCAAAACCCTTTCAGGAGAAGATTCCCAGAACCTGGCCAGTAGCCTGTAACCGAGCAGTTGTCCAAATCTTGGTCACATTTCATTTTCTTCTCATTTTTCTAGCAAATTTTCAACACCCAGCAATATATAATAGCAAGTAGAGTTCAAAATACCTAATAAGTAATAACAGCTCAACATGGCATACTCTCACCAATAAAAAGAACTCCCGGTACCCAACGGGCTTTCTAGTTTCCAGTGGTAAAAGCATGTTACCGCCAGGATTTGGAACCCTACCCATAACACATAATTTGCAGAACAATTACATGTTAATCAACATGCCACTCAATTCAGCAATCACCAGTCACACTATGGTACATATTGCAGACGACACAAATTCAAATCATTTCAAGAAAAACTCAAAGACATGTCGGTTCCACAATTAGATGAACAAATTCAATTCAGCAAACATACTAGGGTTGTTTATACAATTACACAAAGAAATCTTTGAAAACATCATTAACCTACATGGGGGTAAACTGGAATAGAACAGAGTAGATATCTCTCGAGAATATGAAGCAAGAAATCTGGACTGGTATTACACAAGGAAAAAAACATTGGACAGCAAACAGCCACAAGCCAGTATTCACATGGCTGTGCAACACAGATGAAAAAACAAATGTCATTACCGATTCAATTGCATTGAGCAGTCGATGGCACATCCCTTGGCGCCTATACATGCCCCTTGTGCCTATGAATGGCATTTCCGCTAAGTCAGTTCCATGAATCCTGATTCATGCAGAGAAACGAATTTAAGATTTTAGTACCAAAATTCTGCTAACATTGATAAACGCAGAAAAACAAGAAGAGATGGGCAAGTGTGTAGGTTGTGAAAAAATCATGCATAATGCCATCATGGGTAGCAGTTGCCCTTAGCATGAATAAGGACCAAATATATCTATTCTTGGAAAATCAAAAGTCCAATTGCAATCTAAATTTCAAAAACAATAGATAATTAACTGCTCATCCCAAACACAAATTTCAGGGTATATATGTTGCAGGCAAAAGTTAGTTTGAATAATCATAACAGAACATGAGGTGGGGATGGCTAAGGTCCACATGCTAACACAAAAGATTAACAGCATATGCATAAAATAGTTTACCTGACAGTTGCCGCGGAAATAACTTCATCGCCCCGCTCCAGAATAAATGTATAAAAGCCACTAAAATTTAAACGGTTGAAATCCGACCTGCAATAGCATATTACAGACTAAATGACAGCTTTAGGAATGTCATGGTATGCTCTCCAAAATAAAACTTCCTATAGCACATGAACATAATCTGCTAAAATTTTTATGTTGAGATGCTCTTACAGACTCTAAACTAACATTTTTTTTCCAAAAATTGTGACTTGGACTAACAGTGAAGTTAAAGAAATAGAATTCCTAGCTTCCAGGTGAATTGGACTTCCATTGTAAGTGCAGCTAGTTCTGGAAAATCATATAATCAGCCAGGTGGGGTGCATTTCGTTCATCTTGATTCTTATGATAAACGAAGAAGGCAAAGGCATACTTACCCACAGTTATATACGACATTGTGAATTATATTAATCCCACTTCTCTCATCGATGCGTGGCAGAAAGCACTCGTCCATAACTGAGAAAGCAACAGCTGTCTTGGAGTTGCAATGTGCCAATTGCGCTTTCTTTCTGGGCGGTGCAGCCTCACTATCAGCAAAACAGCGAACCAGACTCCATGAAAATCCGGTTTCCATATCATTCTTTAGCCCAAGAAGCTTTTTCAATCGTTTATAAATCTGTTTTGTTTCAAAGAACAGAATAGCCTTAGCGTCCATGCATTTCAACAATCAAAATGAACATGATCAACTAAAGAATAACAAATACGACATTTACGTTACACATTAGCTATCACTAATTGAGATATATCATGTGATCGGTAAGCACAAGTTTCATGGGTTGATACGATGCTATGGGACATTTTATTAGCACAACAGAGATCTATGGATATTATTCTTCAGTTGCAAACTTGCTGAAGATTTATTAAAATTGTGCTTGTGCATCAATAGAACCCTGAAGAGTACGAATCTGGCCAGTCCGACCAGATGATGATAACAATGACGACGAAAATTTCTATATGCTAGCCAAGAAAATCTAAAATGTCAAAAACAAACTATGAAACTCAAAATGCATCACTTAAGACATTCAACAATAGGAAGTATAGATAATGTGGCAGAATGTAGAACTGTAACTACATATTCTGAAGATACTGCAAGCTATGGGAATACAACACGCAAGAGATTCATCGTAGGTGTAGATTGCAAACAGGAGAATATCATTTTCACTGGATTAATGGGCACACATCCAGGTTCATATGTATACATTCTAGCACCTCTTGAGAGATTCATATGTGATATATTCCCAACACACGGAAGTAGCTAAAAACATCATTTTGCTAGATTAATGGGCACACAACCAGGTTCACGTGTATATATTCCAGCACCTCCTGAAGATTTCATATGTGACACATTCCCAACAAACAGAAGCAATGTTCTAAAAAGCAGTATGCGGTATTCGTTCAGTCACCCACCCATGGTTGTCACGTTGTCACCAAGGCGTCATGGTGCTCCGGATGGGACGCCGTGGATGCTCGCCTCGCCTTGGTCATCTAGGCGGGCGCCTAGGAAATTGCGGTATCCACGGCGTCGCCTCAGCATCCACGGCGAGCGGCTGGGCAGGCGCCTTGGGCAGCTGGTAGGGGGTGGGTGAGATAAGTTGGCGCTGCAGGGTATGGAACCCTAGCCACCGCCCCTCATTGCACCGGACGCTAACGGGCTCCCTTCCCTCCTCCACTCCCTCTGGTGAGATCCCCGCCCTCCACTCCCTCAGAGCTCCCCTCCCTCCCCCACTCCATCCACCAAGTATTCTTCTTCTTCTTCCTCTGCCTCTACTTCTTGTTTTGTTCCTCTTCCTCTGCTCTTGTTGTGATCTACTCTAATCTGATTTGTGAATGTTTGTGCGCTGCCTCTCTTGTGCCTCGCTAATCTGCCCTCTCAAGTGTCAAGCCCTTTTGCTTGCCTTACATCGCCTTGAGGACGCCATGGTGTCCTGGCGCCTCTTAGGCACCGTGGTTGCTAGGTACACTGTGACAACCATGCACCCACCTAATAGCGATTATATGGCCTAACCAGCCATTATGCGGTAACAGGTAGGGGCAACTGTTGCTAGTATATGGGCTAGTAAAGCCGTTTTTAGGACACTGTACAGAAGAAGCCAAAAATGGCCTTCTATTGAGTTGCCACCAAAAGAAGAAAAAACAAAAAAGATAGTATGGGTGACTAAAAAATGAGAACAGGTGAATACAAGATTAATTGAAGGTTTTCTCATCTCCATACCAAGATACAAGTCATATTGAAGCTTTGGTTTGGCTGAATTATCACAGCCTTAAATGTCAAAACACAGCAACAGAAAACTGTGCAAGCTATCGAACCATGTGCATGGTAATGCTAAGTGCTAATCATATGTAGCATAAGCATGCAGGGTGATGTTGCTATGGCAGAATGGGAGGGGAGCAACCAAGTGACCAATACACAAACTGAAGCGTGCAAATACCAAATAAGATCCTCGCAAAAAATAAAAAAAATAAAAAAAGAATTAAGTAGCATTTCATACCTTTCTACATCCTGGGCTGCAAAAGCAATCAATCGGGGTACCAGGTTTGGTACAAACAGAGTCTCTGCCAGTTCCAGGTGCACAAACTTGGTGATCTGCAACATTATTGCTTAAGATATTGCCCAAGTGCACAAACTTGTGTGTGTGTGTGTGTGTGTGTGTGTGTGTGTGTGTGTGAGAGAGAGAGAGAGAGAGAGGTTTGCATATCATGAGCCTTACATTTCCTTGAACATTGCAAGCAAGAAAGTAACTCAGTAAAAGATGATGTCCTTTCTTGGGCAGAACCGCAAAACCTACATATACAGCTACGACAGTACCAATCTCCACATGGCATCTGCAGAGGCAATTGGCACAAAATAAATATCAACATAAAAGCATGTGCCAACAGACGAATGGAAATTCTGAGAAAGATATAAGCAAAAAAAATAAATTAGCATATCATCCTAGCATACAGATATTTGAAAAGAACTGACAGGATCAAATCAATTGGAAGGCTATAAGCATTTGCATTCTAGCATGGCTAGCATTTCCCATATTATGCTACCCCCAATGTTCAGTTAATTGTTAATATAAGCCTCCGTTCGGCATTGTGGATTATGATAATCTCGTTTGGTTGAGCTGGGTAGATATTTGGGTGTTTGGCTAGCTGCTTTTTTCATAATCAAGTTGCAGAGATGAAATGTGAGAAGACAACCATTGGATAACAGAATTTATCTAACTTTAATCTGATTTACCAAATAGAGTAACAGACTTTTTCTCAACTTCATTTTCGCAAGAGCTTTAAAATAAGTACCACACGGCACAATAATGCGCGAACTGAGCCTAAATGTGTTGGGAAACAGTGTGTATGTTCATAGGATCTGTATTCTGTAATAACTTTGACACAAATACAATTAGCAAACTAAAGAAAGGATGTGCTTTCTCCTCTATATTTATTAGAAAATAATAATATGAGTGCTCCTCCACATGATATATGTGTATGCTCACCTTAATTCCTAAGCAAGCCAAGTGAAAAGTTGAAGTACAGCAATCGCAGCAGAGCAAGTTACCGCCATCACCACAAATACCACAAGTATCATCATCCGGATCATCACCAGGATCTATCTTGTAAAATCCCTTCTTTTCATATCGTGCTTGCTTCTCCCATGCATCGAGTAAGCATTGCAACAACGAAACCCCACCATCTTCTAGAAAGATGTTTGCATAGGGCTGCTGCTCTTTGGAACCAGCGTGAAGTTCAAACTTTGCAATTGTGAGAATCTTAGAACAGCATCCACAGTAAATACCTTCCCTAGTAATTCGACCCTCCAACGTTGCCCGTGTTCCCTTCTTATTTATGTATTTGACCTTCGCATCATCAGAAACAACCCCCAGATCTATCATCCATGATAAAACTGTCCGCTTCCATTGATAAGGGATATGTTCATCCAGGTTGCCGTCCATGTTATGAGTACTACCACGGACAAGAAGCGAACATCCGCGATGCTTGGTCTTTGCCCTATCTTCATTGTTTTGATGCTTGTTTCTAGAACTTTTACCAGCAAATGTATCTTTTAAGTTTCTTCTTCTGTTGTCCCCATATTGCTTTTCAGCGGCATGAAGTTCCTTCCTGGTCCTTCTTTTCATCACATTCCTTTGTAGCATTGCTAGATCATCCTTTGATATGGCATGACAGGAAGCATCTGCAACACCTGTTTTAAGATTATTAAGTTCAGATGAGCGACCTGTATGCTTATCATTGTGTTGATGTTTAAACTGCTCTTGGAACACTGCGTAAGCCTTGGTGATTGACCAATAGCCAGTTCCTTGTGGAGAAACATACACGGAATCTTCGTAATCTTTGCTTTTCCGACGCCTTAGATCAATTTTCCATCCATTATCTAAAAGCATGCACTTTATCTGATCCCTGAGTTTCTGCTTAATTAAGTTACGAGGTCCTTCCCTTGGCTTCTTCATGCCAGGCTTCTTGACAGCAGAACCAGATGTGCCTTGCAGATCAGTTACCTTTGATTTTGCCTTCTTTGATAAATTCTCTGGTGAACCTTTATGCTCAAGCAATCTCTTTTTCTCATTCTTGTGTTCACCTAATTTAATTTTCCAATCTTTCAGTCTCGGTGTGGACTGATAATGGCCTAGTGAGGAGATCCTCAATTGCGCCTTTGAATTTTGCTGTTTCATTCTCTGGCCCAAAGAAACTCCCACTACACTTGGATCACTTTTCCTCAATATGATGGAAGAGACTAGCTTTTCTGTAACTCTCTTCTCACCATTTGCATTCTTTTTTGGGGACTCATCAAGGACACTATTTTTCTCCTTATCTCGTCGGTAGATATCACTGGTTTCCCCTTCCGCCTTATTGTTCCTTGCCTGAATCTTGCCAGCACCAGTTTCTAAATCCACCGTGCAGTTCTTCGTCAGCACCTTGTCATCACTACTTTCCCTGTCCACTTTAGTGTTCTTTGTCGGAATCTTGCCATCACTACTGTTCTTCATCATAATCCTGCCATTCTCAGTATCCCCATCCCCCTTAACATTCTTGGTAAGACGCTTAGCACCACTGGTTTCCCTGGCCACCTTATTGTTCTTCGGCAGGAGCTTTAAAACACCACCTTTTGTCAGAATCTTGCCATCACCAGTCTCCTCCACCCTAGTGTTCTTCAGCAGAATCTTGCAATCACCTATTTCCCTGTCCACCTTAGTCTTCTTCGGCAGAATGCCATCACCAGTTTCCCTGACCACCTTATTGTTCTTCGGCAGGATCTTTAAAACACCACTTTTTCCTTGCACCCTTATAATCTCCTGCTGGCCAGAGTCAACCGAGTTGTCCTGGCCAGTCTTCAACAGCGTCCGTTTCTCATGTTTCAGGGGCTCCACCTTTGAGCCACTGCTTGCCTTCATCTCCACCCCACCTTTCTCATCAAGGACCCTCCCTGCCCTCACCTCCGGCTTCTCAACCCGCCATTTTGGGAACCCAGGGCGCAGCATTTTCCCACCAGTTCCATCCTTGGATATACTTCCACCGTTTCCACCACCACCACCATGGATAGCCTCAATTCTGATCCTCTTGGGATCAGGTTGTGAGCTACTCATGTTCAGTTTATCTCCCTTATTCTTGTCTGAACCATATCCTTCAGTAGACTTAGCCCCGGAATGCTTCTCAGGACCAACAACCACTACCTTCTCCCCTGACGTATCACCACCGCCTCGGCCGCCAGCGCCGGCATTGCCCACGGCGGCGGCGTCAGTCTTTTGCCGCGTTGAGATGTAGTACTCATCCGCCTCCGAGTCGCTGGACTCAAGCACCAGCTGCCTCTTCCGCCCCTTCCTCACCACCACGGCCTCCGAGCCGCCACCTTCCCCATCCGAGCCCATCTCAAACCGACCCAAAACAGCTCAAATTCCTCGCTCCAAAACCATCGCCGAGCGCCCCTGGATAAAAAACCACGAGAAAAAACTCGATCTTTCAGCACCCAAGCTATCTCCGACCAACTCCCGATCGAAACAACTCCCAATGAAAAACACCAAGACCTTTCGCGCCGGCGCGGTCTCCGACCGCCAGGGACGCAGCCGTCCCGGATCGGAATTCCACGTAATGGGGCCGAGTCGGGGCTCACCTGGATCGGGGGGAGGCAGTGGAGGAGGCGGCGGGATCGGATTGCGGCGGCGACGGCTAGGGTTTCGGGGATCGCGAGGGATTTGGGGGTGGGAGAAGACAACGAGGCGGTGCGTCGCGGGATTGGCTGGCTCGCCTCACCTTGGTTCTCGCTCTCGTCGTAGAGAAAGACTCCGGGTCTACGGATTAATATGAAGTTCGGAGAGGGGGCTGTTTGACAATAATTTTGATTGTACAGTTGTACTGTTGTTATTTGCAAATAGGCCCTCAGTAGCGGGTTTCTCTCTCCCTTAGGACTTGTTAGGGAGCAAGAGAGAATATTACGTAGGAAGATTAGTTTTGTGTGAGTTTTTTTTAACTCGATAAAACCTCATGGAATTTAACATTCCCAGATAATGATCCCTGGCATCATTTGGGAGAGGTAGGAATAAAAAATCCCTCACAGCCAAAAATCCGAAAATTCAGAATGCAAATGATGGGGAAAAAATCGTAAAACGGAAAAATGGAAGGGCATGGGAGGTGGTAGCGGATTTGCACAAACAGCGACTGCTCTTGGAGCGGCGACGGTGTGCGACAAACTAGCAAACTCTGCATTGTCTTATTCCTAGCTGGCAAGGTACCTTATCGTGTGGATTGCTTCAAGTTCCTCACCACCGGATCTAGATCTAGTGTGTGAAGCCAACATTGTCGGTTTGAGTGGAACATTGGAGGCGGAATGCCGAGGTGGTGTGGCGGTCAAAGGTGGAAAATGGAGACGGTGTGTTGGTGGGGCACATGTGGCAACTGGTGGTAAAGTCACAACAGGAGAAGGAGATAGCGATGAGTCACGACACAATGGGGGAAATTCTCGTGTGCGGAGATGGGGTGGTTTCCCTATGGAAAAGACGACAATGGGCCATAAAACCCTGTCCATGTGCACATCAAAATGGGCCCTTAATCTGCCACAGGGGAACTTGCCACGGGCGTTTCATCCACAGCATTGGGCCGGGATCTCGACCGGGAATCGAGCTCCCAAACAAGGCCTTATAGAAGTAATTTTGTGTTTCATGGGGGAGAAGTCCCTAAAAAGGGCTCATGATAAGAAGTTTAAGGCTTTGTTTGGGATAGATTTTGATTGTGCATATTCTGGATTCTTCAATAATTAGGTGGGTGATAGCTTCTGATTTTGTGTACAAATCTACTTCTGATTGTAGAAAAAGCTGTACAAAATCCTCCCGTTTGGCAAACAATCTGCTTTTTTTAAGCAGAAGCTGTCCCGAACAGGGTCTAGGTTGATCGACGGATTTTTGTAGTCCACGTTATTACTAAAATAGATTGACTACCATGAAGTAAACTACAAGTTGTAAAGACAAGTAATTCAGAAGCGATGATACTAGAAAAATATGACTTATTGAATGGAAAATTAGTAAGAGAAGAGAGAAAAGGTAGCGCACATTTGCGTAAGTTGATAAAAAAGGAAGAGAATGGCAAGGCAAGAAACGTTTGTGTATCAAAGAAGGTTCCCGTAAAATTGCAGTTCAGTTTGGTGCTACAGTGTAGTTATAACTTGCAGGATTTTTTTCGCGAGGAACTTATAAGAGTTGAGTTCAAAAAATATGGCTACTTTTTAGAAGGAGAGAGTTAGGACTACTTGGTGGAAGATGGATGAAAGGAAGAGAAAAAAATGTGAGACACTAATGTCGTTTTTCTTTTAAAAAATACAAACCACTAGTAGGACATGTGTATTTCAAACCTGTCGATCATAGTTATGATGACTAACATTTTTAGATGATGGTTTGATATACGTTACTTGCTATAATCTTTGAATTGTTTATTGTTTTCATTGAGATTTTTGAAAAGATAGAGAGCCATGCCACAGAAATCATAAGAAATGGTAAAGAGATTATGTATATGCTCCTCACCACATGTAGATCCTATAAATTAATGTCTTGTGATCTCTCACTCTCTCTCGTTGGCTAACCTTGTCATATAATCCAACCAACTCATTACTTAAAATGTAGCATATGACATGCATATAGTTTTTTTAAAAAAGTGTATAACTTGTCACAAGTAATATTGCTCCCCCTTCATTCCACCTTGTTGCAGTAGCCGTCGCCATGCACACCTTCCCTCTTGTTTATCACCTTGATGCTGTTATCGACGAGGCTGGCCAATGTGTAACCACCACCCAGGGTTCACAATTTCGTTTTGAAGCTGAAAACCGTTAGCTCGGCGGTAGAGGTTTTCGCGAGAAACCGCTCGAAAATCGTAAAAAACCGAATGGTTTGCAAATTCAAAAAAAATGAATTCTGGTCAAACCTACGTGCGAAAATCGCAATTTTTGACGAAAAACCGCTTGTTTTTCGCGAAAAATGACCGACCGATTAGATATTCCTACAAAATGGTTTTTGAGCGGTTTTCAAAGAAAACCGTGGTTTTTCAACGGTTTTCGAGCGGTTTTTAACGCATAAAATTTTTCAGATTTTTTGATTTTTTTTAAAATTTCACCGATAAACCACTCGGTTTCTGTTCTCAAACCGAAACAGTACGATCGAAAACCGAACGGTTTACCGCGGTTTTGTGAACCCTAGTCACCACCATCTTCGTCCTCACAAACCTAACTCTCCCGCTGCTCCACCTTCTCCTCTATTGCCTCTTTCCCACCACTGACAATCTTCTTCCCCATATTTGCTAGTGAATCGCGGCTGGATCGACTACCAACAAGCGCTTCCACCCTAAAAACTAACTTGACTCCTTGGCGTGTTGACAAACCCATCGCTCATTCTCAATCATGGAGACATGAAACTACCGCTGCTTCACTGCATTGTCGTTGCCTACTTTCGCCCACCAAAATCAATGGATGGGCTTGATGGAACCCAAAAGGCTAAATTGTGTAAAGAAACTTGTCGGAGGTGCAGCTGGAGCCGACATGAATCTCAATGTGCATGCAAGGTTAGAAATTTGATTGATTTCTTGGAAGACATAATTAGTTGACTGATGAATAGCAACATAGTATTGGCAATGCCAATTTGAGTATTAACGATAAGCGAAGCTCGTCTCATTGAAATATTAAACATAGAGGACCTGATAATTAATCAAATTTTGTAATGGAAATGAGTTTATGGAAAGACAAAAACAATAGGATGTTATCACAAAAATGGCACCAGAATTTTTATAGGAAGTTAATTGGATTGTTTGCACTTACGGCAAGTGGTAGGAGTGTATGGTCTATTGGTGTGCTGGTTAAAGTGTTTCCGAACTAGATATTCAAATTTGACCTGGAAATTGAACTAAAATGGTATATATTTTAATACAATAAATAAGATCATTAGCTAAGATCATTAATTGAACATCAGGATTGTGTTACTGTTCACACTAGAAATTTTTTATGTAAGGTAAATTTTTTTTACCTAGGCCAAATTATGATAGAAGTATCCAGATGGATGAAAACAGTGACTTGAGCCGAACAACAAATATTGTGCCAACTAGCTGCCATCGAATGTCTATTTTACGATTGTCGGGGTTTGGTAGCCTCGGCACGGATGAATACCCCTCGAACTCAAGCCCGTCTTCCACGAGTCTGAAGCGCGCGTCCCCAGGCTCGAGCTCGTACATACGAGCTCGAGCATGCGTTTCCAGGCTCGAGTCCATATCCGATGAGCTCGGGCTCGGGCAGGAGGATAATGCTCCAACCCGAGCTCGGCGCGTCGTAACACTCGTACCCTTCAGACCGAGCCATTTCTTGTAACGGTCCGTTTTGGAGAAGTAGAAACCTTCTACTGCGTAGGAACTAAGGCCAACCCATCCCCTGCGTGGGAACTAGAGCCAATAACTCTCAATAACTACCGTCAGCTCACAACTACTCACGTTGGCTCACAATAACTCGCGTCAGCTCTCAACAACTGCCTGACATCGGTCTCGGGACCAAACAACAAGGGCCCTAAGGGGGATCTCGAGGGATAAAAGGAACAAAGAAAAAAGGTAGAGGGGGAATTCAAACGGGGACACTCAAGCAAAACTGAGTTTGAGCTCCCATTGTACTCTCACACAGAGCGTTATACTCATCTTTTGCCTCAGGGCAAGACTGGAGTAGAGCTTTTTCCTGGACTAGGGGGCTTGAACCAGTATAATCCTAGTGTCCCCAGTTCTGTTTCTCCCCCCTGTTCTTCCCCGACATACACGCTACACCCTTTCCCGGACGAGCACGACCTCGGGCTCCGCCCTCACACGGTCCTCCCAGCCTCCCTCGCAGTCGGTGATCCCGATCGCCAACAGTTGATGCCCATCGTGGGGCCCGAAGTTTCGTTTGCCCGGAGGTCATTGCTTCAGCATCGACGACGCCTTCGACTTCGTCAACGACATGTCGCGTTCAGAGAGCTTCAATTCAGATGCAGTTCCCGAGTGTGGGGGCTCCACTTCCATGTTTTTGCCTTCGCTGCAGCCACGCGAACGCCTTGCCTTTATGGTCGGTAGCCGCGGGGCGAGCGCGGGGACAAATGATCGCGACCGCGCAGAACATTGTTGCCTATATTTTTTTTCCAAAATAACAACAGTTAAGAAAAAAATCCTACACTAAAAAAAATTCGCAGTTGACGGTATCCACGACATTTTTTTTACTTCTTGCCAACAGAATCGATGTGCTTAAATTTTTTAGCAAGAATAAACATCTGCGATTTTAGCGAGTGAAAAACAAACAAACTGAAAAATTATACCCTGAAGGCTACTACATTCCGGAATTTCGTTGCGACTATGGCTATTTTTGAAAAGAAATTATACCCAGAAGGCTACTACAGTAAAAATTTCAATTTTTTTACCTGTCAGTGCTGCTACTTAAGAAATATTGGGAATATTGCTACAAATATTAAAAAAATTCACAAAAAAGATTGGCTGCACCAGGCAGTGCAGCGCGCGAAGGCCGTTGCAAGCCGGTGCAGCGCTTGCCGCCCACGATTTCGTCGCGCCAGGGGCCAATTCAGCGAATGATCCAGGCCGGTGGCCATTCTCGCAAAAAAATTATTCAGCCAAGCCAAAACAGTAAAAAACTCTATTTTTGTTGTTCTCTCTTTTTTTTCTCGTGTCTTATAAGTAACTACTGCCTTGATTATACAATAGTACTACTAACATACAAGAAAACGAATTCTACTCGAAAACGAATTCATTTCCTACTCGTACAAGATTAACTCTAATAGACATAGATTAGCCTGCAACAACGTCCAAGAGATAGTGCCACGAACGCTCATCTGGTAGAACATCCTCCTCGCATTCTTTGCCCTTCGACCTTGCTGTAGCCTGTAGGGCCGCGTACAAGCCCAACACAGAATAGGTGATAGAAACCAAATTGGGATTGCTCAAGGATGAAGCTCATCCAAGTTGAGGATTTCAATTGTGAGGGTTCACATCAACAAAATTGACTGAGGCGGCCTTTTTAAGAGCAGAGGAAGTGGCGCAAGGCGGTGAGCAGCACCAAAGCAATAGAAGGCTTGGAGTTCACAGTGTTGATAGAAACCGTTTGGGAGCTGTAGCTTCTTGAAAAGCTATTTTTTAGTTTTTTAGGATGAAATGCAGATATAGCTTTTTATAAGAGATTATTTGATAAACATATAATTTTCCTCAGCAATAAGCTGCAAAAGCAGTTTATGCTCATCTTTTAGCTTTTGATTTTTGCTAATTATATATAGCTTCTAACTTATACCAAAAACCGTTTAAAAGTTGAGCTGACTAAAGAGCTTACTAACTTTAAAAAAGCTAAATC
The DNA here is from genome assembly GCA_036346275.1 of Otatea glauca. NCBI lineage: Eukaryota > Viridiplantae > Streptophyta > Magnoliopsida > Poales > Poaceae > Otatea > Otatea glauca. The sequence continues at coordinate 49,506,308 of CM070723.1, forward strand.
TGTATTAAAGTGCCCCAAAACAGGCCACGGTCACGCGGCGATGATGTTAGGCAGCGTCCGCAGTAGGGCTTTCGAGCCTCGATCCAGGCTCGAGCTCGGCTCGAGTAAGCTCGGTAAGCTTGATAAGCTCGAGTAAGCTCGGTAATTCTGGTAAGTTCGGTAGGCTCGGTAACAAGCTCGATTATGCTCGGCTCGAGGAAGCTCGATTTAAGGAAGCTCGGTCCAGGCTCGAGTAGGCTCGCGAACTATTCGAGCTCGAGTTCAGCTCGTTCGGAGCTCGAGCCGAGCTTAAGTAGCTCGCGAGCCTCGACCTTTTTTTACAGCCCGAGTCCGCAGTTGCCAGCCACCATAGACAAGTTTGGGTACATTCTTAGGGTGCACTTTGCAGCCTGCAACCACCTATTCCCGCCATCTCACTGCCCGCCACGCCTCCAGCTTTTCCCTCCTCTTGTACCCTCACCAAACGCCATCGTACTTCCCTGACCGACATTTTGGCCCCACGTTAATTCCTACCCCACCTGTAACACGCACACTCCTTCCCCCTCCCGCGTAACACAAGACCACCCCGGCCTGCTCTTTCTCGCGACCACTTTACAGTGCCGCAACCGCCACGCGTCGCCTCCCCATTGGCCCGCTCCACTCTCCCCTACCCACCAACTCTTTATTCCACCCACGTCTCCCTTTCCCCTCCATCCGACACACGCGTCGGCGGCGGAGAGAAACACTCGAAGGGATTTGGCGTTAGGGTTTCGCGGATCGAGCGCCTAGGGTTTCGCGGGAGCTAGGCGGCGCCGGCCTCATGGCTTCGCCGGAGTCGGGGGAGGGGGAGGGGGTGACGAGCGAGATGGTGAGCGCGGGGTTCGCGGAGCTGGAGCGGCAGCAGCAGCTGCTCGCGAGCTGCACGCGGCTGTACCAGCAGCTCGCGGAGCACTTCTCCTCGCTGGAGCGCGGGCTGGCCGCGCGCTCCGACTCGCTCCGCCACAAGCGCCGCGCGGCCGAGGCGCGCACCCACCGCGCGCTCGACTCCCTCCGCCGCCGGGAGCTCTCCATCAACGGCTCCGTCTCCCACGCGCTCGACCACCTCGACTCCCTCGCCTCCTCGGGCGGCGCCGGCGCGCGCGGGTCGTCTCCCTCCGACGACGCCGCCGCCGGCGTCGCCGAGAGCCTGAGGGCGCTCTGCGCCAGGATGGACTCCGCGGCGTTCTTCGGGTTCGTGGTCGCGCGGCGCAAGGAGGCCGACGCGCTGCGGGCGGATATGCCGCCTGCGCTCAAGTGCTGCGTGGATCCGGCCAAGTTCGTCATGGACGCGGTAGCCGACGTGTTCCCCGTGGACCAGCGGGAGGTGAAGAACCCCGCCGATCTGGCCTGGGCGTGCGTGCTCATCCTGGAGGCGGCGGTGCCGGCTTTGGCCGACCCGGACCCAGAGATCGGGGCGACGCGGCCCTTGGTGCCGCGGTCTGCGCGGGAGCGCGCGCGCGGCATGGCGACGGAGTGGAAGGAGGCGGCGGAGCGGAACGGTGGGGTGGAGGGGGCCAAGCCGGCTGATGCGCACGCCTTCCTGCAGCACGTGGCGACGTTCGCCGTGGCGGAGAGGGAGGACCGGCCGCTGTACCGGAGGATTGTGGTCGGCTTCTCCTGGCGCCGGCAGATGCCCCGCCTCGCACTCGCCCTTGGCCTCGAGGAAGAGATGGCTGGTATGCCCGCTTCTTGCTTTCTGCTGCATTATTGTTGCGTTTTTACTACGTTCTTCTTGCAAGTTCATTTAAGTGTTGTGTATATCAAGTGCTGAAATGGTGGACCTTTGGGGATCCAGACGGATAATTGGGAGATGGCCAAGTGTAAAATTGTGTAAATTGGCCTAATCTATAATTGGATTGTCACTAGGAGTCACTGGTTGTCATTGAGGAATTGTAGATCAGAGCATACTAGCATAGCAATTGGCTTTGGAAGAAGAAAAAAAATTCTGTTTGTTTGTGCTAATCAGTGCTCAACTGCTAATTACTGTGTAAGGGTATGGTAGTACTATGATTAGGATGTAGTAGTATGTTTTCGGAGTAAGCAATGCCTTTTACTGGGATGGGTGGTCACTGTCATAGCCATGTGCTAGAAAAGGTTGTCTAGTGGCTGAGGATAACTGTGTCTTGTGTCCTGATCGCCATCATTCTCAGTGGCGCTAGTATTGGGGCCATTGCTTTAGCCTTTAGATGTCGTCAGATTCTTGTCTACAGTTCTGTTTCCTTAGAGTGAAAGGCAAGTTCTGTTCTGCAGTAAATCGTGAACATCGTCACTGGACTGTTCCTGTGGCAGACATCTTACTGCAGCACCACAAAGTGCCTAACAGCCTTCCTATTATGTTCTAACACATATTACATTCTATTACTTTGTCATGTTACTATAACACACTGATAAATTAGTGCCTCTGCCCTGCTGTATCTAATTATCTGTTTGTTACTACCATTGACCTTGCTGCCAAATTCATGATGTTCATAGTTTGGGTTTGCTTCCTGGGTACCCTAACTGATGCATAGCTGATGCTTCTGCGTGGACTGTTTTCTGTTTCCTTGGTCACACGTTGATTGTGTTTTTGTCAATGACAAGTAATCAGTCACGATCTTGTTCAGACTCAAGTAGATCAGTGACTACCTTTTTTTCTTTCCTTTTGCAGATATCATTGAGGAGCTAATTGCTAAGGGGCAGCAGCTTGATGCTGTGAATTTCGCATATGAGGCTGGTCTTCAGGAGAAGTTCCCCCCAGTTCCTCTTTTGAAGTCATACCTGGAGGACTCGAAGAAGTCATTGTCCACTGCTTCGGATAATTCGAGTACTAGCAGTGGCCAATCTGGGGTACGTCTAATAGCAATTTTAAAGTACTTATTTGAACTCAAAAGTAAAATCATTGCAAGCTGTTCTTGTTAACAATGGTAAGTTGATAATATGTGTTTCTTAATGCAGTTAGTGCTATCCTCTCTCTGCTACTGAGTAGATTATGTTATGTTGTGTTTGTTTGTTGTATGGGACCTGAATGGTATCTAATATATTTACCTTGCAGAGCAATGCAAACAAGAAAGAGCAATCTGCGCTGCGAGCTGTTATAAAGTGCATTGAGGACCGGAAATTGGAAGCTGAGTTTCCACTGGAGGATCTTCAGAAGCAGCTTGAAGAACTGGAGAAGGCCAAGACTGAGAAGAAAAAGGCAGCCTCAAGCGCCTCCAGTGGCGGTAGCAGTGGCCCTGCCAACAAGCGCATCCGGGCTAGCCATGGAGGCCCAATGCCTCCTGCTAAGGCAGGTCGTCTCACTAACAACGCATGTGTATCTTCTTTCCCAGTTGCCGCCACATTTGTCCGATCCCCATCTCACACATCATATGCCACAGCCTCCCCATCTCACACATCATATGCCACGGCCTCCCCCTCTCACACATCGTATGCCACGGCCTCCCCCTATCCTTACGATATGCCTTCTGGACACGGCCTCTACTGTAACCGGAGCCCTCCGGCGATCAGGGAGCCATATGTCTACCCAGCCGAGGAGGTGGCCAATGTTGGCCTTGCCATGCCATACACTTCCCCTCTCATGAGCTACCCCGCCGCCTATGGCGGTTACAGCAATGGAATGGGAGCTTACAACAATGGAATGGCGCCTGCCTTCCACCAGGCTTACTACCGGTAGGATCAGTGAGAAAAGTCGCTGATGAATGATATGACAAATAACTTTGTGAGGCCGACGACCCACCCAATTCGCGCAATAGTCCTATTTTGTAGTGACTGACTACAACGGTAGGTTGGGTATCTCATATCATCTTTCTTACTACCACACCACTACTACTAGAAGCTTTGTGCTAGTTATCTCATCTTAGACCCCTACTTTGTACCACTAAGAAACCTGGATGTAAATTATGTAATGCTATCAGCGAGACTTTCACCGCATTATGTACTGCCTTATGTGATTCTGTTCAGGAACAAGAATAAGTCCTTACAAAAAATCAGCATGTAATCCTTCAGTACTGCATGGACCATGGACTTATTAAATGCGTTTTTAGTTTAGCTACGCCGTATTGTATTATATTGATGTGTGCTCTTGATTGTTCTTGTACTTGAGATTGATGGTGTTTGGTGGTGTATATTTATTACTGTTCGTGTTAGGTGTTGTGCAGCTGGAGTCGGTTTGGACGAGGAGGAAGGCCTTGGGCCAGTGAGCGATGATGATTGTCCGTGTTAGATCATGATGGTGTGGGGTATGGTCACATGGCTCGTGTCGTGGCGAACAGCACGCAAGCAAGCAGAAGCATGCGCGCGTGCGGCGTGCATTCAGTTTTGCCGGGACGAGATCCAAAATACCTGGCGGGGCAAAAAAAATTAATTTTTGCTACAGTAATCTCATAAAAAAGTTGGTTTTTTTAATGCTGGATTTGACCCAATAACTAAAGTCATCTTCCATAACAATTTGTTAAAAAAGCCAATTTTGTTTAGATGTTTTATAATCTCGGTAGAAACACCGCTAGATTTTATAAAAATTGTACAAGATTGATCATAATCTGAAAATTTTATAGTACTATTTTTAACAGTGTAGGATTATATATAAAATTTTTCAAAATAATTGAACTTTATTTGTTATCTTTAAAAAACCAAAAATAGAATGAACATAACTGATATAGTAACCTTCTCAAAATTTTATAAATTTGCTCAAGTGTGATCATGATCCAAAATTTTTATAAGAGCTTAAGAATTGCCTCAGCACCATTCTCCAAAAATTTTACACTTTTTTTGTTTTTACAATCAAATCTATGTAAACATCGAACTTCATTTGTTATTTTTCAAAAATAAAAATACAAAGAACATAAATGGTACAGTGCCCTTGTAAGAATTTTATAAATTCAATGGAGTGTGATCATAATCCAAAATTTTTATGAGATCTTAAGCATTTTCTTAGCACCATTTTGTAAAATTTTCAAAAATTCTAAACCTTTTTTGGTTGCTTAAGCAAATCTATGTATTAATCATAAGGTTTTTATCAGGACGTAGCACTGTTAGAATTTTTGAAAATTCTTCAAGTTTGATCATCATCTAAAATTTTATGGAAAAATTTATGATGCATCAGGACCGTACAAAAAAAACTTCAAAATTTCATAACTTGGTTTGAACCATTTTTCATTCGGTTGAAGTTTGCGGGTAGGGTTTTTATCAGTACAGTAGGACTGTCAAAATTTTTTAAAATTCCTGAAGCTTGATACCATCTAAAAATTTTATGGAAATATTATTGATGCATCAAGACCATCTATAAAAAAGTTTAAAATTTTATAACGTGGTTTGTTTTATTTTCATTCGGTTCAAATTTACTGATCAACATTTTATCAGGACAGCACCACTGTCAGAATTTTTAAAAATTCCTCACGCTTGATAATCATCAGAAATTTTTATGGGAACATTAGTGATGTGTCAGGACCATCCACAAAACATTTTAAAAAAATCTATGTCGTTTGAACCATTTTTTGTTCCGTTGAAATTTGTCGAGATTTGGCAAATTCGGACGAAATTTCGGAAATTTTGTCGAAATCTCGGTTCAAAAAATTCCGGATCTGAATTTTTTTTTTGTATTTCGTCTAAAATTTATTCGAAATTTCGAGATCTCAGTGAAATTTCAGATTCCGGCTACCTTCGAGATGTCAACCGGGGAACGTGATTTTAAACCTTGCCTGTGACTCGATTGTCCGTGCGGCTTGATGCAGATGTAGATGTCCTATTGCATAGCTCTTTCGCTTTCTCTGTCTCTCTCTCTCTTCTTTTTTGCTAGTAGTGTTTGATGAGATCGCTTTGCTGCCCTTAGCCTAACGTTTTAGCAGAAAGATTTTGTTCCTTTACTGGGGTGCTATGGAACATGCATGCGAGTTGCAACTGTTCAAGTTGTTGTCCCGTGTGATGCTCTTGTGGGCTGTGGCGCAAATTCAGCCATTGACACGCGTTCTTACGATCAAGACTCAGAAATGAAAAGCAAGCCCAAGATGAAGTCAACCAATCATTCCCCAGTGTTTACATCCTCGGAAACGCATGGGAGACGCCTGCGCATTCCAGTACAGAAAGGGCCTGGCAATTGCAATTCCCTGACTGCCATGGCGACTCGATACACTGAACACTCCGGTCGAGGCAGATCAAGATTCTCTACCCTCTAGCATCTGCAGTTACTAGGAAAACAAAAGGGCATCACTTTCATCCCAGAACAAGGACATAATACTCTCTACATTTCAGTTTTTGCAACGCAAGGGAGAAAATTTCAGCATTGTTTCACGCCAAAAATTGTCAAAAGAAAAGGGCGTAGAGATATTCTCAAAGTTTCGTTGCTTCCACTCCCCGGAGAAAGTATCAGGAAAAAAAGAGAGATCTCTCTCAGACTTTCATTCCTCCCGAGAAAAGATATGATAATGTCACTATCTCAGCATCTTTACAGATACATCTGGAGTTGCACTAAAGATTGCACAGGGACAGAGTTGTAATGAAAATGGGAAAAGATAAAGAAAAACAGGATGAACAACCTCAGAAGAAATCACTTCTACAGGACAGACAGTTCACAGACAAAACAGAAAGAACATGAAAGAGGTCGAACAGTTAACGGTAAAGCCTGTGCTAATTACTCCCACCACACATCCACTCCAGTAAAACCATGGTCAAGTAATAGGCCAGCAGGTATGGATAGTTCACCTCCTTGAACAAATGCATGAAAAGAAACCAGAGAAAGTGATTGCTCCAAGCAACTAGAATTTTTTGGAGTAAGGGGGATCCTTGGACTTCGACATCAAAATTAAATAATATGCATTCTCCAAACACTAAAATGAATGTGGAATAATACACATCCTCCAATAACTAAAATGGAACTAGAAAGTAGTTAAGTTGCAGCTATCATGGTAATAATGAAATCACAACGCAGCTATCATGGTAATAATGAAATCACAACGCAGCTATCATGGTAATAATGAAATCGCAACTCATTAGATATACCAATTCCCCAACATCCTCAAGTTTTAGAGGAAAAGAATCCAGGTTATCACATCCTGCCTATAGTCTTTTAGGTACACCACACTAGCAGTTAGCTAGTTTGACAAGCAAATCGAGCATCTTCTGAAAGCAAAAGATGAGACGAAAAGGGAGGGAACACATTGGAACAAAACTAGAATAAAGCTGACAACGAAAAATTTAACACTACATGCTCGGCAGGTGATAGGATACGCTCTATTGATCTAAAGGATGCAATTATTGCACTTTGTATGAAACACAAGCAATTCTTGCTGTGATATATGCAGAACAAACTGGATATGGCCTTCGAAGGGATTGGTGATTGATTGATAGGCATCAATAATCCAACATATTGGAAACAACATAACATAGATTGTGACCGGGCTTAAGATATAGACAAAATGGTAAGAAAATGAAAACTTGATTGAATCAAACCGTGACCTCTTAACCTCCAAATGCAACACAATAATTTTCATTGATTCAACACAACAGACACGCATACATAACTACCCTTGACAGATAACTACACACCAAGCATCTACAAATATCAAGTGCCACGAGAACAACGAATTGCTGAAAAGCTCCAGCAAAATGATACCTGATCATTGTAGACAGTCTTTGAAAAAAATAAACAGTAGACACCACCAAATTTAGATTATCCACGCAAACTAGTCTAGAACACATAAACAACTGACGAGCTGGTATTCAACCTCTCATCAACAGTTCTCATCAGGCAGATTCTCGATGTCTCAGTAAACCAGATGGACAGACTCAGACATAATAATCTCGCATTTAAATCTTACCCAGCTAATCCGACTACACCATATGCTGGCATGCTACTTCATGCTTAATCTACCCATCCTGGCATGCTACTTCATGCTTAATCTACCCATCCAATCATCTAACTATGTACTACTACATAACTAGCATCAAAACTGACAACAATTTTTTTTTTCAGTGGACTCAGACAATACTTCCAAGAATTGCATGAGAAGATCAGTCATAGCAACAGAGAATTCACAGCAAACAGTGATTCATATCCATTATTTCATATTCCTACTGCCCTGTTTTTACCATAAATATGATCTTACATCATATAAGTATCAGAAACAGGCAAGTGAGCAAAATAGTGGAGTTACGGCTTAGGTTTACTATACAAGCACGAGGACGCTCTCGGCGCCGGCGCCTCCAAGGACAGCGGCTCCGTCGCCGTCGTCAGGGACGGCGCTCTTGGGCACAGTGACGACGAGCTCGCCATCGGCGTAGGTGGCGGTGGCCATGGCGGGGCGCGTGCAGGGCGGGAGGCGGAATCGCCACCGGTCGAGCTCGAAGGCGGCGGCGCCGTCGTCGCCGCCAACGCCGGTGGACAGATCGCGGACGACAACCTTGGTGACGCCGGGGTGGATCTCGACGGCGTGGGCGCGAGCGCCGGCCGGGGAGAAACCGTCTGCGGCGGCGACGAAGCGGAGCGCCGCGGCGTCCTCCTCGATGGCGACGTCGGCGTCGGCGGCGAAGGGGAGCTCGAGCACCTTGGCGAAGATGTGCGGGAGGCGACGCAGCTTCTTCCCGCCGCCGCTGGCGGCGGCGGCGGCGACGGCGGCGCAGCGCTGCACGGCGATGGTGCGCTTCCGCGGGGCCGGGTGTACCCTCATGTCGCGAGGGCGAGGCTGGTGCGGCTGCGTCAGGAGGAGGAAGAGGGAGCCTCGAAACCCTAACCCTAGTCGCGCGCGAGCGAGGCGGAGATCGGACACTGGGAGGCGACGGGTGCCTTGAAATTCGCGCTCTGGATGTGGAGCTCCCTCTCACTGCTTGTGTTCCTCGTGGGGAATTGTGGAGGAACAAAAATGGTGGTGGTGACGACGAGACGTTGGCTTGGCGATGTTGCTGTTTAATTTCGCTTTTTTTAGGAAGAATAGCGGGAGGGAGTGATGCCAAGATTAGGACTAAAACTATGATTAATAAAACGGAATTGTTAAGAGCCGGATGTCTTATTTTTTCGAACGTTGTAATATTTTTTTTTACGTGTGAAACTTTTTTTCTACACGTAAAATATTTTCCTTCGATAACAGTAGACATGTCGATCCGAATCGCTGTAACAATTTTTCCTACGTGTGAAACATTTTTTCGCTACACGTGAAACATTTTTCTTCTATAACAGTAGAAATGTGTGCGCGAAAAAAATGTTGCACCGAGCGTCCGATGAAACATTCAGCGATCGGACGTCCAGCTCCTAGTGTTCGCCTTAATAAAAAGAGCTTGATTAGGAATTTTCTTATTACACGCTCTCACGAAAAATACTACTAAAGTGTACTCGCGTGTAGGAAACAAGCAGACACCATAATTTGAATGTTGATAGGGCCTACAGTTATAGCCTACTTTAGAACATAAAATTTTTACATAGAACAGTTTAATTCTTGTACAAATAGAGAGAAAAAAATCTCGCGTTCCAAACATAGTCATATGATTTGGAGATCTTAACCCTCCACCTGCCAAGGAAAATGTTTCATCCACATTAAACTTTATAAGTTGATCGTCTTTGTTGTTAACACCGAGAAAATTTAGGCCAAATTCGTGTGCTCCAAATTACTCCCAGGAGCCTCTTTGATTCACAAGAATTTTAAAAGAAAAATAGTAAGAATTCAATCATAGGAAATATTCCTATGATAGGTGTTTGATTTGTAGGATTACTTCAAAGAAATTTCGTAGGATATAAAAACTTCATACAAGTTTTGAAAGAATTCTAACATGTTACCAATTCAATTGAGAGTTCCAAGGCACCTTCTCTCTTCCTCTCTCTCTCCATTCAAAATAATCTCACACTCACTGCATTTTTTCTGTGTGCTGTAATCAAACATGTGAATTTCTGTGGTTTCAATCCTATAGGATTCAAAAGAGACCACGACACCTTTGTTGCAGATTCCTGTTATTTGCTTTTTTTCTATAGGATTCAAGAGTCCGCGGTATTACAATCATATATGTTTCATATTGTTAGTTTTTTTTAATCCTACGAATCTGCGCTAATTTTAGATAATTTCTCCTCGGTGTTTTACAGTAAGTTTACATTGGCGATGAAAAAAGAAGAAGGAAAAAACAGAGGGAGGTCGAAGATTCCGAGAGAGGATAGGATAAGAAAGCACAGACGTTACGACGTGACGTGTGCGGCCCTTCGTCCTGTCCTCGTCCCCAATCGAACCACACGTCACCCTCCTTCCCGAGTGGTTGGGCCCACCACTTCATGGACCCCACATGCCAGATGCCTCTTCACGGTTGTAGCCCTAAAAAAACTATTATTTTCAGAACTATTTCGTACGATTTTTTTTTAAATATGGCCTCTTCACTCACTCGTAAATCCCTCGCACGGGGAGCGCGGCAATTAGAAATACAGTGCACGGGGCAATACCGTGTCCCCACTCAGCGACATTCGAAGTTTTTTTAAAAAAATGCCGTGGTATTGTAGCGCGGTCTTTTTTTTTAAAAAAAAAATGGATACGTTGAGTAGAGACACGATATTTATCTCCGGTGGATCGCGGCATTAGGTAATTCCGCTGTGCGGTTGCGTGGCATTCGTTTTTTTGCCACGTGTTGTCTTGTGGTTATTTTCGCGCTGCCCGTGCGCGGGATTTGTAGATCAGAGGGCCATATTTGAAAAAAAAAATCACACGGAGGCTAATTCTCGAAAAAAATAAAATTTTGAGGCTACAACAGTGAAGAGTTCTACCTTATACAGAAAGACATGAAATATCTTCATAAAATATGAACCAGAAGACCTACGACGTGGACCCTTCGAAACAAATTGCAAGAAACACGACCAATTCATTGCTCATTTGGAACTCAGAAATTTATCCATATTTCCACTGGTATTAATCTTACGCCTGAAAATGGTGCCATACCATTGCCTCCTATGGTGCAACAAACAAAGTACTCCCTGGTCACAAATAGTTGTCATTTTTGAAATTGACATGGTCTTCAAAATACAACTTTGATCATTAATTTCTATTATAATGTATTTATAAAACCTAATAAAATTATAATACTACGAAAGTACTTTTCAAGACAAAGCTATATATACGATTTTTATGTATCTAATTTAATATTTAAAAGATATTGACAATCAAAGTTTCAAAAATTTGACTACACCTATGTCTAAAACGATAACTATTTATGACCGGAGGGAATATATTCTATGCCACTTGATATGGTATCATTTTTTAGGTTTAACCATTCACTTCTTGCCTTGTACAATCCGTCTTGGTTTCTAGTTCTATAATATATACTCCGCTGAAAGAACTCTTCACTATTGTAGCCCCAAAAAATTATTTTTTTTTCAAAACTAACTCCTGTGTGATTTTGTTTTGCAAATATGGCCCGCAAATCCCGAGCACGGGGAATGTGAAAAATACAAATCCCCTGTACGGGAAGCACGGAAATAACCACAAGGCGATACGTGGCGAAAAACCGAATGCCGCGTGCCACTAATGATAAATACCGCGCCTCCACTCAGCGGATCAAAAATTTAAAACAATACCGCGAGTAATGCAGCGTTACAATACCGCGACATTTTTCTAAGTTTTGGAATGCTGCTAAGTGGAGGCACGGCATTGCCACATGTCGCGTCGTGGTATTGCCGCGCTCCCCGTGCGCGGGATTTGATATTTGCAAAAAAATCGCACAGAAGTCAGTTCTGAAAAAAAATATTCCTTTTGGGGGCCTACAACTGGGTTCCAAATCTCGGCGAATTTCGCTGAAATTTAGGATTTCGGACCACCCTAAAATCTAAAGTACCGCCCAGGGAAAAAAATTGAAATTGCTACAGTAACTCGAAATTTCGTTTTTTTCTCAGCAAAATTTCGCCAAATTTTATGTTTTTTTTGCCTGTTTTGAAACTTTTAGGGCCGGATTTAGTCTAATAACCCTTAGGAAAGTCATCTTCTATGAAAATTTGTTGAAAAACCGAATTTTTTTAGACATTTTAAAATTTTGGTAGAAACACTGTCAGATATTTATAAAATTTTAAATGCTTGATAATAATTTTAAGATTTTATGGTACTATCCTTATTAGTTTAGGATCATACATAAAAAATTTCAAAATAATTTAACTTCATTTGTTATCTTTAAAAAATAAAAAACAGAATAAACATAATTGGGACAGTTACATTGTCAGAATTTTATAAATTTTCTTGAGTGTGATTATGATCTAAGTTTTTTGTGAGAGATTATTAATTGAATCAGTACCATTATATAAATTTTTTTAAAAAAATTTAAACTTAGTTTATTTGGTCAATCAAATCTATCTAAGCATTGAACTTCGTTTGCTATATTATATTTTAAAAATAAAAAAGAAAAGAACATAAATGGTACTGTGCCTTGTAAGAATTTTATAAACTCACTGGAGTGTGATCATGGTTCAAAATTTTTATGAGATATTAATAACTTCCTTATCACGATTCTGTAAAATTTTAAACATTTTTTTATTGCTAAAGCAAATCTATGTATTGATCATCAGACTTTTACTGTCTGAATTTTCAAACATTATTTGAGAATGATCATCATCTAAAAAATAAACATTAATATTACATCAGGACCATTCACAAAAAATTTCAAAAGTTTTTAACGTGGTTTAGATAATTTTTCATTTTGTTCAAGTTTGCCGGTAAGCCTTTTAAAGGGCAACAGTACTGTTTGAATTTTTAAAAATTCATACAGTTTGATAATCATCTGAAAAATTTATGAGAGCATTAAAGATATATCATAACCATGCAAAAAAAATTTCAAATGTTTATAACGTGGTTTGAACCATTTTACATTCGGTTCAAAATTGCCGGTCAGTGTTTTATCAAGACAGTAGCAATGTTTGAATTTTTAAAAATTCCACAGACCTCAGAATAATATGAAATTTTTATGGCAATATCATCAATGTGTTAGGACTCTCCAAAAAAATTCAAAATTTTTCGACATCGTTTGACCCACTTTTTTTCCGTTGCAAAATACCGAAATTTCGGGTATTTCGCCCGAAATTTCGGTATTTTTTGGCGAATTTCGTTTTTTCTCGGTACAAAACAAACCGGATTTGAATTTTTGTTTTTGAATTTCGGATGAGATTTGTCCGAAATACTCGAATTTCGCCGAAATTTCGGAATCCGGTCAGGGCGGTATTTTATCCGAAAACAAAATTTGAATCTTTGGCTACAACAATGAAAAGTTCACAATCAGATGCTCGTTAATGCTAGTTATGCCCAACAATCTTTGTTTGGTTTTGCCCGGCTGGCAGAAAAAAATATCGATAGGAGTTCGAATCAAAATTGTTTCGATCACAGTAGTTAATGAGTTCAAAATTGAAATGAGTTCATTTCAAACGAAAAATATTAATGAAACTTGGCTCGATAGTGCCTCGTTATCTCGAATTTGAAACAACAACTTAAATGATAAATAAAATAATTTTATGTTGAATTATATCAATTTGGAAAGAAACTCGATAATAACTCATTAAGCTTGATACCTAGCCCTACATGCTACTAAAGTATTTGGTTGACACTCACATTTTACCTTGCTAGTCTGTCTTTTTCGGTGAGCAAAAGAATAGCAAATAGGCAAACAAAATCTTCTCCCTTCAAACTATGGTTGTGGCAACTAGCAAGTAACCGCAAACAAGTTAGCAAGTTGAAGTAGCATACTACGACTATCCACTGGATCACTACTTAGCCAAGACAACCTATGCAGCTCACACTAGTTATACTACTCCGTCCAAATACTACTACTCTAATAAGCACCTTGACTTTAAGGCGATAAATTTTAAAATATAGTATACTAGTAGTACATAAGTAAACAGTAAAAATTAGATAAAGAGATTGATTTATTGATAATATTTCTACTCCTCTATTAATAAAGAAAATATAAATAAATACCGGCTAATACGATCATCGAGATTAAAAAAAAAAGAATGAAAGCTTCTGTACGGAACAGGGCAATTAATTATCATATCCTGTCCAAATGGGATAAGGCTTCACTCGTCACTTGTCGTTGTCACCATCAGGATGACATGCATGGGCGCCGCCACAGCGCGGCACCCATAGTAACAAGTAATCGTACTGCAAATCTGTACTCAAATTCGTAATTCTGCTCATGATGAGAGCTTTAGAGTTTATTTAGACTTCCCTCTACAATCGATTGTATGAAGCATCGCTGGATGCTGGTGAATGGCGATGAACTGATGAACCAGACCTGGAAGACAGCAAGGCTGGATCGGATCCCGAAGATCGGATGGGAGTATAATCTCCAGCCTTTTCTATCAGGAAAGAAAAAATAATGCAGTCCACAGTTGATCCCATGGCACAAACGCGCAATATCAAAGTCAAGCGACTGCTCTTGATCTGAACCGCCTATTTTGAGAGGTAACGGTCTAGATCTACGTGCTACAATGCCGATTGCTACAGTAAATAGTGCCGTGTATAATTTGAGGAGATGTGCTTCAATGTTTCTCTTTTTTACAGTTGCACAAATATTAAAGTATGAATAAATGGTAGATGGTAATTACTTACCCCTTCGCTTGCTTCAAGATTTGTGTAACTTGTATTAGGAGGGAAAGCATTGAAGCACTGCTCTAATTTAAGTCGTCTATGTAGAATCCTGTGATGCAATTGCAACTGCTTAAGTTGTTGTTGCTACATGCACCCTTTACCACAAACGCAACAAATGCAATGCAATAGGTCGACTCAGAATCCGTCATGTGCCACTCAATAATCCAACCATGCTGATTAGATGAGCACTTAAATATGGAAAGCAAACACTAGGATGCTGACACGATGCATATGCCTTCATGGGCCCCTTATGATTAGAAATCTCGAAGAGCATGATAAACTGATGAATGTGATGCAAGAATATGACGTGGATGTAAACTTTTTTAACCCATGATGTAGATGTTTTTTGAGAGGGTGTAGATGTGATTTTGACAGAAACCTGAATATATAGTGCAGACACATCGTCTTGATCCCTTGCTGACCTCTTGTGCAGTAGGAGTGCAGGTGCAACAGCAACACAGATGCTGAATACAGTCTTACCTTGCTACTCTCAGGAGTCAGGCAGGATTCAGAAGCTTAAAGTGGCAACAAAAAATTGGAAGGTATGGGTGCTTGTGTTGTCACTTGTCAGGTTACCATGAGAGAAAACATGCATAACTTGTGGCAACAAACTGAATTTGAACAGTAGCGTTTAAGAACAACGTGTCACCAGAAAAGGCGGATAAAGCAGAGTGCACCATGCTCTCAAAGCGCAGCAAGTCATAGAAATACACCGGAGTGGACAGGCTAGGTGAGGGTGGCGCGGCGGCGAGACCGTAGAGGAAGAAGGAAGGGGCATCGGTTGGGTAGAGGGCGTTGACGGTCGGGTCAAAGGATTTTAGGTGAGTCGACGGTAGGAGAGATGACTAGGTAGAATGAGCGAGGGGGGATTTTAGAGTTAGGAGAGATGATTTGGATTGAGCTTTTTTTAGCTTTGTGATCGAGAGTATCACGGATTATCGAAGAAAGATCGAGTTATTTTTATTAAATTTAAATGATAAATTGCATCGATAGTTCCCGATATCGTATCGTGAAGGATTGTGGAGGATTACCATATTCTGGTACCAGTACGGCAGTTTTGTAAAGGATCGGTGATTCATAGGTATGTGGTTTTACATGGAATAGATATCCCTTCTCAAAATTTCAGTGAAACTACAATGAGAAAGTCTTCCAAAGAACACACACCCCGAACGAGAATTAAGTTACACAAATATTAAAGTATGAATAAAGGGTGGATAGTGATTACTTACTCTTTCGCTTGCTTCAAGATTTATGTAACTTGTATAGAGAGGGAAAACATAGAAACACTCCTCTCGGATATATGTTATTTCTTTGTAGTTCTCCATACGTCTCTGTGATCCCTATTTATTTTGGGCCTAAGGGAATGCATTTAGTTGGAATGATGTTCGAAGAGTCTGAGACTATCAGAAGTCACGTTGAGCAGAAGCCTCTGTTTTTTCACAGTTCACACTATCCATAGTGCAGCCTACCACAGGGAAAATATATATTTTTTGCATAACATATTCAAATTCACAAGGGGAATCATTGTTCAACTACAATTTTTTCAACTCCTCATCTCTTTTTCATGGGGTTACATTAGCTACATAAAGATCGTGGAAAATATTAAAATGTCTTGTTGTACATGTTAGCCAGATAAATGCAAAAAGAAGAAGGAAACACCTGTGTTCTGTAGCATTGGAGTCCATTTATCTGAGTGATTACATGAAAGCAGTGACAACTGAAGTTATATGCAGTGCAAGTTCTACATTTCCCTGATGATTTGCTGAACTCATACAGGTTGTGTGGCCATATCAGTTATCTGAGTTGAAACTGGGATGAGCCATACTATACTTGAGACAAGAGAGTTGGAACAAATTAAGAGAAAACCTCAGTTGTGTTTTGTTTCTCCATTATCTGCATCGCCTGTTTCCTCTGGAAGGAGACCTAGAAGAGGCAGAGGCAGCAAGGAACTGAGATTGCATATGACAATCAATAGAGGTAGTTTTCCAAAGCTGTCCCTAGTGACTCCAAAAAGCTGAGTTAGACCAGCACCGACCAGACCACCAGTAACACTTCCAGCATTAGAAATGGACATCAAAGTGGCAAACAAAGTCGCTTCCATTCCTGGAGGGCATAATTTTGCTGCTAACACCAAAACCGGCATAAATGAAGCCTACAACATAATTCACGCAACATGAGATTACATATAAGGAAAACAATTGAAAGCAAGAGGAAACCTTAAAGAACAGGTCTAAGCCAGATATGTTCTCTAAATCTAAATAAAGCTGTTATTGTAGCACCATTGGCACATGGGAATGCCCTCCTCAAGAGCGGTTTTATCCTGAGCATTATCACTTGTCAAGAAAATTCAAATTGGTCAGCCTCAGTTTCAGGCAACAAAGGAACTAAATTTAATGTCACTGTCAGTAACGAAACAAATGATCAGTTCAATGCATTTTTATGCAATGAACAAACTTTTTCGAGCACCCCAGTTATGTAGTATACCAAATAACATAACCTTGTAAGTTGTAAAGAGTTTACTCAGCAATTGCAGTAATGTTTCATACCTGACCAAGGACTGTGATGATTAATGAATCCCCAATGGAGAACCATTCATCACTGATCCCAAACTGCCTATTAAGCCCAGTGACAAGAAGAACCTGAAGATATAGAACATACTCAGTTTTTAAAGATGGGAAATAATTACAGCCTCACTTAAATAAATAGCAAAAATAGCACCTGTGTCATTCCAAGGGCTGAACCTATGATTGTTGTCACGAGAAAGATTTTCCTCAGATGAACTGCCTTCAGAAAAGAGTTATAAAGTCCAACACCGAGCAAGGATGCAATAGAAGTAGCAAGCTTTACACGTCCTAGAAATTCTGGAGTGAATCCAAGCTTATTTGTGCTGAAATTAATTATAAGGGAGCATGAAAGTTCAGTTATTTTAAATAAACATCACACAGATCATTCAACATGCATAACAAAAAGATGTGCATATGCTACAGGCAAATTATAATGCAACCCAGATACACCAATGATCCAATATAGAGCTTAATTAGGATGAAAGCACCACTTTCTTGTAATTTGTGAAGTTGATATTCAGTTTGCCTTTTTATGTGTTATATACCCTATGGTAATTAAATTGCTCAAAGTAAAGATGACCTAGAGGAAGTATCCAGTAACATGCTGTAGTTTGTAAAGCTGCCGCTAATGGGTTTAGAACTACTCCAGAACATCACTCAAAATCAATCATGTAAGCCATAAAAAAGATACTGTCATTGCGGACTGATATGTAGCAAGTGTGATACATACATGAAGAAAAACATGGCGGAATCTGACTGTGGTGTTGCTTGCCAGAGGAATATAAATAAGGTGGGAAAGAAAATGTTAGGTTGCTTTACTGAAGTCCAAAGCTGCCTGATGTGCTGCTTAGAGCTCTCAATGAATCCTGAACCAGAGACTGAGATAGCACATTCCCCAGAAGTCAGACGATGCTCATTTACAAGAACTGCAACAGCAGATGTCATCAGGGGTAACAATGCTGTAACACCAAAGACAAATCTGCGTTTATAGGAATACTTTCATCAGTGAACTGCACTACAAAACAGCTAAGGCTTAAGTAGCTTGCAAGGATGCTATGGGACAAACCTTACTCCATAAGTATCCACAAGCGAACCACTGAAATATGCGCTCACAATTCCACCAAATGCTGAGGATCCCCAACATAGTGACTGGAGAGATCCAGATGTACTCTGTGATTCACCACGGGCTCTCTCAACAACCATCGAATCTACAACCTGCAGTGTTTTCACTTGTGTTATTGAGGCAAATCTAGGAAGCTACAACATTTATGAAACTCGTTGTACCTTGTCCTAATTCATGTCAGGTACAGCTCCAACATGTGATAAAAATGAGGTGGTGATTTTTTTTACGACAAACTTCATCTGGAAATATTTCTATGCACAATGGCATCCTTGGCTAGATGTTTTCAATTTTAGAGCCTGACAGGGCTTGTAATGATTTGACAACTTTGAATAACATAGGAAATACATGTATGAACTGTCAATCTTATAGTGCAAATTCAACTGGAGATATATTCATGTTAAGTAGTATCCAATATCTTTCTGAAGAAAAATGGCAGTATTGTATAAATTACATCGTTGCATTATTATTCACCAAACTAGCTAGAACAAAAGCCATCAGATACTGAGATTCAGTCAATGTTGCAAGACCATCGAATAGAACAAGCGAACAACTCAAGCTAACTTAAAAACCAGCCAAAATGTGCCTCCACTTAATAACAATCCAAGGAAAATTTTGGTATCGAGGAAGTAGGGAAATGGGAGGTTGCCTTGTAATAGTTTTGAGGATAGTGACCACTTGTTCTTTGGTTGTGCTGTAGCATGATATAATTTGACAAGGTTGACGATGCCAATACTTTATAGAATATAAAATCAGATTATTGTCAATAGCTTCAAGGATGCAGTTGTAACATGTGGGAAGATAAGGTCTGTATGTATAGAAATTCGGAACCCATAGAAGAAAGTCTTTCTTAATATGAATCAATCATTGTTGCCGAACCAGTTGATCTTATTGGTGTCTTAAAAATAAGTGGTGGCAATTTACATGAGCAGGGGAAAGAGCACAATGAAGATATTTGCTTCAGACATAACAAACCAATGCAGCGAGTTGATTCAAAATTCAGTGTAGTATTTGTTCCTTTGAAAAAATTTTCAGGATGAATTAATCCATAAAGTTACATTGGCTTGCAAGATAGTTGAATGCAAACATGCACTGTGCCCTTTCTCAAGAAAAAGAGAAAATCAGCGAAGGATTATATTGTATTACCAACAATAAGCACAGTTGTACAAATAGGTCTATAAATAATAGGATTCAGAACCCAACATACAAGGAAGACAACTTCTCACCTTCAGAAGACAGCTTTATTGGCATGTAACTGTGGTGACCCGTATAATTAGCCCAGGTTGCGACAGTAACACTGCTCCCTCCCCATGTTAATTATACGAATCTCGACATAGCTGTTGGCAAAACATTGGAGAATCCGATGCTTTATCGATTACTATGCCGTGTTCAGAGTGTTACAGCAAAACAATAATTAGAGACTGAATTGAAAATATATTCATTGCAAGCCACGCTGGACTATAGGTCCATTACATAATATTACAGCGATCCTTGGATACAGCAAAAGAGCACACTACTACCTATACATTACTAGATACCTCCTAGGAGCATAATATGGTCTATAGAAACTTCTAGCCCTCCTGATAGTAGTTGGAGTAATAGTAGCCCTCAAGGATTCTCCTGATAACCCTGGAACTGAGCCTGAGAATAGGCCTCCTCGCCGGCCTCAAACACCGATTCATCAGGCTCTTCTTCTAGAAAAGGGGGAAATACAAGAGTGAGTACAGAGTACTCAGCAAGCATTATATCACAAGATGCAATGTGAATTTTTCTCTCCAACAACATTATTTCCTTTCCTTCAACTCAACTTTTACCGAAATTAGGTTTTTAATTTTCTTTAAGGGTTAGCAAGTTTTAATTGCTGAAAATCAACTACTAACATCCGTATACGAGACAGACTTAGCTTCCGTAACCTCCAATCCAGGAGACAGGCTTGAATTTAAGATTTTGACCCTACGCATGTTCGTACCACTTTACCCATAACGGCCTCAACAAGTGAGGGGAATCCCTATCCGAGGCGATTCCAACACTCGCAATACAGTTGTACCCCGATATCCAACCGGAGTAACTCTACCGTGGCTTAAAATATATATCCACATTAATCAGCTTTCTCATCTGGGCATTCCGGCATACCCAGACTTTGGCTCCACTAACTACTCTTTCCCAATGTGGAGATTGTAACACTTTCTTAGAATAACCTTTTCTGACAGCGATTTATCTCGCTATGGTTGGTACTGAAAATACGACTCATTATCCGAGTGTAGGTGTTTGATCTTATATTATAGCCTATGTAGAAGGTCCACCGGCAGCAGGTATCACCGCACCAAGGCATTTCCACGCCATCTTTCCCTGCACCCTCTACCCACCATATTTATTTCTAATATAATATCCACGACTCCATTCGTGGACACCTAAACACCACACAACCACTTCCTTCACAACAACCATATCTCATTCAGCATTTATCAAAACTACATTCCCATTCCCATTTCAAATACCAAGACCACATACCATCTCCTTCCATTCACCACATTACCATTACCATCATGCACCATTTTCGCCATTCAGCCACAACAACTCTTACATTCAAATTCATCTCCACATTTCCATTTTGAAAGTAAAATTTTCATGCAGTGATGGTATGATTAAATATGTAAAAGCATTTAACAAAGATGCTCAAGGAAATCTTGGCTGGAATAATATTTGACGGTCCGACCTCGCTCGAAGGTGGGTTCTGGTTGACTGGCAGATTCAGGTCGAGTCCTGAAAGCAGATTATACGATGATGGCTGTTAAAGATTAATTATTTTGGTATCCAACTGATTTTTAATCTGTCGTTCAGATTTTATATTGGTGCCTAATTAATTAATACTCGTTGGAGATTTTTATGCGATCCGCCAGTCAATCAACCAAGATCAACGCGGTCCGCGACACGACTTATTTTTCTACCTCTCCTACCTTTTCTCTTTTCTTTTTCTCTTCTTTCCTTTTCTTTTCTTTCTTCCCCTCTTTCTTTCTTTCTTTCTTTCTTTTCTGCCTTCCTCCTTTTCTCCTCCTGGCCGACAACCATTCGGCTGCCTCCCTTTCTCTGCCTCGGCTGCATCGACTTCTTGCCGATCTCTCCTGAGGTGTCTCCTCCCCTACTCTCCCTCCGCCTCAAGCCCACACGGCGCTCTGGCCCGCCCTACAAGACGCGGCTCTGGCGCGCGCCAATGCTGTAGTCTGGCTCGAGCTGAGCTCGACCGAGCTTCCTACATGCACGACGCCGCCCGCCACCAGCTACATCGCAGACGGCTCGCCTCAACCGGCCAGCTCCGCGCGACACCGCTTCGGCTGCCGCACGACTGGTCGAGTTAGTCGCGCATGGCGCCAAAGATTCCCCTGCAGTGCGTGCGGCAGCGCCGACTCCTCTCGCCTCCCCCCTTTCTACTTCCTTTGCCATCTAGTGTTCTACCCACATTTTATTTCCATGATTTCTAT
The DNA here is from genome assembly GCA_036346275.1 of Otatea glauca. NCBI lineage: Eukaryota > Viridiplantae > Streptophyta > Magnoliopsida > Poales > Poaceae > Otatea > Otatea glauca. The sequence goes on from CM070723.1 coordinate 49,528,050, forward strand.
TTGCTTGTTTTACTGCTTATACTAGCAAATGTGGGGATCTATGATGATGGTTGGGAGGCTTGAGCTAATCCATGAAAGAAAGAACAGAAACTGCACTAATGGTTGCCCCAACCTACTGAGACCATGGGGGAACTACCCGATCAACTCACTACACTACTCCTTTGTCTGCATCCTGCTCCGATCTATCCTCTGGATGTGCTACATTACACTGTAGCTACTATTGGCATGAAGGGCAGTGAGCACCTGGGGTTTTGGTTGGGTGATGGAGCTACTGAAGAGGGGTTGATGTTGGGGAAGAGGAAGCCGATCTGCTCTTCTGGCTGCAGGCAGCTTCCTCCTTGCCTCCTCTTCTGGGCGTTCCTCCCCTTCTTCTTCTGGTGGCTCATCCCTTTTCCTCTTCGGGTGGACTCCTTCTCCTCTCTGGCTTCCTTCGGCCGGAAGCTTGCTGATGGCTAGGTGTTCTTGGGACAAAGGGAAATGTTGGCTTTGCTGGCTTCAGTTTGTGTGAGCTCTAGCTATGCTCTTGTGTGAAAAAGGGGAGACAGAAGTGAAATGGCTGGCTTTGGGGTGGCACTCGGCTGGAGATGCACTGGCTTTATTTACCTCCTGCTTGCATAATGACCTTCTTGCCCTTGGGTTTTTACTGATGGCTATTGGCTCTAAGGGCATTACGGTCATTCGCCGCTATTTTTACTAACGGTACCCACAACCGTACCAGGTAAGCTACTAAACGCCGAATGATGAACCCCGAAACTAGCGAGAGGTGCCTGTCTGGGTCCCGGACAGGTCAGGTGCCTCGATGAGTGACACATTCACGGGACTGACGGCAATCTCTAAACCTTACATTTTATTTATCTTTGCCTAATCACTTTTATTATTTAAGTAAACTGATAACCCCCTGGATTATCACAGTAAGCTAGGTCAAGGAAATTTGCATGAAAATTTTGCATTCAAATATGACTATTATAAAGGAGAACAAGAAAGTAGCAATAAACAACTGGAGTTCATCATAACTTCAATGAATGCTAAAGACTGTACAAAATAACCGATGAAATACATAACACTCAATATAAAGAATTGACAAAGATAACTTGCTTGTAGAATATTCATTTTGTACTTACAACGTCTGAGAAGGCAACAGAAAGCGACCCAAGAAGAATAGAGAGCGCAGCACCATATTTACTGTTCACTACTGTAGCCATCAAATTCCATGAAAGTGCTCCAAGCAATCCTGATAGAATAAGATATGACCTTCTCCGATATCCAAAGAGCGGGATGGAATCACTGGAAGGCAAGAGCAGCAGAGTCATAGTGCCATCAAGTGTACAGATACAACAGAAAGAAATGTATACAGAAGCTTTCGTGAGACCTGATAAAGCCATAGAGTGGCTTGACCAACCATGGTAAGGATGAGAAACCAGATATAACTGCAGTCTATATAATAGAAACCATCTTAGTTATCAACACCTATTGTTTTTAAGAGTTAAAAGTATAGCATGCATGTAATAAGACCGCATCTCTAAATATCAAGACCATAAAGATAGTATATGGAGGAAGGAAAAAGAATGAGCACCACATACCTCAGCTGGATCAAGGTGAAGATCATCTTTTAAGTAAAAGTTCACAGCAAGTCGGGCAAGGCCTAAAACCCCTTGCACAAAATATACAATGGCAACTGCCATATTATCAGGGGACAGGTCTACCCCAAATGCCGTGAAGTATCTTGACCCGGACTTGCTCTTGTGCACGTCATCTGTACTGGACTGCTTCTTCTGCCACCCCTCCAAGTTTCTGTTACTAGAATCACCTTTAGTTGAGCCCGCCTGATATCTAGGCATGGTATTTCCTACCATAGGAACCATGATGGGAATGAGTACACAGGTAACAAATAAATTCTATTCACATCATCATTGTCCAACTCTGGGGAAACTTTTTTGTCAATATAACAGACAAATCATGCCAAAAGAAATAGGGGAAAGAGATAATGCGAAAGAAAAGTTGCAAGGGGCAATTTTTTATATGCAAATTGCAGACACAAATTTAGTACGAAATAGAAACTCTGAGCTAGCCTATGTAGCACAAGTAAGCTAGGACTGACCATATATGCACTGCTATTTTTTTTCTTTTTTCCGCGGAAGATTAGTGAGAATTATAAGGGGCCATAGAAGCACCTGGTCTCATTCGCCTACTCCAACCTTGACATTGTAATATAAAATGAAGACCCACTAACCATGGTTATCACGGCGCCCCGGCGAAGCGAGTCGCCTGGACGCCTAGGCGACAGTTAGGCAACCAAACAACCACGACTGGTCCGGTCGGAGTATATAATAAAAAAGGTGTTGCCGTCGTCAAATAGACATCGGTGTCTCACAGCCGCAGCCTTCCTCCTCTTCCGCTTCTCCTCCCCTCTCCATCGTCTTCTTCCTCAGTCCTCGCATCGCATCGAACCCAAGAATCCAAGCAATCCAATCCCACCTGGATTCTAGACGTAAGGCTCTGAAAGAAGCTTGAGATTTTTGCTTTGTGTAGTTGTCATGTCAGTTACCCTTTTTCTGAGAGTATCTTCTTTCTAATCTCCATATATGGTTTTGGCGCAAAATAGCATGCAACGTCATTTAATCAACAACGGCCATCTGATCCCCCTCCACTCCAGCCCATATGATCTGTCCAATCTCCACTAATGTGAAATACTTTGCAGATCCTTCAGGAATATTCTAATCTTTGCACTTTACAATCGGGTCCTTCCCTCTTTTACCTCCTGAGCTCACCCCCTCTCCCTCTCATGCCTACGCCTCCCTCCCCCGCAGCGCCCCACCTCCTCCCCTGCAACACTGCCGTCACCTCCACCCCATCGTGTTTGTCCTCCTTGCGCCGCTCGAATGTGTCCGCGCAGCCCCTCCTTTCGCGTCCACGCCGCCACCTCCTATAGCCGCCTCCCATCCCATTGCTCAGCGCCGCCTTTACCCCTCCTCCCACGCTGCCTCTCCTCATGCTACCCGTCTTCGTCTCCACACACCACGCGCCTCCGCCTCCTCCTTCGCCACAGCTGCCGCACTCCCGCCACCGCGTCTCCGCCGATGACCCGTTCCGTGACCTCGATCTCCCGTCCTGTTCCTGCTCCACGGCGCCCTCCCCTGCCTTCAACGAGGAGAACCCGCCGCCCAGTCGTGCTTGGACTGGACGCCTAGTCGCGCCGCCTGGACGTCTAGGTGGTCACCTGGCACTCTCCAGGCGAGGCGCCGGGCCTTGGCACCCCCCTTGGACCGCCGGGATGCCTAGGCAGCGACGACGCCATGATAACCATGCCACTAACTAATCTAGAATTCCTTATCCAACCTTAAGTTATATAACCTCAAATCAAGACCAAGAATTAGATTTGGAGTATGCCAATACTATGTTGTTACGATTTCTTGTCAGTTGTCACAATGATATCTAGTATCGGAACAGTTCCTTGAAGAAGTATATCATATATGGTATTTGTTAAAAAAAACAGCTCTACGGCGTAAATATTAGAAGAAAGAGATAGCAATGTTTGGGACAGTCCACATTCTTATCTTACATGAATTAATGTGTTAGTGAATACATATATTTCTTTTGGTGAAACACAGGGTCAAAACCCTGATTCTCAATTTCCATAAAGAAAATAGAAGCTGAACTATCCTTCCTTCAGTGTCACTGCGCATTACAACCCAGGAAAATCAACTCACTATTAATTGCAGTATAGGAAATTAATGCCTTTTTTAAATGACTGACATCCAATGTGCGGCATCTACATAAAAGCTCTAACATGGCTCCACACAACAGATGAACAGAAACAAGAAGTGCATTCTACACAATTGCATGGGGTGATCGGTAAGCTTGAGCCAATGAAAGTGTTGTGTTGCCCTGTTGGCAACAAAATAGTTATTTACAAGCTGTAAAAAAATACAAAATAGCAATGGTACTGGCGCATGTCACAAGGGCAGGGGAGGTGAGAATGTATCGGGCACAGAACTTTTTTTATACACTGCAACTGTTATGCCATTAGTTCTTAGAGATATGCATTGCAAATGCTAACTCTCTAGTACAGCAACTCATTTGGTAATCATTAAAGGGAAACGAGCACATGACAGGGCAAAACCTCCAAAATTGCACCTAGCTTATACATTTCCACCACATATTAGTATAAATAGAAATTACTCTACCTCCTTTCTGACATATTTTCTAGCTCTGCTCGTTGCTACACATCGGACACAAGTGGTAAATACTGACCAGGGACTAACAGCGATGCATAAGAAAGGCTCGCCTAGCTGTAATTTACCTAGTGCAGCTGCACACAGCAACTGCATTGCACCAACCAAGAATCACGCACCCACAATCGTAGCACTCAGAGGTCAGAACTTGCTATCCACAGTCAATTACGCTCTCGGTTGATCCTTGCTCTTCACAGCTCAACTCGATCCCCTCTTCTACCACCAGAAACAAACCTACGACCCGTTGAGATTTCCCCAATCCCAACACTCCTCGCCGCAATCTCACAACAGATCCCTCGCAATAATACTGCTCCGCGCCCCCACACGAGATAACCTCGAGCTCACCAGACCGGTGGTCGGAGGATGAGGACGCGGAGGCGGCGTCGCGGCCGTCGAGCTCGAGCGGGCGGCGGACGGCGGCCTCCTCGTCGTACGGGTCGCGGCCGGCCGAGCTGCCGGATGCCATCCTGGGCGGTCAGTGGGCGGCACCGTCTCCGTCAAGCCGAGCAGATCGGGGACGGGGAGGTGGAGGTCGGAGACGGGCAACGCGGGGCGCGGCGCGGAACGGCGGAAGTGCGAGGCGAGGAAGATTCGGGGCCGTAAAACGGTAAACCGTAAATACGATGCCACGTATGTGGGGCACGCGAGAGCGTAACATCTGCCTTTTGTTTCCCTCTGCTCCGATGGGCCCACACGCTCTCTCTCTCACGCCCGATTTGTTAGATTTACAAATATTAAAAATGACTAGACCACTCGTAATTATTAATCAAAACGCATTTTAACCCAAACGCATTGGGGGCTCGAAGCCCCAAGGCCAGCCCAGTTGGTGTCATTAGATTGGGCCGTGCAAGCCCTGATGCCCACCAAACCGAGCGTCAAAAAAGACCAGCCCACATTTAGCCCAATACAACCAATCTAATAGAATGCTACTTGTGCCGCAACACGAGCCATCGTCCACAGCAACCAGAACAAAATCCAGACATGAACATGATAATAGATTTGGCAGAAATCTTCTGAAGCTGTGCATTTGTAACATGTACTCTTGAAGCTGCTGATACAACACAAACCATGGCATCCAGATACCAACACAACAATGGTGCTCTCTCTCTCTCTCGACAGGAAACTAATGGCTGACTGACTTAGGCAATCCTTTTTTTTTTTTCACAGAATTTACAATGTTGATCTCTGGGCTCATTGGATGACACAGGTGCATGCGTTACCGTCTTCGTCATCCGAATCTCCAGATTCGCTGCATGGACAAGAAAGTAGTCTTAGGATCAAGAATAAGGACATAAATTATGACAGATTTTATTTTGGTAATAAGAAGGTGAGCAGTCAAAGCAACCAAGGCAATCGACTCTAGTTTGGAAAAGCCTGAAACAAGACACAACTCCAAAAGGATCGAAAGTAACAGAAAAATGAACAATTATGTCTGTATGGTATTCCCATCACAGGGAAAGGAAAATGATGTTTGTGCAACTGTTCCATTACTAGCATAAATGCAGATGTGAGTTCGTTCAACCAAATCAGCGTTCAGCATATCCATTTACGATGGGATGCTATAAAGAAGCTGGAAAATCCGTAACAAATCTGACGGCTTGCTGAAAATGAAGGTTTAAGTGTCCAATTGCTTGGTTGTGCATCCATTTCCTTTGAGAAGATTTGCTCATTTAGACTGGAAGTTTACTCGGTGTTTAGCTAGGCTGTCTATTGGCTATTGAAGAGTATCACAAGGTCGTATTCAATTGGCCACATGGCACACTGCAAATTAATTGAAGAAGAAAAAATCAGCAGAACCTTTTCTTACATGGAAAGACAAAAAACAAAATAATGCAGCTTGCAAATCAATATGAACCACTGACAACTCCAGTGTGATGTGTAATTTTGTAGAAGAAAATTTCTGAAAACAACAAGCTTGATTGGATGCATTAATTACTGATTACTTGACTAACATACACTCGGGCCATTTCACTGATGCATGGACTCAACCAATATTTCAAAGATGATGTCTATGTAGCACCTCAATCTAACTCAGACTGGTGCATGGACATTTTTGCAGTCTGAAAAATTAAATCTCGCAGAAAGCTTCAGGTTTACATTTTATGCATACAGAGTACATTGCATGCTCAAAACCACATAGCAAAACTGACTGAAAGCAAAGGATGCAAGAATTATCAAGCTCATACAAGTACCGTGCAGTGCCATCAAGCTACTCAAGTGAACTGACCTAGATCTAGATAGTAACAAAGAAGTTACATTAGCTGTTTGATTACATTTTCTACTCTCCTTGCTGCATTGAAGAAAACCATCAGTTTGGACACATTGAAGGGAAAAAAAACAGATCCAGTTAGGATCCTTGGGCAGCTATCCAATCGGAAAGAAGATGGCTTGGTCTCCAGCGTCATCCAAACACGAAAAATTGGGATTTATTACTACTAACTTATAGCCAATAATCACCTATCTATCTTTACTTCTTCAGAGTATGATCTCAGCCATCTAATTTTTTAATCAGATATTCAGATGGTGAACAGATGGACTGCGCTCACTGCAGCCGCATCCATGCTCACACACAACAACCAAGGTCAAAATATATTAGAATTGTAACTGTATAATACTAATGACTTGCCCCATTCTCATCTCATACAGCCACTGCCCACTACATTGGAATAACAAAAGAAGCCACCATTATCAAGGGACAGGAGGCACAAGACAACCATTGACTTTGGCATTAGATAGTGTTTTCCTAATGCCAACACAATGCAAATGAGCATGACTTGTAAGCAAATGCGCATACCGAAGACCTAAGACCTAACACGGAACATTCCTCTAGAGATCAGAGACATTCCACATTTCCACTAGCAGAACTGACTACCTAAATTGATGAACGCACACACCACATACAAAGATTCACCAATTTGACTATACATCACACCAAATTCACCCACAATTTCAACTACAAAACAGTAAAGGGACAAGGCAAGAACACAAAATGTACCTTGGCTCAAATTCTTTAACTTCAGTGAGATCCTTTCCCAGCAAATCCATCCACTTCACGTTGCCTTTCACCACATTCTTACTGTCCACACAATTAGCCCTCTTCAGGCTGCTCTTGAGAGCCACTGCCACCAACACCTCCTTACTACCCTCCTCACAATCGCCGGCCGCCGCCGTCTCAATCTTCTGGACCGGCGGCGGTTTATCCTCGGTGACAGCGGCGACGACGGGTGCGCTTGGAGACGCAGCCACGGCATCACTGCTTGCATCTTCTTTGGATTGGGGGAGGCACGGGAGGTAGCACAAGGGAGGAGCGCAGTAGCTCTTACAGTGGGAACTCCTCATCAAAATGGCGAATTGGGGGACTGAGCTCTAAGAAAACCAACCACATCAATCAAATCTCCCAAGGGGCCGGATCAAGAACGGCCACCGCCACCAGAATGCAACCAAGAATTGCTCCAGGAACAGCAACCATCACCTTGGAACAATCAATCGGCACTTCAATCCCAGTCCGGATCAAGAACTGCCCACACCAACCATGTGACTCCAAGAACAACACCAAGCTAAACCGGCCAAGAAACAGACCAAGAAAGGAGCAAATCTTTGCGCAGCAAGGCAGCAACAACAACAAATCGAATCTTGTATAAAAGATCTCCTTTTTCTAGGGACCAGGGGGTTGGAAGGGGCAAAAGAGAGAGAGGGAAGTGGGTCTCAAAGAAGCTCCGAGGAAGGGAGAGAGAGAAGAGAGAGAGAGAAGGAATCCAACCATAAAGATCGCAACTTTTGCTGCTTTGCCTCGCCTCAATGCCTTGTCTCGCAGCCTACCCCACAAGAAATCGAGCAAAAATTTACACAAATCTCACGGAAGAAATACTTCTGCAGGGGGAATTCTTAACGGAGTGGAGAGGGTTGAAGACATCGAATGGAAGCAAAGGATAAAGACTAGTGGTGCCTGGCCTTATAGAAGTGGAGATGTATAATTCTGGCAGACCAGTACTGGCATCTCCATCTTCTCCGGTAGAAAAACTAAGAAGACAAGTGCTGATAAGGGAAAAATAATGTGGATTTTGTGTTGCTTTCCTTTTTCCTGTGAAGTTTCTGCTTTGGGGCTTTTGCTTCAGTTTTCACTGCTGTGAAGACTTCCAGCCTATCTTTTTGGTAACTCACTGTCCAGGATTTTCTGCAACCGTTGTTGCATGTGGAGTATGTGGTGTGCTTATAGTTATGACGGCCATTTTTTAGTTTTGGCGGTTTATTACACGTGGAGTGGATGTTAGTACGGGTGCAAACGGAACAGTTCCCTACGGATGGTTCGTCCGAATAAATTCGGATATCTGAGGGATTTTTGATATCGAATTTGAATTTTTTTCGGATACGAAAACGGATACGAAATAAAAGTATCCGTCGGATTCAGATATATCTGAAAATAAATTCGGAGCTATCCGTATACTATCCGTTTGTCTATCCACATTTTTTCCTGAGGTATCCAACGCCAGGCGCTAAGGCCCAACAGGCAGCAACCCAACTCCCGTCGCAACTCGCACCCACTCGCTTCGTCGCCTGTGACCGTGAGTTTTCAATCTGGAGTTCTGGACTCCTCTCTCAGTCTCTCGCCGCATGGTCTCCATGCCTTAGGCTCCTAGCCAACCTCTGCCGCCGCCACTCCAGGAGCCCTTCGTCGCCGTCGCCGGTCCCCTCCACGCCGCACTCGGTCCCCACACCCTACTTCTCGCCGCCGCTCTCTGTCCCGCGCCCCTCGCTAGTGTGCTCAAATCCCCATGACCTAGTCAGTCGCCGCCGCTTCGGGAGGCTAGCACCGGCAACCTGAAGCTCTTCATCGCCGGTCCCCTCCACGTCGCAGTCGGTCTGCACTTCTCATTGGCGCTCTGGATCCCGCGCCCCCTCGCCAGTGTGCTATGCTCATCCTGCACCCCCCACGCCTGTCCCGCGCCGCTCGTTGCCAGAGTTGCCCGCCGACAGACCGCACTGTAAAAGAGGTGTCTTTTGGTACTCTTACCATTATTTGTTCTCCCCTGAAAGTTAGATCTATCTATGCGCCGTAAGAAGCAGATGTTATATTCTTCAGTACAACAAGATGACCGCGAAATATGTTTCTATACATTGTTATGTGTTGTGTCCTAGTAAGAGATATGCATCTGTTTGTGATCCATGTGTGAACTGTTTCATTGTGATTTTGTTCAATTGAATTTGACTTGTATGTATTTTCCTCTTGTGGACTGCTGTAAGAACTAAAACAGAATGCTTAGTTCCAGTGTGTTTGGTATCCTGATGCATAGTTCAATCAATACTTTTGGATCTAAGGTGCTTTTGATGCTTTTGTCTAATTGCAGCTACTTGCCAATTCTAATCAGTGGCCTAGATCTTTTTGAAGAAAAACGTATTAGGCATCCAAAACCTCACTGTATCAGTAGGTAGTGTTATTTTTGTTTTCCCTCTTTTTGCTGCATCAAAATGCAGAAAGATAACTAACACCAGATTTTCATTTTTATTGTCCTGAGTTTTCCATCAGCAAGCATGTATTCCTGTTTAGTTTTGTGTATGGTCGTTTGATCCTAATACGAGGAACATATATGGTTTCTGTTTTAACGCAATATCCGACTAACTATTCGTGACCGAGACTAATCGTATTCAGAACGACCTGTATTCGCTCCGTATTCGTGACCGAAATAATTTGTATTCGTATTCGAATCCGGCACTGTCCGTATCCGATTCTGTATCCGAGAAAAAATTTGGAATAGGATACGGGATAAACAAAATCCGTCTGTATCTGCTCCGTTTGTACCCCTACTGGTTAGTGAGCACCATATTTACCTATTAAGTTATTTAATTTCCTATAGTGGCAATTTATATGTTGGGGATAAACTTCACGACATGTGAAAAGAAAACTTAGAATATTTTAGAATTACCATGAAAAACAAGAAATACATTGAATGCCCTTGCAAAACTTTCCCAAGTGTTTGCTTCTTTATTTGTATTTGACAAGACAAGATAGACATGCTGAAAGGTGATGGTAAACAGCTAGCATGACTTGAACTAACAGAAAGAGCGGATACGAGTCCAATATAATTTAGATGGAACATGTGGATTGCTTTCATAATAATCAATTGAGCGATAGGATTATGTGAGAGCTAAATTATGATGGAAAGTTTATGTCAATTATTTCGTGGGTGCTTTAGTCTAGATAGTGACCTAGATACTCCAATTGCATTATAATGTGCTCGGTATTTAAGTATGCTTATCATAGATACTAATAAGTTTTTTCTTCTTTAAAACCTAACCTCAGTACAGTTTTACAAAAAAAAAACATTCATTATGTTGTAAAATTACTTAATATTATCCAATAGACCAATGCTGACACACCATCTTGTCTACAGGGAGAACCTATGCACATGCTCAATATTCTACAATTTAAGTTTCAGTTCCAATGAACCACACACACACCATTGTTATTTTGCAGTATCAAAGTATCATATCAAGAAAGCCAATGAGCAGCTAGCTGATGAGCAGGAAGCAGGAAGCCAATAGCTAGCTAGGCTGGCATTGGCCATGGCCATGATAGCTAGGCAGGAAGCTGGATCACCGGATGCATATAAAATCCGATTCCTGATGCTCCATGGCGTCTCACACTCTTCACATCAAGAATTTTCAGCCAGTGAACAGAGACAGAAGCAGAGACCAAGCACCGGGAATGGAACTTGTCCCTTTCGTCTTATCGGTAGCGTGTGGCCGGATGCTTCGCAACAGTTTCTCCTCCTCTCTCGTCATCAGCCTGCCTCGTGCTCGTTGAGTCGTGACGCTAGATTTAGCACACGCTGTGTCCTGGAACACGGGAGCTCAACTGCGGGGAGCTTTGGCATATTTGATCCTCTTTTACCTTTCTTGTTTCTTTCCATTTTTGCTTCTCTCAAAAATAAAATTATAAATCTAGCTTATTTTTAGACTACAAAAATATTCGCAGACGACACTTGTCACCTATCGTGTTTCCCTCGCCAGTACTGTACCCATCGTAGGAGACAAGCTACCGTTGTACCTGAACTCAATAGGATGGGGTACCGCAGTACCCGAGCCCAACGGAACAGGGTGTGCCTGATCTTGATAGGCGTTGCCGCGATAGGGGGTGCGGTAGGTAACCCGTGTCGTCTGCTGATGCTTCTACGATCGATAAAATAGTTAGACTTGCAATTTCGTTTGGGAGAGAGGCAAAGATGAAAAATATGCAGGGAGCCAAATATTCGAGGAAGATCACTTTTCTAGCCCCTTTACTTCATTTTTTTTCTTCAAATCTAGCCCATCCATGAACGTATTTGTAAATCTAGCTCTCTCCCCCATCGCTGAAGGTACAGCAAGCGACGCCTATTCCCTGTCGGGCTCGGCGAGCACGGAGGCGGCAGCAAGACGACGAGTGAGCTGGAGAGTCGCTGGCAGGAAGCCGGTTAGCGTGGGAGGCGCTTCCGCGGTAGGAGAGCACACAAAGTGCCTTCCGCGATGGGTACATAGCTAGATTTACAATTCCATTCGAAGGGAAGCCAAATTTGTAAAAAATAAAGAGGCTAAAAAAGTGATCAATTCGAATATTCGGAGGCTTCCAACTTCGTAACTGTTCGTTTCGGGCTCGGTTGTGAAGGGGAATGTGTAGGTTACTCTAACGTAAAATCAAAATTTTTTACCGTGTAACAAAGGAACTACTGCAAGTGATAGATCACGGAATTACCACAAGACGTGCAGATCCGTCGCGGAAGTAGAGTTGATGTAGCACGTTGGTGCGGTTGTAGTCATACTAGCCTCGTGTCTCCTTCAACAGCTCCTCGTGACCGTCACAGGTTGCGGATCATCCTCGTCACCATCACAGGTTGCGGATCGTCCTAACGTTGAAACTTCACAGCAACGATTCTAAGGTATTCACACATACGGGCCAGGGATGCTGTGTGCCAGAGTACTAGCGTCGGCTCCACGGTTTTGGACGAAGGAGGTGTGGCGGATAGGGTTCGAGAATTCTGAATTCCTATGGTGTCTCTTAACCCTAAAGCTAGAGGTGAAACTAGGTTAGATACGGGCAGATATTGCTCTTCTCGTATCCTAACCCATATTTTTTCACGGATATGGGCTAGTCGGATATGGATACGAATCCGGGTTATTCGGGATACGGATACAGGACGGATATGTGACGGATTCGGGTCGAAAACAGATAAAGATATATAGATAATGCATGTATATATAGAGTAATATATATAGAATTAAACCATACGAGTACATGACCATAGTAGCAAGTTATATATCAATCAAACCCAATAGACGTCATAGAAATGATATGCTACTTTAAGATCAATAGAACTAACTAATTGTTAATATAAACAGGCTACTATGAAAAAATGTGATGAAATGGGTTGTGCCTTGCTGATATCCGAATAAGAAAAATATGAATATCCGATTTGAATATTCGAATAGGAAAAATCTAGATATCCGGATCCCGTCCCATATTTACCGAATATTGGCTACTCCGTATCAGATCCCGAATCTGGATCCCGTCCCGGATCCGATCGGATAGTTAAATCAGGTCCCGGATCGAATGGAAAATATCCGACCTATTTTCACCCTTACCTAAAGCCACCACCCTCTCCCTTTATATAGATGCCCCCCACAATAGATCTTTATATTAAAGACCCATTAGGAACTCAAAGTCCATCAAAATTCGGGTCACCATCTGCATCAAGTCCTAGCCCTTTAAACGTGTGACCCTATATGTTCATGTATACTTGGATATGACTCTAGTACTTTTACTAGACCATTAATCAGTAGCGGTCCTTAGCATGATGTACTGACTCCTAAGTATACGTAAAGATCACAACGGACGAACCTTAACAATGCTTAGTTATATGCATTTCTCTTTGCCTCATGATATCGGTCAAACTCAAGGCGAGTATATGCCATCCTTGTTAAGTTATCTCGACCACTCTTTCTCGATTATGTGACTTGGAATCCCCGACTACAGTTAACTCTTTAACCGCGAGTGGCCATGCATTTATGGAATTCAACCACTCGAGAGGCCTAGAGATATCTCTCCCGTTGTATGGAGGGGCAAATCCTAGCTTGGTCGATCATGCTTCGTAGCATGCTTCACAATAAACCCGAAAACCATATTTATAACTACCCAGTTATGGAGTAGTGTTTGGCAAACCTATACGTAAGTCATTACACATCTCGAATACATGCATTAACCTCAAGTCTAAGGATATAGCATACACACTGTATATGAGACCAACTGATAGTAAGTAAGATTACAACGTTCTCGCAATCTCTCAAGGTGGGTCAATCCAACTCCATGTTCTCTAACATATGTCTATATTATTGGTTTGATATCTCTATATCCATGACCCGTGAAACATAGTCATCAACCAATACATATGCTAGTCTATTCATATATGTCTGTTAGATTTAGGTTGAACTAAACATGAACAACATTAGCTAGCCTAAAACATGATCATAGAAAAATTATGTGGAAATAAATCATTAGATTGATGCACTGACCCGGAGAAGACGAAGAGGCCATTAGGGTTCTTTCGGTCGGGGTTCTTGTGCGTCGGCAAAGTAGAACGAAATAGATGAGGGCCGGTGAGCAAGGGCACCGCCGTGATCTTCACGGTGCTAGTCACGGTCTTCGTTAGCCTCATGTTAGGAAATCCCAGATTGTAAGGGTGTTTCGGGAGTTGGCGAACTTGATCGATTTCACGTAGAACAAGTGCCGACTTCTCCGTCTTAATATAGTGCTAGCTAACGGGACTGAACCAAAAATGTTGGAGCGCTCCCGATCATTGCGTGGTGCGTGAGTGGAGCTTGCCCCAAAATTTCAGACTGGTAGTTATGCCGAAGATCACAACCAACATTCTCCCACATGATCATAAGGTTAATAACATAAGTCTATACTCAACAGAACAACACACCAAGATAAAGTATTTCAGTAGTTAATAAATGCACCGTTGAAACCTCAGTATCTATAGTGCATCATTCTATCTCGATATGATAATTACTTATTCTTAATGGGAGTTGGTTTTATTCTTATAGTTCTCATTTCCAGAATCAGAGGCTTTCCAATAAACCTATGCCGGCAACATGCTCTCGAAAGAGACTAGGTGGTAAACCTTTAGTAAGTGGATCCGCACGCATAGACTTAGTATTTATATGCTTGACATCAATTGTTTGATCCTGAATTTTATCTTTCACAACATGATACTTAATGTCAATGTGTTTGGTAGCACCACTTGACTTGTTGTTACTTGAATAGAAAACTGCAGCCAAATTATCGCAGTATATATTAGTGGTTTAGATATGCTGTCTACCACTCTTAATCCCGGGATAAAATTCTTAAGCCATACAACCTGCCCAGTAGCCTCATAACATGCCACAAACTCAGCCTGCATCGTTGATGATGCAGTAAGTGATTGTTTAGAGCTTTTCCACGAAATGGCTCCTCCTGTAAGTGTGAAGATATAACCTGATGTGGATTTCTTAGTATCAACACAACCTACAAAGTCAGCATCTGAATAACCCATAACCTCAAGGGTACTAGACTTCTTATATGTGAGCATGTAATGCTTAGTGCCTTGCATATAGCGCAAAGCTTTTTTAATGGCTTTCCAGTGGTCCAACCCTGGATTATATTGATATCTGCCAAGCATCCTGGTTACAAATGCTAAATCAGGGCGAGTACAAACTTGAGCATACATAATGCTTCCGACAGCTGAAGCGTAAGGAATTCCCTTCATCTGATAAGCTTCTAATTGATTCCTTGAACTTTGGAAAGTTCCAAATTTATCTCCCTTAACAATAGGAGCAAGTGTGGCAGAGCAGTTATGCATATTAAATCTCCTAAGCACTTTGTCAATGTAAGCCCTTTGGGATAGGCCTAATACCCCTTTGAACCTATCTCGGTAAATCTCAATGCCCAAAACATAAGAAGCATTACCAAGATCCTTCATGTCAAAATTAGCAGAAAGAAATCACTTGGTCTCATATAGCATATCCTTATCGCTGCTAGCTAATAAGATATCATCCACATAAAGCACTAAGATAGTGAATTTGCTCCCCTTAGTCTTAATGTATATGCAATTGTCCACTTCATTTTCTTTGAAACCAAAATTTCTTATGGTTTGATTGAACTTAAGGTACCATTGTCTAGATGCTTGTTTTAATCCATAGATAGATTTCTTAAGTCGACATCCCATATGTTCCTTGCCTTCCACGACAAAACCTTCCGGTTAAGCCATGTAAACATTCTAATGCAAGTCGCCATTAAGGAATGCGGTTTTAACATCCATCTGATGCAACTCTAAATCATAATGAGCAACAAACACCATGATAATTATTAGTGAATCTTTCTTTGAGACATGAGAGAAAGTATCAACATAATCAATCCCCTCTCTTTGTGTAAACCCTTTTGCTATAAACCTTGCCTTGAATCTTTCGACATTTTCTTTAGAGCCATGCTTAGTTTTGTAGACCCATCTACAACCTACTGCTTTAACTCCATCAGAAATTTCTACTAGATCCCAGACGTCATTAATGCTCATAGACTTTATTTCATCCTGCATGGCTTCAAGCCACTTGGGTGAATCGTTAGTCATCATAGCCTCCTTAAATCAGGTGGGATCGTTTACCTTCTCTATGTCATTCACATCTTCATTCAGGTATACGACATAGTCATTCGGGATGACAGACCTTCTGTCCCGCTGTGATCTTCTTAGTGGTTCATTAATTATCACAGAGGGCTGTTGAGGCTCATCATTAGGTCTTGATCGTTGATCCTGAATTCTCGGTTGGGGCTCAACCGTGATTCTCGGTGAAGGTATAACTGAATGAGGTACATGAAGAATAATCTCTTGGATTATCGGTAATGGTACATAAGTCCGAATCTCCTCGAGATCTATTTTCGTAGCCTCTGAGCTCCCACTGATTTCATCATTCTCTAAAAATACAGTATGTTGGGTTTTCACAAATTTAGTGATACGATCTGGACAATAAAATCGATACCCCTTAGATCTTTCAGGATATTCAATAAAATGGTAGCTTACTGTCTTAGTATCTAATTTTCCAATATGTGAATTAAAGACCTTAGCTTCAGTAGGACAACCCCACTCACGTAAGTATTTTAGGCTCGATTTCCTCCCAGTTTATAATTCATAAGGTGTCTTAGGCACTGATTTACTGGGAACCCAATTAAGCATATGTGCGGTTGTCTTTAATGCTTCAATCCACAAACCAACTGGTAAACTGGAGTAACTCATCATGCTACGCACCATATCCATAAGGGTGTGGTTGCGTCTTTCAGCTACTCCATTTTGCTGAGGTTCACCAGGTGTTGAATATTGGGCTATTATACCATTTTCTGAAAGAAACTTAGTAAATGGACCAGAAATTTATCCACAAGGAGCATGTTTAGTAAATGGACCAGAAATTTATCCACAAGGAGCATGTCTCCCATAATATTCTCCTCCATGATCTGATCTCTCTACCTCAATCTTTAAATTATGCTGATTTTCTACTTTAGCCTTGAATATTTTAAACTTATTGAGTGATTCAGATCGATCACGAATAGGAAAAATATAACCATAACGGGAGAAATCATCAGTGAATGTGATAAATGAGTCATACCCATCCACTGAAGTTACAGGAAAAGGTCCACACATATCAGTGTGGATTAATTCTAAGATCCCTATGCTTCGTGTGGCTCCTTTCTTAATTTGTTTTACATATTTTCTCTTAATACAGTCAATACAGTGGTCTGAATCAGAGAAATCTAATGGGTGGTTTATCTCTTTCTTAATGAGACGTTTCATTCTCCCCTTCGAAATGTGACCTAAACGACAGTGCCACAATTTCGATGAAGTCTCATCACTTATACTTCTCTTTCGCTTATTGGTGACATCGCACACATTCATTGACATTGGAAATTTAGAGAGAGGAAGCATATAGAGTTTGTCTCGTCGAGTCGCGAGACCAACATTATTAGAATTAAAAATCACAATGCATTTATTACTCCCAAAAGTACAAATGTATCCATCATCATCAAAAAGAGAAACATAAATAAGGTTCCTCCTCATGGTGGGAACATAAACAACATTATTTAAATGAAGGGTGAAGCCACTATCTAATGCTAACGGTAGTGTGCCAACGGCTTCAACTTCAGCCTCCCTTCCATCAGCAACTCTAAGACTTCGCTCCCCCCTTCTGATAGTCCTCACAGTAAGGAATCACTGCAATGAATTGGAAACATGCATAGAGGCACCTGAATCAATCCACCAGGCATTAGGGAAAAAAATCAGCAAAAAGGGTTTCATCAACAGTAGAAATTATATTATTACCCTTCTTGGCAAGCCACTTCATGAAGCCCACACAATCTTTTTGAATGTGCCCACTGTTCTTACAGAAACGACAGATGGGCCCATCAGAAGTAGAGTTAGATGCAGAAGGGGCCTTCTCCTTTTGCTTTGGCTTGCTTGACTCAACCTTAGGAGAAAAATGCAGCTTCTTCTTAAGCTTAGATTCCCCTTGAAATTTGTTTTTGCCATGACCAACATGGAAAACTTGGTCCTTCCTTTCAGCCTTTATCCTCTCTTTTTGGACACACATAGCGATCAACTCACTCATAGTCCATTGCTCCTTCTGAGTGTTATAATTAATCTTGAATGTATTATACTCAGAAGGGAGGGAGGTCATAATGAAATGGACCAAGAAACAATCAAAATGGCCATGTTCATGCCCTTAAGTTTAGCAGTCATACTAGTCATCATCATGATATGCTCACGAACATTGCTAGAGCCATCATACTTAATGGTGAGCATCTTCATGATTAAGGTACTAGCATATACTTTTTAAGAGCCCTTAAATTTCTCCTCAACTGAGGCCAAGTAATTCTTAGCATTATCGGATTCGGGGATTGCTCCCCTTATCCCTACAGATATGGTGCTCTTCATAATCATCAAGGACATGCGGTTGGACCGCTCCCACTTTTCTGCTGTTGAGTCATAGAGTTTCTTTTTCTCAGTGAAACTCTCATCATTAGTAGAAGGAGCTACTTGAGCATCCTCACGTAATGCATAGTCCAAATCCATGACTCCAAGGGCAATCAAAATCCTTTCCTTCCAAGAAGGAAAGTTTGTCCCAGTCAGCTGCACAATGCCGTTCAAGTAAGCGACAACATTAGTGTTATTCATGACAGAATCAAAAACAAAATTTAATCAGTAAACATTAGAGAAATATATGTCTTGCATGAAAATTAACCCTACATTGGTCTGATTAATAACATGCTAATGATAGGAAATTTAATAGTTCTATCTTGCATCACCGTTGGGCAGAAACAAAAAAAGAACTAAATTATCTTATGGGTGACACATGTTCATAAACAACGTTGGGTAGTATATGATCATGGTCATAACACAATCCTAATTTTTAACATTAGACAATAATCTCTAATCAAAACATCCCATTGGTTCCATTTTAATTAGAGATAATGCTCAGAAATAAACATCATATAAAAAACCAATTACCACAATAATTAATTTGCTCAAAAAAATAATCATAACATAAATGCCCAGGAAATAAAAATTAAACAATACTTATTGCCGAAAATTAAAAGATTGAATGTAAATACAAAAATTAAAGAGGCTAAAACAAATTATCCAACCCAAAGCTAACACGCGGCCTAGCCATGAGAAACGGCCCAGCTGCGCATGCTCGGCCCAGACGCACGCAGCCCACATGGCTGAAAACAGCCCAGCCGACGCGGCCCAGCCAAACCAACGACATGTACGACGCGAGGCGTCAGCCCGCGCGCGATGCGAGGTGACGGCCCGCATGCGTCACGAAGCGTCGGCCGCGCGTGACGCGAAGCATCAGCCGCCGATCCGAAAGTCTGCGATGAACCCATATCTGAGCAAAACGGCGCGCGGGTGAGGAACCCTAACCCTAATCCCCATACTGCTTCGCCTCTCCGATAAAACCGCGTAGCAGCGATTGAGCGAGCGGCGAACTCAATGGCGGAGCGGCTGCGACGACGAACGTGCGGCGACGAACTGATGCCGCGCGGGCTCCGGCGAGGCGGGAAAACCGGGCGTTGCACTCGCACGAAGTTGCGGCCGCGGGCGAGGCTTATGCCCGCAGGAGACGATGGCGAGCAAGAGGCGATGCGAGCAGAACGACGGCGCGCACGGAGCAGCCAACGGCGACCGAAACGGTAAGCACCCGGAAACCCCTTCTTAGATCTTTAGGATTTTTCTTGATTGGATTCAGGATATGGGGAAAATATGGGATTAGGGTTTCGGATCCCCTCCTAAGTGCTAACCGAGCCACATCTACCAAAAACCGACCTTAAATGACAAGAACAAGGCCATAATCCGGGCAATGACCGAAATAAAAAGAGGATCATACTTAGGCTAGGTGGATCTGATACCAAATGTTAGACTTAGGTTGAACTAAACATGAACAACATTAGCTAGCCTAAATCATGATCACAGAAAAATTATGTGGAAATAAATCATTAGATCGATGCACCGACCCGAAGAAGACAAAGAGGCCATTAGGGTTCTTTCGGTCGGGGTTCTTGTGCGTTGGCGAAGTAGAACAAAATAGATGAGGGCCGGTGAACGAGGGCATCGTGATCTTCATGGTGCTAGTCACGGTCTTCGTTAGCCTCACGCTAGGAAATCCTAGATCGGAAGGGTGTTTTGGGAGTTGGCGAACTTGATCGATTTCACGTAGAACAAGTGTCGGCTTCTCCCTCTTAATATAGCGCTAGCTAACGGGATCGAACCAAAAATATTGGAGCGCTCCCGATCATTGCGCGGTGCGTGAGTGGGGCTTGCCCCAAAATTTCGGACCGGTAGTTATGCTGAAGATCACAACCAACAATGTCCTCATATGTTTATCGACTAGAGATCACTTTAGAATAATCATCACAAGGTCATGTATAAAGTTTTAAAAACAAGTCACATACTTGCAAATAAATAATAATGACATTATTGAAGGAACAAGATAATAAATCATGAACACAAAGAAATATAATTATCTCTATGATTGTCTCTAGGGCATATCACTAACCTAAAATGATGCAACCGAGGAGGGTTGTGTGGGCTGTGTTTAGTAGGACTTCGATCAGTTTGATGGGTCTTGTCGGAGAAATTAGGTCTTGATATCATGATGTGTTAGAAGATGGGGTGGGGGTGGGGGGGGGGGGGGGCGAACTGTACACTAGAGAGGAGTAATATGCTCGAATGACTATTCTTCAACCCAACTGGATGCATGGGTAAACTTTTCTTCAACCAGTTGACTTATTGTTTTCTCAAGTTTTAAAAAGAATAGATCGACCTTTTCTTGTTCGAGATCGGATATGCATAGTATAACTAAAAGCTGAGCTAACTTTCAATCCTTAAACCAAACTAGTCCACACCACTGATTTGCTTGCACGTTATCACTTGCACTAGGGAGTATTTGAGCCACTCTTAATGTCTAAATGCAGGTTGATGCTTAAATTTACTAACTGGGAAATTTTGACCCTGTGACAATCATCTATATCGGCCGAGTCAAATTGTACTAGAGTCGTCGCCCAAACTGCTTTTTTCTTGCAAAGGTTTCAACACGGCCAAACCTGTTATTGACAGTGACTAGTAGTACACTAATACTCTGTATGTACTAGGAGGCAGCAACATATTATGGACAGGGGTGAGCAGTCCTTAGGCCACCTGGGTCTGAGTTCGAAGCCTAGCAACAAAATTCATATAAATATGCAATGGCTTAGTCCATATAAATACTTAAAATTTGGTTTGCAGTGGACTGGACCCGAGACTTCGGACCCAATTGGCTCCGCCCATTATGGAGACTGACTTTTCTTTTCCCTTATCATCTTTTGACATGGCAACGTGTTGTGCGTCCAACTTTATCCTGTGATTTGAGGAAACAGATGGCTTAATTTGTTGGTCCAAAATCATGCTTTTGGTCCTTTGATGTAGTTCAGATTTGCATGGAGGATAGAGCATGCCTTGGCCATTAGGCTCCGATTAGAACCCTAGAATTTTTTCCTATTCGTACAGGAATTGATTATTTCTTGTGAAATTCTTACGTTCTAAATGGGCATTAGCTTTGGGACGAGTGTTGACGGATTTATATCCTCTGCCTATTGGGATGAGCGTTGATGGCACATATCGTGCAGCCAAACTTCAGTTACAAAATACTGGTTCAAGCTAAGGCAGGAGTAAAAACTTGAAAAGGGAAGTGCTTCCATGTTCAAAGAAAAACGTAAAGTGCATAAATTTGAAAACAAATTACTAATCGCCTGATTGCAACTACCATCCATTGTACTTCCTCGCTGTAGTAGTAGCACCCAAAGGTAAACGTAAATATCTTTTTTTTTTGAGGGATGCAAACATAAATAACTCGTGACATGCTTAGGCTCTGGTTAGATGAGTAGTAATTCTTTAAGAGATTTAGGTATTTAGTTTAAATTTGAATTAGATCTTAAAAAGTTTCAATAAAATACCCATAATCGAAACACCCCTTAGAGCCTTGATAATCCTTACTCTAGGTTTTTGCCAAGATGAGCCGCCGGCCATTTCACCTCGGCCTCACGGCCATCTCGCCTGCAACGCCGGCCGCGCGGCCTGAACGGTTTATTCCAAACGAAACAAACGAGTTTACAGTAGCATTACATGGGCGAAAAGACGAGAGAAGAGAGGAGGGAGGAGAGGAACAGCCACAATTGCAACATGGCTGTTACACGATTATATCATATATACAGATTTTTTTACCTTTTTGTGAGGTAGTAAACTATTTATTGAGGTATCACCGAGATGTACCAAAAATACGAATAATTGAGAGTAATTTAGTGGTATCTTATGGTACCTAGGAGACGATAAAAACTCTCTTATATATACTAGCAAAGACGGCATTGTTGTTGCGGCATCTCCTGATGTTCTTAAGGACTGAAGCAAAAGTATATCCTCTCACGCTTCTATTAGCCGTCGGTCCCTAATTTGCGTGATCCACCTACCCTAAACTTTGTTTAAAAATCCATCTAACACCCTAAAATATGAAACTAGATATTTAACGTCCTAAACTTTACCGTCTAATTCAAATAACACCATAACCCGGTTTTCACACAGTGGCATTATCCATGTGACATAATGTTTGGGTGATTTTGCTATGTAGGATGATACACTAGCTAAGTTAGATCAATGACAGATGGGGCCTATACGGATTTCTCCCCACTGAGCTGTTAGCCATGCTTCTATGGTTGTCGATCTCTTTAGATCCCTCCCTTTCTATTTTAATTTGGGGGAGAAACTCCTATGAACTACACCTGTTATTCATCTAAACTTGTCTAACGTGTCATCCTACATGGCAAAACCGCCTACTCATCATGCCACGCAGGGCAATACTACTATACGAAATCGGGTCAATATGTTATTTGAACCGAACTGCAAAGTTCGAAAGTCAAATACCTATTTTTATAGTTCAAGATGTCGGAATAACTTTTGAGCAAAATTTAAGGTCTATTTACTTTTCCTAATCAAAATAGTCCACTGCCATCAAACGTTAGTTCAATCATATAAAACTCTCTATTGTTGGGTAAGTACGGCGTGTCTCCTGTCTGCTAACGCGTGTGCGATTGTCCCTATAGAAACTACAGTACCCAGCTATATAGCTCGTATATTTGTTTCCCCTCTCATTTCACAGCGGCTGCGTAGTAATGGATCCCTATTGTAGTATCGTGGTGGTTCAGAGCGCTCCGAGGTTCGTGACTGGGGAGTGGGGAGAGGAAAACATGCCCTCATATTGTTAAAAAAAATTCTTGGATGGGATGTGAGTGAAGAGCACAAGCACAATTGGAGGGAGAATGAGTTGAGGGGGTGAGTCTTGAACATTTTTGTGAACATGCTTTCGGTTCATAATTAAGCATGTTCATATTTTGCAAAAAAGTTCATATCAGTAAATATTACGTACAAAATTATATTGTTCGTACAAAAAAATAGCGGTTACATTTTCTCGATTCATTTTTATCATGCTTGTGTACATGCACCTTTGGCGTAGTGGCCAGAATGTTCATGACGAAAACCTTTACATTACCTAGGTTAACTTTGCATCAGCCCGGTGACATTAAATCCGTACTATGGTGTAAATGTAGTCACTGTACAATAAATGATTAAGCATATCCATAGTATGGCATGCACCGTTGTATCAGCAAACGTTACTCCCAACACCTCGGTGTGGGCGCCCCTTCGAGTAACCAGTCACTGAAGAAGCCCGTACTACTCCAGCCTTTCAATGTGCAAAGTTAAACTAGATAACTTAATTGGTTTAAAGCTGTCCCATACCAGCACTTGTGGTTGTACGATAATTCTAGGGTTTAACGAACACTGAGGTCCTTAATCCGACCCGGGCGATAATCTCCCCCTACACTACGTGCAAATCCCATGCACCTCTGGCTATTGCCAATAATCACTCGCGTTTAAACCATAGTTTTATTTTCATTTTTTTAACCAAAATACCAACAACAGTAATTAGTCATATCCAGCCCTTTTAGTCATATCCAACATTTTTAAATTGTAAAGAACTTGAGTTTTTATTAAGCATGGCATCTAAGTGTGAGTAAATCCATGTTGACATTAGGTACTGTCTACTTTATTCTAGGGTTATCAAGGTTCACATGTCAATATTTATTAAGAGAGTTTCAAGAGTCTATTGGTATAACTACCAATACCCACAAAGTAGCAGCAGTGTTTAATGAACATAGCGTATGCAATAAAATATGTAATAAAACATTTGTAAAACTAGGATCAACATGGTCAAAGGGGGTGCTTGCCTTGTTTAATTGCTATTTATGACGAAATCGTTGTCGTAGTTGATGTTGACGATGGATCAATGACGTCGGGTTCTACACGTCGTTCAATGGAAATATATCAAATAACAAAGTTCAATAAGGGCAAAACAAATCAGGTGAAAATCAAATAGAAATCTACTTCATAAAACATATATGGTTTAGGGTTAGGTTTTATGATTTCAGGTACCGGATTCTAGTTGATCTTATAGCATTAGCAGAGATGATACAACTTCTTGCTTTATGAATTACTTTTCTTTATTTTATGAATTCAATAGGCTAAAATTATGTACTTTCATATTTATAACTTTGGATTGAGGAGGCAAAAATTATTTGGATTAGTAGAAGTAAGACTAGTTAAGGTGTTATGCATGAATAGTACTTAGCCCAAGGTGTTTTTGCACATAGGGTGATTTATACAAGTTAGGTCTACAGATTTAGACTACTAGTTGTATATTCATGGATACACGATGATTCTTGCTACACAAGTTTCTTTACTATTGACTTCTTGACTATTCATATAAAGGGTTTTAGCGATCATAACATTTAGGGTTATAGCATTAGCAGGATTCAGATGAAAAGCAAGTTGTAATGAGAATATTTTTCGAGAATATGGTAGCACTTATTCTAAAGAGCATTTCTAGGCTAATCTTTTTAATGATTGTATTTAGACAAGATGTTTTACGAGCTGCTGAAAAGGCTTAAGTGTTTCTAAAGTTTACACGAAAAGGGTTTAGTTTTTATTTTAAGTTTGCGACTGCACATTACAAGATTATTTAACCATTTTTCTAGCATTAGCATAGTTGGTTCCGCGACATTTTATTTTTATCCGAGATAGTTTATATGCACATGAAGAATGAAGTCTTTTATGAATTTAACTTAAATTAGATCTTTTTACCAAGTAAAACAATTTTGACCTTAGGAATATTTTGAGATTGGTCCCATGATATTTTATTTCTTAAATTCTTAAGTTTATGTTTTATCTATTACATGAAATCATGTGTTGATTAATGGCTAAGAGCACACTATGGCTAGTCATAATGATTTTTATGGTATTAGGTAGTTTCAACCTATAGAGCTTAAACCAACTTTGGTTTCTATTTCATTAGCATACATTTAGCTATATGGCTATATACTAGTTACATGCGTCGAGCACCTAAAGTCCTTTCAAATATGAATTATTCCTGCATAACTAGGTATATTATATTTCTAAGGAGGCTTAGAAATTGGCTTTCACAATTATAAGAGATTAATGGTTGTAGTTACTACTGCATGAATTTTTATGACTAGAATCCATCTTACAAATGGAAACTAATGCAGATTGGGATCAAGTCTACAATCATTTTAGCCAATCTAAGCACAATGCTACAATAGACTCTACTTAGTATGCATGTTATTTTCAAAACATCATTTCATTTGCAAAACTTTGTAAGAGGTGTATATGTACAAAGGCATAATTGGGTTAGCTTAAGATCTTGATTTAGAGCTTAAATTCATTATACTAAATTCTAAGCTACTTTTTGAGTTCATTAAAGTTTACTTATCCTGAAATTACGGTACTAGGGAGCAATAATATATCTATATTAAGGTGGGAAGAAATGGAGCGCATTCAAGCCTCAAAGGACAGTTTTTTGCAAAAAAACCCTGAAAAATTTGAAATTACGGAAAGGTCCTTCCACCGATTTCTTTTACAAAAAGGACCACGTGGATTCCAAAATCGCGAGCAGGTCCTTCCACGGTTATTTTTTTAAAAGGACCCCGTAATTTCGCAAATTCGATCCAGCCACTGGTTCTTTCGCCTCGAAAGATTCAGAAATCGCGAACAGATCCTTTCACCAGTTATTTTGCAAAAATCCCTCGCCCACAAATTGACATACTGAAATTGGTTCTTTCGACCCGAAAGATTTGAAATTATGTTTAGATCCGGTTATTTTGTAAAAAAACACGAATATGTCATTCCACCGGTTATTTTTCAAAAAGGACCTGTAGTTTCGCAAATTCGATACGTACGTCGGTTCTATAAACATAGACTATCCAACCAATTTTTAACCCGGTTCTTTAGACTTATGAGATTTCGGGTGGGTTCTTACAGAAAAAAAAATATGGTTACGCAAATTTCCCGGCGGCTCCTAGCCAGCCAATTTAAATAAAAACACTGCTGAGGAAAACGAAATTACGTTTTTTTCAGGAAAAAAACTTGGATCAGCTTTTTTCGCACGGCGCGGCATTGCGCGCTTCTCTACTTCGTCGACGACTCCTAGCAGGCTAATTTTGCACGGACGTTGATTTTTTAAGCTTGAAATATTTAAAATTACATTTAGGTCGTTCTACCATTTTTGTAACAAAAAACTTCAGAGTGAGATTTGTGTGGCGCGGCGTAGCGCGCTATACTATCTAGTTATTCTAACTTCTGGATGGCAAAGGTATTGTTTACTATACAGTAACATGATGTATAAGGATATACCTCAGGCATCATATCATATTGTGTTTTCCTTGACGTGTAGTAAATACATTTAGGGCAAAAAAACATTTGAGTTTTATCGGCTATTATTTATTCTAAGGTCTTAATGTTTGTTTCTAAAGATTAATTAATTAAGTTCATTTAAGCTATTTTGAATTCAATCAGCCTTCACTAATCTGTTCAAATGACCTTGACGTTTTGAATTCAAGGAGTGTTTGCTTATGTAGATTTTAAATTTGAGGTCTTGCTACTTGATTTGTAAAGGTTAAACTAGTCAAGATTATTCAAATAATCTCCTGTCATGAGCTAAAGAGGCAACTTGGTTTACTGTCTTTACCTTGGATGAATGGGGCCACTAGTCAGTGGATCAAGGAAGGAAACAGAGCAGAGCTTCGCACAGCTACAGCGGACGCGCTACAGTGGCCGCGTCATGGGTGCTCCTCTGTAATATTTGGCCGGAGGTGGAGCAGGTGCAGGGAGCTTGGGGCAAGGGTCAAAAAGGAAGGAGGAGACCTCACTGATGACGTGGAAGGTCTTGACCGGAGCTGCGGTGGCCTGTCCCGATGGCGCAACAGAGCCAAGCAGCGGCGGCGGCGAGCTCCTGTGGCGGCGGAAGTACAGCGAGGAAATGCCCAAATTGATTTGGGGAGTTTGGTTGGTAGTGAAAGAGGATACTTCACACGAATTTAATTGGAGTTTGGGGCTTTGTACGGGAAGTTAGCTCATGTCCTGACCGAAATGAAGAATTGCGGCCATGATGAAAATTGAGGCGGCCCGGGTTGAGTTTAGGCAGTGGAAGGAATTAGAGGAGTGATGTGAATGCACTGGAGGCACTGGGGGGCCTTATATAGATGAAATGGGATGGTTCACCAGTGTTTGAACGGGGAAAAGATCGGCGGCGCCGCATTTCCTGCTCAATCTCGAAACAGCCGAGATTCTCGCTGGCTCAAGGTAAGGCGGTGGCAGCTTGGGTGTCAGAGGAGTGGTAGTGACGTGTGCTCGATCTCGGGCTACGCAATTGCGGCGCCAACCTGAGAATAGGACGAGAGAGAGAGGCGGTTTGGTTGGTTGCTTCTCTGCGTGCGTGAGACTAGTGGTGGGCGTCGTGCCGGGCCGAGCCGGTCCAAGACGGCCCATCGTGCTCGGCCGGAACCGTCTTGCGCCGCGCCCACCGCCGTCGGGTCAGGCCGGCGGCCGGCTTCGCCGGCGAGCCCAAGCACGCCCATTTACGCCGATGCCTACGCCGTGCCGCATCGGTCCAGACCATCCATTTACACTATTGCGACGAGAGAAATGACCCAAATTTGCTTGTAGTAGCGCATGACGTCTGCGATGCTCTGGGCAAATAATGTATAGCCACCTTGATTAAAGAAATATGTAAATCTACAATCAGATTGCTAGCAATGGATACAAATATCGGGGAAAAGAAGTAAATTTTATTAAATCTTGAACATGTACAGAGTTATCGCCTCGTTAAAACCTTACACCCGGTGTGGGTACCTCGTAAGGAAAAGAGTACAAGAACTACGCTTATATACATAGACTACCCGAGGCTGAGATTGTCAAAGTCGGCTACCGCGTCCGTGATCTTCTGATCCTCTGGCTGATGTTGTGTCCTCTCATCTGCACGCTCCCAATCTTTGAGGCATATAATTGCCTCAACCATCTCAGGTGTGAGAGACGACCTCCTTGGCTCAAGTATCCTCCCCACCGAACTGAAAGTGGATTCCGACGAGACAGTGAACACCGGAACCGTAAGTACATCCCATGCGAAATGGGATAGCACGAGGTAAATACGTTGGTTATTCTTCCACCACAAAAGCAAGTTAAGTTGATTTTTCTCGTCCATGTCAAGCTCGGACTCCATAAAAGGCGTGTCGAGGTAGTGGTTGATCTCTACTCGTGGATTCCATTTCGGCCTGCTCGGCGTTTCGGAAGATGAACCAGACGATTTGCCTTTTAGCTTCTTCCACATGTTTGAAGCGATCGAACCGCCTCGTGCTTGTTGCGTTGTTGAGGTAGATCTTCGTGCTTCACTTCTGGTGCCAAACTTCTCTTAGTATTTGTCGAAAACTCTGAAAAACTCGTTATAAGCATTAATATAGGCCTCGGAGAAATGATCGAATGCCTCACCTATTCCCTCGAATGCGCCCTGCAAGTCAGAAAATTTTCTCCGAGGATCCAAAATGACAGCAAAATAGTATAAATGTGGAATAGCTTGAAAGTATTTTAAAATTTTTTGCTCCATTGGTTCTATAATAGAACGTAAAACATAATTATCTCTATTTTCTTTAAAAGCATTAGCAATAAGCCAAAGCAACTCGATAACTAAGCAAGAAGTTGGGTAATACACACCGGATAATTTTTTAGTTGCGTCGTAATTTTTTTAAAAAAAATTACAAAAATGACTAGCAATTATCCAATCTGCACAAGAACCAATACCTCACCATTATTGCGTTGACGAAGACGGTGATAATGTGCTCGTAGTTTTCGTGACCGATGCAAAGATAGTATAAGTTGAGTTCCATCTAACCTTCATATCAAGGTTGAATCTTCTTGGTTTCATATTATTGGCCTTGCAAGACTGAGAACTGGGCAAACTTTACAGTGAATTAGTAATAAAATCGATAGCGCCACGTATGCCTCTAAAGTAGGTTTCATTACATACAAACCTGCCTGCATAATGAGATTAATAATATGGCATACGCACTCTCGTGGAGTACAAAACCTCCAATATAAGTCTCTAGGTGCGGTGAGAGATGCTCCATAGCCGTTGTGTTAGCTGATGCATTGTCAAGAGTAATGGAAACAATTCTACTTTCTATTTTAAATTCATTAACAACCTCAAGTATACGGTAGCGATAGCATGTCCGGTGTGTGACTCTGAGATTGGCCTAAACCCTATAACCCTTTTGTTTAGTACGTACTCGTCATCTAGGTAGTGCGCAACAACACTAATATATGCTGCTCTTTGGTGAGAGGAAGTCCATATATCAGATGTTAATGCGAATGAAAAACTAAGCGTCATAAAAGTTTGTTTTAACATTTCTAGTTTATTTATAAACATTTTACAAACATCACGTGTAGTTGTTCTTCTACTAACATGTTGGTATTGCGGGCAAAAACCACGTTGCACCATTCTGTCAAAATTAGAGCTCTCACCCGTTCTAAGCGGAAGATCCTCCGTAACTATGAAACGTGCAATTTCTTCTCTAGCTACGTCTGCGTTGTATACCCATGTGCTTACCGAACCGTTGGTGTTGAAGTTGAGCTGTGTCTGCACGCTCTCGTCCGGCCTTCGTCCGGCCGATATCTTCCTCAAGCAATTCTCCGCGTGTCTCTTTAGATGACCTGTACCACCACATGCACGTGCAGATAGTTTAGCTTGACAGTATTGCAAACAGCATACACTACCTCATGTCCGTCAACAGTTTCGACGATTCTGTCCATATGTTTCCAGCACCACGCGCGCCGACTGCCGGCTATGGACGCCCGTGCTGGCTGCATGGATATGTCGGGCTGCGTGTTCGGTGCGCATCCGGAGTATATGAGGCATCCTCGATGCCGTGCGTGCCGTCCAGATGACGGTCATCCATGCCGTAGCTCCCATGCTAGGGGAGAGTTGGCGTGGATCGATCTCTTGATCCTGACGAGGGGGACTAGGAGAGCGCGGACGTGCTCTCCTGCTTTTGCTTTTGCGAAATATTTTATTTCACAACGAGAGAGCAAAAAAATGCAAGCAAATAGAGTGAGATGCACAGAATGTGCTGAGCGCCTGAGCAAAAATGGGCAAGGGAGAGCACGATAGAGTTATGCAGAACAAATGCAAGCCATCCCCTGTCTTTATAGTGTGTCCAGCGAAATAACCGTTGTTCTGCTGTTGTTGTAAATTCAAATGACGACGGAGTACAAAGATTTAATATGACAAAGCAACTTTATATCATGTCACACGTCAAATTGTTGTTCCGCTGTCGTGCATGACAAAAATTTATTCGTTGAATGCTTTATGTCTTTCAATTGAGACGCGTCATTTCAATTGAGACGCGTTCGTGCTCGTTGAATGCACTGATACACACACAAAAAAGCTAAATTTCTCGATCTTCCCTCTTTTTCCCTCTCTCCTTACTTTTTCTCTCCCACCACCCTTACCTTTTCTCCCGAGATTCCTCGCTCTCATGCGCTGGCATCGCGCGTCTGTCGGCTCCGCCCCGCCCGACTCGCTTCCCGCTCGCCCGCCTCGCTTCCCGCCCCGCCACTCGCCGGCCGCCGTCGCGTGCCACTTCTGCCGCTGGCCCGCCCACCGCCTCGCCGCCTCGCTACCTCTCGGCTCGCTCGCTTCCTCGCTTCGCTTCCTCGCCGCCTCGCCCGCCCCGTCGCCGCCTCGCCGCTCCTCTTCCTCTCTGGCCCCCGTCGCCCACTCGCCCTACCCTCGCTCCTCTTCCTCGCCGACTCGCCCTCGCTTGCCCGCTCATCGCCGCCGCTCCTCTCCCTCTCGCCTCCCCAGCCGCCGCCTCCTCTCCTCCGGCCCCGCCGCCCGCCTCGCCACGGTCGTCGGCCTCCCTCGCTCCCTCTCCCATGGCGAGGCCTCTCTCTCCTCTCCTCACGGCGCGGCGCGGCGCGACGGCTGATAGGGCGGGCGCGGCGCGCGCGGTGACGACGCGACAGGGCGCAGACGGCGCGGCCGTGTGTCGCGTTCGCCTCGATCGGCGGTGTCCGGTTGCGCACCGGCGGCCGCGGGCGTGTCGCGGCGCGTCAGCGGGCGTGTCGCGGCGTGCGGCGCGCGCGTCGCGGCCGACGCAGCCGCTCCGGCCGGGCGGCGACGGGCACGACCTAAATGGGTGTCTTGGCCGTCGCCGTCCGTCGTGCTCGATTTTGGGCCGCGACGCCCGACCTACAAGAATGCAGTCGGCACAACACGGCCCGCTAACGTGCCGGGCCTCGGGCCGGCCCACCGAGGCACGGCCCATGTGCCCAGCACTACGTGAGACATAGAAGACTTGAGAGAGGAAGAAGAAGACTGGAGAATAGTCGCTGACGTGTGGGGGGCAGATGGCAGGGAGACGTAATCGGCAGAGGATAAGGTCTGTGGGCTGAGTCCAGCTGGGAGTGGGGCCCACACGTAAGCCGAACAGTATTACAATCCCTACAGCTTCTGGATAGAGCAAGATGTTATGCTAATCATGACTATCAAACCGCCTCAATATTTTATAATTTTTTTCATAGGTCTCCAAGATAAGTTTTGTTATCCAGTAAAAATTTCAGGGTAAAATCTTGTGTATAACAATTACAGTAATTCTGACAATATGTGCTGTTTAGAATAATCCATTCTGTTTTTCATTTATTTAAGGATCCAAATGAGCTTAAAATTTTCTATAAATTTTGTTTAAGGTTTATAATGATCCATTTTATATTCTTTAAAATTATCATATTTTTATATTTCATATTTAAATTCTTAAAATCCTGACATTTCTATTTTCAGTTTTATTTACTTTCATTTTTTTTGAATTGTTAAAGGCTTCAAATGTAGGTTATAATTTTTTATATTTTTATCAGAGGTATATAATGATCTTATGTCGGCATGATAAAAATCTTGGCTTCAGATAAGCATCGGAGAATTCTACACAAATCTGATAAGATCTAGATCAGATATCTTATCCCATGATTATCATATCTTTTATTTTATTTTAATGATTCAGAATATCTTAAATGTCATTATTAGAGTTCGGATGGTTATGACATTTAAATACGATTTTTTTATTTTTATTGATATTTTTTTTACCCTTTTTACTTTTACCTTTTTACCATTTCAATATATATGACTTTTCTGTTAAAGCAAAAACTCAAGAAAAACCAATAATTCTAGAAGATTCAGAAAAATGAAAATTGAAATTAAGACCATATTTAAAATTCATTTTTATAGTTTCTTTGTTTTGGAAGAAAAAGTTTTAATATTGAAATCTTTCTTTTCTTATGATTAAAATGCAAGAAAATGAGGAAAAATATATTGTTTTAAATCAAAATCTTGATTCTAATTTAAATTTTTATTCAATTCCATTTTTAAATTTCAAACTTTTCATTTTTCATATTTTTGAATTTTTCGAGATGTTACAAACCACAACAGCCAGCGCAGGTGCCCGCAGAGCAAAAGCGGGCGCAAGGTCTAGCGCTAGCCGTGACAAGTCCAAGGTGAAGTACTTCAATTGTGGAATCCGAGGGCACTATTCCGAGGAATGCCGCAAGCCACGGCGCGAACGCAAGGAACAAGCGAACCTGGTGAGGGCTCAGGATGACGTGCCAACTTTGCTAATTGCACAAACGTCTGCACTCGGAGAAGCTTCAGAAGCAGTGACCAGTGGCGTCATGCTCAATGAGCTTCAAGCATAGGAGGTGCACCTGGACCATGAGGGAAAATGCCAAGATAATGTCTGGTATTTGGACTCGGGAGCAAGCAACCACATGTCTAGGTGCAAGGCAAACTTTACTGAACTGGACAGTAATATCAGAGGTTTAGTGAAGTTTGGAGATGGCTCTACATTGAAATCTGTGGACGTGGGACAGTGATGTTCGCATGTCACAATGGCGATCACCGTCAACTAATGGATGTTTACTACATTCCTAGACTCTGCAACATCATTGTGAGTCTCGACCAGGGTTCACAGAACCGATTTCGAAAAACCAGTTCGAAAACCGAATTTAGAAAATCAGAAAAACCGAGCCGAAAATCGTCAGAAACCGAAGAGTTAAGAAATAAAAAAATAGAAAAAAATTCAAAAGAAATCGAAAACCTCGAAAAACCGGTCGAAATTCTCGAAAAACCGATCGAAAACCGACAGACCAAGTGAATATTCCTTAGAGCCGATTTTTGAGCGATTTTCGCTCGATTTCATCGAAAATCGAGCGGTTTTCACCGATTTTCGACCGGTTTACGTCACATAAAATTTTTCAAAATTTTCAATTTTTTTGAATTTGAATTTGAATCGAATCTGTTTTTCGTTCGGTTTTTAATGCCGAACCGGCCCGGCAAGCCCGGTTTTCGCGAAATCCGACCGGTTTTCGTCGGCTTTGTGAACCATGGTCTCGACCAATTCGATGAACATGGCTGCTAAATGCTTATCGAGAATGGGGAGATGTGGATCCTTGACCGCCAAAGGAAGCTGTTAGCCAAGGTAAAAAGGCTAAGAAATTTACTGTATGTTCTTAACATAACTCAGGCGTAGCCTTTGTGTTTGTCCACGAGGTGCAGTGAGGATGCATGGTGCTGCTCGCTACGGACACTTGAATTTTCAAGCGCTCCGCAGATTGCACAGCATGAGATGGTGAGAGGGCTACCACAAATTAAACATGTCAAACAAATTTGTGATAGTTGCCTCATGGGGCAAGCAACGGTGAGCCCCGTTTCCACAGGAGGTGACCTACTGCACGGAGAACCTTCTGGACCTTGGACATTGTGATATATGCAGTGCTATCACATCGGTGACACCGAGGGCAAGAAATATTTCCTACTCTTGGTTGACGATCATAGCCGCTATATGTGGTTGACGATCCTATCGTCTAAGGATGAGGCAGCGGTGGCTATCAAGAGATTTTAGGTGAGTGCTGAGGTAGAGGCTGGGCACAAGCTGCGGACTCTTTGCACCGACCCCGAGGGTGAATTCACGTCTACTAAGTTTGTCGAGTATTGTGCAGACCGTGGTGTCAAACGGCATCTCACAGCACCATATTCCCCTCAGCAGAACGGCATTGTGGAGCATCGCAATCAGACCATGGTCGCAATGGCACGGAGCCTTATGAATGCAAAGGGGATGCCGGGTAAATTTTGGGGCAAGGCGGTGACAATGGCATTTTATATTCTCAACCATGCACCAACCTGCAGTGTCGACGGGAAGACACCTTATGAGGCGTGATATGGGAGATGTCCGAACGTGCACCATTTCTCGCACATTTGGTTGTATGGCACTTGTTAAGGATGTGGAGCCAAACCTAAAAAAGCTAGATGACAGGAGCAAGCCCATGGTTTTCATAGGGTATGAACTGGTTCCAAGGCTTACCGAGTGTACAACCTAGACAGCAACTGTACATGTGATGCCCGACGTTGTCTTTGAAGAAGAGGTTAAGTGGAATTGGGATTCACCTGACAATGAGCAAGAGTATCGTGGGCTAACCCCTCCCACCTGGCAAGGATATAAGTAAACCTAAGGTCGAAGTCAACAGCAGCAATGCCATTTTGGGTAGTAGTGCCCTTCCTACCCCTAAAAGCCGCAGACAATTGATCTAGGACTATTGCAATCACATGGGTGCCATCAATTGCCCCAATGCAGTCCTAATAAGCATAGAAAATAATTTTATTTAATGTTGTAATTAAGTTTCCATATTTTGGGTGTTAACAAAATCTAAGACGACAATCAATTTACCTTAAAGTAAGGATACCACTATTTAGGATTTTAGGGTGCACATCATTTAAGGGTGACTAGATCATCTCGTTGCACAACTCACCAACAGCATACAAAATGTCACGAAAGTAGCGGTTGATAGTTTCAATTGATCTCCTAAAGATAGGCTGAAGAGCCTTAAACCTATGGTTGTGGCCAACAACTAGGAGAAACATGGCGACTTGTTCCTCAACATAGCAATGAATGGTGTCTCGTAGCATATGCCTTTCACGAAACAAACTACATAGCTCAAAAAAGGGGCCCTCCTCATCCTAAGTTGCTCCAAGCAATATATGTCATCTGAATAGTATATCCATCTTAGGTTGGATTGCCTAGCTATGTCCCATTCTAGCATAGGACCATCGGTGACGCATACGCTACTACGTTCCCTAGCTCTTCGTAAGATGCAAAGTATGTAGGCACACATAACAGCCACTAGACCAACACCTCTAACGATTAGCATATAACGTTTATATGCCAATTCATCCATCTATGTACAAAACATAATACCAAAGTATCAGTAACAGTTATACATGATGGTGTTGTCACTAGCGATGCATTCATATCTGTAATATGCACCCACATGCATGTATGCCATGGCTGCTACAAAGGGATGCTCCTCCAATAGCATACCATCATCGACCAATGATCAGATCAATCAAGTCGTTGCATCATGCCAAATGATTGCTCATAACATCAACAATGCCAACTAAGTGGTTGCATCATGTGATTAGAACAGATGAACACATCAAGTTCCCTAGCTGAGTGGAAAATAGAACAGTTGAACAGATCAAGTTCCCAAACCACAGTATGACTACCAGGGTTCACAAAACCGATGAAAACAGCGATTTTCGTGCGTACCGCTGCGGTTCAAAATAAAAAACCGTTCGGTAAACTGGTCCATTCAAAAAAAAATTAAAAAATTTTGAAAAAATTTATGCGCTCGGTTTTTCGTCAAAAACCGTTTTGTGATGAACATCCAATTGGCAGCGGTTTTTCTATTTTTTTTGGAATTTTTCAAAAAAAATTGATTTATTAACCCTCGGTTTTTTACGGTTTCCGAGTGGTTTTTGTACCGCGTATTTCGAAGCGAATTTCGAAATTCAGTTTTGTGAACCCTGATGACTACTCATGGCCAGATCTGCCTTACATCAATCTTAATTCTAAAAAATGGAGCAGATCTAGCCAAGGACTAGAGAACGGGGGAGAAGGGGAAGAAGCCACAAATGGAGCAGATGTAGGCGTACGTGACCATAAACCAAACCAAAATTAAGCTAAAGGAGGGGAGAGGGGTAAGGACCAGAGAAGGTGGGAGAAGAAACCACAAATGGAGCACAGGAAGAAAGGATACCTCGCAAAGCATCGGTCTTACCGCGGTTCTCGTTGGAGCAGAGAGATCCAGAGAGAGGAGCGCAAGATCCAGGGAGAGGAGTGTGAGAGAAGAGATTCGAAGGACCACGGTAACCCTAGCGTGAGGCGATGGCACAAATGATCTCACGAGGGTAACCCTAGCGTGAGTGAGAGTGCCGAAGGGGTGCAGGCCGAGCCACTAAACCTAGGATTAGAGTTTTCACAAGACTTTGGTGTTCATGTGTGGATGTGTGAGTGCTCCTTGGAAGCTTTGCCCTCAGGTGAGAGGCTTTGTAAACCTTCTTCATGATCTAAATGAAAATCATCTTCATGCTCGAGATTTGTCTCTCATTTTGATCTTCTTTCTTGGTTCTTGATCCCTCTATTTGGTTTTCTTATTGTTTGATCTTATGCTGCCAAGAATGAATGATTGATAGATGTATCATCTCCCAATCATCTAGGCAAGATTCTTCTTGATCATCCAAGTTTTCTTAAAAAAAACCGGTTTTTTGGTTGAGAAGGAAGATTTTGAGGTAAATCTTGTTCTTGCACATTTGAGAGCAATTTTCTTGAAGTTCTTGCTTGCTGTGACATGTGAGACGCCATCTAAGATCATCTTGATCATCAAGATCCCACCATCAACCTTTGGGCTTTGTTCTTAATCTCGTTTTTGTGCACTCTTACTTGAATTAGAAAAAAGTCAAAAGTTTGACGTCAATCCTAAGGATTGAAGGTTGGAATAGGTTACTCACATCTATAGGAAGGTGCCTATAAAGTTTCACAAGGTATGGATTAGCTGATCAAAAGTTATAAGAATTTTTTATCTTCAACTCACGCTGATTTCACTGTTCATCCCTAGTTTTACTGTTCGCCGGCACTACCGCTACAGCAACCCGGTAGTACCGGGGTTACTATTCACCCATCACTACCGGCCCTGTAGCACAGTAATGCCGCCCTAGAATGAAAGTTTTAGAAAATTTGATTCTTTCATGCGTCTTTGATCTAGTGAGGCTTTAGTTGGTTTCTTTGGGAGGGGGAAAATAGTTTTGTGATCATTTACCCTCTCTTATCACCATTTCCGGTCCTTCAACTACAGTAGTTAAGAAAAGCTGGAGAGTACGGTCACATAACATATTAACACAGCCATCAATTCATCTAGCAAGAATAGAAATAGCTAATAGTTGGCATTTCACACATTCTAGCAAGCATAGAAATAGCTAATAGTCAGCATTTCTCACAAACTTATCAGTTCCTATCGAATCCTAAGATAATGTAGCTATTCCATCAAGAACAAGCACCAACACCTGAAAGAAATTTCATTGATCTAGATAAGTACACTTACAAAAAATTCAAATACTCCAGTTCTCCAATTCTTGGTGACAGAACTCCAGTGAATCCCATAGAAGCCAATGTTCTGCAGGAGGGCATCAAGTAAGACCAACTAAACACAGATTGGATATGTTACTAAGAAATGGGCATAACATGTTCAAGAGAACCATATGGTGGCTTACCAAATAATACAGATGCAAAAGATAAAAACCTGATGTATATATGCTTTTGTTGTTATCATATAGTTCAATAATAAGTTGTGCACATCAACATAGTGCAGACAGGATGTGCAAGCACATCAAAGTTGATAATTATGTGCTCAAACAAATGCCTCTCAAATGATACTTGACGTTGTGCTATTAAAAACCTTTAGAGCTCATTAGTAATGAATGTGGAATGTTAATAGAGATCAATCCCAGCTCCTAGCTATGTGATATATGGGTAATAACAGTAGCAAATGATAAAAAAAACAAAGACATGAGAAATAGCAACTTACACCTGCACAACATTGTTGTTACTGTCACAAATAACAGAATTCCAGGTGCAGGGGTTAACTTGGTTTTGGTTCCAGTCAGAAAGCTGGTTGCTAGTACTAGTAGCATTCAGTTTGAGCTTCACATCATATAATGCATCGCTAGGGGAACAAAAGATACCTTTTTGTTATTCATCAATAGTGTTCGTGAATTAAGGCATGATTATGAATGTGCACAAAATGGGTGGGAACAACTATACAAATGATAGGCATGTAAGTAACCAGTAGAACTCGCTGTGTACTTGTTTGAGAGATTTACACTAAGTATGGGATATAGGAGTAACATCAATAAGCTGAAACAGATAATTGAATTGAATAACCGCAGTAAAACTTACTAGTCTCGAGTGGATAGCATCAATGGTGCTCTACTCAATTTGGAAACCTAATTTGCAGAATACCCAGCTGGATAGAGGTTTATACATAAATTTTAGAGCAGCCAGCTTGTCTTATCAAAAAGGAGAAAAAAAAACAACCTGACTAGGAGCTTTTGCTTCTGACTTGTCAACAGTCATAGCAAATGAGCCACTACATCTTTCAAAGCAATTCTAAATATATAGCAGTTCACTACATCATGAGAGTTAGAGATCTTGATATCGTAAACAAATACTATTCAAGGTATTACTATGCTATCCATGATTTTCTGTCATGTACTAACCAGAAAATCAAACAGGTAGCTTACTTTGCTAAGCATTATAACAAGTTCTTTTCAAGAACTTGGTTTTCTTCCAATGTTGTGTCATCCTTGAGTACCATCCCCTGGTGTATGGCATTTGTTGGTCAGCAGGGTAGACATTCCGCATTACACAGAATCAAAGGAACCAGGAATTCAGAGGTTGATAAAATGTACGGTCACATTATCTCATGGCATGCAACGAAACGGCTAGCACCCACCCCAATATAATTACAATGATGAGAAATGCCATGTTAAGTAGCAGCATGTCGATAACACTTTAGGTTGTTCCCTGCACTTTCTGTTACTTTTTTTTTTCTTTGTGGGGGATTTTTGTTACTGCATTTTGTGTTAAAACTTACAAAAGCACCAAGAAAAGGTAGCTACAGACATATACTTCTTGTGGGCAGCTCAAACCCTGAGTCCAAACATCTAACCTTTAATTACTAATATTGCTTCTTCCCAGATTGTTGCCAGCATACTATTCCTTCCGCCCGATATAA